>JASEVX010000008.1:47830475-48531551 GCA_031761405.1 Serripes groenlandicus
AAATGTCTATACTTGAAACATTGTTACCTAATCAAGTTGAAGTATTGTGGGAAAACTTGTTCGTTTTGAGCAAATTCATCTTTTGTCACATTGTTTTCAGTTGTCGTCTGTTGCAAAGGTGTCAGAAAGCCTTTGTTTGTTTGTTGAAGAGGGTTAAAACCGTGATGATGTATTAGTAATTGTCATTTTCTTGGAATGTTATATTATGTATCCTTGACAGACTGATGTTATTTAAGCCTTTGCAACACATCTGCAACAGACGACAATGCAAACATTTAGACACAAATATTGACACTCTGTACCTATAAAAGTATAATTGTTGAATAGAGTTGAAACTTAGCATTTATTGTCGCAATGTTTTAAACTTTATTCAATAATCAAACGATCTTTGCTGGAGGTTTATCATATTGTAAACCAGATTTCATTTGTTGTAGATTTCGTGTATGTTGCAGTAGGTTGAATATTTAAAGGCTGCTGTCTGTCACAGCGGCAGCGGTCCAGATCCGAGGGATGTACGTATATTCAAATCAAGAGGTTTTAAGTTAGAATCGAGGATCTACTTGATATAACTCCATTCCATGTAGCGAGTGGAAAACCATTTGCTAATCGGTATCAAGGTTTTTGCCCATTTATCTGCAATGGTGACCCAGATGTTACACAATTGCAGCAGACGACTTTGAATCCAATTTGACATCAACATGGGAACCCTATGTAAATAAAAATATATTTACTACATAGAGTTGAAAACAAATGCGCCACAATGCTTCCAAAAGTCGTTTGCTACATATGCGTCAGAAAGTGTCTGCAGGTGGGAACATGTTAAGGCAAAACACATAACATTGCGTCACACCATCTAATCAAAGCCTATTTAATCTTAATGATTTCTGCACAATCCGTATTAAAGTCAATATGATATGTTTTATAATATAAATGTAAATACGACTGAATAAAATAGTGATAAAACTACGGTTAGATACATATACTTATTTGTCCTCCAGTCAAGATGTTACGCTTACAACTTCCAAACGCATTTATCGTATTAAGCAGTTGTCCTCCCTCAGATGGAAACAAAACCCTTGTGTGTGATTTATATGTCTTCCCAAATATACCATGTATAGACAAAATATACACTCTCCTCGCTCAGATGGAAAACTATGAGTGTGTGTTTTATTTGCCTTCCTAAAGATGCTATACATAGACAAAATGGACACTGTCCTCGCTCAGATTAAAAACACTTTACAATTTGTCAGAACACTGATGTATGAGGGTAGACAAGTACATCTTCACTTCATATGTAAATGAAATATAGTATACGTTCGTCAGTCGACATGATTGTTGATATTACTTGTATAAAAATTAAGGAAATTAAAACGTCTCTAACAAACTCACAATGTAACCCTTTGCGCCATAGCGATAAATATTGCCAACAGTTAATAACCTATGCAAAACGTTGAGTTTTCATCCAGATTGAGGACTATACACTGTTGGGACTGATCTTAACTGTTTGACATTCAGATTGGTTTTATTTTAGCAAGAATCGTTAAGCAAAAACCATATGATGCAAAATGATTACAGAAGATATTTAAGCAGATAATATTAGTGTAGCGTGCAAGCAGACAAACATTCGCCAGTTGATATGATTATTAAACCTCACTAAAAGATCCTTTTTAAATTAAAACGTCTCTAAAACAACTCAAATTATCTTATTCTCGCTAAAGTCAGAAATCGCCAGCCATTGATAACCAATTTTCAGTTTGCATCCATATGGAACGCCTTTACTGTATTAGTATGTTTTATTGTATTATACGCAGTACACTTTCATGTATACGAGGTACATATTTCAGTTGACATGGTACTTGTTCATGATATGCAGTGAATTTTCTATACTATTCTTCCATCTTACATTGATCAAGCTCGATATGTGCATGTTGGACTGTTTTGTTAATGTAGATGTTATCGAAGTATTCAAATGGTTTTGATTGATATTGAAAAAAAGTATCCTATACAATCCAAACTATAAGTAAAATAATGCGATATATGAAAAAGATCCTTAGCTAGAATCAAGGTTTATCTAATTGAATACACTCAATACGTTCAATATACTGACACTGCTAGAATAAACTGGTAAAGAGTATATACAAATAGATCAATATAAAATACGCTTTATCATCGCAACATAAATAGGTCATACAATATGGAGAAATGCTTAACCTGGGTGCTTTCTGGGAAATTTCCCAATATTGTATGATGCATTAAATCGATTAATAGCTATTGAATGACTCAAAAACAGCTTCTTGTGTGAATCTCCCAAAATCATCGAATTTTAATTTTGATGGCGCAATAATGGTAGGTCGTTCATGTACAAATACTTAAAATGAATAGGGTAGAAAAGGTATTATCTGCAATAATCAATTGACAGTGACAAACATTAAAATATATTGCCTTGGTCTTTAACTACTCAATTGGAATCACATAAGTTGTATACACATGCGCATAGTTTTCTAATATAAGGCAACTCGAAATAAATACGTTCATCTGGAATTCGTCAAAACACTTATGTATGAGGGAAATATATACTGATTCACTAAGTTTATGACTAAATACATTTAAGATTCGACATTCGTATTTAACCTTACGAATATATTGGACAGTAATACGTCTCTTATCAAACCCACATCGGTTTCAGGATGATCTGATATTCACACTGTTTGACACTCAGATCGATTCTTTCTCAGTTTCTATAAATAGTTATCAAGAGCATTGTAGGCAATACTAAAAGCAGACGAAAAAAAATCAGGTTTTGACATTCGATATCATGTGAAGGGTGTATACAATAAATATTTCTCACATACAGTCAATCTTCAGGAGACGACTATGTAATCATATAAGCAAAGCTTCATAAACTATCTATGAATTAAAGTAATATTATTGTCATCTGTTGGAAACACAGTTTACGCTATAAATACATATAGTCTGCAAACATTAGTTAATTTAATTGCAATAGGTTTCAATTTTTTTTCTTTTCATTTTTTATTATTTACTTTCGTGTTTAATATTTAATATCATAAAGATATCTTACTGAATTAAAGTCATTTTTCAGTAATAGCGTTGATTTGGGGTCTTGCGCCGTTTACAACAATTGTTCAGTTATATCACGGAGATCAGTTCCCCATCCCATATGTTTTCATGGTTTTCGCACACCAGCATTCAATACAACATTATGTATAAGCAACTGACTTTCTGCGCGACCTTATCTCACTATGGACAGTTCGTCAATAAGACTTAGAAGAAACTTTTATAAAGCTGTATCCATGTGTATACTTAACAGACAAGCGTTGTACCACATGTATACTCATTACGTTAAGGTTTGTTTTCCTGGAGCTCCTGAAAAACGTTCATTATCTTGAACGAGTCTTTGCTTTTTCATGATGAATTATTACACACTATTGACTGATGGCTTACCGAACACTACATTTATTTTTTGCTGTCTAATTTTCTTTCGATATTTAAAAACTGTTTGGTTTGCCCGAGAATATAACATTAATATCACAATAACTATCCGAGTAAACCGTAACGGGTTTATATATTTATTTATATGAAGGTCATAGTTTTTCAAACACCCCTTGTACATCAAACTTATCCTTTCCAACGTGCATATGTATTTGCAATAACCAGAGAAGAATACTCCAGAAGACACAAGGGGGCATTGATAATGCCGAAACGTTTTTAATAACTTTATTCAATAAGTAAACGCTATTTATAGATATTGTCCATAGCATTGTCACTATGTTCCGAGTGTCGCCTACTGTAGATTGATTGTATAAGGGATTGGGTGAAGTACAATCCGATTACCTTCATATATTTGTGCTAATTCGTCTCTTTTAAAACATCTGAGAACAGCAGTTATAAGGTCTATATTTTGGGAAACGGGGAGAACATTTTTTTTAGTTATTTTTGAATTAAAGTATTATTATTGGCATCAGTTAAAAACACAGAACATGTATACGCAATTTCTTCTTTTGACACAATGTTTTCAAAAATTGCAACAGTGCAAAATATGTCTACTTGTGTGAAAGGTTTAAAGTATGACTTGTATATCATTCTTTACTCTAATTTTTTTTTCAACGCAATTAACTGTTAGTTGTTGTACAATGTACATTGATATTTATACAGGGATTCTACAGTGATATAATCTCAGACCCTATACTAATTGAGAAAAACTTTATGGAGGGAAGGATGTCTTTAAGATAATACCAATGTGAAAGGCAAACTACGTTTATTGAGCTGACCACTGCGGTGAAGGGTTTTACAATCCATACCATGAAGCTATTTAACGGCACGTATAGCCCTTTCCATCTGCAGCAGTCGACTTTTGTGAAAAGTCGGCCGTATTACACAGATGAAATTACAAGGAGATTGGGTTACAGGATGTGTTTATGTCCTAGACAGGCAGGTGCTGTTTGTCCCTTTCCATTATACTATCCACAATTGACGTGTCTATAGCAAACGGGCGTGAACAAAGACTGTAAATGAAACATTGTTAACTAATCAAGTTGAAATAGTATGGGAAAAGGAGAACTTGCTCGTTTTCAGCAATTCCATCTTTTGACACAATGTTTTCAATTGTCGTCTGCTGCAAAGGCGTCAGAAAGCGTTTGTATGTGACAAAGGGTTCAAGCCGTGATACTGTTCTAGTAATGGTCACTCTTATAATGCTGATATGTGACACTCTCGGACCTGGACATGACTATGTTTAATTTCCTTTTGTTCAAACATATTTCAAAAGTCGTCTGCTGCAAATACCTGAACAACGTCTGCATTTAAGAAAGCCAGGGCCATCTAAGATAGAAGAAATTACAAAGAGACTGGGTTTTATGATGTATCCTTGATAAACTGATGTTATTTGACCCTTTCCCACACGAAGCACATCTGCAGTAGATGACTATGCAAACATCTAGGCAAACATATTGACACTCTGTATTATAGTATAGTATAATTGTTTAATAGAGTTTAAACAATGTGGCAATCGGAGAAATTGCTCATAGCGAGCAATTTCTCCTTTTGCCACAATGTTTTCAAAAAGCATCTGCTGCATAGGCTTCAGTGTGTGGGAAAGGGTTAACCCTTGCTTTTAAAAGTCGACATTTGACGTGTCTACAGTAGGCGGTATTATAAAACCTGTATAGGGAAAAACACGAGATATTGCTCTAGATGAACAAGTTCTCCCTAATCCACGATGGTTTTACGTCTGTATAAAAACACGTCTTCAAAGCTTCCAAATAATAGCATTCAGTATTGCCTTATGTATTTATAAGGAATTCAACGTGTCCGACTGGTTAAGCGTCGGGGAGCGTTGGAGTGCCTTTGGGCAAGACACATTTCTTAGCCTAGAACTTGTTTGTTTGCCCAGAAATCATGAATATGTGAACTCTCGACGCGATATAAATGGAATAATGTTGAAATCGTCATATAAACCCAATAAAACGACGGTTTCACATCTGTATAAAAACACCTCTTCAACTCATCCAGATAATTACATTCAGTTTTGTCTAAGGTATGTATTAAGTTACTAAACATTAAAAAAAATTGTCATACTGAATGAAATCCGTGAAATAATATATGGAGAACGTAATTAACTCAACATTCCGTTTTCTTAAATTATAGTTATGAAAATAATAAAACTTTTGAAAGATGACAAATGCTGTTGTCGATATTGAACGTCTTCTTATGAAATTCTGTGCTGACAGAGTAGTGAACATAATTACGCTGATTTGAATCACTATCGGGTCATTTCCCTATTCTAGATTATATAAAATATTTCTCTTTTGTCTATCTGTTTCAAATTTCATCTGCTGCAGATGCCTAAAATATATCCTAGGGCTGTTTTCTCGTTAAACAGCTAATATGTACAGGTTTAAGGCTAAGGTGTATTTACAAATGATATGAAAGCTGCTAAAGGAAAAAAACAGTGTATTATAATATTTATGTAAAATCGTATCACCAACCATGTCAATCGGACGTCTTTCTGCATTTAATTTACGCTTTCCTACACACAGACGCATTATGGTGCCTCTACATAAGTGTTGTGGCAAATGGAGAAACTACTGAAACTTGGCATTTGTTGTCACAATGTTTTAAACTCTATTCATAATCAAAATATCTTTGCTAGAGGTTTGCCATATTGTAAGCCAGATGTTTTCGACGTCATCTGTCGTAGATGTCTTGTATATTGGAATAAAGTGAATATTTGAAGGCTGCTGTCTGTCACAGCGGCATCACTCTAGATCCGAGGGATGTTCTTATCCTCCAATTAAGAGGTTTTAAGTTTAAATCCAGGATCTACTTGAGCTAACTCTATTCCATATGGCGATTGGAAATCCATTTGCTGATCAGTATTAAGGGTTTTCACCATTTACCTGCAGTGGTGACTGCCTTCCCAGATGTAACAAAATTGCGGCATACGATTTTGAATCCAATATGGCACTAAAGTAGGAAACCTATGTAGATAAAAATATATTTACTACATAGGGTTGAAAACAGTGTGGCAAATGCGCCACAATGCTTCCAAAAGTCGTTTGCTTCATATGCGTCAGAAAGCATCTGCAGGTGGCAAAGGGTTAAGGCAAAACACATGACATTGCGATCCACCATCTGATCAAAGCCTATATAAGCTTAATGAGTTCTGAACCATCCTTTTTAAAGTCAATATGATATGATTGATATGTAAATACTACTGAATACAATATTTTTTAAACCAAGGTTAGATAAATATACTTATTTGTCCTCCAGTCAAGATGTTAAGCTTACAACTTTCAAAGACATTTATCGTATTAAGCAGTTGTCCTTATTTAGATGTAAAATGTTTGAGTGTGAGTTATACGTCTTTCCAAAGATGCCATACGTACCTAAAATATACACTATCCTCGCTCAGATGGAAAACTATGAGTGTGTGTTTTATTTGTCTTCCTAAAGATGCTAGACAAGTACGTCTTTGCCTACTATGTGAATTAGTATCTTACGGTTCGCCAGTGGATTTGATTGTTGAACCTTACTTGCATTAACACTAAGGAAATTTAAGCGTCTCTAAACAAACTCGCAATGAAACTCTTTGCCCCATAGCGATGAATATCGCCAACAGTTGATAACCTATGCAAAACGTTGAGTTTGCATCCAGAACGAAATCTACAAAATGTTGCAACTGATCCGACATCTAAACTGTTTAACATTTAGATTGGCTTTGTTTAGTAAGCATTTTTAAGAAAAAGTATATGATGCTACGTGATTGCAGACGACAATTGAGCAGATAACATTAATGAAGCGTGCAAAGCAGACAAAGATTTGCCAGTGGATATGATTATTAAACCTTACTAATAGATCCATTTTAAATTAAAACGTCTCTAAACAAACTCATCACTTCTCTTATGCTCGCTAACGCTAGATGTCGCCAACCATTGATAACCAATGTTCAGTTTGCATCCAGATCGGACCATATAACAAGTTTAGGCTGATATGTGATCCACACTGTTTGACACCAGGATTAATTATATTCCAGCATTTTAAATAAGTTTTTAGGGAGTGAAGTAAACCACAATAAAGCAGACGAAAAATAACACGTGTTGACATTCGATATTCTTAGAATAATGTATAATATGAATCCTTCCCACATACAGTCAATCTTTAGCAGACGACTATGAAATCATATAAGCAAACTATGTTGACTTTGTTTGAATTAAAATTTACTTATGCACATGAGTTGACAAATTGTGGTACAGGGAAAATATACTCATTATGAGCAATACTTCTTTTGACACATTGTGTTCAAAAGCTGCAGAAGTGTCAAAATGTGTCTAATTGTTGGAAAGTGTTAACGTATGTATCGTATATCAATCTTTACTCTTTTTTAATTTCATCAACGTTTGTAACTGATAGATTTAGAACAATATACATTAATAGTTAAATCTAAAATAGTCAGTTTCAATTCGACATGGACCTATGCAGTGGTATATATCCCTGTGTTAATAGAACACCTAATTATTAAGGACAAGTTTTTGCCATATTTGCCTAGTTGTTTTCATAGTCATCTGCTGCATATTTAGGATATGTGGGGAAAGGTTAACAGAACATTGCACATGCGCATTACGAGGGTACTCTCGACCATTGCCATTTTGAATAGTCGTTTACAAACAAGATTGAACAACTTTGATACGTAGTGGAATAGTAGCTACAACACTGAAGATTTTTATACCGAAAACAACGAAGTAAGAATTTATTATTATCATATTCTATAGTGTTAATACATGTATGCCTGCATTATTAAATAATAAATACGTAGAGTTTTTTCAAATGCATTAGACTTCAACATGTTAACTTTTCCTTTTTCCTTATTTACTTCCGTGTTTAGAAATTACGGGGGTCAGTTCACCAAGCCATGTCTTTCCTGGCTTTCTCACACCATCACTCAACACAACATTATTTCCAAGCAGCTGCTATTCTATTTTGTGGAAGCACATTTGCAAAATGTGTAGATACAGGTCATTCCGCGTATATGCGCAACCTGATCTGGCTATGCACTGTTCATCAATAATTTTTAATACATTATCCATTTGGATTCTTAGAAGATAGGCGTTGTTCCACATGAAAAAATCATTACGTTAAGGTTTTTTTTCCTGGAGTACCTGATAAAACAGTCATTGCCTTAAACGAGTCATTGCTTGTTTAATGATAAATGATTACAACCTATTGAATAATGGCTTACCGAACACTACATCCCTTTTTGCAATCGATTTCGATAAAAACGTTTTGGTTTGCCTGAGAATATAACAGTAATGACAAACAAAAAAAAGGATCCGAAAAAAACGTTAAGGGTTTATATATTTATAAATATTAAGTTCATAATTTTCAAAAAAGCATTGAACAATATATTTACCCTTTCCCACTTGCATATCTTTTTGAAACACCCACAGAATAATTCTTTTGAAAACAAAAGTGACTATAGAAGGAATTGATGAATAATTTCTCAATAAGCCGCAACGTTTTCAACGTTATTTATTAACTAAAAGTTCATGTATAGCGAGTGTCCCTATTATTGACATTTGTTCTCAAAGATGTCTGCTGTAAATGTGTTGTATACTGGATTGGATTAAGGGCAATCCGATCACCTTTACAATTAACAAAATCTCATATATTCGCGTTAAGTCGTCTCTTTTAAAACATCTGATGACAACAATTACAAGGTCTTTACTTTTGTAAATCTTCAATTACAATGCAGAGTTGAAAACATTTTGGGTAACTGGAAACGGGGAGAAATTGATATTGTTGAACAATTGTTTAAGATAACACATGTTTATTTTACAGTGATTGCAAAACAAGCATTCAGCCTCCATTGATTAAGCTCGATGTTTACATGCTAGAATGGTTTATTAATATAGGTGTTATCAAATAATTCAAATGGTTTTGATTGATATTGAAAAAAAGTATCTTATACAATTCAAACTATAAGTAAAAGGATGCGATATTTGAAAAATATCCTGAGCTAGAATCAAGGTTTATCTAACTGAATACACTCAATACATTTAATATATCCACCTTGCTAAAATATACTGGTACAGATCATATACAACTAGATCAATATAAAATACGCTTTACCATCACAAATAAATAGGTCATACAATATGAATCAATGCTTAACCTGGAAGCTTTCTGTGCAATTTCCCAGTATTGTATGATGTATTAAACCGATTGAAAGATAATGAATGACTTAAAAACAGCTTCTAGTGTGAATCTCCCGAAATCAACGAATTTTGATGGCGCTATTAGTGTAGGTCGTTACTGTTTATCTATTTGTTGGAGAAAATACGTACGTATTAACAAATACTTAAAATGAACAAGGTAAAAATGTATTATCTGCATTAATCAATTGACAGTGCAAAACATTAATATATAATGCCTTGGTCTTTAACTACACAATTTGAATCACATAAGTTGTATATACATGCGCATAGTTTTCTAATATAAGAAAACTGGAAATGAATACGTCAAAACACTTATGTATGAGGGAAATAGATACTGATTCACTAAGTTGATGACTAAATACATTTAAGATTCGTCATTCGTATTGAACCTTACGAATATTTTGGACAGTAATACGTCTTTAATCAAACTCACATCGTATTTAAGATGATCTGATATTCATACTGTTTGACACTCAGATCGATTCTGTCTCAGCTTCTATAAATAGTTATCAAGAGCATTATAGGCATTAATAAAAGCAGACGAAAGATATCAAGTTTTGACATTCGATATCATGTGAAGGGTGTATAAAAATAAACATTTCTCACGTACAGTCAATCTTCAGGAGACGACTATGTAATCATATAAGCAAAGCTTCATTAACTATCTATGAATTAAAGTAATAGTACTGACATCTGTTGGAAACACAGTTTACGCTATAAATACACATATCCTGCAAACATTTAGTTAATATAAATAACTGCAATAGGTTTCAATATTTTTTTCTTTTCAATCTTTTCTTATTTACTTCACTTCCGTGTTTAGAAAGCAACCAGTGTAAACACAAACTTTAATATCATAAAGATATCTTACTGAATTAGAATCATTTTTCAGTAATTGCGCCGTTTACAACAATTGTTCAGTTATATCACGGGGATGAGTTCCCCATCCCATACGTTGTCATGGCTTTCGCACACCAGCATTCCATACAACATTATATATAAGCAACTGGCTGCTTTTCTACGTAGACTGTTATCCCATTTGTGGAAGACTCATTTGCGAAAAGTGTATAAACAGATTTGTCCGCGTTTCTGCGCAACCTGATCTTACTATGGACAGTTCGTCAATACGACATAGAAGAAACTTTTATAAAGCTGTATTCATTTGGATACTTAGCAGACAAGCGTTGTTCCACATGTAAATTCATTACGTTATGGTTTGTTTCCCTGGAGCTCTTGCGTTTTCATGATGAATTATAACACTCTTGACTGATGGCTTACCAAACACTACATTCATTTTTTGCTGTCGAAATTTCTTTCGATATTATGGTTTGCCTGAGAATATAACATTAATATCACGAAAAGTATCCGAGTAAACCGTAACGGGTTTTTATATTTATTTATATGAAGGTCATAGTTTTTCAAAGACCCATTGAACAGCAAACTTATACTTTCTAACTTGCATATTGATTTGAAATATCCAGAGAATAATACTTCAGAAGACACAAATGACTCAAGTGGGAATTGATAAACCACCTCTGATTAAACCGAAACATTTTTAACTTTATTACATAAGTAAAAGCTCATTTATAGAGATTGTCCATAGCATTGTCACTATGTTCTCAGTGTCGCCTATTGTAGATTGATTGTATAGGGATTGAGTGAAGTACAATCCGATAACCATTATATATTTGTGTTAATTAATCTCTTTTAAAACATCTGAGAACAGCAGTTATACGGTCTATATTTTGGGGAACGGGGAGAAATTGGTAGTTTTGAACATTTGGTTTAGTTATTTTTGAATTAAAGTATTATCATTGGCATCAGTTGAAAACACAGTATACGCAAGTTCTTCTGTTGACACAATGTTTTCAAAAATTGCAGAGTATATCATTCTTTACTCTCATTTATTTTCTTCAACGCTATTATCTGTTAGTTGTTGTAAAATGTACATTGATATTTCAATAAAGCATATTTGAGTCCAGTTTTAGAAGGATTATACAGTGATGTAATCTGAGACCACTTTGCTAATTGAGAAACTCTCTATGGAGAGAAAGATGTCCCTTAAGATAATAAGAATGAAAACGGCAAACTACGTTTATTGTGCTGACCACTGCGGTGAAGGCTTTTACAATCCATACCATGTAGCTATTTAATGGCACGATTTAGCCCTTTCTATCTGCAGCAGTCGACTTTTGTGAAAAGTCGGCCGTATTACATAGATGAAATCAAATAGAGATTGGGTTACAGGATGTGTTTATGTCCTAGGCAGGCAGGTGCTGTTTGTCCTTTACCGTTATACTGTTCACAACTGACGTGTCTACAGCAGACGGGTGTGAAAAATGACTATAAATGAAACATTGTTACATAATTAAGTTGAAATATTGTGGGAAAAGGAGAACTTGCTCGTTTAGGGAAATTTCATCTTTTGTCACATTGTTTTCAATTGTCGTCTGCTGCAAAGGCGCCATAAAGCGTTTGTATGTGGAAAAGGATTAAAGCCGTGATACTGTTCAAGTAATGGTAATTTTCTTAGAATGCTGATATGTGTCACTCTCGAATCTGTTTCCTGGACATGAGTATGTTTAATTTCTTTTTGTTCAAACATATTTCAAAAGTCGTCTACTGCAGATACCTGAACAACGTCTGCATTTAAAAAAGAGTTGAAAGCATTGTGGTCAATGCTCCACAATGCTGCCAAACGTCGTTTGCTACATATGCGTCAGAAAGCGTCTGCAGGTGTTAAATGATTAAGGCAAAACACATAACATCGCGTCACACCATCTGATCAAAGCCAAAGCCTTTATACGATTAATGCTTTCTTCACAATTCTTTTTATAGTCAATATGATATGTTTTATTATGTTTATATGTAAATACGACCGAATAACATATTGCTTAAAACAAGGTTAGATACAAATACTTATTTGTCCTCCAGTCAAGATGTTTAGCTTACAACTTTCAAACGCATTTATCTTATCAAGCAGTTTTCCTCACTCAGATGTAAAATCCCTTGAGTGTGATGTATATGTCTTCCAAAAGATGCCATCCATAGACAAAATATACATTCTCTCGCTCAGATAGAAAACAATGAGTGTGTGTTTTAAATTTGTCTTCCTAAAGATGTTATATATAGACAAACTAGACAATGTACTAGCTCAGATGGAAAGCACAGAGTCGGTGTTTTATACTTCTTCCTTAAGATACTATACATAGACAAAATATACACTATCCTCGACAGATGGAAAACTTTGAGTGTGTCTTTGATTTGTCTTCCTAAAGATGCTATACATAGACAAAATATACACTGTCCCCGCTCAGATGGTATCATCTCAAAGTCCTCTGACTGAATGGCAGTATAGACCAAATTTCATGAAGGAGTTTAAAAGAAATATGTATGTATGTGTATATGTGTACATAGTTTACATATGTGTAAATATGTGTATATGTGTATATTTATATATGTATATGTGTATATTTATATATGTATATGTGTATATTTATATATGTATATGTGTATATTTATATATGTATATGTGTGTATGTAAATGGAAGATATTTCCATTCATTCTAACTGACCTGGATTTGTATGTATTTGCTTGAAGTATTGTATTGTATTGACAAGAAACTTTGTAAGTTTAGTCTAATAAAATATTCTTCTTCTTCTTCTTCCTGACCAAACTTCACAACGTGGGAAAATCTTGTTGCAAATATCAAGAAAAGTACAATTTTAATCCCGTCAAAAAATATTGGCCCGATTTGAAAAATAATTTGGCACCATTGTCTTAAGTGATTTTCTAAAACTTTCACCATGGACCTCTTGTAAAGATTTAGAAACATAAATATATAGGATTTAGTAAGTTACTTGTTTTAAAATGTCCGCCTAGTGATCGGTAGACCAGTATTCGATCCGCGGTCAAACTAAATATGTTTTAAATGATAGTTGTGGTGTCCTTTATTTGCGCTCGTGCTTGCGGGAAAAGCGTTCGACTGATGGACATGCCGACAGTATAAACCTATCAGTAGTACTGGTAATATAACCGATAAACATCTTGTAATGACTGATATACTATTGAAAGTGGCGTTAAACGCCGAACAAGTATTAACAATTCCATTCGAATACGTGCATTACCGTAAAGACACGCACTGAAAGCAGACATATGACTTCGTAGCATGATGAGCGTACACAACTTTTCTACACAAAATACAATTTAAATAATCTGTTATATGTAAATTAGTGACAGACATTTTTGAAGACTTTGCGGGAGGATGAGGTTACACTAATCTGATATACAAAACATCTATCAAAAATCCAAAACCCTGTGTGTACGTAATCTATTGGCAGCCTTTCTTAATGACTTGATGACATGATTTACGTATATTATTACGTGTTACTACACCAAAGACGATTTAGATAATCTGTTTTACGTACATATACTTGTCATATTTACGAGACCATTTATATATGAGCCTCGATCTACGAAAGCCAGATCTTCCACCGTATCTGCGCATCCTGATCTTGTTATGCACTGTTCGTTAATTAGTTGTAAAAATAACTTTGAAACCAGCATCCATTTTGATACTAAGCATGAATACGACGAAAGGTTCTTTTTCAACGTGTATAATACTTACGTTAAAGAGTGTTTTCCTTTAGCACCTGATTGTATAACACATGAATCAAACGCAAGAAGAAATACTGTTGAAAGTGATATTTTGTTCAAGTAGAACACAACTGATACTATTTCAATAACTGCACACGAAACAAGAAAGATAAATACTATAAAACATAGTGAAAAAGACAGCTTAACCCTGGAATGACGTATGTGGTAGATTGTAGATAAGCCTATCAGCTTGAATCAAACCCCATCAGTGGTAGGTTGTCCGGTAGCGGGATTTGCATTACGACTGATGTGTATGTGATAGGATAAACATATCAGTAGTACTGGTAATATAAACTGTTAACGTCTTACTGATAAACTATTGGAAGTAGCGGAAAACGCCAAAATAGCAAAACAAAAATTCCATACGAATTCGTGTGTGATCATACATACACTTACTGAACGTAGACATATGAATTAGTGGCATGATGAGCGTAAACAGCTCTTTCACACAAAACACGTTCAAATAACCTGTTTGCACATAAATTATTGACATAATTACTTGATGACTCGGTGGAAATTATTGACATAATTACTTGATGACTCGGTGGAAATTATTGACATATTTACTTGATGACTTGGTGGAATGACAGACAGCCAGACAGCCAGCCAGGCAGACACACAGACAGCCAGACATGCAGACAGACAGACAGACAAACAGGCATACAGACAACCAGACAGACATACATATGCATACACGGACATATACACAGAAACAATGGTGAACATACATATCTATAGAGAGAGAAAACCACCACAGAAACCGGTTTTTCGTATAGAATAATATATATTGAAAAGAAGTTTCAATAGCAGTCGATTTTATGTTAATTTTCGAAAAGAAGCATGGTTCTGAAATGTGACTTAAGGAGGAATACAGCTGTATTAATTAATATTTTCGCCGTTAAGTGATTTCCATATGTATTACTAGGGGTTTACAAAGTCGTCTGTTACAGATTAAGTGTACCTGGGAATGATTCAATATATATAATATTGTTCATATCAGTTGACACATTGGGGATTCGATACGAGTCTCTACATATCCGGCTTTTATGGGACAGGTTTAATGTCGACATACAGACAGGTATGTTGAAATGACGCAGGATATGTCACTTTATAATCTTCTACGAAGCGCATGAACAGCAGGTATTTTTCGCCACACCAAAGGTCAAGAGATAGTATCGAAACTTCGAGTAGCAAAATACAAAGTCCGTAACACTACTTTAACATCTTTTTGAACATTTTGATAAAGAGCAGCCAAACAAGCAAACACAATTTAAATGTTTTAAATAAAGAAATAACAATTTACGCGTTCAATAGGACTTACTTAAGTGTAGTTGACGTCACAAAACCGTATCTAGAACGATTGTCGCTTTCAGTATCAGGCTTTTTAGTTTCTATTAAGTGAGACATGTCAACATACATTGCAGAAAAATTAACTTTGGACGAAAAGTGAACAACATCATTTGCCTACGCGCAGTCTACTACGGATATTTCATGTACGTTAGTCGAGAAAACATTCGACAACCCTCTTTACAAAGCACTGAAGCAGAAAATAAAGACGTTATTTTACATAAACTAACATTTAACCCAATCAAAGACAGAAACTGTAAAAACCTGCTATATAATGTAAACCGTTATACAGTTATATTATACTTTATAACCGTTTTCCTAATACAACGAATATGCTGCAGATGATATTTAAAACAAACGTTGAACTGTACTACATATCCATAAAATAAACTATAATTATTGAAAATGGTCATGAGCAACTTCTCCTTTTGCCATTATATTTTATAACGTTGTCTGCTGGAATATTGGCTTTGTGGTAAGATATGTTTACGTCCAGTTATTTATTCAACAATCATTCTGTTATTGGAATGCTTTATTGCAAAATAACTAAGTCACCAGGTTGGAACTATGTAATATATATTTACCTTTTCTGACAGCATGCAGCAGCCTTTCAACGTATCTGCAACAGTAGATCTTTGACACAATTGTGGCCTTTGGGAATATTTTGAATAATGAGCAATCCATTCTGTTGCCACCATGTTTTCATTCTAACGACTATTTTTAATTACATGTATAGATCTTTTCCCCTATTTTATCGCTGTTTTCAAACATGTCTATGGAACCTTGGCTATATGATTGTTTGATATGGATTTAACGCCATTTTAACAATGTTCAGCCATATCACGGAGACTAGTCACTACTCGTTTATTTCCGTGCGTACTCTATTTATAAGTGTACATTCCCCAAAAAATCCTGCTGCAATGGAGATACCGGTATATAGCACCAGTGGAAAATCGTTTTTTGTTTAGATATGTCCATCAGTTATTTTTCAACACTACTTCTATTATAGGTGTGCTTTGTCGCCAGGTTGGAACAAATGTAATATATTTGTACTCTGTCCGACAACATGCAGCAGCCTTTCGACGTATCTGCAACAAATAATTTGACAATATTGTGGCCTAAGTAAATATTTATCATAATGAGCAATCCATTCTGTTGCCACAATATTTTCGTTATAACGATTGTATTTACTTATAAATATATTCCTCTATTGTATCGTTGTTTTCAACGACAGCTGCGGAACCTTAGTTTTATGATGATTTGGTTTGGATTTAACGCCATTTTAACAATGTGCAACCAAATCACGGAGACTAGTCACTACTCGTGTATTTCTACGCTTTTGCACACCACTTCTCCACAAAACAGTCTTTCGAAGCAACTGGCTGCTTTTTCACATGTTAGTGAATGACATGTGATGCGTATCGCATTGACTGTTGTCAAACATCAGAACAAATACTGACCGTGCTGAGGTCAGAACTAATAACCCTTGGGTTGGTTGACAAACCGCGTTACTGCCGTGGCTCGGTGGTGTATGTGTGTAAAAAGGGTGTATTGCAATACTTAAATATTTTATTTTGCCCGCTGTCGAATGGTAAGATACATAGTAACATATGACCGATCATTCGTCAGAACACTGCTTAATGAAAGGAAATATGAGCTCGTGTATGAGAAATGGTACAAGTTTGTATTTCAGAAAAGTTAAAGTTCAGATCACCTTGTCCACATGATCAGTCTAATCAGAACCTACACAAAGCGACGGAATTTTCTATCAGAATTGTGTAAGTCATATTTGAAAAGTGAAGACCTTGACCTGAATGAGGGAATGCACAATCTGATTTGGATTTATACTGTTCAGAAAAAGACTGTTTGTACCTTTTTCATGAACTCATATAACTTCTTCAATTGACCATTGCCTGTGTAAATAGATAGGTGATGAGTATGTCTGCCTTTGGGATTTTTACAAACAAACGGCGCAAAGGCATGTTTACAAACAAACGGCACGAGAATTGTTTAAGTCTCCATGAAGCAGACATCGAGTGTAAATAATGAAAGCTGAAAGCTTGTTTCTCAATAGATGTAAAATAAATATGTTTAAACTAAATTGATAGATCTCGGATTTCCCGAAAAACCTTTATGTTTGTGGAATAATCATTAAAAAACATGTCATAAGTATGTGTCGATGAAAAGAAAGTCGTCATCATTATGACTTATGAAGGATTCGTCTAACGCCGCGAGTCAGTCGTGGAAAAACCCTGAGCACCAATGAGGGAAAGCTTTTACTACCATGTTTTAAGTCTTTGATGTGACCCGAGACAGTGTAATACCTTAATATATAGTGCATTGGTATTAACTACTAATTTTGAATCCCTGAATTCGTATACACATGCACATAGTTATCTAATATAATGAAAATATTAAAATGAATACGTTCATCTGGAACTAATAATTCGTCAAAACACTTATGTATTATGGAAATATATACTTATTCAATAAGTTTATATATTTAAGATAGGTTATTCGATATCATTATTGAACCTTACTTATAGAACATATTTGAAATTATACGTCTGTAAACAAACCCACCACTAGGTTGACCTGATATCCATTATATTTCAGCTGTTTTAAATAGTTTTCTAGCGTGCATTAGAAGACAATAAAGCAGACGTAAAGGATCAAGTTGTACAATTCGATATCCTACGACTGGTGTTTAATTAAAACCCTTCACATATACAGTAACTCTTCGGCAGGTGACTATGTGTATGCTGATCTGATATCTACACTCTTTGACACTTAGCTCGATTCTATTTCAGCTGCTTTGAATAGTTTCATATAGTATAGTAGACGACAATAAATCAGACGAAACAGAACAAAGCTTTGGAGCTAATTTGTTTTAAATTTCCACATATTTTCTCCCTTATGGTCTTTCGCTCATTAAATAATTTAGCTCGAATCTTCAAGTATTGTTGTTGTACTGGAAAAGTAGCTAACGATTCCAGTTCCTTGTCTTGTAGGTACTGCATGATCTCATTTTTGCCTAAATAAGTAAACAAGAACAATTATCAGTATATTTGTTTTCAACATCAAAAACAGTCTTTCAATGTGACTTAAGTACTTCGAGTGTTTCAACAGACAGACTGATCCCAGTTTTAAACACAATTAAAAGGAAATAACTATTTTCAAAAAATCTAAACTGAACTGAATCACAATAGTGCTGCTGCTATATGCCTCTTATATGAAATATCGTCACCTCGTCATCATCACAGAAGGAAAGCTGGAGTCAACCCTTGTTTTCTTGCAAACTATCAATTGACTAAGCTTGGACACAATATACCATTTATATGAAGGGTAACTGAGTTTTTTTTTATAGTAACAGTAATCTTAATACCACAGGCCTTAAATGCTTAGGTGAAAGCAGATATCATTCCTAAAAAGATTTATTGAGTAGACCTGCTTTTTAATCTATTTAGTCAACATGAAATAAACCTGTAACCAAGGAGTCAACAATGCAATCCCAACCTTAACCTCACATGTACGAAGTCTGGTCATACAGTAAATATTACTATATTTTCTATCAAGTTATTGAGCAGAAGTTTGATAAGCAAACGGTTTGCCCCAAATCAAAACCTGATCTCAGCATAAACAAACTACCTGTAATGAATGTAGTGTTTAATGGCGCATCGACAACTAAGGTAATTTAGCGCATATATACAATACAAATTAAATTAGTTCTTATTTATTCTATTGGAGTATTACGCCGTTTCAACATTATTGTATTATATCACAGGGACAGTTTTTATTTATTTTACATCGATTTCGAAACAAGCTTTCAGCTTGGATTAATCATGCTCGATGTCTGCTTCCTGGAGACTTAACCAGTACTCGTGCCGTTTTGTGTGGTAAAATCTCAAAGACAGGACCCGCTCATCACGGGACGCGAACCAGGGACCTTTGATACGAGAGGCCGACGCTCTACCTCTGCACCACTGTAACGTTATGACGTCAAACCGCTCACGTGACGTCACTTTCCTAGTCACGCCCACAGAAACAATTTAAGTTAAGAACCCCTATTAAAAGCTTTCTCCAAGAATCCAAACTAAATGTATGAGAAATCTAAACACACCGTTGTTTGCACTGGATCTCGGACAAGTTTTAGGTTGAATTTCAGGTTTCTAGCTGATTCCGTTATTTGCTGGTGCGAGATCTACAGAAATATGTTGTGAAAATGTCGATTTTTCAGGTTTTAACCTCAAAAATCTCTGAAACTAGATTTTCCCAGATATAACGAACACGCCCAGACCTAGATCACATTGAGTTCTATAAGTGTGGGGAATTTCAGCAAAATTTCTTTGTCCTCAAATCGCTGAATTTTCGGACACATTGTGACACAATAGCCCTGTAGACATTCGTTCCGTAGAACAGAATAGAATAATTCTGCTCCACTACACTCATTCTATACATATTGTTAACTTGTATAGTACAATGAAAACTAAATAATTAATCAAATAAAATGACATTGTCTTGTGGCTGAGTCTACCCCTCTTTGTCGTTTTTTTTCTGCAGTTATGCGTATAATGCAGTGGGTAGTCACAATTGATGGAACAGCAAACTGGTGGGTAAACTGGTTTGCTAAATAGTGCATTTATTTCCCTTTGTTAAGGTGTCGGGTCATGTTAGAATCGAAATGAAACTATCAAAAACCTTAGTTTATTGACGAATAACCAATGGTTTGTCGTTCTGATGCGTTGTAATTAACCACTCAGGCCGTAGGCCTTCGTGGTTAATTCCTGCGCATCAGAACTCCAAACCATTGGTTATTCGCCAATAGCCCACGGTTGTTGATAGTTTATTTCTTAAATGAATAATGTTTCTTCATGGCTTCTTAGAAATGAAAATTTTGCATAGACGCAAAAAGTATAACAATTCCCGGACTCTTTTTCTTAAAAAAACCCACCACAAAGGCAAGCTAAAAAACGAACATGCATTCAAAGTTTCTTTGGAATATAAATGTGTATTTTTTTTTAATTCTGAGGCAATTTTAAAGTTTTGGGACTTCGATAACGCCAGTACCTTTGTGTCAAGTATGAGCTTTTAATAATTAGAAAATATTGAATGATCTTTGCTCGTGACTTTAACAAGGGACGTAGATAAGCTTATCTACGTCCTTGCTTTAATCCTGTTCCAATGTCAGGGTCAAGAGACGCTATTTAGTCTGTAAGTATGAGTCCTGAAACAATGGGATGGACAGAAAAAAAACAGTTTCATCAATGTTAATTATTATACTTCCTATTATACCTCCCTTGACTTTGCAACGTTAACTTCTTATATACTCATCATGGGCAATTTCTTACTGTCTCATGCTAACAGTACGTTTTTGACCGGTTAACAGTATACTGTTACATGGCATGCACGTGTATGACGTCATTTCAAAAAATAACGTCACCGTTTAGACACGCATGCCGTGAAACAGTATACTATTCATATGCGGTGTTATATTGAAATACCCATGTTTACTTCAAAATATGGGAATATAATAAATTTGATAAGCTTGAAATTTTGTTCGGTATAATAAAATAAATATTGCATGGCTTCCAGTGTGACAGTGCATATTGTCAACATTCGGGTAAATACTGTAAACCTCGGCTTCGCCTCGGATAACAGTATCATCCTCATGTTGACAATATGTACTGTCACACTGGAAGCCATGCAATATTTATATATTGCATGACAACTGAAATTAAATAAAAAGTATTAGACTAGTTCAACTTACTTGGCAAATTGCCTTTGTTGTTGGCTTTATCCCTATGGACAAAAAAGGAAGTCTTTGAAATAGTCCTGTAGGTCTTTTGTATCTTCTATCAACCATTTAAGTGAAATGATATGTTCTTAATTATTTGACTGCACTATGTCAAAGACAGGTTTTAGCAGCTACATGTATGCATCCAGAATATATGTGAGTTTTTCCTGAATATTTCAGATAATCTTACAGTTAAATATGACATAATTAAGTGGCAACAATTACTAATATAAGCCAGGGACTTATCTACGTTCATTTATCATATTAGGAATTAATGCCATTTAGTGTTAGTTATTATAACTCTTAAATCCTGGCTGATTTGATATATCAAAATATTAGACAATTACTTATATATAATCAATTTCAAAAACAAAATGTTTGTATAAATTAAACAAATCCTTAACCCTTTCCCTAATATAGAGGCTCTCTGACGCCTCTGCAGCAGACAGCTTTTTGAAAACATAGTGACAAATAAAGAAATTTTACAAAACTTGCAAATTTCTCCTTTTGCCACAATATTTTCCACTTTTAGTCATAGGTTATGTATCCATTCAATTTTAGAGATTTTCTATTTTTTGACAAAATATGTTCAAAGTTGTCTGCTGCAGAATTGTCCTATGAAGGAAAGGGTTAATATCGTTTGATACACTTATCTGGTATTACAATACTTGAGCTAACCATAAAGGATAAAATGAAGCTCACAATACACCAAATAAATTCCTTCTTTGTTTACATGTAAATCAACCAGCTTCAACCCTCGTTTGTCACACTTTCTGAGCGTTTCCCAGGTAGAACACCACATATCATTGAAAAGAGATACTTCTTACCTTTAAAATAATCCATAGAAAATGTAGGGTCATGCATTATGCAGAAAGAACTCGCTCTGTGAAGATGGGGACCGTCCTTTTTACCACAATCCAGCTAGGCTGAAACTGGGTTTCTACATAAACTACTTTCACTTTCACACAAGGTCAAAATACCTAAAATGATCAAGTCAAACAGTTCCAGTTCATCCTCTACATATTTACAAAGAATTTACACCAATTGTCACATATCCAATGCAGTCTGGGCCAGATGTACAACCATTTCTAGGCAAACAAACTTTTGTTTACGCACTACTGTGCTGTAGATCAAAGTGGCCCGCGGATGTATTTAGAGTAATTTGACCTATAAGACGAAACATTTGCCTCCAAGGAGGAGTTTCTTGACATTATTTTCAAAGTGTTATCTATATTGAGATCAACAAAGCCAAAGATAGGACAGTAAGGCAATTACTTTTAAAGAAATTTCAATTTTACTATACCGGCCGAAACCTCGGTTTTGCGGCTTGAGTCTGGTCAGATTTTGGATATCGCGCATCATATAGGTCTTAGATGAAAACAAGAGGACCATGAGGCCCTGTAATCGCTCACCTGAGAATGGGCTATTTAAGACTTAACTCTTTCAGCGCCAATGGCAATATCATCAAGACAAACTTTCTCACAAAAAGTCAAAAATGCGATCTAGTCGTGTTAACTAGATTGTTCTACAATTTAGCCTAGTAACCTAGTTGTTGACCTGACCTAACCCATATTCAAACTTGGCCTAGATATCACTAAGACAAACATTATGACAAAGTTTTAACATGCTCAAGCCAAAAATGTGGCTTCCTGAGTGTTCACAATATTTTCCTTAAATTTGGCCTAGTGACCTTGTTTTTGGCAGGACATAACCTATATCCGAACTTGGCCTAGAACTCATCAGGACAAACTTTCTGATCAAGTTTCAACATGCTCAAGTTCAAAACGCGGCTTCAAGAGTGTTAACAAGATTTTCCTTAAATTTGTCCTAGTGACCTAGTTTTTAACCTGACATGACCCATATTCAAACTTGGCCTAGATATCATCAGGAAAAACTTTCTGACGAAGTTAAAACATGCTCACGCTAAACGTGTAGCTTCCAGAGTGTTAACAAAATTCGAACTTGGCCTAGATATCACCGGGACAAACTTTCTGATTAGGTTTCAACATGCTAAAGTTTAAAATGAGGCTTCAAGAGTGTTAACAAGATTTTCCTTAAATTTGACCTAGTGACTTAGTTTTTTTACCCAACATGACCCAACATGACCTAATCCTAACTTGACCTAGATATCACTTAGACAAATTTTCTGACATAGTTTCAACATGCTCAAGCCAAAAATGTGACTACCAGAGTGTTAACAATATCTTTCTTAAATTTGGCCTAGTGACCTAGTTTTTGACCGAAGATGACCCATAGGTATCATCAAGACAAACTTTCTGACAAAGTTTCAACATGCTCAATTCAAAAATGTGGCTTCCAGAGTGTTAACAAGATTGTTATTAAATTTAGCATAGTGACCTAGTTTTTAACCCGACATGACCCAGTTTCAAACTTGTCTTAGATTTAATCGAGATATATGTTCTGATAAACTTTCATGAAGATTGGATGCAAAATGTTGCCTCTAGAGTGTTAACAAGCAAATGTTGACGACGGACGACGAACGACGGACAAAAGGCGATCACAAAAACTCACCTTCAGCACTTTGTGCTCTGGTGAGCTAAAATAAGAAACGCGTTATATATTAAATTTAAACTGTGTCCATTGTTTATAGACATGAACAACCATCATATTTATGCATGATTTGGGACACGCAACACTAACAGAGAAGTCTAAATAGCTTGAAAACATCAATTTTTAGGGAGATAAATGTAAAATTTGCTAGGATTTTTTTCCAGCAAAATCCTGTTCTAAATTATTTTTGATGTTTTTCTATAAACTTTTGTTAAGAAACAAGCATTGATATATTTCAAACAATTTAATACCAATACTGGCCAGCCAGGTGCATAATTAAGGTTTGTTGACACCTTTACCGGTGACTGCATTGATGTGTGAAATTTAACCCTGCTTATTGCACACATTTGTGGCATGTATATGTCATAAATATTTACTCATTAAGGGACTAGCTGGGGTTGAAGAGGGTTGTATTAGGAAGTAGGTTCCAATAAAATTACTTCCTTACACATTTTTATTATATAAGCTGTGTTCTGTTGCTTTTGTATTGTAATTGACGGGCAAATTGAGTCAAAGATGGCCCGTACAAGGCAGTGCAAGTCAATTGGCTTTCAGAAAGGTGTGCCAGGTTTAGATAGGGGCCAACAACATGGTTTTAGTATTGAAAAAGTACAAACAAAGTATGTTAAACAAATAGACATTTGGGTATATTCACCTTTCTTGATGTTGATGGTTCGGAAACAAATGAACGTCCCTTGCGGCCATCTGGGAAAGTGGCTGGTATTATCAATGAGTTTTGTGTTGCCCGCAACAATACATATCACCCCAACTCATACACAAATAAACTGTACTGTCCAGCTAAGGTGCAACAGATGTTTAACTCTGAAATAGAGATACATGCACAGTTGAGCATAAATTGTAATGGTATTCTGGTTTTTAACAGTGCTAATTCCCTAAAGTGGGGTCTAGTCTGGCCCGAACGGCTTAAATGTGAAAAATATACATAAATTGGTATATACTATAATTCATATGAAGAAGTTGAAATTGGGGATCACATAGCAAGTAAATCATGTGTAAGGGCATCACAGTTGCGAAACAAAGGGGGAAAAGTTTCCTGCCCTAATCATGCAGGCTATTGCTCGGCATACATAACGGGCGAAACACCGATTGGGCAAGAAGACCAATGGAATGAAAAGGCTGCGCGCCAAATATCTCAGGATCTAAAAATAATACATGTTACTGGTGACGGTGACAGTAAAGGTCTTAAAGGTGTAAATAAATGTCAGGAGAATACTGTTATTAGCTTAAAAGACTTGAGACATCTTGCTAATTATATGAAGAGACAGGTTTATAAAGCCCCATTGACTAAGACAATGTTTCCATGTAACAAGTCAAACTTGAAAAATAGGTTTGCACTCTCAGTAAAAGCAATTAAGGTGTTTGGGTTAGCTGAGATCTGCACATATGTATTACAATGGGGATATGTGTAAAATAACATTAACAAGAAACCGCTGAAGACGGTAAGGCCGGATTGTCGGCAATTTGACATTTAAAATTGACAAACCAAGGTCAAGGTCAAAGTAACCATAGAAATCAATAGAACTTGTTACTGGTTACCTTCAGGCAAAGTTTCAAGTTCGTAACCATTTCCAGTGCTGAGATTTTGCCTCAACCTGAAACTTTAACCAAAATGTTGACGGACAGACCGACACACGGATATCGCCAATCTATAGACCGGTGAAAGTAACCATAGAAATCAATAGAACTTGTTACTGGTTAACTTCAGGCAAAGTTTCAAGTTTGTAACCCTTTCCAGGGCTGAGATATTGCCTCAACCTGAAACTTTAACCAAAATGTTGACGGACAGACAGACAGACGGACATCGCCAATCTATAGACCGGTCAAAGTAACCATAAGAATCAATAGAACTTGTTACTGGTTACCTTCAAGCAAAGTTTCAAGTGTGTAACCCTTTCCAGTGCTGAGATTTTGCCTCAACCTGAAACTTTAACCAAAATGTTGACAGACGGACAGACGGACGGACAGACGGACATCGCCAATCTATAGACCGGAATTGCTAGAGCAATCCGGCCAAAAATGCCAATAATCATTGAAACAAGAGTCTTATGTTGTCAAGGTTACTGCGGTTCTACATGTGCTAAGCAAAGTTTCGTTTGTACCGGTCATAAGTCTCAAGTAAAATACTTCCTGCCACAAAACTTGAGACTTAGAATATCGAAACTTGATGAAGAAATACTGACAAGGTGCATTCATTTGTTCTTAGGTATTAAGAATTTGGGGAAAAACTAGATTTTTAACATCGACCCAAAATTGTGAGGCCGTAAACAGGTCCTATCAAGCAGTGGTTCTTAAAGCGACCACATTTGCGAAAATATAATTTACACGAATAGGTACACTACAGGGGCCCGTTTTATCAAAAAAGTCTGATCTTTAGGCTACGACCTGACGTAAGTGTTGAAGTTACGATCGGTCTTAATACCGTTTTATCAACGAGGTCGTAACTTCAAAGTCGCAGCTAAGATTTTAAAAGTCGTAAGTCTATTCATAACTGCGAGCCAGTCTAAATATCAGCTTCCGGTTTTGGGACAACAACAATAAAGGCTGTCTGCAATCACCTCGAAAACGTAAACATGCCTGAAATTTCGATACAAAGTATACACAGACAACACATATTGATGTTTAAGGATGACATTTAGTCCATAGGACAGTGTTCACGGTAATGTACAAAATTGAAATATTTTGTATCGCCTGTTGATTCATAAAATCTGAGGTTGAACGCTTCGTATTGTGAAACTGAAAATGTAATCGGCTCAATTTTTCACTGCCGTTTTTCTTTGGTAAGATTATTATTGATAATATTAGTTCGATGGGGCTATACTGGTTACTACTGAGAACAAAATTCTGATCCTGAAATGTCGAAGGTTAAATTTACAAGGACGTAGAGAATAAAATCTGACCTTTGATATTCCAGGCTCAGACATTTACTTACAGCATTTTACTTTGGTCTTACCAGGGACGTTACTGGTGTAACCAGAGATATTTTCAAATGTTTTGTGTCTTTCCTGTCGTGATATAGTGACACTTCTATGTAGTCTGACATGCATTGCGTATTGACAAGTGAAATATATTCATTAACTTTCTAATGTGCAATTAATAAGCTTATTTCCTACAGTTTTTCATGTATAAAACTCAAACTGTAAATTTAATTATTTCAGGGTGATATATGTGGTTCCCAATAAGCAGCAAAGTGTTCACTGTATCAAGTATGATGGCCCAGGACAAAAATGGTGAAGATTCAAACAAATGTACTAAGTAACTCTGTAACATGTCAATATTGCTTTCATACACTATTTTGAAGTGTGGTTTATACTTCTGACACCTCTGAATATTATTTTTTTTTCAATAATCCTGGAAATTACTCAAACAATCAGTTTCTCTGTTGCTATCATTGTCTTCTACACTGCTTTCATATTAGAAAAGCTATGTAGAATTTCTGTTGAATTTCTGTTACTTCATTTTGAAAGATTATCTCTCCCTATATATATGTGTTTGTGGTAGGTTTCTAAGTTTTAATTTATACATTTTGTTTTATTTATTACATGTATTCTTTGATGTTCAGTGTGCATATATTCTCATTCAATTTCATCATGGTAGCTCAGTCGATAGCGACGCGGGCTGTCACGCCAGGGGTTGTGAGTTTGATTCCCAGCTCAGCCAAAATTCTCTCCGACGTTTGAGAAAAGTCATTGTGACATGCGTCATTCGTCTTTCACCAATGGGCTTACAGTCTATGTGGAAAAGCAGCTATTTGCTTGGAAAATATGTTGTGTTGAGTACTGGTATAAGAAAGCTAGGAAACACATGCGTAGGTGAACTGGCCACCGTTATATGACTGAACAATTGTCGAAAACAGCGTTAAACCCCAATCAATCAATCAATCAATCAATCTTTAATCACTCACCAAATGCATATTGAATTAAGTTTCTTGACCCTTTTCCACATTCAGTAAATCTGCAGCAGAACACTTAGAAGACATTTCGGCACAAATATAGCAATATTTTATTTATGAAAGCTGAATTATTAAATAGAGGACAAAACATTGCCACAAAAGGAGACATTACTCATTTTGAGCATTTTTTCCATTTGCCGCATTGTTTTTCAAAATAAGTCTGTTGCAATGGCGTCTTATGTCGTCTGTATCAGGGTAAGGGTTAATTATGTCCTCTATATAATTCGTCCGGAAATTGTTAAATTGTCAAATGCATTCATACATGAATGCTGATGGATTGTACATATTTTTTGCACAATAAATATATATATATATATTGATTCTGAAAAAGATAATAGTAAGTAAATATAGGAAATCTCTCTTAATAACAGTGCATTTTTAGAATAAATTCGAAAACATTGTTTGAAAAAGAGAAATTGCTCTGTCTCATAACCCTTTCCCACTTGCAGACGCATTTCGATGCATCTGCAGCAAATGACTTTTGAAAACAATGTGAAAATGAAGAAATTGCTCATAATGAACAATTTCTCCATTTGCCACAATATTTTCAACTCTATTCAATAATGACATCATCATCATTTGTATATATATATTCCATACTTTTGCCTAGCTGTTTTCAAAGTCATCTGCTGCAAATTTCCTGTATGTGGGAAAGGGATGATGAGCAATTTCTTCTTTTACTATACCACCTTTGTTGTGTAGTGGTTAGCGTGTCACTTATGAATGCGAGACCACGGTTTAATCACCAATTTGTTCATACAAAAAACTTTAAAAATGATAAAAGTTGCCTCCCTCTTTGGTGATCATGTTTAAGGAGATAACATTACAACTGATGCACTATTGTCAGGAAATGACATCATCATCATTTGTATATATATTTTCCATACTTTTGCCTAGCTGTTTTCAAAGTCGTCTGTTGCAGATTTCCTGTATGTGGGAAAGGGATAATGAGCAATTTCTTCTTTTACTACACCACCTTTGTTGTGTAGTAGTTAGCGTGTCACTCATAATTGGGAGACCACAGTTCAATCACCTATTTGTTCATAAAAAAAACTTTAAAAATGATAGAAGTCGCTTCCTTCTTTGGTGATCATGTTTGATGAGATAACAGTACAACTGATGCACTATTGTCAGTAAAAGCTTACCAGCTGTACTGGTTATATATCCTGGAAATGATGTGATGTGCCTGAATACTTTTGAAAGTGGCATAAAACACCATTGAAAGAAACAATCCTTTTCCTACAATGTTTTAAAATG
This sequence comes from Serripes groenlandicus, assembly GCA_031761405.1. NCBI lineage: Eukaryota > Metazoa > Mollusca > Bivalvia > Cardiida > Cardiidae > Serripes > Serripes groenlandicus. The sequence goes on from JASEVX010000008.1 coordinate 47,859,803, forward strand.
TTATCAGCTGCAAATACGTCAAAATATCGTCTGTACGGTGGAGAAGGTAAAGACATTATTTTAACAAAGACCTATATTAAACCGTCTAAACAATTAACATTCTCTTTTTTTCCATGGAGATGATATCTTGAAACAGTCATATTAACAGGCTTCTCAGTTTATATATTGCATTTGTACAACACGTATATGACATTTTGCTGTAAATATCTAAATAAAGAAATTTCTCCTGAACACAAAACATATTTTCTTTCTTGGGTTGATGGAATACGTTGTATTTGAAACTAACTCCTTTCCCTGATAGAACCCAATTTAACACCTCTGCAACAGATAACATTGTTGAAAAAGAGGGACTTGTTGGACAATTTGTCTTTTTCTGTCAATGTTTAATGCAACTATTACTAAAACCGTGTTTAACCTTTCAAACATAAGGCGCATATTGAAGTATCTGCAGCACACGACAACATTTGAATTGTGGCTAAGGAGAAATTAATGAAATGTATTCATTGATTGTACATTCATTTGTGTAATTTTTTGCTAAGACGTTTTCAATGTCATATGAAGATATGATGTATGTAGGAATGGGTAAGTTGTGTCGCCAATGAATGTGGAGTGAGACATAGCAGTCACTTTTCACCCTGTTTCACACATTTTCAATTGCTTTAGGACAGGATATAGCATGATAAAGTAACTATATACATGTACTTCATTGTTACAATATTCGAAATTACATGATAAAAAGCTTACTGACAAAATGTGACATACATTCATTGCAATATTCAGGTGACTCCAACTTGTAAACTCATAATTGAGCATCAATGTAAGATATTTGGATAGAGATGCATACTGATTTTTCATTAATATGGTTTAATTAGTTTTATTCAAAATTTGTCCAAGGGTGTTTTATACTGTCATACAGACACACTTTGACACCTCTGAAGTAAAAGAAATTTGAAAATATTGTGACAAAAACAAATTGCCCGAAATGAGCAATTTCACGTTTTGCCACAATGTTTTCAACTTTCTTTCCTTTAAAGAGATATTCAATGTTTTGACTAGATGTATTCAAATTGTCAGCTGTATTGGGGAAAGGGTTAACCAAATACATGTTTTATATCTTGTGAAATAAGGATATCCATAAAATAGGACGAAACATATTTAAATTAAATTTCATATTAATTTATGATTTTCAAATAGTAAAATCCAAAAATTAAACAGCATATGAAAAAGGACATTTAAATAAGGCAATCCTTAACAAGTATTTGAATGAATGACTGAATGAATGGAGTTTTAAGGCCTGTCGACAGCTAAGGTCATTTTGGGCGCTTAATAATTTACTTACTGTAAATTATAAAATGATTAAAATTGAAATATAACTAACCAGTTTATTAGACAAAACAATCAAATATGATGTACGCGATATTTAACATTAATATAAAACGACATGTAAGCCAATGTAAAACAGAATTTAGGCAAACAAGCCAAACACTACTATGTAATACTTAACATAAAGATAAACAATATCTGAGAAAATGCGGAACAGGATCTGTAAAAGTAATGCATGTGCAAAAGCACGATTTAAGAAATAATCATATCTTATTAAACATATTTGTTTCCCTAAGGAAATCAAATACAAGTTCAGGTTTGACAGACTCAAATAGCTGACGCATACTTTGAGCCTTGAAAAATCTATCACGTATTGGAGCGAAATCAGCACATTCCAGAAGAATGTGCTGTACTGAAAGTTGTGTAAAACATGGAATACACTGAGGTGCTTCCTCACCCTTCAGTAAGTACGCATGAGTTAACCATGTGTGCCCAATGCGTAAACGAGCAAGGACAATTTCTTCTCGGCGACAGGATCTCAAAGCTGGCAGCCACTCACCAAGTACTGACTTGATTGAGTGCAGTTTATTATTTACTTGCTCATTCCAATCACTTTGCCACTTATCGTGAAGTGAAACATTTATTAAAGGTTTAAAATCGGAATAAGATATTTTAAAAGGTAAAATATCTTGTGAAAGAGCAGACTTTGCTGCCAAGTCAGCATGTTCATTACCGTGAATGCCCATATGACTGGGGATCCAGCAAAATACTACATGTGCTGTTGCACAAATACGCGATAACTTAGAAAGGAGGTTAACAATAATAGGGTTATCTATTTTGTCATTCTGAAGTGCCTGCATAGCAGACAATGAGTCAGTAAAAATAATATATCGCCAATAACCGTCGGATTCAATATGTTTCAAATCCAAATGAATTGCCTTTAACTCGGCAGAAAAAATAGAAGCATTATTTGGCAACCGAAATGTTATCACATCCCCATCATGAACTGCAGCGGCAGCAGCCTTTTTTCCGTCCTTAGAACCATCTGTATAAATATGCTCAAAGTTATAATATGTATTTTTAATTTCCATATACTTGGATTTAAAAACAATAGGATCTGTGCAGGCCTTTTTATCAGTCGCAAGATCATAAACGAATGATGGACTATTTCGAGTCCAAGGTGGAGAATCTGAAATATCCTGCCTCGCGATGTCCTCAAGATCAACATCAAGCTTAGCGACTTCGGGACCGTAACGGATACCAAAAGGCGGTATTACCCGTTCCTTCTTTAAAAATAATTCCTTGTATAAAGGTTTAAAAACAACTCTATGAGTGGGTTTTGAAGGGTTAGACTTAAGTTTTAAAAGATACTGCATAGCCAGTTTTTGTCGACGTAAATATAAGGGTGGTTCATTGGCTTCTACATAGAGACTTTTGACGGGAACAAGTATTGGAAAGCCAATCTATCAAGCTGGCATTTTTGTTCATAGGTTTACCAAAGGACTAATTCATTTATTGAGTTTTATTGCTGTTTCAAAACAAGAGGACCATGATGGTCCTATATCGCTCACCTGATTTAATCAAACTTAAAAAGTTTTCAGTGTTCTTTCCTCTACATGAGTCTATGAAAAACAAGTGACCCCCGGGGAGGGGTCATTTTTTACCCTAGGGCTAAAATTTCAACAAGCTTGGTAGAGGTCTACTAGATGATGCTACATACCAAATATCTTTTAGATAAGAAGGTTTTTTAAAGTGTTTTACGTATAGGAGTCTATGTAAAACACGTGACCCCTGGGAGGGGTAGATTTTGACCCCAGGGGTGAATTTGACCCCAGGGCTAACATTAGAACAATCTAGGTAGAGGTCAACTAGATGATGCTACATACCAAATATCAAAGGCCTGGGCCTTCTACTTTGAGACAAGAAGATTTTTAAAGTTTTTCCTCTATCTATGTCAAACAAGTTACCCCCGGGGAGGGTTTATTTTTTAACCCAGGGCTATAATTTGAACAATCTTGGTCTACTAGATGATGCCACGAACCAAATATCAAAGGCCTGGGCCCTCTACTTTTAGACAAGAAGATTTCTAAAGTTTTTCCTCTATATGAGTCTATGTAAAACAAGTGACCCCCGGGGAGGGGTAATTTTTGACCCCAGGGCTATGATTTGAACAATCTTGGTAGAGGTTTACTAGATGATGCTACATACCAAATATCAAAGGCATGGGCCTTCTACTTTTAGACTAGAAGATTTTTAAAGTTTTTCCCCTATATGAGTCTATGTTAAACAAGTGACCCCGGGGAGGGGTCATTTTTGACCCCAGGGCAATAATATGAACAATCTTGGTAGAGCTTCAGTAGATGATGCTACATACCAAATATCAAAGGCACTGGCCTTTTACTTTCAGACAAGAAGATTTTTTAAGTTTTTGTTAATTTTCCCTTTTTTGTTGCCGTTGGAGCCAAAGTTCTGCATGGAATAGAATTATTTGAACAAGTTTGAAAGATATCCACCCAAGGAACATTCCTGTAAAATTATTAACAAAAGCTCACCTTGCACTTTATGCATAGGTGAGCTAAAAATTCAGTCATATGATAGTGGCCATTCTGGCTTTCTCACACCAATACTCGGCATTACAGTCCTTCTTAACGACTTGCTGCTTATCCATGTACTTTTCTCCTTTTCTGATACTGCAGCAATCAATGTTCTTACATTGAATTTAAACTCAACAACATTGGAGGTACATTCCCGTTAAGATTGGTTGAAATTGGTCCAGTGGTTTACGATATGTTATTTGAAGCAAACATTTACCGACATACAAAAGTCCTCAGGTCATTGGCTCTTAACATGTGACATCGTCCCTTTCCCACATGCAGCATATCCACAACAGATGACATTGAAAATATCTGGACAAAAATCTGTATAAGTCGAAGTATAATTATTGAATAAAGTTTAAAACATTGGGACAGAAGAAGAAATTGCTCATTATGGGCAATTTTGTCTTTTGCACACTGTTCTAAAAAATTGTCTGCTACAGAGGAGTCAAAATATGTCTGTATGAGGGGAGGTTTGTTATCAATTAAGATGGTAAGTGTTTGATTTTGCTCAACCCTTTCTCTAATAAAAGACGCCTCAGCAGCAGACAGCTTTTTGAAAACATAGTGACAAAAGAGGAAAATTGCTCAAAACAATGTTTTCCATTTAATTATATATAAATAGAGATTTTTTAATTTTTGACAAAATATGTTCAAAGTCGTCTGCTGCAGAATTGTTGTATGAGGGAAAGGGTTAAATTTTATTAAAATCACATTTCCTAGGTAATTATCTAGTTCATCCTGACATTGATGCATCACTCATAATTTCTCATCTAAAGAATACAAAACTACAAGTTAGTTGATTTGACATTGGCATCAAATCGTTGACAAAGGACAGAACATTATGAAACGAATAGAAATTGCCTTTAATGAGCAATTTATGTTTTTCTTGATTTGTCCCAATTTTCTTTTTGTCAGCATTGACATGTCTGTGTTCTCTCTATACTGCTTAGAATACTTTATAGGTCCAAATCATATCAACTGTCTGTAGTCAACATTATTTGCTTGATTTTCTTCTCTGTTTAATTCGAAGCTCTTTACACTAGGATGTTTCAGTCACTTGAATCAAATGGTAACATAAACTTTAAAAATCCTAGTAACAACACATATTCAGGCTATTTCTGTATTGGTGACATAACCAACGACCATGTATATTGTATTGTTAATCAGCATTCACCTGAAAAATTAAGTTGTGAAATGCAACAATTTATTCATCAATGGAAATTTGTAATGGCATATTGAATAAATACATCATAAATTCAAATCTACCAAAGAAATATATGCATAAGCTGAATTCTAAACAAGAGGCACATGGGGGCCTTTGCTCTACTGGTAAGGTTCTTTGGTCATTTTCAATCCAGAGCATGTATGTATGGTTCAGATCAGATAGTAAATGGAGGCTCTTTTGTGTTCACAAGCTCTAGTATAGCAATTTTGACAATTTCAAGGGCCATAATCCAGTCTTGCATAGGCGGATCTGACTGGTTTGCAAAAGGAACCGAGCTCTCATGGATATCTAACTACTGTATAAGTTTGATTGAGATACAATCATAAGACTTTATCGCGTTCACAAGCTCTATTATAGCAATTCTGACAATTTCAAGGGCCATAATCCAGTCTTGCATGGCAGGATCTGGCTGGTTTGCAAAATGACCTAAGCTCTCATGGATACCTAACTACTGTGTAGGTTTGGTGAAGATCAGATAGTAAATGGAGCCTCTAGTGTGTTCACAAGCTCTATTTTAGCAATTTTGACAATTCCAAGGGCCATAATCCAATCTTGCATGGGCGGATCTGGCTGGTTTGCAAAAGGAACCGAGCTCTTATGGATATCTAACTACTGTATAAGTTTGATTGAGATACAATCAAAACTGAAGACTGTATCGCGTTCACAATCAATTGTTTACGGACGGACGCACGGACGGACGAAGGACACCACACCACGGCATAAGCTCTTTGGCCTGTAGAGCTAAAAATCAGATTTCTTTTTCTTCAATAATTTATGACAAATTTAAAATATATATTATAATTAACCTTGTCCAATTTAATATATCAACACCTCAAAGGCATCTAAGTTTACCCTTTCCCACATACAGCAAATCTGTAGCAGACCACTTTGAAGACAATTAGTAAAATAAAATTGAAAATCTCTATGTATGAAGGTATAATAACTGAAAATAGTTGAGAACATTGTGAAGAGTAGGTCTGGTTTCAATGAGATTGAAATTACCCCTAATATCAGAAAGTATAAATATATAAAAGTGTTGCAAACATTGTGGCAAAAGGAGAAATTGATCGTTTCGAGCAACTTCTTCTTTTGTCACTATGTTTTCAAAAGAAGTCTGCTGCAGAGGCATCAGAAAGCTTCTATATGTGGGAAAGGGTTATATAACATCAATCAAATGAATCAAAATATTACTTCTCATAAGAAACCATTAATAATAAAGCTAATCATAGAGTCATTTATTTTGTTTATGAGAAAATGTATGACTTTATAGCATTTCTGAACAGTATTGTTCAAATCTGTCTGGTTTTCTGCTCAAACCAGAATCTACGCAAATTGAGCAATTTCTCTTGTCGCCACAATATTTTCAAAAGTCGTCTGCTGCAAATGCATTGAAATTTGTCTAAATATTTGAAAAAGTTCAAATAGATGGAATATAACCATGTTTTCCTAATATTTACTTATTTCCAATAATAAATGAAAAATGGAACCAAAAGTAGAAAGCACAGTGATCATTCATCTTAGGAAATTTTCCAGGCTGAACAAAATAGAAGTATAAAAATAAAATATGTTGGTGTTTTACAAGTGTAAACTGTAGGCATTTTAACCCTTTTTTAGGAGAAATTTGCACACAATAATTGCCACAATGATTGCAAAACGCATGAACAGTTATCAGCATATGAAAAGGCAAAGTAAAACTGCTGAAATTATTGTAGGCAAAGGATAGCCTGCTTATGTTATAAAATCTCCTCTTTTCTCATAATGTTTTCAGAAGTTGGTAGCTGCAAAAGTTAATGAAAATCATTTAAAAAACAGATCACATTTCATTCTAGTATGTGTTTGAATTAGTATTCGGAAATTTATCTGCTTAAAAACAAACATCAGTATAATTGAGTCTTATAACAAGACACAAAACAAGAGCTATCCATAAGACAGCTCGCTCGACTATGCCAACGCTTATTAGCTACTGAGATATGGACTGTAATGCAGTTGCGTGCAAAACGTTAACCAGAATTTCTTAAAAGGGGATAATTTTCATTATATGCAGAAGAGATTTATATAATTTAATTATTTTCATACAAGGTATGATAGTTACGAAGGGCTGTATAAAGTTTCAATACAATGCATTAACTAGTTACTAAGATATGGACTAATAATGTACAGTCAAACTTGTATTAAGAGACCACCCAAGGGAAATGCTGTAAGTGGTCTCTTAAGACAGGTGGTCTCTTATTGGGGTACAAATGAAATTTTCTGTTTTGGAGAAATTATGTTTACTACATGAAATATGTACTTGTGTGCACATGTACATGTATTGGTATTTTATTTCTCTATTTGATTCATTTTATATTCATGTTTTTTAACCCTCTCTTCTAATGTAAGACATTTTCTTTTTGTTGCGGACATGGTTTCTCGTTGATATAATTTTGTAGAATGAAAGAATTAAATGGAACCTGAATAACTACACTCGGACTTACATTATCTTGAAATTTGTGATAAACTGTATTGTCAAGTGTTTGTTTACAGATTTACTTATTTAAGAGCCGTTTAAATAAACATGCTATCACCATTAAAAAGTAAAAAACAAACATAGATCTAATTAAACAGATCAAACATTCTAATCAAATTTATCATAATTAAACCCCAAACTATCCAATAATAAATTTCAATTTCATGTCATTCAACGTTCCTTTAATCCCATTGAAAAGACGAGAGAACAAAATAATAGAGAACAAAGGACCCAACAAGGACAATATTTGAAGCTAAAGCGTATTAAATACAAGCTGTTAACAGGCCAATTATCGTTTTATTACAACTGTAATACGCTGCATAATTGACCTCGTGTTATCTTTACACCTAACCAGTCTATTTAAACCCTTGCATTACACGGTTCACTGCTTCTGTGCTTTATACACACGACAGCTGCTGTGTTTGGATATTCTACGTTTTGGATTTTTTGTGTTTTGGATTTATTTTACTGGTATGGTAGGTCGCTTAATGGTTGATTATGATTCAAATTGGGAGGATTTAAGTGTCCGCTGGTCGCAGATAGGAGGAACTCGCTTATTGCAGGTAAATTAATGAATAAAAACCATCGGGGGGAGTTCAATACGGTCGCTTACAGCAGGGGGTCGGTTATAGCAAGAGGTCGGTAGTGCAGGTTTGACTGTAGTTGTAAGCAAAACTTTAACCAGAATTTCTAAGTAAAAAAGGGGCCATAATTTGCATTAAATGCAGGATTGTGTTATACTTTTCAATAAATTAAATAGGTGTGATAATTGGGAAGCGTTGTATAAAGTTTCAATGCAATGCATTTAGCAATTACTGAGATATGGACTCTTAATGTAGATGCACGCAAAAGTTTACCCATAACTTGTATATAAAACAAGAGGACCATGATGGTCCTATATCGCTCGCCTAATTTAATCAAACTTAAAAAGTTTTCAGTGTTGTTTCCCCTATATGAGTCTACGAACAAGAGGACCATGATGGTCCTATATCACTCACCTGATTTAATCAAATTTAAAATGTTTTCAGTGTTCTTTCCCCTATATGAGTCTATGAAAAACAAGGGGATGGGTCATTTTTAACCCAGGGCTATAATTTGAACAATCTTGGATGAGGTCCACTAGATGATGCTACATACAAAATATCAAAGGCCAGGCCCTTCTACTTTTTTAAAGTTTTTCCCCTAAATGAGTCTATGTAAAACAAGGGACCTCCGGGATGGGGTCATTTTTGAACCCATGGCTATAATTTGAACAATCTTGGTAGAGATCCACTATATGATGCTACATACCAAATATATTTTAGACAAGAAGACGTTTAAAGTGTTTTCCCTATATGAGTCTATGTAAAACAAGTGACCCCGGGGGAGGGGTAAATTTTGACCTCAGGGCTATAGTTTGAACAATCTTGGTAAAGGTCCACTAGATGATGCTACATACCAAATATCAAAGGCATGGGCCTTCTACTTATAGACAAGAAGATTTTTAAAAAAAATCCCCTATATGAGTCCATGTTAAACAAGTGACCTCAGGGGAGGGGTCATTTTTGACCCAAGGGCTATAATTTGACCAATCTTGGTAGAGGTTTACTAGATGATGCTACATATCAAATATCAAAGGTATGGGCCTTCTACTTTTAGACAAGAAGATTTTCAAAGTTTTTCCCCTATATTAGTCTATGTTAAACAAGTGACCCCGAGGGGGGGGGGGGGTCATTTTTGATCCCAGGGCTATACTTTGAACAATCTTGGTAGAAGTGCCCTAGATGATGCTACATACCAAATATCAAAGGCATGGGCCTTCTACTTTCAGACAAGAAGATTTTTTAAGTTTTGGTTAATTTCCCCCTTTTTTTTACTTATAGACAAGACGTTTTTTAAAGTTTTTCCCCTATATGAGTCCATGTTAAACAAGTGACCCCCGGGGAGGGGTCATTTTTGACCCCAGGGCTATAATTTGAACAATCTTGGTAGAGGTTCACTAGATGATGCTACATATCAAATATCAAAGGCATGGGCCTTCCACTTTTAGACAAGAAGATTTTTAAAGTTTTTCCCCTATATTAGTTTATGTTAAACAAGTGACCCCCGGGGAGGGGTCATTTCTGATCCCAGGCCTATAATTTGAACAATCTTGGTAGAGGTTCACTAGATGATGCTACATACCAAATATCAAAGGCATGGGCCTTCTACTTTCAGACGAGAAGATTTTTTAAGTTTTGGTTAATTTCCCCTTTTTTGTTGCCGTGGCAGCCAAAGTTCAATTTGGTGAAGATCGGATAGTAAATCGAGGCTCTATTGTGTTCACAAGCTGTATTATAGAATTTTTGACAATTTCAAGGGTCATAATCCAGTCATGCAAGGGCACATCTGGCTGGTTTTCAAAAGGAACCAAGCTCTCATCAATATTTAACTACTATCTAAGTTTGGTGAAGAAAAGTTAGTAAATGGAGCCTCTATTGTGTTCACAAGCTCTATTATAGTAATTTTGACAATTCCAAGGGCCATAATCCAGTCTTGCATGGGCGGATCTAGCTGGTTTGCAAAAGGAACCGAGCTCTCATGGATATCTAACTACTGTATACGTTTGATTGAGATACAATCAAAACTGAAGACTGTATCGCGTTCACAAGCAATTGTTTACGGACGCACGAACGACGGACACCACACCACGGCATAAGCTCTTCTGGCATTTGGCCAGTAGAGCTAAAAATCTGTACCAGACGACTTTGAAATAATCTAAAAAATATGGAAACTCACAAGAACTAATAGAAAACTTGTTGAATAAAGTTTAAAACATCGTGGCAAAATGAGAAATTGTTCATTGTGAGCAAATTCTTCTTTTGCCACAATGATTTCAAAAGTTGCTTGCTGCATAGGTGTAATAACGTGTTTGTATACATGTGGGGAAAGACTTTAAACAGCCACCAAAAGTCATACATTGCAAGTCTGCAACTGCTTCTGGGAGTCTGGAATCAGATCTGTCAAATAGCTAACATGTGTCTTTGTTATGGTAGAATAGACCAATTAACTAGTCAGTCTGTAAGTAAAATAATTGTGAGATATTAAATTGGTAACAGGACCATAGCTGTATTAATATGACACACAGAGAGAAAAACATGCAGCCAGTCTGGAGCTCAAACCTGGGATCTCTAGTTTTCAAAGCGGATACTCTACCGACTGAGTTTTGCTATGTTCATAACGGATATAATACATCAGAGTTCTGTGAGACGGGTTCACTGATAACATCTGAGATTCTGTATGTATTTCCACTCATTTTCAAGGGTAGTGGTTCGAATGATGTATTCATGTGTGTGTGATCAAGTAGTTGTCAAATTGAAAGTCTATGAAATTCACACGATTAAATGTGTTCACAATTTGTTTAGTTTGTCTGTATTCTGTGCTAACTGTATGTCTTGTAACACACATAAGCATGCCAACTAGAACTTCATAATCATAATATTATTATTAAGAAACAACAACCTCTCACACAGAGTGTTTATCTAAATTGACCAAAATTTTCAATGCATCTAGAGCTATTGAAAGAATGAAAAAAGTATATATGTCTTTATTTGTGACATTTGTAGTATGCCATGAACAATTGAATTAAGATGATTGACAGAGTTGATGAACAGTCTTACTCATGAGACATTCGGTACGTTCAATCTTGGGTACGGATCGTATAGTTTCCTAAACAAAACATACCTGTGTCGTTTAAACAAATTAAGCATGTTAAAATGAACAAACACTAATTGATGATTTCATATTATTAAAGAATCCTACAGAAATCGATTAAACTTATCTGTAGTTAATAATGATCTGTTTTTCAGCTGTTTCTGCACTAAATCGAAAAAGTGTTTGTCACTTTAATGGAAAATGATTTTACTTGTGGGCTATAAACAAACAAGTTCCGAAACATTGACCGTTTCTTTTATGTACTACTTTGTTTCGTTACTGATCCGTTAAGGGTAACTTGACTGTATGTTCTAAAAATAACCTATACACAAGTTATTAAATTTGTGATTTTATTTCAACACATACGTACATTTAAAAACAATTCTCAGATGACATTTGTGTGGCTGCTGGTAGCTAGTCGAATGTCGCCGTCTTTTGACTAACCAGTGTGTTTTCGATCATTGAAATACTCCGACTCGGATTTGTATGTCGAGAAAACACCACGGCACCATACAAAAACTCCATAATTGGTAATTCAGTCGAGACGAAAATGGTTTCGAGTCGACGGATTTCGTTCTGATCGTCGCCATATTTGCGACTTTTCACCGACCCGAAAGTACGACTATCTTAGCTACGATAGTTTGATAAAACGGTTATCGGAGGTAATTCAGGACTTACGCCCAAACTTACGACAATCTTAGTTAAGACCGAGTTACGACTGTTGATAAAACGGGCCCCAGGAAGGGAATGATTGACCCAAAGTTGAATATGTAGGGCTTAGCCCATCTCAGTGACCATAGTTATATATAAATAATGCACTGATTGATTGATTGACTGTATTAATTCACTGATAGGATATTGTGTGTGTGAAAGTATTGAACAAACATTTACCAACCAACCCCACATTTTCCACATTTTACAGCTATATTTGTAGTATATGACTGTCTAATTACCATATTTGGTCATATTTATTTATCAACAGTTCAAAAGATAGTGCCATACATAAGAAAACTTCAGCTTTGTTTACCTTTAATCTAGGTCAGTATGACACAGTCAGGATGGAAATTTAACACGCATTCTGCCGTACCTAATAGCTGAATGCCCACATGAGCCCCATGTCCACTCCAGGCAACCAGTTTCTACATTAGTGCCCATTATTACAGACGATACAAAAGTGACCTTTCATAATTTGACCCGAAAGTGCTTTAGGTCACAATACACCAAATAAATTCCTTCTTTGTTTACATGTAAATCAACCAGCTTCAACCCTAGTTTGTCACATTTTCTAAGCGTTTCCCATGTAGAACACCATATATCATTGAAAAGAGATACTTCTTACATTTAAAATAATCCTTAGAAAATGCGGGGTCATGCATTATGCAAGAAAGAACTCGCTCTGTGAAGATGGGGACCGTCCTTTTTACCACAATCTATCTAGGCTGTAACTTGGTTTCCACATACTCTACTTTCACTTTCACACAAGGTTAAAATACCTAAGATGATCAAATGAAACAGTTCCAGTTCATCCTTTACATATTTACAAAGAATTTACACCCATTGTCACATATCCAATGCAGTCTTGGCCAGATGTACAACTATTTCTAGGCAAACAAAGTTTTGTTTACGCACTACTGTGCCCACGGATGTATTTAGCGTAATTTGACCTTTTGCACAAGTTTTATCCGATGATGAATGGGACTATATCATGACAAGGGGAATTCTAAGTGGACATTAACTCTCTTTTCAATATCTAAATTTACTGTCTATTACGCTCATAAAACATGTCAATTCTGTCTGTGACGTAAATTTTATAGAAAACAAACCAAAATCGCAACTTCTTGTTGATGAATCGTGCAATGATCTGTTGGCACTCATTGGAGGATTTCAGTACAAGTTATTACGCATAAAAAGAATCTGATAATTTGTTTGTCACAGTATGTTTGATTACCTGTTATGTATGTAACACCGATAATTTTACACCTGATAAATGTGTTTCGCATGTTGATTGACCGCTGTACACAAGCAGATTACAGAGCATGAGGGTGGGCATTGACGGCATTTCATAGGAGACAACTGATTAAAGCTGTTTATAGTGTATAATTGGTTGGGGTGGATATAACGTGACCATTTAAAGCCATTGACCACAAGAGACCGCTTGTATACAGTAACACTTGCATTAGGCAGCCACTGAAGTAAATATTCCATCATTCCATCAGGCTGGGGGCTATTTTGCCTTGCATGGCTATAGAGAAAACTAAAAGAAATCTTCTCCGACGAAAGTGAAAGGCCGATTTTCAAAAAAAATGCAGAAATGTTCCTTAAGTGACCTATCATATTCCTTTAAGCCATGTTGCTTGGTTGAAAAACATGGCCGCCACAGGTTGGGGCTATTTTGCCTTATATAGCTATAGTGAACAATTTAAAAAAAGTCTTCTCCAAAAGTGGCGGGCCTATTTTCAAATAATTTTGTACGGTGACCCTCTATCATATTTCACTAAGCCATGTTGATTGGTAGAAAACTATAGCCGCCATGGGCCGGGGCTTATATGGCTAAAGTAAAAAAATAAAAATTAGGTGAGCAATCCAGGGCCATCATGGCCCTCTTCTTTTAGTTTTAATGGTGATGGGACAACATAATGACTAGGAGAGCTCTTTTTTAGTGGATATTAACTTTTATTTCAATATCCAAAATTACTGTCTAGCGGTAGGCAAAAGCTCATTAAACTTTTTAACTTTGTCCATTTCGCCCTTGAAGTGGTAGGCGCAGTAGATGTAATAGAGTAATCACTTTTCCATCAACTTAAACTGCAACGTTTCGATAAGGAACCATGAATGTTTATATAAAGCTGATCATGTCATCTGGGATTATGCTGATCATGTGACCGGTGTGTAAACACTTAGTTGCGTCATATGACCTGCTGAACACGACTATTTGCAACCCTGCTTCAAGCAAGAGTTACAAAATGGCGGAGGATATTCTGGATACTGGTGTGTAAATAATCCTAAAATACGAACCTGATTTGGATATTTTCACTTAATGTTTATCAGTTGGAAGATTGTTATTGTCTGTTTTACCTTGTCAATTTTGCCTGCACAGACGATGTAACATGTAATCGCCATTCCCAAATCGCAATTTCTTGATAATAAGCTGTACAATGACTAGCTGATTACTTCATATGTGACTTGCTGATCATGTGACCAGTTTGTTCATTGATAATTGGCTTGTCGAAATTGAACGATGACTACTGATCATTCAATCGAATAATTTCACATAATAATATCTAGAACAGTTGAGAAGGGAGTTAACTATCTGATGCGTTGCCGATAAAGATGGGTTTTCCCATCTACAAATGGCCGATTCAGTCCGATTTCATAAGTTCATAGTTGAAAGACTTGAAGCGGAAAATTAACAAGAGCTGTCGGAGGACAGCGCGCTCGACTATACCACCGCTTTTTAAGTTACTGAGATATGGAGTCCAAAAAGGTCATAAGACTCATAACTTGCATTTAAAGCTGGATATATTTATCATACTTGATTGTTTACATAGGTGTGATGGTTGGGAAGGGCAGTATAAAGTTTATATGCAATGCATTAATTAATTACTAAGAGTCTCTTAATGTAGTTGCATGCACAACTTTAACTAGAAAAAAGGACCATAACTTTCATAAAATGCAGGATAGAGTTATTTAACTTGAAAATCAACATAGGTGCAATAGTTGGGAAGGGTTGTATAAAGTTTCAAAGCAATGCATCAAGTAAATACTAGGATATCGACTTTTGATTTAGTTGCATGCAAATCTTTAACCAAGTTTCTAGGTAAAGAAAGGGCCATAATTTGCTCTGGATCGAGTTACCATTCTTGAGTGTTAACATAGGTGTGATGGTTGGGAAGGAGTGTATATAAATTCAATACAATCTATCAAGTAGTTACCAAGATATGGTCTCTAAATGTAGTTGCACACAAAAGTTTAACCAGAATTTGTAAGTTAAAAAAGGGCTATTACTTGCATAAAATGCAGGTCATAGAGTGATCCAACTTAATAATCAACATAGGTGTGATAGTTGGGTAGGGCTGTATAAAGTTTCAATGCAATGAATCAAGTAAATACTGAGATATCAACTCTTAATTTAATTGCATGCACAACTTGAACCAGACTTTCCAGTACAAAAAGGGTCATAACTTGCATTAAATGCAGGATAAAGTTAATCTAACTGGATAATCTACAAAGATGTGATAGTGGGGTAGGGTTGTAGAAAGTTCCAATGCAATGAATCAAGTAAATACTGAGATATATGGACTCTTAATGTAGTGGCATGCAAAATATTAACCAGAATTTCTAAGTAAAAAAAGTGTCATAACTTGCATAAAATAAAAGATAGAGTTATCTAACTTGATAATCAACATAGGTGTAATAGTGGGTAAGGGTGGTAGAAAGTTTCAATGCAATGCATCAAGTAAATACAGAGATATAGACTTAGTTGCACGTAAAACCTTAACCAATGTGTGACGCGGACGCCAACGCCAGGGTGAGTAGTATAGCTCTCATATTCTTTGAATAGTCGAGCTAAAAAGGCAACAACAAACAGAGAAATAGAGAAGTGTCTTATTTGTTCATGTTAATTGCACATGCATGTACCCTTGAACATCAGAACTGTTGCATGTATGCTGATTATTTGTGTTTCACGCAATGATTTGCATGAATGGGCATGCTGCATTTAGAGAAAATTTAATATTGCAGAAATTCATACCTTTAAAGATCCACATTTCTGAAAATCAGCCTTCAACTGAAACAATAATAATGGTTGAATTGATATAATACATATATCTAATCCAGGTAGCAACGCAGGCTGTCAATTCAGGGGTTGTGAGTTTGAATCCCAGCTCGGCCAACTTTCTTTCCGACGTTTGACAAAAATCAATGCGTCATTTGTCTTTCACCAATGGGCTAAGTCTATGTGGAAAAGTAGCCAGTTGCTTGGGAAGATTGTTGTGTGGAGTACTTGTGCGAGAAAACCAGAAAACACATTATGTAGTTACGGTGAACTGGCCGCGGCCCGCCGTGATATGACTGAGATAATGTTAAAAACGGCTTTAAAGCCCAATCAATCAATAATTAGGATTAAACGCAGATGTTTGCATGAGGTCAAAATATTTTACAATCTAATTAAGGACATAGATAAGAGGGATAAGCAACTCCACCTGTACATCTGTTATCTGGTTAAAATATCATATGCATGATGGAGGAATAAAATTGTCCACATGTTCACAATGTGTAGCAAATAAAACTTTGAAGTCAAAATTACAGATTAAAAACACTTGATTTTCCATGTTTCTTTATATAAACCAACATATAAAGTTCTAAGCTGTAACCCCAAAATTTATAAAATGAGCCTCAACTTTTGGAACACATCGGGTATGCCGGTCCCCAAGAAATGGTTGTAAAGTATTGTTAAGGATACACTATAGGGGCGTACAATCATCAATTGATACAAACACCTGTGACACACAATCATTGATCAGTATTATTTTTTTTATTTCATTTTTAAGTATTCCGAACTGGTTTTCTTATTGATTACAAAAGCAGAAAACATCAATAAATCAAAATATATTGTGGGTGGGGTAAATAAATTATTGATCAATAAAAAACAAGTTTATAATGAAATAAATTGTTATAATTATGTAACCTCTTGTTTAGTATGACTATGAATAAGTTAAAAATACATTATTGGGTTAAACAATGTGACCTATTTCTGTATTTCACTATTTGGCTCGTTGTGAAAATAAATTCCACTTTTTCATTGATCAGTAGACGAAGCTTCAAGGACAAAATGAGCCAGCGGAAACACCGATATATGCGGAAGATTATAATGCTAATAATTAAGAAATATAACTGATTCTTTTTAGGAGTAAAACAAACCATAACTTTTTAAGAATCGGTGGATTCAATTCCGAATAAAATAATGATAAAGCGTGAAAAACAGTCAAATTCCTGCTGTCTACCAGTGTAGCAATTTGATTTGAATAAAGTATGCTAAGTGAATAGAAGAAAAAGTACCATTAATTTTATTAAATTAAAATCTTAACCTTATCTACAGGATTAGAACTACTATGTTAACAACCACTGATTCCAATTTTAAATTGTTACAAATTGAAACCATCCTTATAATATGGCAAACTTGAAAACATTGTAGGGAAAGGAGAGATTGTAAGTTAGCTGTCATATTAAAAAGGGCATATATACAAAGACAAGGGAATACAAGATATAAAGAAATACATCAATCTGCCTACGTCTCATATCGTATGACATAATTTAAAAAAAGAAGAAGACACTTAAACCTCAGGCGTTGTGAATAAACCCGTCTCTGTTATCATTATACTATAGATAGAGGCTATTTATAGTAACACGTTATTTTATCGTCGACATAGTGTGGTTTACTGGACTTGTACTTTACTGTTTTACTCAAAATTCCTCTCATAATGCTAAACTTAAAGTAACGAGTGGATTTAATAATGAATATTAATTGTTTTCTCTTACCATGCTAGACAAGAACATAGCGCACACAAAACTCTGTCTACGAAAATGTCGACACTGACAGTATGGTGTTTCTCCGACCTATGCTAGCTCCGTAACACTTCGCTGTTGTATTATTACGATGTTGTCATCCATAACCTTTCTAACATTATAAAAATACACTTCGCTTCAATACTTAAAGCCTTGCTGTTTTGATTTGAACGCAATAGTACTGCCCTAATAGCGAAAATACAGGTGGGACGTGCGTGTAGTTATCAATACGACACATCACTTTCGCCGACATTTCTTGTTTGTTTGTCTAACATAACGACGGTTGTTTTGTACGCACGCAGTGGGCGGCCCTTAACTCTCTCTCTCTCCCTGTCTGTCTCTGTCTCTGTGTGTCTGTTTGTGTATATGTCGGTGTCTGTATGTCTGTATGTCTGTCTCTCTCTGTCTCTCTCTGTCTCTCTCTCTCTCTCTGTCTTTCGTATACAAAATTATATTTTAAACTTTTCGCTACCAAATCCAATTAAAGGCTTTTGCAAACAATGCAGATTCGGATGAGATAATTCGTAATGAGCTGTCTCTCCTGAAATCTGATTAGTTTGCCACTTATTCATTTTTAAGAAAAATACTAAATTTCCTGTTAGACGAAACATGGAGTGGTCAAATTGTAAACATGGATACATCGACTTTGTGAAATTCGGCTGTTGAAAGAGTTAACATTACCAGCTGTTAATCTTCTCTTCCGGAGTTTTCAGAGTTCATATCAGGTAAATGATTAAAACATGGGAATACAAACACAGTTTGTTCAGATGTTCATATAATCTGCTGCTTGTTTTTTATGTTGGAAAGGGTTACATGTTCTCCAAGTTTCAAAGTACAGTCGAACCTGTGATTATAGACTACCCATGGAAAGAAACTAATATGGTTGTTGATTGCACGGTCATTTATATAGGAAAAGAGTAATTGGGAAATTAAAAGGGTGGTTGCTATAGACAGGGAATTGCTATACAAAGGTGGTCTTTAGCACAGGTCTGACTGTATATAACTGCACAGCCCTATACGGTGTAACAAAACAGACTTATATATCGAAGTTGTAATTGATCTACATGTTATTTGAAAGATGCAGCGTTTGTTATTAAAGGGATGTATACAAATAAGCTATCAATACAAATAAATATATAACAAGCCCCATCAACGATTGGGCTATCGTGTCATTAAGAAACATTAATGAATAATTGAGTTTTCGTACTTCTCAGGCATTTCCATGGCTTCATTTATGTAATAAATATATTGGATTTAAAATTGGTATTTTAAGTCATTTGACCTTCGTGAACACAAACAGAGACAGGTTCAACTCGTTGCAAAGCCATTTCTGAAAGTATCATTTTTGTTGTTCAGTTAGTGAAAACATGGCTCTCTATTTTCGACTAGACTAGATTATATGAATTCTGTTGTCAATCAAAGGGTGATGTCTTATACAAGAATTCTTGATTCATTTTCAAACATACAATTTCCACCCTTCCTCCCTGTTTTTGACCATTATTTAGTCCGCTATTTGACATTGTTTAAACAATTGTGTTATATGTTTGGGGTATGTTAGGCATGCTAACCCCCTTTTCTGAATAAAATATATATATATATATATATATATATATAGAGAGAGAGAGAGAGAGAGAGAGAGAGAGAGAAAAGAGAGAGAGAGAGAGAGAGGGAGAGAGAGAGAGAGAGAGAGAGAGAGAGAGAGAGAGAGAGAGAGAGAGAGAGAGAGAGAGAGAGAGAGAGAGATCGTGTACTTAAGCCAGGTTGAATAGACGGTTAAGAGATTTTCAAAGATATGTTTTTACAGTCATCTTTTTCAAATGTGTTTGTCTGTGGGGAATGGGTTTTCGATACTTATTGTTAAAGCACAGTGAAAGAGCACAGGAACTCAATACTGCGATCGATTTCCATTCCATTTTAAATCATTAAAATAATGCATGTGTTATACTTTCTAATCATTTACAAGCTTATCCTTTTCCTCATAGATACAACAAATATGCAACAGACGACTATAAAAACATCTAGGCAAAATATATTCGTAATATCAAAGAAAACGTTTGAATGAAAACTACAAACGATTCCCCAAGACAAAATAAATGCCCAATCACGGCTTTGTTTACCAGAGTTAATTAGCATAACTGGCGGGAAAAAATCATATATCCTTAATAGTAAGCGATTTCATTGAACGAAATGAGAAATTGGGTCAATGACGTTCACGACCTATGACGACGCCGATGTTTACATTGCGCGATCATCAAGGTGGGGGCTATGTTGCGTATAATAACGGAACACACGGAACAAATTTAACGTTTTGTTGTCTGTCATTGGTTTGATAATAGTTTTTTATTTAGCGGTTGGAACGGATATTCATTTGAACATTGCTTTAACCTCTTTTCCACATAAAGACATTTTCTAACGCCTCTTTTTGATGATTATGCTATAATTTACAAAGATTTATTATATTTTTGTTGAGATGTTTTCAAAGTCACTTTCCACAGATTTGCTGTATGTTGGAAAAGGTTAAACGATATATATCAACGTAAATAACTATACATTGAAACGGATAAATTTGACTTTTGGTTAATAAAATTGATTCTTATTTATTATCTCTTTCTTTGTAAACTGACCCAGAACTAGAAACAAAAAAAAAAAATCATAAAACACTCATGATCCGCGATAATTCGGGCTACCAGCTTCAAAATGAGCTACTACACAATTTCTAAAAAAAAACGTTCATTTCTTGGCACTCTTCGACGATCAAATCTACAAGACTGTATCCTCAAAGAATGTGAAGATGTAAAAATAAGGAAATCAAACGGCAAAACATCAAAATAGTGTTTGTATTCAAATGTATCCTTTACATGTTGATACAGCTGCAAAGAAGATGCATTATAAATAACTGCATTATTATTTTGTATAAATATTACAAACAGATAGGAATACTTTGCTGTAACTGATGATGGATTTTCCCATACGCTTGCGAAGACATGATCACTTACAATTTGTTTAACATTTGCTTAGAAAAACAACTCCCCAGAGTAATACTCCGATAATAACATATATCGTTTAAATTACCCTTTTTGAAAAAGGGGGTCTGTAATACCTTCTGTCCAACGTTTTGGAAAATGTCCACTATTCAAAATACAATAACAAATGTCACAGATATGAGAAACCAAGATATCAATGCTTTTTTCTTTGATTAGTGTATTTAGAAAAAACAGAAAAAATAATCTTGAAACTCGTTTATTGTTACTTTGTTTTTTAATTGACTACTCTTATCACTTTTGAAAAACTTCTAAAAGTATTTTGGATTACAAAATCAAAGCTTGTCGATGTCATTAAATAAATTACGATGATATTGTTTCCTTTTCTTTTTAACTAACTGTTTGTACTCCCGCTTGCGAAGACACATCTCCCTTCGGTTCGCTTCAGACTTAAGTACATTGAAATTACTCAATGCATTCATGTAGACTCATTTTGAATCAATGCTCTCACGATCAAACCATTATTTATTATTTGGGAAATGTGAATCGTAGAAAGAAGCAACCTGTTGATTAAAAGTTTAACATTTCACATAGTTACACAATAATGGGTCAGTAAAGTCCCGTAAAGCACGAGAGAAGGTTTCGACTGAGCTATTTACTGGCGCTCTATCATGTAAGATTATATAATTTACAATTTTATTGAAATGAGGCAATATTGAAATCAATTTGTTTCTAAAAGTAGATTTTAACTCATTTTCACCTTTAAACTTTAAACTTTAGCGGCATCACACTTATCATCTTAAACCTGGGTTAAATTGGTATACAGTGCAAATTATATAGGCGAATGATCACTCCATATATTTGGATTTAATGTTTTCAAGACAGCTATATTTCGGAAGGTGATCTCCTTAGTGCTAAGGTAGTAAATTGCGGATGCTCCGTCTGATGCAACATATGTGAAGGGTTCATTATCACAAGACGACCTGTTACAATGCGTAAGCACGTAGCCTTACATATATTAGACAATCACATACCATATTACATGTAGTATCAGATGAGGCCCGTACAGAGGGTTCATCGGGAAGATAACTTTCATCGTCTAGGTCTTGTTTGTAATAATCAAAATTGATGTAATCAAATATTTTCCTACCCTTCTGTTATAATTTCCTACTAAGTAGACTGACCCTAGACTATCCATTTCCAAAATATCTTCTTCTATAAAATTGATAAATTTCCACGTGACAAACATCGTAAGCTGGAGAGATTTCACCCCATAGGTAAATTCCCGCTAAATACACATCATGCTCAAATTTGATTTTTTTATTATTTAATGTTAACCATTTAATTGTAATGTGGTGATTGCGTATAACACAAATGCAATATTTAATAACATTTTTTATATAAAGGGCTATACCTCCGCTAGACCTTTTCTCCTTTCTGTGCTGAATCTGTCGATACGAATTAAAACTGCTATATTCATTTAAGTCTATATCACTTTCATTAGTTGCCAAAGTTTCATATAGTAATATAATGTCCTTTTTTGACAAGATATTAAGGAAATCAGTTGATCTTTGTGTATGGTTCGACAACCCGTGTACATTCCATGAAATAATTTTTAGTTCACCCCGTCCACACCCTAAGCAATATCATTATTTGCTGCCTTCCCATTAATGTACAAGGTTACTTCTGGCCTTCATCTCTGGATTCTTTCATTTTCCTCCAGAAGACGTTTCCTTCAGAAGACGTTTCCTCCTTTCTATTCTATCAGGCGGAAATTGCGAAAAACATATAATTTCTACCTTCAAGCTCCTTTACCTGTTTTCTAACCATCTCTCCCTTCTTGAACAATGCACTAAGTAAGGTTGGTGGAATTGGGCCCAGGGTGTGAAAATCACTGATCGAACCGGATTCTGAGTTAATCGACTTTGGTGCAACCCAGCAACTGTGTGATTCCCTCCATGAAAGTTCAGTTTATCGGGTAAAGAACCGATCGGCATTATGTTTGGTGATAACATATAAAAGCGTATTCCAATCGGAATCGCTACTGGACGCTAAATCTGGTCAACTCGTCTTTCACCATAGAGTTATGTAAAGGTCAAGCTTGGAAAGGAAAGCGGATTGAAATTCGACCAATCAGGGGTGCCGTTGTGGAGGACGGTTAGGCAGTGCTTCATTTTTTGCCCTCATATTATTTTACTCGCGTTTTAACGATTGTCTTTTCTTGAAAGTAATAAAATATGTTTTACTCACACACACTTATATACCTACACACAACAATATATATATAAACAGAAAGCCGGATATGTAACAATGAAAAGAAATCAAACAATATCAAAAGTTAATAATATGTAATAACAAAAAAAAAAATGAAAAAAAAAAAATATATGGTCTACCACCGAAATAAAAAATAATTGGAAAGAGAAAACAATGGCTGCTCGCCAAATGGCTTTATGCCGATAGGCGAGGGTAAACAACCCACAACCATCATCATCATCTCTACTGGCGTGATCAGACCTCGATATTAACTACTGTATTTGCTTTCGAAATTACTTGGTTGCTGACATAAGCCCGTCCGATCGTCAGGGATACTATAATTATTAGGGACGACACATAGTCCGGTACATAGAACGTATCGGTCCAAATTTGTCTCGATGTGATTTTGTTTTGTATCTTAACATATATAGTATATGCCACCAGCATAGGACCGGGCCAGGCAGCAAACCCGCGCCGTCCGACCAAGATCTGTACTGTTGTCTGCTCAATTGTGAATATATTAGTTATTTTTAAACAAAGCGGGTTATCACTTTGCATACACTAAGGTTTTCAAAGCAATTTATAACTGTTCTGCATCGCTGTTTATTTGTTTATCTTTATGAGAAAGCATGCCTTCAGTATTGTGAATGCTGAAGTATCGAATATGCAAATTGATGAGTGACACTGACGACTTATGTACGAGGTATTTGTTAAAAAAGAACATCAACAAACGTAAAAAAAGTGTTAACTGTAATACAGCATTGTTCATATTCAGTAATTTCCAGATCCTGGCTTAAAATACAGAACACTTCAGTAGTGAGCCAACATTATTCATTCGGTGGACGTATACACTTAAGTTGACGTACCATGCCACACTGGCGAATGAACACATAGATCACATTCAAGTTTGAATATCTACGTTGGTGATTATTCCAAACAAAATAAATATCGTTATCAGATAACACATACAAGAAGAACGGATATAATGAAACTGAAAATACAATTGATCTGTCAAATGAGAACTGTAATGCTATAGCTAGAGAACACAATTTACTAGCTTAACGCCACAGGCATAACATATTTTATAACAATTATCACTATAACATAAAAACAAACAAATATAGAAACAATAAGGCGAAAACATCGGCAAACTTGTATTCATATTTATTGTTTTCTTGTTTGATAAATTATACAGCTAAAGTAAGCTATGATTTTGTCTGCCCATGTATAATATTCACCGTGCTTCCTTTAAAACATACTTTATTGGAGAGGACCTAAAATAAGCTATGAGCTTTCAGTCCAATCCATTTCTCCATTGTCTATTTCAAGATGATTCCTATAATGTAAAATATATGAGAACTAAATATATTTAGACTACACGATACACGATACCTTAACAAGTGTACAAGGGCGTACATCTTATGATATCTTGAAAATCTCAATACTATGCAATGGCATTGACTCTAGTTTAATGAAGACCATCCTTTATACTACACGAATGAAAAGTTTACAATTGAATATGTATAGTTTAGGTTATCCGATTCACGACAGTTTACTGACAAACCATTGGTAATTGGCGCATATATCTTCCCTTTTCTGTTCTCAGTATATTTGGCTATTTCTTATACTCGATAAACCGTAATGGTGGGAAGGGTTATGTCCGATCGAATGGACTAGCAATTACACCTTAATGAGGGCGCCAATAACGTCGACGTTGCGACTGTCCGATGCGACGTTAATGTTGCATCATTTTCTGGTTGCTAGGCAATTTCCGAACTTCGACGTCTTCTGGCCAGAAGTATACCCATTCCTCTAGATCTAAATTATACAACATATTGAATCTCCTACGCCAGACAAAGGAAATAATATCAATATCTGCAAAGAATCAGTGAGCAAAAAACGAGAAAAACCTGCACTTTACCCCGTGCAAAAACAAGCATATTTGCATACGCAAACCGTACACTGCGGATTAAAAGTCCGTATTAACTAAGTACGGTACCAAATTTGGTAATGATACATAACTGAAATATGATGTGACTTCATTTAAATATGATACCAAGTCTTTCAAAATGCAGTAGTGGGGCGTGATTCACATGTCATGTGTATGTGTAAATGGTGTCATAACGTTATTGAACATATCGAAATTCGTTCAAATTTTCTGTATAATATTTTTAAAAGTTATACTTGGTTCATATATATGATACAAAGACAATTATGTTGCAGTAGCGAAAAATGGCTTTTTTTCGAGGCGTATTCAAATTGACATATCTGTCGACCTTTAGTCTCGCTATATATAAATTGTCCTGGTCCCTTGGTGTACAATACCAAATCCTGTATCACGACTGCAACATAATATTCCCTAGTTATTAGATTGAGAGATATTTGTAATTTCATGTAAAGATGACATTCGAAATGAAACTCTGCAAAGTATCAAAACATGACAAACGCATAACTGAATGTCCGGTATTAAACAAAAACACGTGACTTTGATATTGAGGAAGTCTAAAAGGGTGATAAGAAGTGTAAATGAGCACGAATAAGCATAAATCATCATATATCCGCTCATGTCACTAATTTTTATCTTGAAACACCGTTAGCGAATCTGAGTAATTTACAATTTACCTAGAATGCGAGAGGTCGCGGGTTCGATACCAGGCCGCGTCAGACTAAATATTTTATCGAGTAATTGCATCACTTGATTAGTTTATACTGCATCATTTCTACTATTGTTATCACATATTTAATTTGTTCAATTCAATTCAATTCAATTCAATTCCTTTATTCAAGTATTTAGGCCTCTGGCCCATATACATTAATATTTACAAATAAAATAATATGAATGACACAATTGGAATGAGATATTTTACAGAAACAATTATTGAGGTATATTATAAAACAATTATTGAGATATATTACAGAAACAATTATTGAGATATATTACAGAAACAATTATTGAGATATATTACAGAAACAATTATTGAGATATATTACAGAAACAATGTTTGAGATATATTCTTAAAGTATTGAAATAGTTATATGATTATAAACAAACAAGTAATCTATACATTTTTTAATGATATGATTCAGGCAATATAAAACGGTGAATGAACAAGTGTGTGGTTGATTGACTCTTGTAGTTAATGAATGTGTTGGTGATCGAGAGCATGAGTGAGTGAATGTATGTGTGTGGCTTATTGAGTGTTGGAGTGAATGAATGTATGGGTGTTTGAGTGTTTTGAGTGAATAAGTGTGTGGAGTGAGGGGGATTGTTAGATTGTTTTTTGCGGGTGGTAAAATGAATGGGTTGGTGGATGAGTAGTTGAATATGTGAGTGGTAGAACCAAATTGATAAGTGGTAATGTATGTCGGGCAAACAACTTTACATGTCATTGAATGTATCCTTATTTTTCCATAAATTGCTTTCTAACATGAAATGCCTCAACGAGATACTTTGCAACAGACCTTATTGTGGCTATGTTATTTAATGTAAAGATACTATTGAATACATGTTCATTTCTACAACGATTCCAATACGGTTTGAAGTAAATCAGTCTTAGTGGTTCATATTTAGGACAATCGAAAAATAGGTGGTATTCATCTTCAACTACAGATAAATTTGATTCTTTACACAAAGGACATAATCTCAAAGCTCTATCTATTCCAAGGTGCCTACCTCGTTCAATCATCAGATCGTGGTTAGAGCACCTAAAATTAGACAACATTTTTCTGTGAACATATGGTATATCTACACTTAGGTATAATTCGGGGGTAAGGGCCGATTTAAAATGCTTATAGGTTAATGCTTTAGAGGTATTGTTTATATTTGAGATCCAAAGTTGATTAGAATTATCTTCTAGTCTCTGTGGAAACTGTTTGATAAATATATCATCGTTGCCAACATCGTGAGCAATCCAGACGTAGCCATAACCATAAAGATAAAGCAGATCCTTTATACATGTCGCCCAGGTGTGTCTACCAACTGTATCCAATTGTTTTAACATTTCGTAACATTGTTTTAGATATCTTGTATTTTCCATACGAATTAATTTCAACCAGTATTTGACACATATAGGCATATATGTTATACACAAAGGGAGTCTGCCACATTCTCCTAGTGCCATTGTATTGCAAGTATTTTCAGACAGATTGCATATTTGTTTGCAGAATTGTATTTGTATTCTCTCAATCTTTTGTATATAAGCATACCCCCACAGCTGTGCCCCGTACCATAGTATGGGTTTCACAATAGAGTCAAATACTTTAAACATATCCTTAAGTTCTAGAAAACGAAAATGTCTTCGTATTCTTATTATATGATTAACCGCTTTAAGAGCTTGAAGAGATAACATTGTGTGTGTTTTGCTCCACGATAACTTTGGTGAAAAGTACAGTCCGAGATATTTATAAACCGATACAATGTCAATTTTTTTACCGTTATAAAACCATTTTTCATTTCGCCTGACGACCCCTCCGTTTCTAAAGACTATAATTTTACTTTTATCTATATTCATTTTTATACCAACGGATTGGGAAAACTCTGCTATACTATCGATCTGCCTCTGGAGCTGAACAACAGTATCAGAGAAACTGGAGACATCGTCAGCAAACAAAAGAAGATTTAACTCTTTTATGGCATTTGAAACAAATATACCTCTAGTAACATTTTGGTTAAAATACTCGATTAAGTCATTTATAAAAAGAGAAAATATTTTGGGACTTCCGGTGCACCCCTGTCGTGTGCCGACCGTGCAATTGAAATATTGTGTCAATGCATCGTCTACTTTAACACAAGACTTCAATTGACCGTACATTGATTGCAGTGTATGGAGAAACTTTCCACTGACACCTTTTCTGCTTAACGCGTCCCATAACCTTTCGTGCTTCACATTATCAAATGCTTTCTCAAAGTCTATAAAAATACAGTAAAATCGACCTTTCTTTTTAGATAAATACTTTTGTGTCAAAGACATAAGAATGAACGAGTTATCTATAGTTGAATAATGTTTACGGAAACCAGCTTGGGCTTCGTCTATGATATTGCATTCATCACACCAGTTTGATAGTCTAGTAATTAAAATAGTAACGAATATTTTACATATACAATCAATAAGTGAAATATTTGTATTATGTTAGGTGTTGTTATGTTTATGTTTGTATCCGAAATTGCACTTCGATTTTTTTTAGAAATATATATGATTATCATTAGTCGCCGGACAGAAGTTTTCGGAAATGACATGGGAGGGAGGGGGCGGGGGATTATTAATAGAAATAAACACATTATTAGAAAGAAACACATTAAGATGTCTTGAACATATTACAATTGTGTTTGTTTAAAAACACTAAGTAATGACACATCTAAAATAAAATAAATATTCCGATGATTTAGGTATTTTCAGTTTCTTTATTTTGACTCGCATTTATGTTTTTTTGTTTTATTTACGAAGACAAAACAGTCCCTATTAGCTAGACTGGTATACTTTATTTTACACTATATACTACATGTAATCAAAAGGCGATAACTACAAACCTTTACGTCGCACAGTCTAATTTGTTTACATACGCGCACCTGCTTGCAGGAGACTGTTAAGTGTAAATATCTAGATAAAACTGACGTCGAATATTCTCCTTTTAGTGGCAATTTCAACTTACTGAATGTTATTTTCATGTTCAAAGAGATGTCTTGATTTGTGAAGAAGGCATTTTATAATGTTTATCCATGTATATCTAAAATATGAACTGTTTCTAAGCTAAAACTGTTGATCGCGTGACTCGCGAATACCAACTGCGTAGATCAATCTCCTTTGCAGAGAGCCGTTCTTTACACTCACTTACAAATAGTAAATCATAGGTGATTCAAAATGTTTATTTGGTTCGAAACAAATGAAGAAAAGAACAAACCGAGATAAAACTGGTTTTAATAGAAAAAATACTTTGAACGAACACCCTCTGCCTGTAAAGAGAGTTTCAAGAACGACACCTCTGCGAATAAGAAAGAATCGGGTCTTTCGTACAAAATTATTTCGTCCTTGACAATTTTAAATGTGTCATTCAATTCCCTAAAGGCATATTGCTTCCGATCTGCATATTGTTATGCATCATTGACACAAGGGCGCTTATCATAATATAATTTTAAAACATGAGTAGTTTGTTATTTTCATTATAGACAAGGAAGGTAAGAATTAAAATAAATTAATATGTTGTAGGGCTCAGTTTATGTTCGAAATTAAGTTTAAATTAAACAACAATTTCAATGAGATTTAACTGTTTAGTTGATATTATATTTCGAAGGTGGTCTAATTTATAAATATTGGACTACATTTCAACATTTGTTAAAGTATGATATAATTAGGATGCCAAGCTAATATCATTTTGAGAAAAATAGAAAACTCATGTCTTCAGCGAGTTAACCCTTATCTCATTGTTTTAAAAGTAGATTGCTGCAAAGGTGTCCACTGTTGACTTTAATAGAGGAAAGGTAAAATGACGTGCTATTGCATGCAAATCCTAAATTGTCTGTTTTGTGGTTTTATTGAAAGATAATAAAATTCAAATATTCTGACAAACATCTTGAAAAGGTTATGTGGAATTCACAAATCTTATAATTATTCCTTAATAAAAGCACTGTATACATGTACATACTTAGACTAATGATTGGCAAGATTACTCATTTTCATTACTGTTTATGATCAATAATTAGTTGTTTGTTTGTATGGTCAACCTACTTTGGAATGGAGAGTGATCATAAACAATGAAAGGCTTCAATTATCATTTACTTTGTTGACAAAACAATGCAAGTTATGATACATTTTCAATTGACCCCACCCCTGCTGTTCCAATATGCCCCTCAGTTGATAACTGTTTATTCAACTATTATAATGTTAGTGTTATGCATAACTGCACTATAGATATCCGGCGACATCGATGCGTTGCATTAACTTTTCCTTGTACTTTCTTCAATACATGTTCATATTTTGTAAAGATATATTTGAAGTCGTCCTCTGCAGACTTGTTGTTATCGGGATAGGGTTAAAACAGTAAAACAGAGGAAAAAACTACTTCAAATGCAAAGTAAACAATTCTCTCAGGTGGTCGGCATAAAGTTTTATGTTGACAAGAAAGAGGTATCTGGGTATTTAGATCGTCTGTAAACAAATCCATACATTGCAAATGGCTGTACTCTTACCGATATTATCACTTACTTGATGCGTTCCTGCGGTGTGTCTCGGCATTGTCGAGAACGTATTGGATATTATCTATTCCCTCGTCGAAAATGTAAGGGCAGGTAAAGATGTACCGAGTTAATAAAAGTCTTGGTCATTAATGTTTGCATAAGGCAGGATAAAGCAAAAAGGTTACGTTTGCAAACCGATTATATTGTCAATATTGATTTAATAATAACAAAGGAATACAAGTTTGTTTTCTACGCAGCTGTAACGGTATTTCTACTACACAACGGCTTTTACGGGGTAATTTACTAGTACTATTATTGAATCCTGACACCGCTTGATTAGTCGTTATTGTTTCCCGGAAACCCTGATCGCCTATAAGGGGAATCAATTACTACCATTTGTTATGTATTTGGTATGACCAGACCAGGGATAGAACCACAGGTTAATTTGAACATTCAGAAATTTAAACCGGTATCTTTTCCAATGGACGGTCTGCTATGTAACGTGTTCGGGCTTTATCTGACTTTTGTTGGTAGCTGTAATTGACCTGGTGACGAATTTTCTTTGCTTTGCTTTAACGTTTTCACACTTAAAGTATATTTGCATCAGAAGACGTTGAAAACAGAAAGGCAAACTTTTGAATATCTTTACTAATTGAATAGTTATCATTGAATAGAATTGAAAACATTGAGGCAATATGAAAGATTGCTCATAATGAGCAATTTCCCCTTTTTGCAGCACATTTGTCGTCTTCTGCAGATGCGTCAGAATCCGTGTGCAAGTGGGACATGGTTAATGCAAGTACATCTTATTGTGACATTGCATAGTAAGTATTTATGTTTCAAATTTGTGAAGTGATCTATCGAGTGTATATTGGAATATATTTTTTCTCTTGCTTGAACCGAGTGTCACCTGACAGAAACATATAGATAGGTTATCAATTATAATGTTCAATATAGACTGACAATGTTGAGGCTCTCAACATGCGACAGTTGAAGTGCATGGTTTTTGCATACATTTTTGCAGGGTGTATTTTGCAGGATATATTGTATTACTTTTGAGTGTCATTTGATGGATTTTATGCCTACATAAAAGTATTTATGTTATTGTTGACATACCTTAATCTTCGGTAGTTAACACTAAGTGGGGTGTATTCGGTTGACCTGGGGCATAAATGTGTCACGTGATAGAGCCTGCAGGGCGTCTGTGTGATGTAACTGGTGTTAGCCAATCAGTAGCTCTATGTTTGTCACATGATTGGGATAATAGTATATACAGTATCAGGTGAGTCAGCCAATCATCTGCCTCCATCTCCATTTGGCAGACTTTCTCTGTTTCATTGATTTACGAGAAGACATTTTGTGTTTTAAAAGCTGATTTGTTATGTTATGCCAATTGTCGTACTCTTTGTAATTGAACTTTTCCAGTAATTTATTCGGTGTTACTCATAATTACCGTTACAGTAAGTATATAATTTGGTATATATATTCCTTCATCGTTTTTTGTGTTTTTTTAACATCCCTGGCGGGCTCTGTGTACAAAATCTAGGAAAATGGCGCCTGTGATGATTCACATTTACGGACACTATTTCGTGCATCGCCTGAAACCTTTTATTTCGGAGTCTACATACATACGTTACGTCTCATTTAGGTTTTCCAGGTGGAAAAATAAATAATCTACACGATTATTTGGAAATTATCGACGATTTTGCTCCTGATGGTGTGGTGCTTATAATTGGGACTACTGACATTTATTCTGATGTCAACACAACCTTGGATGTTGCTAGTGTCATTGTGAGTTTGGTTGAAAGACATTTGACAGTTGAAAGAGCACAATAATGATGTGATAGTGAATCAGATTCTTCTGAGGACGCCATTCGTTTCAATGCGATATCCAGTTAGTGTTGATTAGTTTAACGTTAGAGTAGACACTACATTGTACTAATCAGCTGCTCTCTCAATGCCTGGAGGTTCAATTCCCGACACAGTCCATCCAGACTGTGGCTCTTCAAAGTATTATGATAACCAGTCGCTAAACAAATAGCCTTCGCCAGGGATAGAACACATTTGACCAATGAGAGTCAAGTAAAACTATTCAATAACCTAAGAACACCCATAATTGCTGTGTTGAACAACGTATTCTAGTCAAGATATGTACTATTATTAGATTATTACATTTCATAGCCTCCAACAATTGTCCCTTTTCTAATTAAAGAACAAGAAATACAATACTTAGACTTTCAGTATGAATCCCTTGCCACATTATGATTAATGAATATGATTTACATAACCTGGTAGGTAAATGGCTACACACAATAATGCTGCATAATCTGACATTTGGCCTATCAGACAGAAAAGGTATTATTGACTTTGGCCGTTTTGGGTGTATTCATTTATTTGAAACAGATTTTTAACTTTTGTGTCACCTTTATGTTGTTTGCTATGGTTCGCAACACATTTCTTCTATCGATAGATTAATTTTATATATCATTAGTAAGATGGTGTCTGCTTTTCATCATTTGTAGAGTCAGAGATTAATTTATCCATCTTATAGAGTTAGGTTCTACTCTAAATTAATTACAGGGTCTGCAATTGTAAGCAGGGTTCTGCTTCACCCTTTACGCAGTGTTTGCCTTTTCTGTAGTTCTCATGAAGGGTTCTGCTTTACATTGTATGCAGGATCTGCAACAGATGGCAGGTTTCTGCATTTTCTACAATGTGCAAATGCTTAAACAAGTGTCCCATGTCTCAATATTTGCTGCGGTTACGTTTTTCGTTATGACAGACATGCAGTATATCCATTTTTCATATTTAACATTTGCAAAGAGTTTGCATGTGTTTATCACCGAGTTATATTTTCAGTCGCAAACCAACATTTTCTGAGTGCTCTCTCTTTCTTTACATTTTTGGAAAAGATCTTTGTTTTTCAAAATCCGTTCTAAGATACTGTCACGAAAAGATAAAAATGCCCAATTTCAACTTTAAACACATTTTCTGTTCTTCATTTTCCCATACTTGTCCGGTTACCGGACCCCTGTCAGAAGATGTTGAAATGTATATGATGGATAAAGTGTATATGCTCATTAGTATCTACTGGAGACAACTGTAACTTGTTGCTTACGCGTTAGGTTGACTTAACCACTTCGGCAAATGACCAGGTAGTTTGAAAACAGAAGAGTCGCAGAAACATTCGAACTGTCTCCTTCTTCTTCCAAAGAATGCTTTGAGTTTTTCGGGTGGAAAACGGTCCTAATGCAACAGCGAACGCTGAACACCCAGGTACTATAGAGTATGCACACTCCCAGCTAAACACGGTCGTTCCTATATATGAACATGAATTTGTGCGTGGTTTCAAAATGAGGGATGAACAAATTAATCTTTTCGCTAGGCGCGGCTTACGTTTTGGCATGTTGTTTTTACGGTTAACCCTTTTAAATAATATTGCAAAATATAAATCCTTTAAGATTAACCCTTCAGATTTAAATACAACTGTAATACGATGATAACGCTTTCTTCAAAAACAATACAACAAGAATGTCAACTTTAAAAACAACTGATCCTCTAATATCTAAACTTAATAAATTGTCTCCATTAATTATTTGAATTGTATAGTTGGAAATCCACAATGGACCATATCTAGATTGCGTTGAATACATTTTGCACGATACATACAGAATAGTGTGGATCACACTAAACACGTACTTAGCTTTATTCCCGTCAAAATTTGAGTAACCATTTTCTTTTAAATTATATTTCTTTTATCTACATGCAGAATTTAACATAAAGAACTGTAGGTACATGTATTGGTGATCTGAAAAACCCAATACTTACATTGAGTAAACATGCTGAAAATGTTACCATTTGGGAAGCACTTAGTACGGACGGTAGTATAAGCACATTTTTTTGCAGACAAAACCATATTATGTATGTTATAAGAATATAAACACCAAATTACGTTATCATTCTCCGTGAGGTGTCAACACTAATCTATATTGGGGAAAGGGTTTAAATGCGGCTTTCGTAAAAAAGCAAATCGGCAAATATTGCTTGCTTTAAAATGAGTCAAGAAGAGAATTCAATTAAGTTTAAAATATCTTTGTCATTGTCATATATTCAAAAGTGAAAGACAGTGGTGCAGAGGTAGATCGTCGGCCTCTCGAACCAAAGGTCCCGGGTTCGAGTCTCGTGATAAGCGAGTTCTGAATTCTGGATTTTTCCACGCAAACGGTGCGAGTACTGGTTTAGTCGTCAGGAAGCAGACAACGAGCGTGTTTAATATAAGCTGAAAGCTAAATAGTTTTGAGGTTTATTTGCTAAAGCTTTCAGATACCCTTACCTATGCCCTTGATGACACCCTTACAAACATACTGACGCTGTCTGACTCTTCTGCAGCAGACGACATTTGAAAACATTGTGGAAGGAGAAGAATCGATCATAAATTGGTATTTTTACCACAATGTTTTCATTTTTATTTAATAATTCTTCAATCCCTTATAGGGATATTCCATATATCAGCATATATACGTTGAACGTCGTCTTGTTTATATTTGATGTATGTGGGAAAGCGATACATAATATACGTTATATATGTATCTATATTGTTTTCTTCCGTGATTTAAAAAAAACGTATTACCAGTATTGAATACTTCTTACCATAGACTCTGTTGAAATTATAATGGTATGTAGTAGTACTTGAAGCTACAACACAATTATAAAAATTTGTCGGACATTAGTAGTATACTGTATGCATGTGTGGATTAAGCCTGTTGTAAAGTTTGCGTTCCCAGGTTCTGGTGACTTGGTCCTTCCTGTCTAGCAGATGGTAGTCATTTTTGGCGAGTCTATTTCACCAGTGTGTATCACCCTTACCTCCTCCTCGTGTTTTTTCTCTTAGATTATCACTTCTGTCTGTCTTCTTGTTTCAAGGTATCCAACAGTTTAGATGGAATGGACTGGAGTGTTATGCGTCTGGTTTAGCAAAGCTGACATAAATGTTTGGAAAGTGAAGGCTGTTTGCAGTTGCGTTGAAAGAGCACCAAAAAGGATTAGCATCTGCGAACAGTCCTTTGATCACTTATCTATTATTGAAAAGTGACTTTCAAGTAACATGACTGAAATATCAATAAACACTGTAATCCCACGTAGATTTAACTTTTCCGCTAACAAACTCAAAAATGTGGGTGTATGAACACTGGGTTATATTTCACCTGACTATTGAATTACTAAATTCACCTAATGATACTACATATTCACTGGCAATGACACATTTAAATGTAAAATGAAAACTGGTAAGACTCTTTACAGCAGCATTTATTTAATACACTTTGTAATATTTCAGAAAAGGAATCATGAAGTATATTGTTTTTTGTGACCTTCACTGTTCATAGCATTAGATAAATGACCACCTGTATTAAGGGATCTATTTTGTCATGAAAAAGTGTTCATTGACAGTGTACCTGTCGCTTAAGAGATTCAACAATATAAAACTGTATTTAATGAATAATGTCGAAGAAATAAAGGAAATAAAACGTTTTGATTGGTTCATAGTAAAGTTCCCGATCCTACGAGAGGCACTAACAAGATGAAGTTTTAAAATTTAATGTTATGCATACTAAATTTTAATTGTTTTCCTTAAGAAATAAATTTCAGTGAAAAAAATCAGTAAAAGCGTATGAAATTTAAGAGCAAAATATTAATTATTTTTGAAACATGATAAGTTTTCAGTTAGTCATCGTCAATTGAAACTTGTACACCTCTTGGGAGACTCGCGTAATCTCCAGTCATGTGACGTATTCTTTGCCTTGATAATTTATTCATAGAAACTGAAGCTGGATGGAGATGGTCGATTAGCCTTTGGTTAACACATTATTGTTATGATTTAGTAGATGATACTGGGATAAAGATATAAACAAGTTGATTCCATCGTTTCCATCGTTTAATAATTTCCGAGAGTTTAAATAATTACATACAAATACATATAAAACGCGCAAGCTACACTCAATGTAATCGGACAATGTTCCAACTGGTTCACGATTATAGCATTACCAAATAATGAGCCGTCGAATTCTTAGAAATACAACGTTCCGCCCAAAAAGAAGATTTGTCCCCAAATAAACAAAAGATGTCTCCTTGAATGGTAACAATTGTAAACAGAAATATACAACAAACTGACATGTTGGCCTCATCAGATTTGCACACAGAAGCATAAATGTTCGAGGTTTACCAAAACAAGGACGACAGACAAACACACAGATGAGCAGGCCAGCATTTCAGCAGTAGTAGTATATTTCTTTAAGTAAAACATTAATATCTAATATCTAAATGATTTATATGAACCGATTCTATATCTTTTAAAGAACAATGTTCTAATCGAACAATGTTCCAATTGGTTCACGATGATAATGCATTACCAATTCAAGGAGCTGTCGAATCTAAGATATACAACATTATTGCCAAAATTTTATAATTCATGGAAAATTACTGATTGTTTTGATTATTAACAAAACCTTTTTGATATTCAAGTTAAATAATATGCGCATATTCCATTTCTTAGTGTTTTCTCATATTGATCGCCGTTTATCTCTTTTAAGTCGGGGATTTCGAAACCGGGTGTCCCGGGTTCGACCCCCAGTCGCGGCACTACGGTCATGGTGGAGTGCCCTTCGGCAAGGCAGGAGTGCCCTTCGGCAAGGCACATTTTCTAGCCTAGTACTGGTTTGTTTACCCAGGGATCATGAAAAGTAAATTTAATTGCGCGCTAAATGACCTTAGCTGTCGATGCGCCATAAAAAAATATACATTCATTCATTCAATATCTCTTTTAAAGGTTTTTCTTTTTTTATCTAATTGATCTAGTTAGAGCAGATCTTCTTGTTTAAAATCAAGTATTACTAGTAGTAGTAGTAGTAGTAGTAGTAATAGTAGTAGTAGTAGTAGTAGTAGTAGTACTAGTAGTAGTGATGATATTAGTAGTAGTATTAGGAGTAGTTTTGGGGTAGTTTGTGTCGGAGAAGTAGTAGTAGAAGTAGAAGTAATAGTAGTAGGTCGTAGTAATAGTAGTCGTTGTTGTTGAAGTAGTAGTATTAAATTTGAACTTGTCCTCTCCAATCATTAACCATAGGGACCTTATTAACATTGTGTCCGCTTTGTTATATTTCATCAGAACATTAAGATGTTTTTGCCACCTGAAAGATATGACATGTTTCATGTCAAGCTGCTCGTATATTCTACTTGCCCTTGATTTATTGCTAAATTGATACCCAAATCGAGCGTTACATGGTTAGACTCGTATCAAAAGTATGTTGTTGTTTAGCTTCAGACCAATAAGCACCCGTATGAACGCATCCATTTTTTCATGATCCAATGGTTTCTCAGTTTGACATGACGATTAATAGATTCGTAGTTATTCAACTATACTTATACGAGTTTAGTGTTGCACAGAAATGAACAAGTAAACATATTTAAAGAAAGGGTATCACACTCTTCAGTTGTCTTTGTAGAAGTGAATTATAATGTACACCACGTATCATTACGCGTCTGTTTAAATGGGTTATTTATATGTGTATATTGAGGTTTAAGACGAGTAAGACTATTCAGTCTTGTCTTTGCATTGCCTTTATTGTTCGATCCTTCATAGTCATTTATAAGAACAATTTTAGTTATGTCGAAAACGTAAAGGAATATCAACCAAGTGCAACCAAGGCAATGTTGTTAAACGTTTAACCTTCCGTAAATAAATGTAAATATATTTCAAGTGTTTTTCCTACGAAAACTGATATTTTAAATGTATTTAAGTACGTACGAATGCTCGCATTATTACAGTTTGATCATTTCTTTCCACTGGGTAAGTAGACATTTGTTAAAGATTTGCGATTCTAATAGGTAGGCAGTTTTGTTAATTCTAGTTTAGTTTCGTTATTTAAACGCCCTGCTGCTTATATTGTATGATTATACGTTGGTCTTTCCTTTGGTAACGTACGTATACTATACAAATATGCATATGTTACCTTACTTATACTATATTCAAGTATGTCTTATACATAATCTAGACATCTTTAACGATAAACATTTCGCCAAATATACCGGATTCATTTCGAATTAAAAAGAAAACTGAAATTAGTGGAGTTGAATGTAACAATAGTTTATTTAAAACATTTATCAATAAAACGTTATTTGTAATATACTAACTTTTTAGGAATGCGTATCGATTGTTATTTTTATATATTTCAAAAACATTTAAGCGTCGTTTTGCGTTTATAGTGGTTCAAAATGCAATGTTAG
The DNA here is from genome assembly GCA_031761405.1 of Serripes groenlandicus. Lineage (NCBI taxonomy): Eukaryota > Metazoa > Mollusca > Bivalvia > Cardiida > Cardiidae > Serripes > Serripes groenlandicus. The sequence continues at coordinate 47,898,372 of JASEVX010000008.1, forward strand.
AAATGTTCATAGGGTTAGTAAACTAGAAGCAAAACTCTGACTCCGCCTAAAATTATGTTAATTCAGTTGTAACGTTAAAATGATGGTGACACGAATACCTATGTAGTGTAGACAAGTAAACAAAAACGTGATTAGAGTAACCTTAAAATTAAATTATCAGTCGTGCTGGCCATGGCACTAGAAACAGTTTCCACTTTCGAATTCGCTTCAATTTCACTTTCAATAATTAAAAAATTAATGTATGAAATGTTGTATCGGTGTCAATGACGCTTTCGGTAAATCGTATTCGTGCTTTTATGAAACATCGAAATTTATAAAATTGTTGATAAGAGATCGTGTCAAGCCAATTGTGTTCATTTTTGACAGACGTTAGCAATTATCTTGGCAGCTGTTAACGCATTTTATACTCAATGATGTAAATTATTGATTTGTTGATGTGTTATTTGTTAAAAAGAAATGAGTTAATTAGTATGGATTGCATTGTAAGAACATGATAGTTTCATATACTTGTGATCATTAGATAAATCTCACGTTTAACCTATTTACTATGCGACGGCTCACTCTTGACATTCATTGAGACGTCAGGGTTTACAGTTCACTTAAGATAATATATACGACTTTCACAAGCCTAGAAGATAAAAGTCCTTAAAAAGATTCCGACTTAAAGTAATGGAAAATTAACCAAGCCTTAGTATGTCTCGTCATTGACCGCCGAATTAAATATGCGACATCGCTCCTTTTCACTAACCGCCATTCAAAAACTGTAATATTAATTGGAGTACATCAGCTAAACTTTTTTTTTTTCAGGACCAAAAATGACAGAAAGAAGAGAACAAAATTATGTTGTATACACTGCTTGTCCCAATAATACACCAGAGCATCATGAGGACACACTACTGAAGAAGTATAAGCAATCAATTGTTGTATGCATCGTGACAAGTATTATAGTGAACGTTGTAGTAAATGTCCCTGTGCTGGTAATTCTAGTTATTCAAAGACATGAAACACCGGAACAAGCAATACAAACCTGTATGAAGTGCCAAACGTTATCCACGATAGTTGATAAATGGGCATGGCAAAATGTTGCAGAAGACAAACACACAGATACATGTTGTTTCAACAGCGACACCGGTCTTTCTGCAACGCTCAAATACGAAAATAACACACTTATTTTTTCTATAATATCAGACATAAATGATTCCTTAAGGCAATAATATTTCAGAAATGTGTTCGTGGTAGAGGTTGCAATCATTTCAATTGTAGCGTTGCATTAATGGTATGGTTTGAACACTATTGGTAGAAGGAATCGACGACAGGAAATAAAATCGGTAGTACTGGTAATTTACCCAGGAAACACCGTGATATATCTTAAATACCATTGAAAATGGCATGTGACACAATGCAAACACAACATGATCTAGGAGATATTTTCTAGCTACCTGTCTGTTTTAAGCTCTGGTGGCCTTTTTGTTCCATCGGGCGAAACTATTTTATCATTCTGTATCGGGTATCTAAGGAAGAGAATTATTGCATTAACAATTCTGCGAATTTCGTTTCAAATTGTTCAGTGTTTCGAAATAAGTCCATTGGTTAAAAAGGTTTAGGAGAAGAAGTTGTTTGAAGCACAATGTTAACGGACAGGTGACGACGACCCCTGACGTTGCGAAAGCATAATTGCTTCTATTATATCAATGTTGATGACTATCTTGATAATGGTGTTTACTTGGCATGTGTTCACCAAGCTCAACCTGAGTTTACACGCACAATGTTCATGACGCCACAATGAGATATCGAAACTCTATGAAGCGTTACCTCTGAACTTTTAAGTTCGACCCGTGTTGGGTGAGGCCTGAAGTGTCAAGTATGAAGTCTGAAATCTTACCGTGACATTTTAAGTTTGAAGAGTGAACAAGGAAGTCACCACCGTACTTTCGGACTTTAACAATATTGTTCTATTCTATTACAGTATTTAGAGAAACGTATTTTCAGCAGTCCATCTGGTGAGTATATGTGATATGTTTAACATGGTTCTTTGTTTTGTAATTTTAGAGTTAGGACTCATGTAAATTCAATCTTATTGAAACAAAACATTATCCCACAGTTTCATAAAATCCTGTTTTACTATGTGACGAAAAGTGCGAAGATGTTTCGAATTTATGTAAACTGCCAGTCACTGCTAGTTTTATATAGATTGAAGCTCTTGTCGTGTCAACATTTAAAGTTTCTTCCTCTCCAGAAATCGAACGGCTGCAGTAAAATGTTGATCAACTATGCACTCTGGTTGGCAACCATCCTCTGAGTAACAGAACTAACGCCACCTCTATACCTTCATGTACACACCCGGATCTATCAACGCTGATGTACTTGAATAATAACGTGATCTACAGAAAACATTTAGTACTGCAACTTACAAGCTTGAACACAGTTTTTGCTGAAGGTAATGTTGTTTTGGGTTTGGGGGGGGGGGGGGGGGGGTTGGGGTGGTGGCTAAGTTACAGTTTACTTATTCATGATCCCTAGATAAACACACGAGTAAAATGTGCTTGCTAACACGGTTTCTTGTGGTTGTAAACAGTCTTCCTCAAGCTTCTTATATTTAGCGATATCTGAATAATGTGTCAAGCTATTGTTCCATGACTTTCCTCATATAGCTATCTAGACGCGTCTTTAATGTTTAAAGGCAGAGAACAGATAATACTCAGATCGAGATAATCCTTGGCTTAGACGGACAATGGTCTTCGATGGCTGTATATTTCCGAATGTCGTTCTTTCAATGTATTTATTCATAATAGTATGTAAACATAAACATTCGCAGGTTTAGATCCAAAGATTACATGGAATAGCAACAACAAACAAGGTCACCTTTCGCTCCCCGATGAAACATGTTCTGTCTTTACATAATCACCGTTCTTAATTTATCTCAATGGATTCTTTTTTATAAATGTTTAAAATATTTGCCCATTGTGTATGTTTTGTATGGTAAGGTTAGGTTTTTTATAATTCTAGTCGATAATATGAAAAAGGCAAAGCCTCATCACAAGCACAGCGTCTATAATAGGTCTAACCTGTAGGTATGTGACTACCATGATAAAGGAATCTGTTTCAAGCTGTCGGAACTGAGACCGCTGTTGTACACTATTCCTTCTTTATCTTTTGGTGCAAAGTCAAATCTGCAACAATTTTAACATTCAATTCATCACATGAACATAATCAATACAGAAAGGTAAACAATAATAATAGTGAAAACAAGTCTTTACTTCAATTAGGCTTGGTGACATAGTTTCTGGGTCAAAACACCCATTCTGTTTCAACATGCTAACATTAAAAGAACAGCTGTCAGAGTGTTAACAAGATTTTCCTTTAATTTGGTCTAGTGATCTTATGTTTGACCTGGCTTGACCAATATTTGAACTTGGCCTAGATATCAATAATCATCAGGCGAACATTCTGACAAAGTTTCAAGATGCTGAATCAAACCTCGAGGTCAAGCATGTTTACAATATCTTTCTCAAATGTTTTTCTTTTGACCTCATTGTTGTTTTATCCAACATGACCTTTTTTTAATCTGGGTTTCACCAAAACACCAATTCTGACAAAATTTCAACATGTTAAAATTAAAAATGCAGCATTCAAAATGCTCCTTCAATTTGGTCTAGTGACCTATTTTCTGACCCACCATGACACTTATTCTTACTAGGTCTAGATAGTGTCAAGACAAACATTCTGACAAAGCTTCAAGCTGCTGAAGGCAAAGTGTGGTTTCTAGATTAACAAGATTTTCCTTCAATTTGGTGGAGTGACCTAGTTTATCGCCCAACATGACCCAGTTTATGACTGAATATATTTAAACTTAGCCTAGATATCATCAAAACAGCTATTTTGAAAACATTTCAACATGCTTAAGTTTAAAATAAGGCATCCTGAGTGTTTTCAATATGTTCCTTCAAATAGACATTGAAACCTAGTTTTTCACCTCACAGGACCCTGTCTATAACTTGGACAAGATTTGATAGAGATAATTCTCTGATAAACTTTCCTTCATATTGGATACATGTTGTAAAATGTTGCCTGTAGATTGTTCACAAGGCAACTGTTGATGGCGTGTGACTGAAGGACATCAGACAAAACGTGATCATAAAAAACACAAACTGTGCATTGAAAAAACAGGACTTTCTTTATATATACTACATTTAATTAGATAAAACAAGCTTGATATGATTTTGATAAACTTATCCATTAATAAACATTACCTTGTATGAATTCATTAGTAATATATGTAATCAGCTACTGTTCCTCTCCTGTCATCATCATTACAGCTCTAATTCCATCAGTAAATGGGTTTCTCTCAATATATTCCCTTGTTTGATGTTGATGCAGGAAGTTATATTATCCCACAGTCAAAGATGCAATTATCATTGTTTAGACAGGAACCAATGACCAACGGGTATATCACTAACTACCTATATGAACTTCCTCTCCCATTATCGCCATAACAGCTGTGATTCCATGATTGTACAGGTTGATCTCAATCCATTTACTGTTTTGATGTGTATGCAGGAAAGAATATTACCCCACTGTCAATGATGCATGATATCTCATTGTATAGACAGGTACCAATGACCAAGGGGTATATCACTTACTGCTTATATACATTTTCTCTTTTTTTTAATCAGATAACATCAGACAATAACTGCAAATAAAAGTGTCTTCATATAAAATAAAATGATAAATTAAAGAATGGGATTACAAACACTATTTATACCTTTTTCTACTTTTACCTTTTAAATAGCCTAATATTTAAACAAAAAGCCCACGAGGGCCTATGCTCTACTGGGATAGTTCTTTGGTCATTCTTAATGTATGTATGGTGAAGATCGGGAAGTAATGTAGGCTCTTTTGTCTTCACAAGCTGTATTATAGCAATGTTGACAATTCCAATGGCCATAATCCAGTCATGTAAAGGCACATCTTGCTGGTTTTCGAAAGGAACCGAAATTGTGTTATTGAGTAACTTCTGTGTAATTATTTATTCATTTATAGGTGCCAGTTTAACTATCTCCTGGAATACCATACTTCAACAAGGGGATGTATTTCTCTCTAATGACACACGTTCTGTTTACATCATGAACACCGGTCTTTACGTCATCTCCACACACGTGAAATTCCGTACCAATGTCACCAACGACCAAACAAAGTAAGTAATGGCGTAGTTTAGACATGTTACGAGTGATTCGTGTGTACATGTACATTATTCATGTTTAGTTCGGATCCAAATATCTCATGTACTACTGGTCATTCACCATGACAGAAACCAATAAGTCGTAATGCTAACCCCGCAACCCTGAGCGCATAGGAGTGTAGCCACTACTACCATGTGTGTAGTCTTTGATATGACCGGATCGGTGATTGAACCTGCGACATCCTGCTCCCGATGCGGACGCTGTACCACTACACCAGCGAGGCGGTTTACTGTTATGTAATTATTGTTAAGCATATTCTTGGCTCAAGATTAATCAAGTTTATGTTTACTAGATCAACAACAACATCTTTTGTAAAATGATCTTGATTTCACGGATACCTTTTTTCCGAACTTCGAAGGGATGCATACTATTATTTGTATAGCCATATACGCTTTACATAGGCTACCAAGATACTTTGTGACATAAACTACAAATTAGGAAACATTGATCTGGATATTGGATAGTCCCGAATCCTGAAACAATTGTCTCATGTATGTTCTTGTTTTATATTTTTAGGAAAGCAGCAGTAAAGTTCTATATTGCCGCAATGAGACAAGGTATTCGAATACCCATCGGCGACTACAATAAACAATATGTCTTCCGTTTTCGGAAAACTGAACACGACGCGAACTTGCACTCAATGACTAAGCTGGAAAAATGTGATACGTTTATAATTAGATTTCCCAGAACCCAAAGGTCGTATCTAGCAACCGAACATGGGGCACACAGGATAAGTATGTTTGAACTTTCCTAAGAACGATTTCAGTGATCACACTATTAGTTAGTTGTTGTGATTACTACATAGACAATACAAGTATATTCTGATTTCAATATTGACCTGCCTTCACTAGAACCATTTTAAACCACTCCATGTTATGTAACATGTTTTACGGAAATGTTACCTCTCTGAATTAGAACAGTTGACACGGTTATAATCGTAGCATACCGTTTCCTAGCAGTCTGACGAGGTATCCGGCATGTTTTCTTTGTCTTTTTAAATATGGAAATCAAATTATCTTGTCGTGTTTGTGTTTGTGGTGTGTAATGTAATGTAAAGGCGAAAACGTTGTTGCCATTATTTCATTTGAGATAATGTCATTGTTTTAATTCACAATCTTTATTCATATAGTTTAAATTACAGGCCAACTTACAAGTCGGTTCAAATTTCAATATTTTATAAAGTCAGTATCAATACAACACAATTAAAAGAGACTGCTGAACTATGATCCTGCCCAAAGGTTTTAAACAATCATCACCATTTTGGGCGATTTGTCTTTTGGATTTTGAATATGATTTATAACGACTTTGGTTAAGTATGAGCCAGTCAGTCAGTTGATACTGTTATACAAGTGTATACTCACCGAATCACTGATCAGTACATGCAGAACTGGGTATTGAAGGTTAATGTCAATAGCAAATGAGTTCATTATCAATAATTTAAAAGGGAATTTTCATTAGAACCATATGTCCTAAACATAGATATTTAGAAAGTTCGTTCTTTTATAGCTTCTTTTTTGCAGTAGTTGTCATTGTTTAATGATAGTGAAAGGAAGATACAGAGATATCCCCAAAAGAATTCCGTAAATGTTTATCCACCTGTAAGGACTAAAAACCATTGGCAATGTTTTTAGAAACATTTTCGACGTTTTGTAACATTTGATTTTATGTAATGGGAATATTCTAGATGAAGTTTTGTTAATCGATGTATGTTGTGAAAAAACGGCAATTTAAGAGTTATAGAAACAGATACCATTTGTATCAATGTATTAAAATATAGACATGAAATCAAAACAAAATTTAAGACTGCAACATTCATTCAAACAAAGCATTTGTCAAAGGACTTTTTATCTTAGACATGTTGTTAAGAGTTTTTCTCCATTCTAGTTAAAACTGGTCTTTTATTCTGATTTTAGCAATAGTCTGTATAATGTATTTCAATTTAAATGCTCAATAATGCACAATGTTGCATAATTATTTTTCATATTATTTACATTTGATTACTTACATGTTTTTACCAAAACTGCATGTATATGTCTTTGGGTTTACTTGGCAATGTTCGTCAGATATTGTTTTACATAAAACTGACAGAGAGTACCGCATGACACTGACATGTTGGTTATTTGGTTATTTACATATACGATATATTTACTCAATTAAATATGTATTGTTTTTACTTCCTTTTAGCATAACAGAATAGTTCTACTGTATCTTAATAACTAGCATTGATACTTAGTATTTGTTGTTTACTGACTTTCTATCTTAAATAATACATATTAACTTTAAGTCACCATTCTGGTGAATAATGGACAGTTTGCCTAATTGTATTTAAAGGTAACTAACGCCAGTACTTAAGAGATACATGTCATCAGAAAACACTTACAAATAAAACTACAATTAAATACTATTTTTTTCAGATAGAGTATTAAGATAAATATTTTCACTGAAATATCATTAACGAAAAATAATGTTAAATTGTTGAAAGCCTTTATCCCTGCTCCTCATGCCTTTTAATAAGAACATATTAACTGAACCGTATTAGTTATTTACAACTAACATCAGTTTTCATTAATTTAACCGAAAATGTGTCTCGTATTTCGGTTAAAAGATCTAAACATTGTTGCCTTGATGTTTTCCAAAACTTCTGCTGTTGCATACATGTATTTGTTTAGTTTTGGAGATTTGTTACCCTGGTCATACATCACTATACGGCATATATTCCAAAATTCCGTATATTCCAATTAAAGCATTGTCCTGTGGTGACAATTATTCACACATTTTGACAAAGAAGAAGTCTGCCAAATGTATTGGAAATTGTGTTGTTGTGGTGATATGTAATTGTTTTGTTACTGTTTCTGATTATGTTCTAACAAATTATTTCAACTGTGTATGTGTAATACTTTCTTTAAATAAAACCAACAATAAAATATGGTGTTACATAGTAATTATTCATTCTGTTTTGTTTCAAGTATATTTAAACAAAAAGAAAGAGTTCCATGAAGGTTAGCAAAGCTTTAATAGCTACATTGTGTACCTGCATATTTGTCTATACTGAAGGAAGAACTTATGAGTATTCAAACAGTTTGATCTAAACAAAATTGTTCACAATAAAGGCCAAAGTGTACCTGTTTGCCATGGGATTATAACATATCAGCAGAGAAAACATAAAAGATAATAAATGAACCAGAAAAAATGCGGAAGTATTGAAATCATTTACATTATATATATATATGTTTTAGAATGTTTTCTTTTTTTATAATGGCATTGAAATTCAGTTCTTCCTTTGCATGTGTTCAACATTGCATTCAGTGATTTCAGTCAATAATCTTAATATACATTTTATTTCAACTCTCTCAGGCGGATAAGAAAGAAACTTAAACTTTAAGTAATATCAAACATAATCTCACAGTTTAGTTCCGAAAGTGAACCCCTGCCATGAATAGTTAATAAAAACTTATTCTTGTAGAAATAAATCGATCATTTGAAATTATTTTGTGACTTTTAATTTAATTCATAGTAAAATTATTTTAATTTAATTCACAGTAAAATGATTTTAATTTAAATCTTTCTCACATGCAGACACATTTTGACTTTTTTCAAAACAAGGTGACAAAAGGAGAAATCACCTAAACTAATCACGTCCTGCTTGTGCTACAATGTGTTCAACACTTTTAAGTGATTGAATTGCCATAGTTGTCTAGATGTTTTCTTAGTCGTCATATTTGATGTTCGCACATTGGAACTCAGATGTGCAGGATTAACATTACGACTGACTCGCTGGTGTGCCGCGAAAAAAGCAATATTATGGCTTCTGCGTAATATATCGATCCATATCAGCCTGCGCAGTCCATGCAGACTTATCCGGTCCGACACAGTCCGTCTCATGGGAAAAGAGGTATAACGTAATTATTCCTGAAACAGAATATCCACAGGAGGTGTAAAGTGTATATCCGGTTAAGCCTGTGCGGCATGCTGACTGATCCAGGTCGATACTTTACGCAGAGTCCACGATGTTGGTTTTCTAGCGGGACAGCTCATTTGTTGTATACATGTATGACAGGGTTATAAAATAGCCATCTCCGATTGAACTCGACCACTTCAGTGGTTTAGTAGTAGAACGTCCGCCTCGGTGCGGGTGGTCGTGGGTCCTATCACCGGTTCATACCAAAGACTTTAAAAATGGTAGGGACGTTGTTCTGTTCTGCGTGTCCTATGGGGATTTAAGAAATCGGCATTAATGCACCGAAAGGCAGGATTGATTGATAGATTGACTGTCTGATTGAGTGTTGATTGACTAATTGGGGGTTGAACGCCGTTTTCAAAAATCGATCAGTCATATCACGTTGACCAGTTCACTTACCCTTGTCTTTCCTAGCTTTCTTACATCATTTACTCCACGCAACAGTCTTTTTAACCAACAGGATGCTTTTCAATATAAACTGCGAAAGGAATATTGGCCGACCTGGGGTTCTAACACTAACCCTTTGATTGACATGCCAGCTTCTCTGAGCTACCGAGGCTCGGAGGAAAACATGATCCAAGATTACCAATGAGAAGTCTTATTTGGAGTATAGAGTTAATTTCTAAGCACTGAGAACGTTTTTAAAGTTTCGGTTTTAATCGTCGTTCTTCGACAGGGAGTTACACCTTTGTCTTGTCTAAATTCTAAGTGCGAAAAGTCGATGGTCCGGTGTGTTTATCCATATAAGCAGCTAAACCAACCGCATTTCGCCTGACGCGGTTAAAATAAGAAATTATTTCATTTTCATTTGAACGGCTGACCCCACTTAGAATAAGCCGGCTGTCCGTCCTACAAGGGGTAATTGACCCGCCTCTTTGCCGTTGGTGTATACTCGTAAGCAGGAAACGAGGATCCTGGCAGTTGATGGAAGCTCATGGTTCTCCGGCCTTCCAACACACTGCTTTGGCCTCTGCTTCGGTCTAAACGGGAGCCTAGATGGGCCCGGTCTAGTGCGATCGGCTGGTCATATATTAGATTTATGCACATTTTCTTTTTACAATACATGTATGTTAACTGTAAAGGTGTTTACCACGAAAGTAAATGTAGAAAAAACAATGAACAAAACGTGTGCCGTCGTTGCACTAAATAACATTCAGATCATGATACTGATGTTACTGACTGCAAAAATCCACTTAAATGTTTGAACTGTGATAGTGAACATTATCCCAATTCCCGCTCCTGCCAATTTTGGCAATTGTGGCAAAAGGAGAATTTGCTCTTTATCAGCAATTTCTTCTTTTGCAACAATGTATTCAGTATTTCCAAATTTGTTTTGAAACACTGCTGAACCTAGACTTAAGATTTTGAATAAGTTTTTTTTTTGATTTTTGATTTTTGATGGAGCTGGTTTTTTGGCAATATTACCCGTATTTTTAAATTCTGTTGGCGGGATGAGCTGCACCTCCTTCTGTTTAATAACTTTGTTCATCAACTCGAACACCCACATGAAGTTCTTATGTTCATTTACAGGCTTAACTGTCCACTCTCCAGTTAGTTTTGAAAATGCCTGCCTATAGATTTTTTCACCACATAAATATTTTCGCTGTTGTCGACCCAGGGAATGAACATGGTCCATTACAGCCAGTGCTGTCTTTGTTTTCATTTGATCATCATCAAATTCCTGACGTTTTGGGCAGTACTTTAATATAAGGCTGTGAAACACCTCCAGCTTTCCTGTATGGCAGAATTATGTCAGTTATCGAATGTCTTTCCTCGCTAATTTGTTTAAAACAACCTCCTTCAACGCATTATGTGCTTTATCACCCCTCTTCAACCACTTCTTCTTTCGCGACACTTCCGGGTCTTGAGGTCTTTGCTGGCATTCTGTTACTTTGGTTCCTCCGAACTGGTGTTCATTTACTGTGTGGTGAATGATGGACAGCCAGCTTTCTTCCATCCAGTCTGCGTTTCCATCAGAGTGACTTGCTGACCACCACAAGTGATTAACTACAGCATTAATCCAATGGCTAAACTCTTCATTGCATTTCATATTGGCCTTGGCTGTCAGTTTCTTCTTAACGCTTTTCCCCAATGCCAGACAGCAAACTGGTGCCGAGTTTCACTGAATTCCGTTTTCATTACACTTCGTATAGATGTATGTCTATCAGTGGCCAGTACCTCTATGTGAAAGCCTTGCTCTAAAAGGAACAACATACAACGTCTCAATCCCTAAATCTCCATTAGCGATGAGCTCCCCGTCTCTGTCACTTTCACCACTTCATACGTCAGTATTGCACTTGTCTCCATGTCCATTATTGTATAGGTGCAGTACTTGGCGCTGAAGCCTGGACTATCACATCGCCAATCACCAGCAAGACGAAGTGGTCGGTTTGAATTTCGAATTTCAGTCAGCCATTTTGACTGCATTCGTGACCAAGCATCCAAAACAACTGGCATCACTTGCTCTCTCTGAATCCTCTGGAATGTTGATTCGGCCATAAACTTCAAGTTCATAAAATTACAGAACTCAGCGATATGAGTGAAAGTCAGGCCACAGAATAGCGTAGCAGCACTACATAGAAGGTTTGCAGCTGGCATTTTCCCAAGCACTGGTTGTGACTTCCAATCCAAAATAAGATGGCCACTCACACAGAACACTTTACAACTAAATAGTCCGTCTTCAGCAACCCTTTTCCTCAGGTCATCTGGATCTACAGGACTGTTGCATGACAAATATGGACAACGTAAGCGTATCAGTATCTCATCCAACATGGACTCAAACACAATATATTTATTATCTCCAACGATATAATTTATCTGAAGTGCATTGTCTATTAGGCTATCTGCATCAGACAAACAGGATTCAACGTCAGTGGCGAATGAAACGTCATTTGAGTCATCACTATATGTCCCACTCACAAAAGATGAATTCATCAATTCATTTTCATTGTCTAACCCATGTGATTCTAGCCGTGATACTGATAATGAATGAGCTTTCTTCTTTGGAGTTGAATGTGGGACGGTTTTAGACCGGTTGTCTTCATCATCCCATTCTGTTTGTGTCCCTTGGTTCACTGTATACTTCATCGCATAGTTGTGGTCACTGCTCACATCAGTTATGACAGAGTGGCAGTACACACATGGATCACCACAGCTGGACATTCTTACCTTATCTAATGAAAATAGAAACATCTTAATAATTTGCGTGTAACATAACTCAGCCCTGTAACAGATCAGTGTTTGAGTTGTGAATAGTTAAATGTCTTTGCATTACATATCTAACATGACCGAAATGGAGAGTTGAGACAGTCGAAGTAAAGATTTCTTTTAGACCTGAGTGTTAATTGATTCGGGTTTAACGCCGTTTTTAACAATTTCTCAGTTATATCACGGCGGCCAGTTGCCCTTCTCATGCATCTCACACCAGTACTCCACACAACAATATTCCCAAGTAACTGGCTGCTTTTTCACAAAGACTTAGCTCATTGGTGGAAGACGAATGACGCATTGACTTTTGTCAATCTTCGGGAAGAAAGTTGGCGAGCCGGGATTCGAACTCACAACCCCTGGACACAGAGAGCATACTCGACTAAATATTTGACCATCTATTACTATAGTGAACAGCGGAGATAGTGGCTTGTTCATGCATCTGCAGCAGATTTCTTTGATAACATTGTGGCAAAAGAAGAAATTTGCTAATAATGAGCAATTTCAGCTTCTGCCACAATTGTCTAAATTTGAATTAATATGTTTTACTTAGGTGTTTTCAATTTAACTATTAAATAGAGTTGAAATCATTGTAGAAAAATGAAAAAATCGGTCATTATGAGCACTCTCTTTTGTTAGGACTAATTTCAAAATTCGTCTGCTTCGTAGTCGTAAAAATGTGAATGCATATGGGAAAGCTTGCACAGACTCAACTTTGCTGCCAATAAGTTTCGACTCAAACAAACCATTGATTTTGTTTTGTTTGTGCATATTGAGTTTAACTTAACCCCTTCCCTCATGCAGACACGTTCTGATAGTATCCGGAGCCAAAGATTGTGCAAAAGGTGATATCGCTTTATTTCCACAATGTTTCCCATTCCCTTCTATAGTTATACAAACATTCAGAGATTTTTTGCAGTCGTCTGCTACAGATCTGTTTTATACATGTGGGAAGGGGTTAAATAAACATACATCTGCCATTCATGAGGCACTAATAATTAAATAGATATATATATATCAAAATCTGAGGTCTAGATTAGAAAGAATAGACAGGTCAAGCTTTATCTGCCTCATTACAAAATTAACCCCATGTGGTGGGTACCTGAAAGAATTGGCTCTGTTACATGTTTATATTGAGTACCCACAATATAGGATTGAACCCTTACAATGTACAGACATTTTCTGAAGCCTCTGCAGCAGACAACTTTTCAAAACATTGTGGCAAAAGGTGAAATTGCTCATCATAAACTATTTCTCCTTTTGCGACAATGTTTTCAACTCCATTAAAATATTACGTTTACATATTAGGTAGTAGACATTTTCTCTATTATAACTTCAAAGATGTCTGCTGCAGATTTAATGTATGTGGGACGCCTAAGCAAACATGACTGCAATAGCCCTCCTTATGATTACAAAACATCTCATGAAAAGCATCATTGTTTTATGAAAAAACATGAGAGGACTCATTGATAGATATTTCAAAATGAAACACTGCAGACATCACTTGATCATGAAATGTTTTTAACTTTTGTTTAGGTTGCAAGTATTTTCTAAGAAACAGTAAATATGCAGTGTTTCATTTTGCTTTGCATCCCAAGTCTTAGACTCATGAAATTTTGACAGGACTCATTAAAATTAAAATACACTTTATGTTTACATTGTAGGACTCATTGATAGATATTTCAAAATGTGACACTGACTCGACTGAGTATGTGATGACAGCTGATGTATATAAATACCGCAAAGACATCTTTGGATACTAAATTCTCAGGAACTACAACTCGACCCAATGGGATAGCTGTATACCACTCTGGTTCCTCCTGAAACACAAACCTCAGCCTGATACATGTTTGCTTTCATAAAATTAACCAATTTCAACAAATATTAAGAGTCACAGCTATTCATCACTGTAGGGTGAAATATATGGTTAAACGTGGTAAAATGAAAGGTATTTCTTTGTGTGTATGTGTTTTCTTTTCAATATTTCCTGGGAAAGTATTATGTAAAATGGCATGGGTGGTTGTGAATATACCACGGTAAGTTTTTGTAAAAATAATTAGGTATATAACAAATTAAATACACAAGTATTATAAAGACCATTTATTAACTCTTAGAAATCTTTTATGTGTTTCAATTCATTGACCCTTTCCCACATTCATTCTGACGCATCTGCTGGAGAAAACTTTTAAATTATTTTGACAAAAGAGCAATTTCACCTTTTAACACAATGTTTTACCTTTTATCAATAATTAATCTTTCATTTCTAGAGATTTTCCATCTGTTAGCATGATTATTTTCTAAGTCTGCAGATTTGTTGTACGTGGGAATGTGAGAGGTATAACAAAATATAATTACAAACATTTGATTTTCGAAAAAAAGATTCATTACAAAAAAAAAATGTTTACATGAAAAACAATATGTAGGGATTTGGCAAAAATTTGGGTCTGTCAGGATTGATTGATTGATTGGGGTTTAACGCCGTTTTTAACAATTTCTCAGTGATATCAAGGCCGCCAGTTCACCTACTCATGTGTTACCGTTCTATCAACAGTACTGCACACAACACTCTTCCCAAGCAACAGGCTGCTTTTCCACACATACTTGGTGGAAGACGAATGACGCATGTCACATTGACTTTTGTCAAACGTCGGAAAGAAAGTTGGTCGAGCCGGGATTTAAACTCACAATCCCTAGATTAACAGCCCACTGAGCTACCGGGACTCTGCTGGGTCTGTCAGAATAGTTGAAACAATCCGTAATATTTATGCCTAACTGCATGTTACTTGACTTACCTGTAACATATTCTCCTCTGAATCAATTACATGGACTGCAGAGGGGTCTCCTTGGCCCAAGAACAGGTCAAACAGGGCCTACTTTGTTCTTGATAGATGGCACTCATTCTTCAGCTAAACATAAATAAAAAAATTATTACATTTGGAATCACATGCTCTTACCAGATTATAAATTTATCCCTTTCCCAAATAAAGACGCTTTCAGATGCCTCTGCAGCAGACACTTTTTGCCACAATGTTTTCAACTCTTTTCATATATCATATCCTTTATAAAGATTTCCCCTAAATTTGCTTTAAATAGATGTTTTGTGGGAAAGAGTAAAT
The DNA here is from genome assembly GCA_031761405.1 of Serripes groenlandicus. Classification (NCBI taxonomy): domain Eukaryota; kingdom Metazoa; phylum Mollusca; class Bivalvia; order Cardiida; family Cardiidae; genus Serripes; species Serripes groenlandicus. The sequence goes on from JASEVX010000008.1 coordinate 47,913,893, forward strand.
CATGTGATTAGACTGCTTGAACAATTATCTTCAAAATTCCATCATTTATCTTGAATTAAAATGGGGATATGTATGAATGATTGTGATATTATAATTATAAAAGAAAAGAAAGTAAAGAATGAAATTGCTTATTATTATCAACTAATTTATGACAGACCGCTATTTGTAATAGAATTTCTTGCTTATGGTTTTTCTTTTAATTACAAAGAAACTACACATATTTATGTCTCATGCTGTATAGATGATGGTGTGCTTGGACAGGCCCTTGCATTACAAAGGAATTCTATCATTGATTGACAGTACTTTATGATTGTTCCCATGCTGTGTGGCCATCTGGCTGTGATGTACAGTCACTGGTGTGTTTTATGACACTGTTATGTAATCTTATCAGCTTGTAAGTTACTTTAGGATAATGATTTAGATTTTGAGATTTTTGTGATTTTGAAGGAGACAAAAAAATTATTAATAATAGTGATACTCTATTCCAGTATATAGTGTTTATAAGCTGAAACCGTCAATATAATGGTGTTGGTATTTTTTAGTTGATGTAGATTATGGTCTGCTCAGAATGAGTTGGGGTCAGAAAGGACCATTCCCAATAAGGTCCATAATCCAAAAAAGCCTACTTTGTGAAAACTTGTATTCAATTGATGATATTAACTTATTTTGTCTTGAAATAAATTAAGATTTAAATCTGAAAAATATATGTGTGTATATATTTTTATATCATTGACTGTAAATTACAGTGTAATAGCATATCAATCATTTATCTAAATAACAGCTTTATGATTATACCAGATACACTATATTTCATATTGTAATATAGTGTCCCTGATTATACTAATGATACAACTTGATCAATCACAGATTATTATTTTAGGTCTCTAAAAATCAATACTAATTATTATTGTGGATGTGTTTGCATAGATACAATTTGCATGCCTCCATGTATTTAGAACTGAATATTGGTTAAAACGCCCTATTGAATAATAATAATGTTTGATGTTTTCAGTATGTTAATTGTTGATGCAAACAATAAACAATGTTAATTGTGATGACAACTTGGGACCATAACCATTATAACGCCTACAGAACATAAAATAAGCCTGACTGCACCAATGTTAAAGACATAAATATTTAAAAAGGGAGTAAAACAACGTATTTAGACAAACCTGTGCCTTTTTCCGTTTGAAATTTAAGCTATCTGCTGATTTCCGAGCCGATACAATTCCGACAATATCTATAATCCCTGCCTTACCCCAATCACAGTCGGCACGGAATTTTTATTCAAACTTTTCCTTTGATGTGAAAAATTCAGAGCGGCTGCCACTGTACTTCTAAAGCTTCCCGAGAAACAGTCTTCAGTAAAATGATCCTGACATACTACCATACCTCTATGTGCACGAAATGTTTAAATCCGAAGTTTTCCATTTTTCAAATTGTCAATCCATTCTTTGCACAGTTTTCTCTCTTCAATTCCCTTTTCAATTTTCGGAAACTGAAAGAAGCTTTTCCCACTCTTTCCTGATTTGTTTGTGCAGTAGATTGCCTGGAATTGAGGCATTTTTCCTTCGTTCGTACAAATTCCAGTTACAAAACTGTAGGTTGTATGGTTTTCGTAACACTACCCCATCCACCAAGTCCTTCGCAAAGGGGTCCCTTAGTCAACAACAGAAACTAATAAATGCACCGAGAACACTTATTGGATCAAGGAATTTAACGTTGAAAATATTTCACACAAGATTATGCACGATTGTATATTCCCCATCTAGTTACGAAGTTTAATTATTACTGTCCACCACCAGATATGTGTATAACTTTACTATGTGACAGTATGTGATAACTGGTCGGAAGTGTGTAAATGACGTCACTATTATTATCAGTATGTCTCGCGATCGATACAAATGTTAACAATGGCCGCGCCCATCTGCGGTACCGAACATCACTTATAGTCGTCTTAAGATAGAAATTTCTTGATTATTAGGCGAGTGTTAATGGAATGCATCGGATATAAATATATAGTTTAGACCGATATTAGCCGAGCGTATTCCTTTAAGCTGTTTTTCAAGGTAGAAATGATATCACATTTCATCCCATTTTACCCCCGAAAAAGTAAAATCATAGAAAATTTCCATTCAATTATCCATTAACACTAAACATTGTTCACTTTAATTAAAAATGCAAACAAAAAGGTAGGTCACCGTACTCCTTTCAGAGTAAAGGGACGTTTTCCTTGTGATTTCTTGCGTTTTCTTAGAAATACAGCAGTTTTGCTTAAACAAAACAGGCCTTGCTTCAAGGAAAAGTCGATTTACCAGAAAATGAGTACGGTGACCTATATATTTTTTTGCATTTTGTATTAAAGTGAAAGTTATTCAGTGTTCTTGGATAATTACAAAAAATTGTCATTATTAAGAATGGAAATCTTCTTGAAACATTGTATGATTTTAACTTTTCGGGGGTAAAATGTGACACAATTTCTATCTTGAAACAGGTTAATGTATTTGTTTTCATATTTTTCTCACAAAATCTCATTTTATATTGATAAAAATTATATGTATATAAAATTATAAAAGAAATTTAATATGATTTGTAATGTTCACTGTTTGTGTGTGTGTGTTTTAGGTTTTCGGCTAAATGCCTATAGTTGTGCCTTTGATGAAATTGGTCATGTAATTGACAGGCCAATATTACTTCTTTGAAATCGATAACATATTTCTTTTTACTTTTTTCAACCAGTTATTGTATGTACTTACAAAATACAAAGAATACAGAAATTCTATGATTGGGAATTTGTTTGATAAATTACTGTATCATACGCCTTTAACTAAACTAATGACTTGTAGACGAACATTTGAAACGGGAAAACAGCATAAAACGAACAATATGTTTTTCATTTCAAAATATTGTCAACTTTGTATCAAATGAATTTTTGTTTCCAAATTCTAGAGTTTACATATGTTCGAAGCTTACGAGTCTATAGGTAGTTTTTGCACACTTATTTAATTGTACAAACGTTGAACTCAGTTACAAAAGGGAACGTCTAATCTTTTTAAACTGTCGTATAATTAAAACGACTAGTTAACCTTGACTCATGTCGACAATATGACATTGGAACTGCCTATGGTAATTTTGGGGTATTGCTCACTCTCTGTAATTGGATTATATAACAATTTGTTTGATTTGGTTTTTAGGCCATTTAGTTACCACATTATTTCGGTTATATCACGTCGAAAGTTCACTCATGCATGCTCCATGCGTAAACAAATTAGTACTAGGCCAGACAAAGTACTTTGCCCAAGTTCACTCGACCATGAACGACCACCGCGACTGCGGATCGAACCGTGGACACCCTGTTCCAAACCACCGACTCTAACCAGTCGGCAACGGCGGATTCCTGATCAAATAAAGGTGAACTTGTGTGAAGCTAATGGGGATAATGGGTCCAATTACTTTGTCTATAAATGCGTCTATGTCAAAGTAAACATGTGGACGGCCAGTGAAGGCTCTGATTATACTGTGCGGATGTACAGGCTCAATTATATTTAAAGGAAAATGTTTCAAATTATTTGTAATAGGTGCGGTAGGATATTAAATAGCTCTTCCATGTGACATCACAGTGGTATTAAGACACGTCACTTTCAAATGAGACACGTTTAGTTTAAACTTAATTATTTTAGATTGATTGCGAAACAAGCTTTCAGCTTATATTAATCACGCTCAATGTCTACTTCCTGGAAACTTAACCAGTACTCGCGCCGTTTGCGTGGAAAAATTCAAAAGGAAAAAGCCGCTTATCACAGGATTCGAAGGGGCCGACGCTCTTCCACTGCCCCAATGTCATCCACGTTTGGCGATATGAGGTAGTACTAGTAAAGTCACAGTGAAAATTCATGGAAGCCTGTTCCTTTGCGCAGTCTCATCAAAGCCTTCACTATCCACTGGCATATTGTAGAGACCCTGATATAGCATTGTAGTCCTGCGTTTATTACTGTCGTATCAGCGGCCTATTTTGTGGTTCCGTTATGAGAACGCAATACAATCTTATCCCGTTCCCACATACAACACATATGCAGCAGACGACTAAACGAGCAATTTCTCATTTTGCCACAATGTTTTCAACTCTTTGCATTGTTTGTTACTTTCATTTATATAGACTGTCTGTGTTTTTGCCAAGATATGCTGACTATTTGCTGTATGAGGGAAAGGGTTAAATAATAATAAAAATTAACCTATCAGTTTTACCATAAAATAACATTTGATCATTTGTTACATGACCAGATATTTAACTTGATATGGTAGATAAGTCTGCAGCATCAAAGGGCTGCGATACGGTCAATAGAAAGAAGAAATAACAAACATATTCATATCGATCTTGATATTTCTTCTCCGTAAAAAAACCCAGCATTCAATTATATAACAAAATGGATTAATAGTGGGCAAACAAGAAAGTACGCATCTCATGAATTAACGTAATCGATAAAAGACAACACAATAATTTTAATCTTTCCCACATGTATACGCGGCTATCATTTGTAATACCCTTTCTAATATATGGAGGTTTCTGACGCCTCTACAACAGACGACTTTTGAAAACATTGTGACAAAAGGAGAAATCTTCTTAAAACGAGCAATTCTCCCCCTTCCAATTGTTATAGATTTTCAATATTTTAAGCTAAAGGTTTACAAAGCATGTGGGAAATGGTTAACTACACGAGTCGCGTATTGCCATTTTGTTTCTTATTGACATTCCGCCACGTCATCAATGAACCCATCCCAACAAAATGAAGCATGCTTTCTGACGCCACTACAGCAGACAACTTTTGAAAATATTTCGATAAACAGAGAAATTGCTCAAAACGAGAAAATTTCTCCCAATGTTTTCGATACTATGCAATAATCAAACTTTTGTTTGTAGAGAGCTACTATATTCTCATGCAGATGTGTTCAGAGTCGTTTAAAACAGAGCTGTTTTTTATGGGAAAGGGTTAGTTACATTGGTGGCACACTATGGGGGCTACACTTCTAGCTATAACATTTGTAGTAGAGTGGTCTGTCCCATAGATAGACAATATTTATGGAGCAATATGTATGTGTATACGGGGATATTTATACTGCGTTGCTATAGAGCTGGCTTTTATAGCGACGTGGTGGAGTGTCCGCCTCTGGGAGAAGAGGTCCCGAGTTCGAGTCCTGTTCGGGTCAGACTCTTTCAGCTGGGTTACACATAAAAGAAAAACAGTGATGTTTTGGTGATAGCGTGCGTTTTCACAGCTTCAACCGGAATCCTCACTATACGGAGGTGCAATACGATCCTCAATAACCTATGCGTCTTTCAGCGTTATGAAAATAACGGAATTAAAGGAAACTCATTTGACAAGGTCAATAATTTTTCCCCATGTAACATAATATATGAGCCGTTCCTCGAAAAAAACACATTATGGACTGCGTAAAGAATCGACCCATATCAGCCTAAGCCTACTGTGCAGGCTGATCCGGGCACACACTTTTCAACTCCTGTGGATTTTATGTTTCAAGAATAATTACTCTATACCTGTTTCCGCCTGAGACGGAATATGTCGGTCCGGATTAGCTTGCGCATGCTGATCTGAGTCGTTACATTATTCAGAGGCCAAACATGTTTGTTTTCTCGTGGAACGGCTCAAATATGTATTTCTACATTTATCAATTGTTATTGTTGCTTTATTTTCTTTCTTCTGTATATCAGCAATATTCCAGGAAAACCAACCTTAGCGTAATTATCAAACGTATGGACCTGTATGTATAAGACCTACATGCATGTTAAGGATCTATATCTACACGGTTGTATTGAAGTTTATTTATACTTATTCGCGATCAGTACTAAATGCATACGTTCTAGTACATATCACATTATAGAGACCGACAAGAAATACCTCGACTCTCGTTTTCGAGGCGTAGCTCTAACCACTAAACATCCGATGCCGTCGAATGGACAAAGCACACTTTTGTCAACATTTATACTTTCATATTAACTGTTAAAAATTGCCATGTGAGTTTTGACACCTCAAAATAGTACTATTATCTTTATACATATGATCCAAATTAATTTGTTTGCATGGTCTTTTACACCGCTTTCGACAATTTGTCAGATACAGTTTACCAGTACTTATCACAACATAGCCAAGGTGGTCGTCCCAAATTGAAACGTTAAGTTCTTTTTTTTCAGGTAGTGATTCTCAGTCAATCAAAGGTTTGCTGGTTCAATTTCAAAATACATTTGATCTTAGTACGAATAAGAGCATTGCGTCTTTGCATGCATGTATATATATGTGTATATATATATGTATAATCTTTTTCCAAAGAAAAGAAAGACAGCAAAACATTTGACTTCAATACTTAATACTTTCATATTAAATGTTCGAAATTGGCATGTGAGTTTTGACACCTCAAAAATGGTACTATTATCTTTATACAAATCCAAATTATTTTGTTTGCATTGTGTTTTAGACCGCTTTCGACAATTTGTCATATACTGTTTACCAGTACTTATCACAACATCGCCGAGGTGGTCGTCCTAAATTGAAACGTTAAGTCCTGTTTCAGGTAGTGCTTCTCAGTCAACCAAAGGTTTGCTGGTTCAATTTCAAAATACATGTGGTCTTAATTCGAATAAGAGCATTGCGTCTTTGCATGCATGTATATATATATATGTATTATCTTTTTCCAAAGGAAAGAAAGTCAGTAAAACATTTGACATCAATAAAACTCAATTATCAATTATCAAGATTAAAAAATAAACTTAAAATAAACTTTAGTATGTAGTTACATTAAGGTTGTTTCTTTTAATCTTCATAAAGGCCGAGTTTTATCTGCTTACATACACTTTTGTAAAGGATCCATGTCCGATCATGTATTAGTTGATGAATAGGAATAAAATGTCATTTACAGCAATCTTTCAATCATATGACGATCAGTTGCCCAGCTTTGTCACACCAGTACTCCACACAACAGTCTTTCCAATCAACTGGCTGCCTTTCCACATATACCTATAGCTCATTTGGTGGTAGACGTACGACGCATGTCGCATTGACATTTGTCAGAAGTCGAAAAGAATGTTGGCCGAGATGTGGTTCGAACTCACGACCACTGGATTCACATCCCGCATTTCTACCGACAGAGCTATCGGAGAAATATAGATAGCATTTTGAAGTGAAATCCTTTCAGTATAATCCAGTTGGTCGTTGATATATGGCCGGGTCCCAGTAGCTCAGTCGGTAACAACGCGGACATTCAATCCAGGGGTTGCGAGTTCGATCCCGAGCTCTGACAAGATTCTTTCCAACGTTTGATAATAGTTAATGCGACAAGTTTCATTCGTCTTCCACCAAAACACTAACAGTATGTGTGGAAAAGCAGCTAGTTTCTCGGAAAGATTGTTGTCTGGAGTACTAGGTGAACTGGCCGCAATGTTATGACTGAAAACTGAAAAATTGTATGAAAACGGCGTTAAACCACATTCAATCAATTAATCAATCAATCGTTGATATATGTCAGAACAATAGACGGAATATGTGAGATAGCCAGTTGTGTAGGAAGATAGTTGATCGCGGTGGAATGACTAAACATCACTGCTTATTGGGGAAGTTAATTGCCCGTACACAAGAAAACGGCATTCGGTTCGCGCTTGTCGAGTCGTACCAAGGACCTAAACATGTTAGTAATGGCGTTCACACCCTAATAACGTTCAGGGTTGTAGCTATGGTATTATGACTGACTCGCTGGTGTTAGGATAAATGAATCCGAAGTACTGGTAAATTACCTTGGTAAAACCGTCATGTATCTGGATACATGTTGAAAGCGGCATAGCACATTACTCGAAGTAACAAACAAACCATTACAAACCGCTAATAGATAGACACGGTGCATGTACCTTCGTGAATGTTCGTAAATGTTCGAGAATGTTCATGAATCGTCGTATAACATATTCCCTCTAGGTCATCCAGTCGACGAACACTCATAAAGATACAGTGTCTATCTATTCCCCGAGTGTTGTGGTCGGTCATATGAATTCCAGGTCCGCGATTAATACATTTTCAAAATAAAAGTGTATACAATCAAACACGCATGTGTACTGACGATAGAAAAAAAACCAGATGGGACAAAGGATGTAGCTCATTTTGAGAATGTTCTCCTTTTCCCATAATATTTCATATATGAGACGTTTCTATGCACTGGCAATCGTCTGATCTTTAATGTCAATAATGGTTCATTGTGTGTTGGCAATTCAAATTTAGATCCATACTCCAACCATATACATTACAGGACAGGACAATACCATAAGCTTTACTGCATATAAACTGCAAGTATAATAGCAAGTTTAAGCAAACAAAAAATATAATACAAAACAATTATTTTCGGAAATGCCCCTAGTATAACCGTCCATATACAATCCATAATTGTTTTTATTTATAGACGGTTTCAAACACCAATCGTGCAGATTCCCGTCTTACAATATTGTATGATTTATTTAAACTTGTAATCGAAAGGTTGCAATACATTTCTCACAGTTTGTATCAGGCCAAATTAGTTTGGGGCAGCATGGACAGTCTGTCTATGTCTAGTTAAATACTTTTGTGCTCTCTTTCACATACTAAAAGGTGCGACGTTTAAAATGTATAAGTCCTGAAAGGCATTCTTATTAATGATAGGGAACACATCTGTTTGCTAAACATATGATTTTCTAAAACAAATCGAAAGTAGGGGAAAGTACACCAATCAAGATAAGGTAGACAGGTAGTGAGTAATGTGTCTTTTCAAAAATAGTTTATTACCTGAATGTTTTCACGAAATGTGATAGTCCAATGTGTTTACATGGTAATGATCAACCTTTACCTCGTTACTTATTTTGGACTATTGTGGTTTTGGTGTTTTTTTGCTCATCTATTACACTTCTGTGTATATAAAGTGCATAAACACATATTCTAGGTTACGGAAAACCGTCCAGCTACTTCACGGTGTCCCTGATAAGCAAACTGATCCAGATGCTTCGTTTGTACTTCTCACATTAGTAAAAATACATACATTGCATCAGATCAAATAGTATTCCCCAGTCCGCAACAATATGATTTTAAACATATACAGCTGTACGTCAAATTGACTTTTACGTCACCTTTCCCGACCACTAAAATGTTGCTTTTGAATTATGAGGCATTATTCCTTGAACTTGGTCGTATGGGACTACATGTCGCTTATAAAGTTCTTGGACATGTATAAGCATCCTAAACAAGTCTTAAGTTTGTCATACGATATGCTAAGCAAACCCCGATCAACGTAAATTTCGAAGGATACGTTGGGGATAGTTGCTGTCTACGAGTATGTATCTAATATACCTTAAAGAGCTAGTATCGACATTTCACAACCGTGACATAGATATTTATACATTGGCCATAGCTGATTTGATAATGCGCGCAAGGTGTCTCCAGCAGTGAAATAATTAAGTATAAATTAAACATGGGAACGAGTCTTACAGGATGCGAAGAGGGATGTTTATGATGGCGGATAAGTGTCACGTTAGAGCTCTCATTAGGAATATATTGATACTGTCCGTAAGTATCTCACTGAGAATGGTCATTCTGTTGTCCACTCTAATTGCACAGGTGACACGAAATGAAAAGTAATATCACTTGCTTGAAAGCGGACGTGATGTCGGATTGTGTTCGCTCTGATAAATGGATTAAATGTCAGTATAGGCATTTGCAGATGAAAATGCGACTTTTAAGAAAGAAAATAGTGACAGTTGGAATGCATCAGAATCTGCGCCATTACATGGACAAACTAGAAGGTCATTTCCGGTGTACCAATTTACGCATGTATGGAGTGAATAATAATATAATAGTAAGCTTGACCGAGTTTGTAAAGGGTCAGTAAGTTCATTGTTTTGTATCATATAGTTGTATGTATTTTACAGGGTTATTTCCCCTGAAATCAGACTTGCCATTTTAGTTCAATAGTCGTTTAAGATTGAACATAATAATTCGAAATTACACTGGTCTATGGTCCCCACGTACGTAATCGACAATATAATATGTGTTATGTCTGTAGGTACGTGTGTTCTTTCATTTCATGTCCGATTAAAAGCTGATTTGATTTACTATTTTGAAGAGTCACGTGACCTGTTTCCTTGGTCTTTGTGAGAAATGGAAGAATGCAATGTTTTCAAAGGCTTAAGTTGAAAGAGTATGAACAAAACAAGCTTTGTATGTTAGTAATAGGAATTTAATTATTTCTTCATGCAAACAGTTGTATATGTATTTGACACTTTCCCTAATAAGCTACTATACAGTTGTCTGTTTTAAAAGCATCTTGCAAATATGTTGTCATAACTGGTTCATTGGAAATATGACTTAATCTGGAATAATAAGACTGTGAGAATAGGGAGAATTGCTAATTTTGAGTAGTTTTATGGTTTCTTGACATTTACAACAGCTGTCTGCTTCTAGGTACACCAGGTGTTGTCTGTTAGGAGCAAAGCGTGAGACTTGAAACATCTGCAGACTAGAATGTTCCAGTAATATGAGACTACAGAACGACTCTTTTCTTTAGGTTTTTATGGTGAATCATAAGGCGTCATGTTGCGTCAAATTGCGTTAGGTCAGATTAGCAATATTTAAAGAGGTTTTATAATATTCGGACGTTGCCTGTGAAATGTAGACTGTCATTAAAATGTGGACTTATTATGTTACTGCTTGTTCTTGTGACCAGCCTCCATCATTTGACCTATTTCTAGGACATTTCTAGGGCATTTTGGTTTATATTTGTAGCTTTCTACCTCCCTCTGGGGAGTCTGTACATGCAGACTAAAAGAATAAAGGCATTACATTCATTTTAAAGGCAATGACAAAGGTGTGTGAAAGCAGGTCTCATTTCATTGAAAACGATCTGAATACTGCATGTAATGACTGACTTAGTACATCAATATACAGATGAAAATGCAAATTTAAAAACAAAATTAGTGACATAAGGCTTAAATTGCGGAGACTTAGTAATACAATTGATAAATCAGAAGGTCATCCCTGGCGTAACAAGTAGCACATGTGTTTCGTAAGTGTAACATAAATGCAAGTTAGAACGAAATTGAGTATAATTCGGACTATTGATGATAGCTGTGAAGATCAGTTTTCTAAATATATTGATATTCAAATGACCCGTCGTTTAAAAGGCGTATGGCGCATAAAAGTGAACTGTTCCGAGTATAATTAAGATCCGTACATTAGTGTTTAGCAAGGCTAGTGAATGTCTAGATATGACATCGAAAGAACCTCTTCAGTAGGATTTAAAAGAACTAACATCCATATGTTTATTTCTTACTGGCAACGTGGATGCCCGTACAAATATATGTCTAGATTATATTCCGAAATGTATGATATTCTCAGTAGTATTCACAATGTTGATGTTGACTATATTTCAAATGCGTTAGACTATTTGCCTAATCATACACATGGAAATACAACAGCAGATAAAATACATTTGGGAAGTGTGTTGTTGAAGATTGCTGTATCCATAGTACACATATAGCAAATGATCGTCTGTTCGGTGAATATTCTGGTTACGTTACATGCACTGCAAATCATGAAAGAAACTTTTTTTATCTCCGTATTAATAAATATAACAGCATGTATAATATATTTGGGAAGTATGTTTTGTAAAATGAAACACATATATCAAATGATCATATGTTTTGTAAATATTACTTTTACGTTACATACATTGCAAACCATGTAAGAAGTGAAGTATCTGTGTGATACTAAATTTAACAGCAAAAATCATGCATTTGGGAAGACTGTTGTTGCATTATGTTGTATCCATGGTGCACATTTATCAACTGGTCGTCTGTTTAGCGAGTAGTCTGGTTACATTACATGCATTGCAAATCATGGAAGAAATGTAGTAGACTAGCATATACCAACTTCTGAATTGTTTCCCTTTGTCAATCATTTTAACTTAGCTGTTTGCGATGACACTTGCTTTCTCTATACAAAGAGGGACTACTATTGACAATAATGTTTTACTGAATGAAGAGTTAACATTCATATATCAAAATAAATTTCATGGTCATTTTATTCAAGATTTTCAGAATGTTCAAGTTGTCTCATACTTAAATTCGAATCTCTCAGTCTGTGAATACTTTATATACAAACTTTTTTTTTTAGGCCGGTTCATCTTTTACAAATAAAGATATATTGCATTGTATGTAACCCTTATTTGCTTACGACATTTCCCTTTTCACCATGTCGTACCATATATTCGAGGAAATGGGCGACAAACGGTACTGCGAAACATAGGCAACTGTGATAAACATATGAACATCTAACATAATTGCTTTCATGTGCAAAATATGACCTTTAATTAGTCAAGATTGCCTTTTTACTTAATATATATACCTGATTATAGCAAGATATGCCATGAAGTCATATTTCAAATATTTATTTCTAGCATACCGCATTGGTCGTGTAGTGTGAGAGCGTTCACCGCGTATGCGAGAGGTCGCGGGCTCGATACTAGGATGGGTTATACCAAATATGTTATCGATTAATTGCACAACTTGTTTATTTGAAATTACTTTTAATATCACGTGTTTAATTAGTATATTACGTCAGGTGTTTTCCTTTATTTATATTTATATCCGAAATTGCACTTCTAAGCTTATCGTACCTTCGCAAACAATCCATTATGGTATCATGGAACTGTAAAACTTTCCCACTCTTAGACGTAGTATAGTGTATAAGTCTTTACCATTAGGCAGACTCTTTGAATCAACACTTTTTATTAATTTTATAGAACCGTAACTGTTTGTGTAGTCATTTTTAGATGGTAACATCCGTATGACAGCCACAACAACTGGCGACGGAGAAACTACTACATACAGCAGGTATGGCAGTTCATTACATGTTTTTCACTTAATCTGAGGAAGTAGGAGAAGAGAATGCAAACCAAAAAGTCAAAGTGGCACTTGACAAATGTTAAGCCCTAAGTAAATGTGCCCTACGGACGTCACCTTTTTAATAACATGTCACAGTTGCAGACTGAGCCTATAGATCAATATGTCACACGGCTTCGGGTAAGAGCAGTAAAGTGTGAATTTGCAGACGCTATTGATAAACAGATAGGAAATCAAATCATTGAAAGTGATACAACAATGAACTGAGACGCAAATTTCTTAAAAAAGGGTGAACTCTCACATTTCACAATTTCAGAAAATAGCTAGAACCTATGAAGATGCAGAAAGACAGGCTAACAATATACAAAATTTTAGTTGAAGTATGAATAGGGTTTTATTGTCAAATCTTTCCAGGAAATACTCCAGAAATGACAGAAATTTAATATGTTATAGTTGTAACAGGAATGATTACAAAATACAAGATCCGAAAGTGTATGGCTTTAGACCAGAAGTGCAGGAAGTGTGAGGAAAAGGGACATTTTGAGGTATTTTGTCGCACTTATATGAGTAGAAACCTTGCTTAAAATGTGCAACAAGTAGCAACAGAGGATACGGAGTCTCTACCAGATTACACATTCAAATTAGATTAACTAGATTCAAAGTAGAGAAAATACAAATCACATTAGGCAGTGTAACATTTCAAATGATCATTGATTCTAGAGCATCCTGTAATGTCATTGATTACGAAAAATGGGAAAGTCTAAAATTACAGAAAATAAAATGTATAACTAGTAAGTGTACTAATCGCATATATTCATATGACAGTGATCATCCACTACAAACTGCTGGAAGTTTCAAATCTGATGTTACATGTAATGGCGTTTTCTACAGGCAGACTTTAAAGAAATATCATTTAGAGAACATCCATTGTTAGGTAGAAAGACAGCTGAACAGCTTTGTGTTCTTAAAACTTGTTGACTAGGTGAAGCTGTGATCTCGCTTGAATCTACACCGTTATCTACTACAATATCACATTATGAACAAATGTATCTTGACATAGTATATTGGATTTTGAAATTGAAAGACTACATTGTAAAAAACGAAAATAAGTATCGACAAACATATCATGAGCATGACGCTCAACCTGTGCGAAGGGATCCCTGCCACTTGCAAGCTAAACTTGAAGATAAATTGGACAATCTGGAGAGACAAGGACTCATCGAGAAATGTGACGGTCCAAGTAGTCGGGTATCGCCTCTAGTCTGTGTTCTGAAACCTAACAATGACATTCGTGTTTGTGTAGACATGAAGATGGCGAACAATGTTGTTTTTCGGGATAGACATCCGATACCTACCGTAAATAAAATTATGTATGATTTAAACAAAGTAGTGTTTTTAGTAAATTAAACTTGAAAAGGGGTTAACATCAGACATAACTAGATAACAATTCAGGGGAGATAACCTCATGTTGTACTCATAAAGGTTTATATAGATATATACTAGGTTGATGTTTGAATGCAGCTGCGCTCCTGAAATGTACCAAAAAGTAATTAGTTAGTTTTGTGCCTCTTGAACAGGAGTACATAATATTCTAGATGGTATTAGTTTTCATGATTCTACTCTGCGTTACCATAATGTTTTCAAAATGTTCAGAGAGTCATGTCTCAATTTGAAAACAGACAAACGTCAATTCAGTAAGAATAAGTTTGTTTTGAGTCATTTAATTTAACAAAGAGGGGTAAGTCCAGCAGAAACTAAAGTAGAAGCAGTTCTGAATGCTAGAACTCTAAAAATGTTTCAGAAATTAAGAGTTTTGTATGTCTGGTGAATTACTGTGTCAGATACATTCCAAACATGGCAACTGTCACTGCTTCATTGCGAGAATTGTTGAAAAAAGGTCAACAGTTTAATTGGGAAGACAAACAACAATAGTCGTTTTATAAGTTGCCGAAACTGCTTGCTAGTGCTGAAACTTTTTTTTTTTTTATATCAGTGCTGAAACACAGGATTTAGCTGATGCAAGTCCAGCAGAGCTAGGAGCTGTTTCGGTCCAAAATCAAACAAGGGAACACTGTATTACTGTTATGCAAGAAGGTCGCTACTCGCAAACCGAGTAAGAATCATTATCTTTGGTTTGGGCCAGTGAAAGGTTTCATACCTACCTGTTTGGTAAATAACTTGATTCACTTACTGATCATACGAGTCTTGATTTGTTTGACTCGCGAATATACAAACCGAGTGCCCGAATAGAATGCTGGGTTCTTAGACTGCAACCGTATCATTGCAGAGTTAAACAAATCTTTCGAAAGCAAAACATTGCACACTCTGTGTCTAAATTGTTGAAAACTTCAGACAATTCAACATCCGATTGGCAGAACATTACCGAAGATCATATTAGGTGTGTTGCTAAGGAAGGCACTCAAGACTTGTCTTGAAATAGAGTATGAGTCTGGTCATGACACAGATCAGCGATAGATAAGATATATACTTTTGAATGGCCAATGGCATAGTATGAAATCAAAAGAGCCTTTGCCAGTTCAATCTATGTGCAATTTCTAAACTTATTCTCAGAGGTACATGTATATTTATTCTAACTATTCTAAGAAAAAAATGATTTACTTCTATCACATGAAGGTCATCAATGAATTATGGGAATGAAAGCTCGTTTACGTAGTAATGTTGGTGACATGGTATTGACAAACAAGTTGAAGGTCATTATAAAAGCTGCTATGGTTGTCAGCTAGGTTCGGAGGCTAGCAAACCAGAACCTGTAGATATAACTTGCATACCTTCATTACCATAGCATTATCTAGCTGCTGATTTGCTAGGGCCATTGTCATTAGGTGACAATAGCTTGGTGGTTATAGACTATTACAGTTGTTTATTTGACGTAGATATTACCAAGGTTACAACTTCTGGGAAAATTATATCAATTTTTGAGAATACTGTCACTACACATGGTTACATGTACCCACTATCTTTACAAACTGATAATAGTCCTCAGTTTTTCAGTAAAGAGTTTGAAGATTATTTGGCTGGAAATAGTATAACACATAGGAAAACTACACCAGTATGGCGGTGAGCAAATGGCAAAGTTGAACGACAGAACATGTCGAGTTAAATGAGAATTCAGATTTCTCAAGCACAACATTCAAAGTGGAAAGATTATCTCAGGAAGAATTTGTTTATGTACCCCGCATAACGCGACTGCTGTTAGTCCAGCCGAAGTACTTTTTGGTCACAAAATTAGGACTAAATTGACAGATTTTCAAATGAAATATGATGCTGATTATGAGTTTTTCGCGACTGCGACTCTGAAATGACACACATTGGAAATAATATTGCAATAAAAGGAGGAATGCGCAAGAAAATTACATTCAGCCAGGAAGTAGAGTACTGGGACGTCCAAATACAACTAATTACAACCCAAATCCATTTACAGTGGTTGATGAAGCTTGGAATCGGGTTACTGTTGAAAGTAATGATGGCGTGCTATACAAAAGGGGTGATGTACGTGTTAAGCCGTTTAAGCAGCCTTTATCAAACAATGATGTTCATGTAAAAAAAATCTGATTTTGCTCAGCTTCCACAAAGTGCAATACCTATTCGAGATACATGTAAGAAGATACCTGACAGATACAACGATTTCGTAATAAACTAGATGTATCCAACTGGTTTTTACATTTGTATTTATCTTTATTCTTATTCACATTATTGGATGTGATTTTCTTATTGGTAATTTTGAGTAGTTTAAATATAATCAAATGCGTTTGTTCTTTGATGTAACATGATGTAATTGATTGGTAGAATATACATGTAGTTTGAAATGGAATGTTAAGAATAGAAAAATACTATTAGGTACAACATGATGATAAGTGGTACACATATTTTTATTAATGTTTGTTTTCCATGTCTAGTTAACATCAGCATTTATTATTTCAATACATTATAGTTTGCAGTAAACTGCCAAAAGTCTGTTTAGAAAGTAATCTTTGTTTTGAAGTAATAACATTTTAGGAATATTCTTCATAGTAGTTAAATATTATTGTAATTTACATTTCTACAGTTATCTTGAATAATGTTTAGAGTAATAAAAACCTTCTGGAATGAAGGAGAGATGTCACCGGGTTAAATTTATACATTTTTATTCATTCTGATACGGTCTTGTTTCGTCCTTTTTGTTCTTATGTTATCTGTTCCATCAATCTCATCTCAATTCGTTTAATTATCATTCCTTCATATTACTAACAAAATAGTTCAACTCTTACATTTCACCAAACACCTCTTCATATGTCGTACACGTCATCTCATGCACGAGCTTATTCGCACGCGAACCTATTCCTGCTCGTGTCATTAATGATCTAGTCGTAAGAGTGTTCACTTGCACATCTACAGGTATATACCTTTTATTTCTTACATCTAACTCGTGTATGTTCATTTTTACATTATTTCCTTGTATTGTCGTTATTTGTTATTCCTGCTCGTGTCATGAAAGATTTAGTCGTAAGCGTGTTCATTGCACCTTGGGTTATTCCTGACACAACGCAGGGTAAGAATTTGTTTGTTTGTTTGTTTGTTTGGAGTTTAACGCCGCTTTCAACAGCTTTGGTAATATCACGGCGGTCAGTGCACCTACCCATGTCTTCCTGGCTTTCCCACACCAGTACTTACACAACATTCTTTCGAAGCCACTGACTACTTTATCACATAGATCAGAGGTGAGAGGCAATGGAAAACATCGCCCGAAAGAATGTCGCCGCAACCGGGTATCGAACCCGTGACCTCCAGATCACGAGTCAGATACGCTACCAATTGAGCTACCCGGCAGAGTGCAGGGTAAGAAAACCCTCCTACAAAGTGTATTAGTGTATACGATTAGACAGCATCTTAGAATAAACACTTTTTATTATTTCATAGTTGATGTTGTTTTTTGAATATTGCGAGAACATTGAATGGCGAATGAGTCAGAACCGTAACTTTGTTTGTAACCATGTTTAGATGGTTACATCCGCATGACTTGCACAACACACAGTTTGACGCATCTGCAGCTGAATACATTGAATCAAATTGTGACAAATGATAACATTGCTATTAATGAACAATATTTCTTTTGCCTAAGATGTTTAGCTCTATTTAGCATTTCACGCAGGAAAGGGTTAAAAACGAAAACAATCCAAATCTAAATTCAAACTAAATATTTCTCCCAGGTAGTTGGTATAACTGTCATTTTTGACAAGGAAGTATTAGAAATGTCGATGTATTTTTGTTATCTTTTGCACACAAATCCAAACATAAGTTTTGGTTTAACCCATTGCAAAGTGCAGTATATTTACCGATGATATAAATTACCTTGTTGCATTCCTGTGGCGTGTATCAGAATAATCGATTGGAGAACCAATTTAAAATTGATCGAAACCCTTGTCGAAAGTTTATGGGCAGGTAAAGATGTACCGAGATGAACCAATTGTTGGTCCTTAAAGTTAGCGAATGGCAGAATAATGGATAAGGGTTACGTTTGCACAGAGACTAATGTTCTTTGTGAACACTGATTATATTGTCAAAATCGATTTATTAATGAAAACGAATTAAAATTAGATTAATAAGATGTGTGGTCTACGCCGCTTTTAACATGTTTTCAATTATTTAACGGCGTTTCCAGGGTAACTTACCAGAACTACAGGTAGTATTTAACCCTGATACCGATGTATGACTCCTTATGCTATCCCCGAAATCCTGATCGCCGATGAGGGAAATCAATTACTACCATTTGTTATGTATTTGGTATTACCAGACAAGGGATCGAACCATAGGTTGATTTGAACCTTCAGAAATTTAAACCCGTACATTTTCCCACATGTTCGTGTTTTTACTGACGTTTAATGGTAGATAAAATTGACCTGGTGACACCTTTTCAACTTCTAGCAAATTTGCAGCAGACTAAATTGGAAACATCCAGGTAAAATATTTAATATCTTTATAGATTGAATAGTTAATATTCAATAGAGTTGAAAACAATAAGGCAATATGGAAAATTGCTTGTATTGAGCAATTTCCCCTTTTTTTCAGACTGTCTTCAAATGTCGTAGATGCGTCAGAATCCGCCTACAATTGGGAAAGGGTTAATGAAATAATATATGGTTGTGACATTGCACAGTTCCAAAATAAGCAAGTGACCTATCGAGTGTATTCTGGAATACATTTTGTCCTCTTCCTCGAAGCGTGAATGTCACCTGAAATATACTAATAGATAGGTAATCAAACAAAATGTTCAATATTCACTGACGATGTAAAGGCACTTAGCATGCAACAGTTGAAGTGTATGTTTTTGTTTTATACATTTCTACATGCAGGTATATTTGTGTCGTTAATCTTGAGCGTCATATGTAACTGTCCCATGTGGCTTACGCGTTTTTCTCTGATCCACCTAGACGAGGTTTGTTTGAACAAAGAAAATTTACAGAATCGTAGTAACTGTCTTATTCTTCTTCCAAAAAATGCTGTGAGTATTTCAGGGGGAAAGCGGTAATGATGCACCAGTGGACGGTAAACACCCATGTACTCCAGAATACGCAAACTCCTAGCTAAACCGTGGCTCCCGTATATCTACAAATGATGAATGTACATAATGACTCTTTTCGTAAGGCGTGCGCGGCTTATCTTTTCGGCGTGTTTAATTTCGGTCAAACCTGTTAACCCTTTCCCCACATACGACAAATCTGCAGCAGACGAATTTAAAAACATAGTAAAAACACCCTGAAACATCCACATACAAGATGGCTTAATTGTTAAATTAAGTTGAAAACATTGTGGCCAAAGGAGAACTTTCTCATCATGAGCAATTTCAACTATGGCCACAATGTTTTCAAAGGTCGTCTGCTGCTATTGCGTCAAAATAAGTATGTAAGTGGGAAAGGGGTTAAGGCATTTTGTTCGTAAATATAAGTCTGTTTACATTTAACCCTTCAGATTTAAAACATAATCTAAATAAATAACGGTGATAAAGCTTACTTTAAAAAACCTCATCCTTGTTACAAAGGAATCCCAACTTTAAAAACAACTTAACGTCTAATATCTAAACTTGATTAATCGCATCCGTGTGTGTTAATTATTATAATTGTACAGTTTGAAAGCTACAAAGGATCATAACTAAATTGCGTTGAATTAATTCATCAAGATGCATACGGAATAGTGTGGATCACACTAAAACGTACTTAACTTTATTTCCCTCCCTATTTGAGTAACCATTATCTTTTTAAATTAGACTTCCAGGCAATATCTAATAATCTAGGCCTCGGAACAAGAAAGTAATAACAATTTATGCCGAGTACCTACAATATATTTTGAGGGAAATTCATGAAGTAAGTGGACTTTCCTGATAAAAAATCAAGTCTTTTACATCTTCCCAACATATTACGTGGAAAAAAATAAAACAAAAAATGTATCGTTTTTGTCTTGATGATATTTAACCAAAGGTATACTGTGGGCCATATCTAGTCGGAAAGAAGGTCACTAAGCTCATTGTTAACACTCTAGAGGCTGCATTTGCGTTGAAACAAGAGGCCATGTGTGTTTAAACTCAAGGTCAAGTTTTAATAAGAAATATGATGGAAACTCTAGAGAGTTTTATTTACTTCAGCAGGTTGAAACTTTGTAAAAAGGCGTGTCTTGTTGTATCTAGGAAATGTTAAAACATGATCACATCGAGTCAAAACCAAGGTCACTAGCACAAATTTATGAAAACTATTGCGGACAATCTAGAGAACATGTGTTTTTATATAAGCCGAATTACTTTTTTTATTGTTTGGTGTTTTACGCCGCAATCAACAAATGTTCAGTCCTGTTCATAGTAGGGTGTTTTCTGTGTACTTTTTCATTTATCCTGACACCAGCAAGTCAGTCGTATGCTAACACCAGAACCCTAAGCGCCAAGGAGGGCAGCAATTACTACAAAGTAGTACTTAAAGTATTTGGTATAACTAGGTCGGGAAGCCGGATGACATTTTGTAAGAATACTTTCTGTGACTAACATGTACGTTGAGTATTTTATCAACATGTTTGTCGTGGTGATGCAATGACTCGATGATGTAGTGGTAGAGCGTCCACATTGGGTGCGGGACGTCGTAGGTTCGATCTCCGTCCAGATCATACCAAAGACTTTCGAATGGTAGTGATGGCTGCCCTCATTAGTGTTCAAGTTTGCGGGGGGTTAGCATTACGAATGACTGGCTTGCGTCGGGATAAATTGACCTGTAGTACTGGTGACTAACCCATGAAACACCGTGATATAACTCAGACTTTGTTTAAAGCGATGTAAAACACAGAACAATTTATTGTCGTGATGATACCTAGCGTAATTGTAATTATGGAACATGTCTGGTAAAACACTAGGTCACTAGGCTATAAGTAAGGAAAATACTAAAAAGATACTGCGAACATTCTACAGGCCGCATTTTTTCGATTACGGGTTATGTCATTGAGTCTTAATTTAGAAAAATACTATATTAAAATACAGTGGTAGAAGGTGATTCTGTATATATTGTTTACAAGAGAAAGTTGATGCAAGGCATCAATGTCGCCGGAAAAGACTGCATTGATTTATTTATGTATTCTTGACTTTCCTTAGTCTATTCAAACATTAGGAACGTTGAAATGAAAACATTTACTTATAAATTTTATATTCACCTATACATTAGGGTATCTATAAAAAATTAACGAAATGTGTACACATTTATCTTGGCTTAAATTTAATTTTGCTGTTGTTACTTATTTAAATAATAGTATTCATTCATATAATTTCAATGTTTGTCAATCTTATTCGAATCACAAGGTAAATATCCTGGTATTGCTTTAAAGGGAGGTAATTTGAAGAAAACAAAAGTCTTCAAAAGGAGAAATATATCAGCATTACCGTCTACAGTTTAAATTGTTCTATTGTTTGTGGATTTAAAAATGTTCTTTTTTTCTTATTTCTACATGTACAACGAAATATTGCGGCTTCTCTTTGACGCTTTGCGTCAAACATTCGTCTTGTACTTGTCTAAAATAAAATAATATCACTCGCTTTTTCATATCGAAATGCGCATGCGCGAAAATCGATGTTAAAGGTCACGAACCTACACAACAGAATAGGGTCTATATTTAGCTTAGAAACAGTTCCTATTTTAGATATTCATGGATTAACATTATTAAATGAATTCTACACAAATCAAGACATCTCTTTGAACATGAAAACAACATTTAGTAAGTTAAAATTGCTATTAAAAGGAGAATCCGAAATTGACCTCAATGATGACACATAAGAGTCTGCATTAGGGGGTGTTGGTTCACGTCTTGAAGGGACCACTTTTGTCTTCGTAAATAAGACAAAAAACTTAAATGCGAGTGAAATAAAAAAAACTGCAAACATTAAAAAATCGGAATATTTATTTCATTTTAGATGTGTCATTTATTAGTGTTCGTAAACAACCACAATTGTAATATGTTCAAATCATCTAGATTTGTTTCTTTCTAATAATAAGCCGCCCTCCCATGTGATTTCCGAAAAGCTATTAAAAATAGAAGTCGCGGGCTTCTGCCCGGCGACTAATAACTGGCACCCATCATTTATGTGTCGCTCCTAATGAGGTTTTTTATACGCGTTCAGCTAACAGCGCTAAAGGATTTGTAACTAAACATTTATTTTACGCCGTTTTAACATTAGTTCATTTATATCACGGCCACAGTTCTCATATGCATGATCCCTGCCTGAACAAACCAGTACAAAGCAGGGAAATGTGCCTTGCTAAAGGACACTACACCATGACCGCCGCGACTTTGGATCGAACCAGGGACTCTTAAATCAAAATCCCCTACACTATGAGTACTCGGCCACGACGGGTTTCAAAAATAGATATTGAAGTACGTTAATCAATATTTTGTTCAGTAATTATTTACTTTACTTTTCCTATAAACAACAAATATATAACAGGCGACTTTAAAAGGTTCTTGACGTAATGATTTAAAAAATGGTAAAAGTGTCAAAGCGGTCTGTATGAGGGACAAGGGGGTTTAAATCCGGTTTTCTTAGAAAAAAGAAAATCGGGTAATGGTACTTGGCTAATATAAAAAGGGACGTAAAAAGGTGAGGTAAGACTGATATTAATGATTTTTTTTAAATATATTGTAGTAAAAATAAATTCAGCTTAAGTTTATGCTTTCAGACAGTGTCTTTGTCGTATAGTAAACAGTTTTGAGATTTACTTATTGACGGTGAAGGAGACTTATCGCTCTTATCTATGTCCTTGATTGAACCCTTATCAACATACCGACGATGTTTGACACCTCTGCAGCAGACGATATTCGAAAACAGTGGGGTAGAAAGAGAAATCCATCATAATGATCATAATGATCAACTTATGTTTTTGCCACAATTCTTTCATTAATTTCTCTTATAGAGATATTCCATTTATTTGCATATATACAATGTACATTGAAATCGTTTAACCATATGTGTCGTATGTAGGAAAGGGATAAATCGGATAAATAAGAAACAAAAATATCTATATTGGTTTTTGTTTGCTTTATTCCCTCATTTTAAAAGGTGATATTTTATTGAAAACTTTGTAAAATAGTAATAGTAGTAGTAGTAGTAGTAGTAGAAGTAGTAGTAGTACTACAATTATTATATACATGTACTTCGTAAAATAGTATTAAGTTGATAATAGTAGTAGTAGTAGTAGTAGTAGTAGTAGTAGTAGTAGTAGTAGTAGTAGTAGTAGTAGTAGTAGTAGTAGTAGTAGTAGTAGTAGTAGTAGTAGTAGTAGTAGTAGTAGTAGTAGTAGTAGTAGTAGTAGTAGTAGTAGTAGTAGTAGTAGTAGTAGTAGTAGTAGTAGTAGTAGTAGTAGTAGTAGTAGTAGTAGTAGTAGTAGTAGTAGTAGTGGTAAGTAGAAGTAGTTGAAGCATTTGTCTTCTTCTTTTCGTGTCTTCACTGTCACCCCAGCTACATCGATGAAGTATGCCGTCTTCTTCAGTTCTTCATAGTGCCGCACATCTTTCTCTTTGAATACTGGCGATACATATTTCCTTTGGTGTCCATCGTTGTTGTAACTTACAACATTGTGAAGATGGCGATAGCTTGAACTTTGAATAAATACGTGTGTTAAGCCTGTTGTGTTCCGTACGTAGTCAGAATATGACGACTTTTATGTCTGTTTCGGAGATATTACGCTTATCATTGGCTTGCCTACGCTTCATCGGTGTCTTGATCCTTGCCTTTCCTCATAGGTGATGTGGTTCTGTGGCTGGTCACCTTTAGGTTCTACATTTGTGAATTCTGCCTTCTCGTGTACATGTATCACATATGAAGCTGAAATCAACTGGAGTGTCATGCGTCTGGTTTGACATAGTTGATCTAATGTTCTGGAAAGTGAAGGCAGTTTGCAGTTGCGTAAAGCTTCTAGGACTGACATGTGCACCAATTAGGACTACACTATGCGGACAGTCGTTTGACAACTCTTCTATTACTGTCAGTACTCGCTTGAAGGCCTTAAGTTCTGCCTTGAATTTAGTAAAGAGCTTTCCAGTTGCTACACTTACGGTCTCAGTTTTTCCTGTGGTGTGACAGATTAAATAAATAGAACCTCCGTCATTGATATCAGCAATTGCTGAGCCTTCTGCGTATACGTGTGCCCATGTTTCTGGTAGTAACTCTTCAGAGATCATGAATTGTGTGAAGGACTTCTTGGTTGTGTCATTTGTCGCACCTAGATAAAGTTGTGAAATAGTAGTTAGTATGTGTATATTTGCGGGTTTTTGGTTCCAATATGTAGATGGAGATCTCTGCTTTGAGACGACCTGTGTTGGACCGTGTGAACCACATTTCGATTGGTCATATAACACATAATATAAATGGGGCCTGATGTATTGACTTCAGTATATCCTCATTGGCTCCCCATGAGTTGCAAGCTAGTGCAGACGAGGGCAAGCTTCTCATGGCCTTTTGTTCTGCGCGTGCCTAGTATGGCTTGCATGACAGCCGTTTCACAAACACCGTTGGTTGGTTGCCTTTGCGACTTCAGTTCGAGTTATGTAACTAATCCTTCTGCTTTGATAACAGTGTGAAAAAGGTTGATCAGGTTTTTTTCTGGATTCATCTTTAGTCACCACCCATCTACCCATGCCGATAACTGATCTGTTTGCATCCTGCAGGTTGTATTGGTGGTATGTTCTGCTGAACTCCATATCGCCAGTCCTTGCTAAACTATTTCATTTGAGCTGTCACCGAGGGAGAGGCACATTTTCTATAATTTCATCCCCTGTTCCGACTGCTCTCTCTCTCTCTCTCTCTCTCTCTCTCTCTCTCTCTCTCTCTCTCTCTCTCTCTCTCTCTCTGTCTCTCTCTCTGTCTCTCTCTCTCTCTCTGTCTCTCTCTGTCTCTCTCTGTCTCTCTGTCTCTCTGTCTCTCTGTCTCTCTGTCTCTCTGTCTCTCTCTGTCTCTCTCTCTCTCTCTCTCTCTCTCTCTCTCTCTCTCTCTCTCTCTCTCTCTCTCTCTCTCTCTCTCTCTCTCTCTCTCTCTCTCTCTCTCTCTCTCAGGTTTTACGATTTTCAAATAAATCGAATCGCACCATCTAGTCCCGGTAGCTCAGTTGGCAACAACAAGGTCTTTCAATGCAGGGGTCGTGAGTTCGAACAACGGCTTTCTTTTAGATGATTGACGAAAATCATTTCGACTAGCGTCAATGTTCTTCGCCAATTGCCTAAGTAGTCTATTTTGCAAGGTAGACAGTTACCTTGTTACAATGTTGTATATACGACAGGCACGAGAGCGTCAGAAAACGCACGTTAACTGGCCGCAATGATATAACTGAAATACCGTTAAACACGGTGTTAACTCGAATCATTCAACAAAGAAACAGCAGTTTATGTGTGCTAAAAGCAACGCTCGTATAAATGTAATTTGACAATGGTTGCATTTTAAATAGCTTTATATCCAGTATAAAACACATACATTATGTACTTGAAGTGTTTAAAATGATATTACTGAACATAAATCATGCTCCGCTTCAAATTGTGACAGTCAGGCTGTGTTTGCCGCCATTGTTCATATTTATGTTTTGATACTGCAAGAAAATGCGAACTTTATCTATAAAGTATACTTTTGTATATCGATTTTTTGTTAAATCGATATTCTTATCGATAAGTAGTATATACATATCATCGATTTCTTGTACAACAGAACTGAACCTCAAACAAATTTAAACCTCAAACCAACTGTATCGAATTAATGCGTAAAGTACTCTGACCTGTCATGAGACACATAGAGAATACCTACACTCACATATAAACGGCCCCCGGTAGTTAAGGTAAATACAATTCATTTAGCAAGATCAAATAATAGTATTGGATATGCAACCGGAGTTATCAACTGCTTTAAATTGTTCTGTTTAAAATTTATTTTAAGTATGTTTTCACATTGTTCTTACTACTTCTACGACTATTCTGAGAAAGCAGAATATCGTGGTAAAATTCAACATTGATTAGTATATCTTGTAGAGAAAGGAAAGTGGAAACAAAATTGTGCCCGAATTTTATACAAGATGACAGAAAGAGCAAAACATAGACGAATCAAATATTTAATCGACATCTCCTCCTAAATCACTTTCCGATTTGAATACTAATTCATATACGCTCACATTGAGAGAACATATAGCTAAACAGGTCATACTGTTCCGCTCTGCAGTACAAAACAAGATATCTGTGGAACTGATGGATTCACCCAGAAGTATAACAAGGAAACTGAAATGGTGATAATATGCACATATGTTTTTGTTAGTGCATACAGTTTCATTGAATTCAATGCAGTAGTTCCTGAGAAAAAGCCCGGACAACATTGTCGTATGTCATAATATTTAGAAATTAAAACGGCAATTCCTTGCACAGAATGAATTGAGTGTTTCAGGTGGAAAGCGGTCATAATGCGCCAGTTGATGATGAAACCCATGTCCTCCAGAATACGCAAATTCCCAGCTAAACCGTCATCCCTTATATGCACATGAATGTGAACGTGATTTCAAAATTAAGGGTGTATAAAATGCCTCTTTTCGCTAAGCGCGGCTTATCTTTGTTGATCAAACGTTAACCCGTAATATTTAACATACAATCTAAATCAATAATGATGATAAAGCTTTCTGTGAAAAATATAAAGGTTAAACATCCTCGTTACAAAGGAATACAAACTTTAAAAGCAACTGATCGTCTAAAATCTAGACTTGATTATTGGACTCCGCTCGTGTTTATTATTTGAATTATATAGCTTGAAATCCACAAAGGTTCATAACTAAATTGCGTTGAATTAGTTGCATATGATACATACGGAATAGTGTGGATCACACTAAAACGTACTTAACTTAATTGCCGTTCAAATTTGAGAAACCATTATCTGTTTAAATTAAACTTGCAAGCTATACCTAATCATTTAGACCAGAACATTATAACAATGTCAGCTGAGTACCTACATCATAGTTTGAAGGAAATTCATGATGTAAGTAGACTTTCTTGATAACAAATCAAGTCATTTTCATTGTGCCAACATAGTACATGGAAGACTAGACAAAACCATAATGTATTTCATTTTTCCTTGATGATATTTAACCCAACGTCAACTGTGGGCCATATCTAGTCGAAAGATCGATTAGCGCATTGTTAACACTCTAGATGCTGCATTTCCGTTGCAACAATAGGCAATGTGTAATAAAACTCAAGGGAAACTTTTAATAAGAAATATTATTGAATCTCTACAGAGAATTATGTTTGTTCAGCAGGTTAAAACGTTTGTAGAAAGACGTGTCTTTGTGGAATCTAAGCAATGTTAAAATAGTATCACATCGAGTCAAAATCTACGTCACTAGGCCAAATTAATGAAAACTATTGTGTTTTGTATTTAAGCCGAAGGACTAATTTATGTGTTGGTGTTTTACGCCGCAATCAACATTTGTTCAGTCATAATCATAGTAGGACGTTTTCTATGTAAGTTACTTTTCCATTTATACTGGCACCAGCAAGTCAATCGTAATGCTAAACCCACAACCCTCTGATCGTTAAGGAGGGCAGCTATTTATCTACAATTGTTAAAGTATTCGGTTTAACCCGGTCGGAAAGCCGGATGACATTTTGTGAGAATATTTACTGTGACTTATGTTTAAATGTTTGACACATCGGATGCAAACTATATCAATATACCAAGTTTAAGTAACATATGTGGACACTCTAGAGACGATCACATTTCATTCAGAAACTTTATCATAATGCCGTCCTCGGTATAATCTAAATAAAGTCGAAATGTGACTCCTTTCTAGTAAAACACTCGGTCATTAGATCAATTATAGTACTCTGGAGACCTTTTTTAATTGAACATGCACAACATGTGTGTCGTGATGATGCAAAATACAAATACTTTCAGTGATGGCTGTCCTTTTGCCTCGACGCTCAAAGTGTCAGGATAAATGGACCTGCAATACTGGTGACTTACCCAGGAAACGCCGTGATATAATTGAATTGTTCAAAGTAATGCAAAACACAGAACAATCAATTGTCGTGATGATACCTAGTGTAATTGTAAGTTGTGATAAACAACTAGGTCAATAGGCTATATATTAGAAAATATTTAAAACATACTGCAAAAGTTTGTTTTAATGGAAATAGGCTACGTTCAATTAAGAGTTATGTCACTGAGTAGTAATGTTAAATTAAAGTACAGTGGTAGGAAACTATTCTGTAGTTACTATTTAATACTGTTTTTAACTGGCCTCATGCATATATGTGTGGCTCCTAATGAGGCTGTGTATACGAGTTAAGCTAATAACGCTAAAGGATCTGTGATGAAACATTCAGTTTACGCCTTTTTAAAATTATTTTATTTAGATCACAGCCACAGTTCTCTAATGCATGATCACTGACTAAACAAACCAGTACAAGGCTAGGAAATGTGCCTTGCCTAAAGGCACTCCACCATGACCGCCGCGACTTGAAATCAAACCTGGGACAATCGGTTCAAAATCCCCGACGCTAAATACTCGGCCATGATTGGGTCCAAAAATATAAATTGGAGTACGATCTTAAATATTTTCCCCCAAATCAACAAATATACGGCAGGCGACTTTAGAAACTTCTTGTCAGAATTATTTAAAAATTGGTCTGCCTTAGACAGGTCAAAGCGGGTCTGTATGAGGAAAAGGGTTTAAATGCAGTTTTCGTAGAAAAATAAATCGCGTAAAGGTATTGGCTGCTATATAAAAAGACGTAAACAAGTGGGATGAGACTAATATTAAACCTTTTCAACATTCAACAAATCTGCAACGGCGACTTTGAAAACATACCCAAAAACAATTTGGAAGATCTCATTTGATGGAAGTACACTAACTGAATAGAGTTGAAACATGGAGACAAAAGGAGAAATTGCTCGTTCTGAATCTTTTGAAAACATTGTGGATTCAACGATCAATTTGTATTTTTGTCAAAATGTTTTCAATATGTTTAAATAATTCAGCTATTTATTTGCACATATACTTTGAAAGTCGTTTGATTTATATGTGTTATAAGTGGGAGAGGGATAAACTGGTTAAATTAGAGACGTAAAATATATATATTGGTTTTTGTTTGCTTTATTCACTCATTTCAAACGAATTACTATTTTTGAATACTTCGTATCATAGACTCTGGTACAATAGTAGTAGTAGAAGTAGTAATAGTAAGTAAAAGTAATTGAAGCAGTTTTCTGCATCGTTTCGTTCAAGCCGGTCCACACTGTCACCCCGGGCATATCGATGAAGTACGTCGTCTTCTTGTGAATACTGTGAATACTGGCCGCACATATATCCGTTGGTGGTATAGCAGGTGGCATCGCTGTAGTATATGCTCTGCAGTTTGTTGTTCTGTGCCACATTGTGATGATGGCGACAGCTTGAACTTTGAATACATATGTGCGTTAAGCTTGTTGTGTCCTGTACTTAGTTTGACAAAAACTTCAGGGGCATTTACCAAACGAGTTCAAACCATTTTGGGTCGAGTCCAAGTAGCTTAGCCGGTATCGACGCGGGCTGTCAATTCAGGTGTTGTGAGTTCGGACATCATAACTACCTACATTCTCTCCAACGTTTTATAAAAGTCACAGCGGGAAGGGTTACTAATATTTTACTAATCGGCTATCCCTAAATGTGGTAAAGCTGCCATTTGCTTGGAACACATGCTGTGTGGAGACCTGGCAAGATAAAGGAATGAAATACTTGGGGTGGTGAATTTGCAACAGTGATATGACTGAACATTTTTTAAAACGGCGTTAAGCCCAAGTCTATAAATCAATTATACAATTATTGAGTCAGACCTTAGCAGAGACACCAATTGAATTAACATGTCAAACATAACCACTGACCGAATTTCAAAATAAATTTACACGTAGGTTGTTCAAGTTTATGCCCCGAGCAGCTACTAGACTTTATATCCAGCTGGTCAAGTTATTGGTTTAGAGGGTATTATAACACGTGTAAGTGATACATGAAATGAATAAGTACTGTACATCAATTTTATATGAATCTCTAGTGAAGACTCAAATACACTCAAGTGTATAAAGAGGCGACAGAGTATTGAATACTTTGAACACGGGGGATTAGCCGTGGTCGACTCGTCAGAGACTTTATCCGGTTTGCATATGTGTTATTCCTATCTGCATATATCAATGTTTGGTTGTGCTTCTCCTAAATTGTTGGAACATGATAAGTTGAACTTAAAAGACAAGTTTTAGTTGTGTTTGAATGTTACATGTTTATTATAAATCGTTGAACTAATTTCAGATACCTATTTCTTAAAGGTGTTTAACAAAAGCGTTTCCAAGATCGATAGGAACACACCGTCTAACTAAAGTGTATAAACGGTTTCGGTTTAATACATGTCGCGGTCCTGACTTGTACACAGTTGGTGAGATAACATGTAAGCGGTTAGCTCAGTCGGTAGAGTACTTACCCAGAAAGCGAGTTTTCCCAGGTTCGAGACCCGGACTAGCTGCATGTTTATCTCTCCTTGCGACATTGGCGCCCAATAAGGGACCGTGACAGCACTGATTGGTCAGTCTTACAGCGCTTGCAGTGTGTCTATGACAACCTTGGCACTGAAAGTCCAAAGATTGAAGACGAATTGGTAGTTAAGCAGGGTGTAAGTCGCGGTCACAGTTGAGGTGATCAGCGGCACGGTTAGCTCAAATGGTAGACTACTTGCCATGAAAGCGAGAGGTCCCGGGTTCTAGCCCTTCACTAGCTGCATGTTTTCCCCGCCTTGTAACATACATAAAGGGGCTGGCTGTAAGAATCCAAAATCGAAATGTCTCTAGTATACCCCGATACACGAATATATATCAGGTGAGCGATACAGGGTCAATCAATCTAAATACTTGTTTTTATCTTATGTACAGTACAGCTCAAGGTTTTTTTTCGCAAAAACCCTCACCCCCGCGGGCTGATAAGACAGCCCACCGCGTTCCCTCTCACCTGTACGCAGGGTTTCCCCTACAATAACCCGGCGGTCCCGCGGGGTTTGATCATTCAACTATTAATCCCGCGGAGGGAAATCCGATAACGATTTATGACGTCACGATGATTGACAGCTGTGATTAAGGCAGCCCCCCGGCGTTCCCGCTCATCTGTATGCGGGGTTTCCCCTACAATAACCCCGCAGTACCGCGGAATTTCATCATTTTTCAAACGGTAGTTAATATACAACATCACACTATTGGACTAAAATGTGTTTAAATCAAGAGGGATATCCTATTCAGTAACCCAGACGCGACATGTAACATTAACCCATCTGTAATGCGATCAAAGCAAGTGAACGTCAATTATTACTTTCAATTAATAGGTGTTAAAAACATGTCGACAATCTGAGTTGTTTGGTATTATTATGTTATGGTTAATCACTTATGCTGTCGGCTTTATGAAGCATTCATGTATCATAAATTCACAAATCAATTCTACCACCCGGTGTCCTCCCCTATTAATATAGGCGAATCTTTGAATGCCGGATCTGTTTTCTGGCCGATAAGTCAGACAAGAAATAAAATGACAACTGGACGCTTGTTAATGAGAATCGAAATGTTTAATTCACAATACTCGCATTTGGTACGGTTTCGAATATGGAAACTTATACACAATATTGACTGGACAGATGATGAAGTTCAATTATGTTGTCGTCTATATGTTTTCCCTTTTCCACTTGCAGACGCTTTCTGACGCAGCTACAAAAGAAGAATTTGGAAACATTGTGACATAATACAAAACTGTCTCAATGGTTTCAACCTTATTCAATAATAAGTGTACTTCCGTTTATAGAGTTTCCAAATGTTTACCTACAAGTTTTCAAATTGGCTACTGCTGATGTGTTGCATGTGGAAAATGGTTAATAAGAATAGCCTTCCTCTCAGTGGCATAATACAACTTAGTTGTAAAGGATGTGCATGTAATGTAATTCAGAAAAAAAATATCACCATTCGCATACGCGCAATAAGATCATGATGTAACCGTCTTACTACATGCATCTAGGCTTACAAGCCTCACAAGAACGGTTATGACCAAACACTAACTATAAACGTACGTATTTTATTGTAAATTCTATTTATGTCAATATATCCGAAGGTCGGTTTTGGCGTGACGTGAAACATGTATTAACAAAACCCGTCATGAGCAAGTTCTCCATTTGTCAAATGTTTTCATCTCTAGTCCATAATAGATCTTTAAGTTTTTGATATATGTTTCTGTATTATATGTAGACGTTTTGAATGTCGTCTACTGCGGATTTATCATATGTTGGAAAGGGGGGTTAAAGACAAAATAAAAAGATGAGCGCTTGTTAGCTGATCGTGTAATGATCTTATCAAGTTAACCCCTTTCCAACAAACACCAAGCAGACGACTTTTAAAACACTTTGTCAATCATTATTTTCAGCCCTGTATCCATTTGCCACAATGCTCTTTCTGACCCTTATGTTCCCGTCTGCCACTTGATTCAATAGTACATAGTGCTAAATAGTGGAATTACACTTGTTTTTCCCCCTCTGGTCTTTTCTTAAAAGAACCTTCTTTGTCATCTTTTCGTCTTAGTCCCTCGTTTGTGCGGCTCACGATGGTGTCTTCTCAAACAAATGTTTTACCTGCAGCGGAGTAAAAGGCTTTGACATATCTTCTGATGATGTTTTCCTTACCGAGTCTAGTTCCTCCTTAATCTTCACTCCACCACCGAACCAACTACTCCCCCATCTTATATTTCCCGGACCGAATAACTCCGGAAAAAAAGTCGTGTTAAGGTTAGTCCAACATTCCCTATGCCGATGGAATCATCCCTTAGCTTCCGAAGTCACATTCTGTTTTGTATAAGCCTTTTTAAATAGGTTGTAAACAGTTAAGTATCTAGGACCATGATGTGACCATTGTACAGGACAGTGATCTATGAATTGATTGATTGATTGATTGATTGGGGTTTAACGCCATTTTTAACAATTTCTCAGTTATATCACGGCGGCCAGTTCTCCTACTCATGCATTTCCTGGGTTTCTCACACCAGTACTCCACACAACAATCTTCCCAAGCAACTGGCTGCTTTTCCACATAGACTAAGCCCATTGGTGGAAGACGAATGACGCCATCTATGAATTGAAAATGAAATGTTAATATAGTTCAGAACGGCAGTTATTTTAAAAATCATTTATTTTAAGTCACTCTTTTACACGATGTTTAATGATGCACAGTTAATAAAAATGCGCTTGTTTTTCAGGAATTATCTTTATACATATAATATTGTCACGCTGATTAACCAACCTACTTTTGAGATATACCACTCTTTAATACGGATTAAGATAAAGTGGCTGTTTATTACAACACATGTCAACCCTTTACCCAGACTTTCTGTAGATGACTTTCAACTGTATTTCAGTTAGATCAAGGTATTGTATTGTTAAGTTACCAATACTCACGATTTTATTTACCCTGACACGATAACATATATTTTACCGAATCTATTAGCGCGTAGGATGGAACCCATTAATACGTTTTTTAAAGTGTTTGGTATGCCGGGAAACTATTTTGCCATTTTACCACATACAGATGCTGTCGACGCCTCTACAGCAGATGACTTATGAAAACATTGTGACAAAATGTAAAATTTCTCATGTTTCAACTTTATTCAATATTGATTCATTCATTAGGGCTTAACGCGGTTTTCAACTATTGTTCAGTATATCACGCGTGCCGGTTCACGTACTACTTAAGCTACCAGTTCTACTTACAAAATACATCAAAAGTAGCTGGCTGCTTTTCCAAATTGACTGTTAGCCCATTGGTGAAACACGAGTGACGTTTCGTCAAACTTCGAAAATGTTGGCGGAGCTGGTATTCGAACTCATAACCCTTGGATCTACAGCCTGTGTCGCTACCGACTGAGTTATCGGGGCTCAATAATTAAGCTTCTATTTATTGTAATATCACGAAGTTTTGCGTAGATATTTTATATGTCGTCTGCTGCATACATGTATATCAAGTATACATATTCATTGAGCGGGGCGGGGCGATCACGCACCGGTTTATGATGTAACTTGGATCTGTTTACGATAGTCGACGTATCAGATGGCAATTTTAAGATACACCAGCTTTTTCCATGATGTTTTTTTTTACTGTATGCATATCTAAACGAAGTCCTCTATGCACAGGTACAAAATATTACCTATAAATGAGGCGTGTTAGGGGATATTGATGCCAATTCGAACAGTATAGTGTATGTACACCAGCAACCTGTTGCAACCTGTTATACAGTCATAAATGGCAAAAACACAACATTAACAGAAAAGTTGATTCCTTATTTAATGCAAAAATGGTTAGCGTCGGGTATTTCGAAACCGGGTGTCCTGGGTTCGATCCCCAGTCGCGGCAATTCGGTCATGGTAAAGTGCTCTTGGGCAAGGCACATTTTCTAGCCTAGTACTGGTTTGTTCACCCAGGGATCATGAATAATTAAATTTAAATGCGCGCTAAATGCGCCGTAAAACAATATACATTCATTTAATGCAAAAATAACTTTGATGTCAAATCAACAATACCCGAAGTCACTAGACACTACTGAAAGATGAGGATATTATGAGCTTGTGCATGTCCCAAGTTAAAAGTTGGCTTTTGTGCAAAGTTTAGATCCAGAACCGGGATGCACACAGCTCATATATAGCTTACAAGATTGTTAGACGAAACTGTCAACTTTTATAGATTCTGATTAAACTGACCAGGTTCACAAGACAATCTGAACATACACTTAAAATAGCATGTTCCTTTTCTCATACACTCGCTCTGAACTAGTGTGCAGCGTTTGTTTTGTGCATGTTTTATTTGTTCTTGCCTGCGCATGATTTAATTAATCGCATTACAGTAAGAAAACCTTAACGCCGTTTGTACACTATTCAGTCATATCACGGCGGCCAGTTCAGATACTCATGTGTTTCATAGCTTTCTTCGGGATAGGTCCTATGTTCGAGGCCTATGATACAGGCATATATTGGTAAATGTAAATAAATATAAACCAGAAACAGGACCTATATTTTGCTCCGATACAATTAGTTTAAACATGCAGACTATTGGAATATATTTGAAATCTCTTCTCCGAATTAAATGATTTCATAAAAGTTTCCGTTTATTTTTAAAATGAGCATTTCATCATATGCTTTTAACAATGCTCAATGTTGATTAATTGGGATAAAACGTCGTTTTCAACAATTGTTCAGTCAAATTACTGCGGCCAATTCACATATCTCGACACTGCAAACAATCATGAATAAGGGCACCCAACGTTATGGCATTTGCTAAATGTATATATAGAGATCAGCACGCACATTCATGATATCCAATGTTGTTGTACATAGTTCGAAGGAATTTCTAGATTTGCCTGCGTGAATACGCATAGTGGTTTCGATCTACACTTCACTGCCTACGCTAAAAACAAATTATATTACCTTTGATCATATATACTTTATGTTGTCGTTTTACATTGTTCTAATATCTTTTGTGTTTTTTAAGGGACATAGATAAATTTCTTTTACATATTTCTATTGAAAATAGCAAAATGCAAGTTTTAAGCCGAATCTTATAAAATGTATGTATATATGTATGAAATTTGCTTGCCAAAAAACGATGTTATTTAAACGACGAAACAAACTGTCAGATTACCAGCTGGTTAGTCGGGTCAATAAAAACAATGCCCTGTGATCTATATGCACGTCACCGTCTTTCAATCAGCCTGACAACCAACACAAAATATATCACACGTTTTTCATCTGTCACGTGCTTTATAAAGTGCTACACCCTTTACACGCAAACATTAATGTTTATATTGAAACGAAATCTGTTTTGCGATTCATTTGTCTTCAATGTAGTGTCGTATAAAAAGTGATTTTTGTTTGATTTGGTAAATGAATATAAATTTGTTAATGGATTTATCATAATCGTGTTGATCTTAATAGTATGTGAATGTAAAAATAGGATTATCATTCTCAAAGGTAAGGCTTTATTTCTCAATTATGCTGTAGAACAATGAATTTGATTATAAATGTTTGCAATATGCACATGCAGATTTCATCGCAATAGAGCTCAGACAACTCGATGTTCAAAGTATTCAAGTAAGGTATTTTATCGACTGTTCCAGTGTTTCTTTGTTTTGGTCTTAGTTTCAGCATATAAAACATACTCGTACATATACATGATGAGTCAAGTTTGCACATATATGCGCATACAAATCCAGGTCTACAGTGTACATGGTACATTTAGTAACAGTGATTTATCTGATCTGACTCAATTGTCATTATTTGATTTAGCCATTGGTTTGATAATATCCGAGGAAACATGTAATGACCTGAAAATTAGCAGTATACATGTATATTTGAGTAGGGGGTCATATTTTAAGAGACGTAGAAGTCGCTCCCTTTTCAGTGTTCTCTCTTCCGTCCGTAATTACATCACAAATCGACTCCTGTAGATGCGTTTACAGACTTCTGGTTCGGATTAATGGAAATGGGTTACAATATGAAATATAGTAAATGAAATATAGTAACACAAGTTAAAAGCCAATGAAAAGAGGGAACGTCATCTAAAACATTTAATCTCGAGGAGCTTGAGAAAGAACGTAAGTATTATTGAAATTAAATTGCAATATATTGATTTTTTTTATTAACACTCGCCATGCAGAATAATCAATCTGGCGAGCGATTATTTTGAAAAGTAAACAATCGCTCGTGATGCATATGCCTGCAAAATTTACTATTTGGGAAGCAGAGTAAATAATATAGAATAGTTAACATAATGTATAATCGGAAAACAAATTAAAACACACCCACTCGCATTTTTCCGCGGGGGCTCCGCGAAAGAAATATAGGCCACTCCCATTTAACATTTTCTGCGGGGGGAACCCTGCAATCCACCTCAAGCGGGCATATCTCTGAAATACCTGTAAAACGCCGGGTTAAGCCGGGGGAGCGACTTAACGCCGACGGTTTATCATTTTATCGATACCCCCCTCAACCCGGGGGTGAGGTTTTTTGGGAAAACCCCCTTGAGCTGTACTGTATTTGCTATGTGTCAAAGATAAGCACGTCTTACGTCGAAAAAAGAAATCACGTGGAGTCTTGTTATAGTGTTAACGAATAGTTTTAAGATACTTGTTTCTTTGAAAGTAGATAGTGTAACAGTATTTGATAACGAAATATCCCATTAGTTATCGTCACTTGATAAGCGTGTAATTTTGTGTTGCGATTCCAATAGGTAGGTATGTTTGTTTATTTGTGTTTAATTGTGTTATCTGAAGCCTTTTAGCTTATATAGTCCGACTCTACATTTAATTTTTTAACTACAGATAATATACAGATGTACTTAATTTACATTACTAAATATGTATTAATGTTTATCTATTAATATAGAGATCTTTAAAAGTAAGAATTCCACCGAATATGTCAGATTCATTTGGAATTTAAAGGGCACTGGCAACATTGAATTATAATTGAAGTTGGAAATACTGCCGGTCTCTGACTGATCTAATGCCAGGTTCCCTTTCTCTAGTTGACCCTGAACTCGTATTTCAAAAGTTGTTCACTATTCCATTATAAAACGTTTTACAAAATAATGTAATCACCGATTTGCTTCTATTCCTATTTGTCTTTGTCTCAGCAGATCAGGTAACTTGACTACGTTTTCTAATAGCATATAATTTGATTGCTTGGTTCATTCTCTTGTTTATTTGACACAATATGTCAGGGTTTAATATGTATATCTACATATCGATGTTCAGTAAGAACTTTTTTACCGAGGCAATTATCTAAGGAGTTGTTATTGTTAATGCGATTCCAGAGCATCAATATGCATGACAAATTATAGGAAAGATTACAGCAGACTGCCTTTGCAGAGTAATGTTTTCCATATAACTGATATTTACATATCCTTATGATGGCGTAGAATACAATAATTTGAACAGATATTCGGCAATAACGTTACCGTTATGTTAGGTTATGCCGGCGGTCACGGCAATCACGTTTCAGGTCACCGTGGAACAAAACTGGATGGACATAAGACACACGCAGGGGGACGGAATGGGCAAACGTTACATGATTGCCGTGGATGCCGGGCTAGATTTTCAAACTGTGAACAAAAAAATGCCACGGCAGTCACGGTGCGGATGAGAAACCTAGTAGGCCGTAGTAAAACGGGGTGAACGCAACACAACGTGACAGTACGAACTAGACTGTAACAAAACCTGGAGGCGGTCCGTAGTGGGACGGGAAGCATGTGTTTTCCCCGGCATATCACGGTCCTTTCAAGTTTTGTCACGTTCAATAACGGCGCGTCTCGGCGTGTGACGGTTTACCGGCCCGGCGCACTACGGCGTGTGCCCGTTAACGGTCCCGGCGCGTTACGGCGCGTATCGTTTTACCACGATCGGACAAGGCGTACGCGGTCTGGGAGGAAGTTCATAAAAGCCGGGCTTCATTCGAGTCTGAGCAATCGACGACACATTACTGCATCTACAATATGAAGAGAGAAGACCAGGCTTTGCAAAAAGAAGGCCAGCCTATGTCACCGAAAAGGCAGAAAAGTAGGGAGACCCCCGAACTGCACTACCACCAGTAGAGGAGCAGAAGCAGCGTGAAGATCCTGGCCGTTCACCGCCGCCAGATGAACAGAAGCGTACTGCTGCTGCTAACCCGGTCCCTGAACTGGAACCTGAACCTGAGGTAGAAGAGACTGAAGCAGACAAGGAGCCTGTGTTTGGTGGCTTGCTGATGACAATATGCTTCCCATCCAGAGCCCCCACCGCATGAAGCACATTCCATTTGTCTTCAGACTCCTAGACAAGGGCTCTCCACTCATCGGGCGTCACAGAAACGCAAACACTTCATCGTTGTAGGCTTCCACGATGGCATTGCACACTTCTGGCACCATATAGCTTATTTACTGCACCTTAACGCTTATCTCAAGTGGCTAGATATCTCAGAGTCACTGATAGCTTCAGTCCAGGTAATAGGACAGAGCGGAACTTTGTGTCATGTCTCTTGGTGGCTGGTGCAACCCTTTCTAGGTTCTCGTCGAAGAGCTCTGAAGGCATCCTCAGTAGTTGAAATCTTCGGTGCGGAGCTCTCTGGTGAGAAATGTTGAGTAGTGGCCCAGCTGCTTCCTTCTGTCTTCCGATAACTATTCGCGCACCCACATATATCTTGGCCTTCTCGTCCGCCGTGTTCGCCTTATTCCAGACTGCTGCACTCTGGCATTCCCTCTCTGCAACTGCTGATGGCAAAGACTAGATATATGCACCCAGCAAACATGCAAACACAAAATTGTCTTCATCTTGGGCATTTATGATGTTGTGTGGTCGAAATCTCAGGCTACAATGATTGCTATCGCTTGGGATGCCTTCTGTTTACGTGCTCCAAAGCTGCCCGGCGTTCACGTTTCATCCGTAGAAAGCCTTGACAGAACGTGAACAACTTGTCAGACCTTGATCAGAACATGAGAAACGTGAGGGACCCCATAAGAACGTGACCGGCAGGGAGGGAACGTACTGGTGTCCATGGTAGACCGCGAGCAGAACCGTAGTGCGTCTTGAAACCTCCGGGACTCAACCCCTTTCGCCCCACGACCCGTCATGGATATACCGTGATAGAGCGTGATAACACTTGGCAAGACCTAACAAAACTTGAATACAGAGAAAACATGGCCAAAGTCTCACGGCGCACTATGTTTCGCGCAAACGGGGCCATGGCTGCCGGGAACATAATGTAAACCTAGCATTAGATTGTGGCTTGGTCTGAACATGTCTTAAACACAATTGCATTTAAATTACCGAAACACATACTTTATACTTCAGTTATTGCTGTTTATAACATCATTAGAAAACGCCTTACAGATAAAAAACGCTGGAGTCTTAAGTCCATGCACACATATGTTTAGGCAGGGCTAGGCGTACCGGCATATAATTCATATGAAGACATTATGATGTTTTCATGAGCATCAAAAATATCATCAGTTTAGAATTTCATCAAATTTCATATCCATTCCTTGTCTCTGCGATCTAGATATTATATCATACATTCCTAACAAGATCATCTAACTCTGCATATTATCTGGCTTGACAGTCTTGACGCGATCTGAACAAGAAATATAACAACTTGAACATGTAGCTCATGTAGCAGTTAATTTCAATTAGCTAAGTGTTTAAAAATACACGTACATGTAGTTTGCTTAAGGACTGTGGTGTACGGTGGAAGGGTCCTTTGCTTCAAAACAACCTTTAACACTGACCAACTAGCTGTACATAGGTACACTTATAAGTATTGACATTTGAGTATTGATTTATGTTCATTTCCTTAAGTTAATGACTACTTGAAAGAAAGACCGAATTAGAAGGACACGGACGTAGACATTATGAGTAAAACACGGGAATTAACTCGATATCATCTTCTAGCAACATTACTTCATACCATAGGTAATAGAGCGTGAAGGTCAAACAAGAATAATACCTTTTCCGGATAAGAAAGGATCAGCAGCAATCAGTTATGAATATTCAATTGAAGTAAAAAAGTATTTAAGGATGTCATATTACCAGCTAGAAGATATGGCATAACATTTTATCAGACATACCGTTGAAAGCTGGTGAAACGAGAACCATTGCATTGTGGACATAGTGAGAAAACGAGATTGCAGTAAACCTAACATTTAAGTCCACCGTGGAGGTCAAGGCACTTGACAGATATTCCATGTTGTCAAAGAGCTATGATTCATTTCACGTCCAGTATATATAATCATCTAGAATCAAATTTAGCATTGACGTCAAGGGCGTTATCCCCACACAAATACAATAGTGATGGAAATAGCAACTTGAATGTGTATGCTAACACTGAATGTGTTGTAAATGGTGGTACTAATATGAAACATCTAAATTTACAAACTGTTGATCAGATATCGTATAAAGCTGAGTTTGTTGACCACTATGTTACACTATCGGTTTATTACATTTACCTCTGTCACAGGCTCGAACTACTTTCGGGTTTCACGTGACCTTTTATCACGTGATCATGGCCATATATTCCAAAATGGCTTCTACACCATTGAAAACAACATAACGGATGTATTAATCTTTAAATGTGTAAAACTACCGAAAAGTAGTCCGTAGCTTTTTGCTAAATAAATACTTTGTTTTTGATTAGCAAAGTTAGAAAAAGATCCTGTCACAAGTGTAAAAGGTTAGTGCTTACATCAGTGACAACTAAGTCAATTAAAATACAGTTATCATGTTTCGTCACGAATCTTGACATTGAGCCTGTTGCAGAGATGATAGTGAGTGTAAGGAACGGTCACTCTGCGATAGGAGATTGTTTGTTGACTTGGAAGACATTAGAAACGATTCGATTTATAAGCTCACCTTGTCGCGAAGTGCTCAATGTGAGCTATTGTAATCGCATTTCGTCCGTCGTTCGTTGTTGATTGTGCGTCGTGCATCGTCAACATTGTGTTTACATTACATCTCCTTTTAAACATTTTTGCCAAATTTGATGACACTTTACAGGGATGTACCTTCGGTGATGCCCTTTGAAAAACTGTTCAAAGATCTTAATGCCATGCAGCACTCCGGTTGACATGGCAACCGAACGGGTTTGTATTAATACTTTGAAAATCTTCTTGGCTGAAACGGAAAGGCATAGATTTTAGATATTGTGTGCGTAACATTGTCTAGTTGTCGTCTACTAATATTGTTCAAAATATCGTACGGGTCAAAACTGGCCCCACCCAAGGGGTCACCTGGTTGTCATAGAGATATATAATGATTAACTTTGAAGACTTTCTCGTCTGCAACCGAAAAGTCTTAGCATTGCCTTGATTATTCAAATTATGCCCATGTGGTCACTTGGGGGTTACTGTTTTACATATATATATATATATATTGAAATACTGTAAAAATCTTTAAGTCCAAAACCGACAGATATTTGTTGTGTAGAACTATCTCGTAGTCATCAACCAATACTGAACAATATAACCCCTTTGGTCAAGATTTGCGCCACCCCTCGAGTGTTCTGTTGTACATGGCGATGTATAGGGTAAAACAATGAAAATATTCTTGTCTAAAACCAAAAGGCATAATTTACCCCTCCCCGGGTCTCCTGTTTTGCATAGAGTTATATAGGGAAAAGCACCTTGAAATCTTCTGAAAAGACCCATTAGTTTCCTGATGTCATATTCCTTTGACAAAAGACAGACAACATTGATTGTGTTATTTGCCTTGTAAAACAAGTGCAGCTATATTATACTTGACATAAGGCATATTGTAAAAGCTTACCCGACAGCATTACAAATCATATTGCATAATTCAGCTGAGCAATCCAGGGCCATAATGGCCTTCTTGGATTTTTAAAGGGAGTTGTCTTACAGCTATGAACGCCTTCTAAACTTGATGGTGTTAATTGTTGTTTATGGTGATGCTGGTGTTATTTAACTTTGATGGCAACGTGACCATGTAACGTCGAGAACCATTTCAAGCCTAGAACTGTTGGTGGACAAGGATTAATAAATACCCGATGAAAGTTCTTTAAAAATAAATACTTATGATTTATTGTATCATGTGACATTTTTAAAAGAATCCACAGCTGAAGTTTTATTTAAATGTCATTTGTATGGCATATGATAAGTCAAAGGGTTTGACGTAGGAACACAACATGAATGAAAACAATATATGAACAAACTAGTTATATAATAGTTACTTCTTGTAACAAACTTATTTAAGAAAAGTGTCAAATATTTAGGAATAGACATATGCAGGTTTAGCCCATGTTTGATTGTATAAATATCCACCATTGTTATCTTACGTTATAAGTGAGTTATGTTCAAATTACTATTCATTGGATGAATATGTTTTTAATTTCAAGCGTTTCGTAGAATAGTGCGAAAATATTGCCTTTTTTTATGTGTTCCATATTACATAATTATGGTGGAAATGGCTTATTCACATATTTTGCACGGGATTTTTCAATGAACCGGTTAGGCGATTACGGGCCTTGAAAACCGTAATTATGGTTCCTGTGGCAGTTCTAAGTCGATCCACAAGCTTTCGGGCGACTATGAAACG
This sequence comes from Serripes groenlandicus, assembly GCA_031761405.1. Classification (NCBI taxonomy): domain Eukaryota; kingdom Metazoa; phylum Mollusca; class Bivalvia; order Cardiida; family Cardiidae; genus Serripes; species Serripes groenlandicus. The sequence goes on from JASEVX010000008.1 coordinate 47,957,462, forward strand.
ATGACGTCGAGATGACGTCACAATATACAGATCTTCGCGTGGCGTCGTTTAACGAGGACTCCCTGACCGCGACCTGTCCTTAACGCTGCCCGTTACTTGGAATCGTGCTTGTAGACAAGAAACAGTCCGTTCATGAACACCAAAACGATGTGCGACGTCAGCTGCGCGTACCCCAGATTCCAACAATCCTAAATCGATATTTCTGTTATGTGACGATAAGCTTGGGCGACGTCCCATGATTATTTTCGATATTTTATTTCCAGATTATTTAAATGTGACCACTACACGATTCATTTGGAACAATTGCCGAAAAACTAACCATCCAAATTTACCTGTACACGTGTAGCACGTGCTTTACGAAAAATAACAAAAACAGTTTATTACTGTGGTTAATTGTGAATGTGCTGGTAAATATATTATAACTAGGTCAATCGCATGCTGTATACAAGTATTTAATTTAACCTTTCAAAATTGATTAATTTGGATCAAAATGAAAATACTGACTAAACGTTTTCTTCTGAGTATATTAAACGACTCCGAACAAGTTAAACCTAATTTATATACACGCAACAGCCTAGCAGAATGGATACGGACAACGCCATTCTGTCACATTTGGAGCAGTTGATTAGTTCCAAGTTCGAAACATTCGAGCAACGCTTCAGCAGTACATAGTATGATATTTCACAGTCACAGATTACGGCAATACAGGACAATAAAATACACAGGGACAATAAGATTTGCAAGAAATAGGGCCACGAACAGCAGATTAAAGTGAATGCGTAAGTTATGGAAGAATAACGCTATGCGAAACGTTTTGTTCGTAAAGCTATGAGAAATAACCGAGACCAAGCAACTGAAAACGCTATAATTAAGATTTCAGAAGGTATGTACATTGTGATTTATAGGCAGAAATGCATACACGTTTGCATATTCTTCGGAGCAGGGTAAGCGAGTAGTAAAAGAGTACGAAGCAAGAAATACAGAGCCCAGATGCAAGCTGATAGAAAGGTCAAACAGGAAAAGAGCGTTAGAGGCAGACGCTATATTCTGTATTCCGTTCCAAGCATTTCCCCCTGGTAGTTCAGCAGCAACAAGGTATCAATCAAGCGTTAACAGCATAATCCAGGTATTTTCTTTCGGCGTGGTAAACAAGGTCATTGGAGGATTGATTGCCATGTAGTGCAGGCAGAGTCACAGGCGGATAAATATGCACGAGTAAGTATTTTTAATGTTTATGTTGATGAAAATTTGAGCTCTGTGGAGCACACACATGATGTTTAATGTGGCTTACAATTGTCCGAAAATATTGGAACATTAAATGATCCAGATACACCTATGGCATCACCGAGGGATTCATCTATGGTATCACCAAGTGAGTTAAGAGTTACCCCCGCTGGTAGGCTAAGAGCTTGTTATAGACATTGGCAAACATGTTAGGCAAGATATTACATCTTAGATGTAGTTAAACCGGGTTATAAACTGCCATGTATGATGGGTCCTCTTTTCCTCATATCAAAGAGGATTAGCATCACATTATTTGATTCTCCGGGGCACAAAATGTTTCTTGGTTTTTCTTGGTCAGAAAAGTGGAGAAAACGATATTTTGTTTTTCAGGTTTTGCGTTTCGGGGCAAATACTTTTGCATCATCCCTCAATATTGGCAAAATTCACAAGGCAATAATTGTTTCATTTTGGTTGTTTGTTAGCAGAAGATTATTGTCACTGGATTACATTTAGTCTGGTATTTACGAATGGTACATAACAAGTTGCCGAAAAAATAGAATTAGTCGCACTGAAGGTTTGATCGATCAAATAATAAAATTAGTACCTCAACGATTCAGATCTGGTACATGTGAGGAAAGAAGCTAATAGAATAATAGGTCATATGATATAAATGCATAGCGCTGTGGGCAATACTGTGAGATTGCATCCAAGGTCATTATACGAGTATGTAGCTACGAGAGCTAGTTGGAATGCTCCGGTTTATGTATATTTCGCTGCTTTGAGTGAACTGTTTTTCCACCTTTTTCAATTCTAGATACTGGCGTTTCTGCACTTCCGGTGTGGACGCGTTCAAGCTGAGTTTGTCGCAGGAAAATAAATAGATCGTTCCACCGCCTTGGTTTATCTTGAAATGCATTTACAAAATTATAGCTGAAATGCGGCTGTAGAGTTGTTGTTCAAAGTTGGAAGTAAGCGCCGTTTTGGCTAAAAAAAATGGTAAAAACGGAATATTTGAAGGCAGGCATTTATCCTTTGGCTTTATTCCCGTAAGAATATAATATTTTAATGAGTAACTGAAGTTATTTGTCTTCTTGAGCAAAGTATTACTACTGAAGTTAAGAAGACCGATGTTGCGTACAGTTATTTCGGCTATCTTACCAAGAAAATGGCATCAGTGTATAGCATAAAATGGGCAACTTGCCGGATCCAACAGATAATTTATTTATTAAAAATGTAGATTCAGCAAAACATAATGCTCATAAATATCGATTGAAATGTGTGATGATAAGCATTTGGACAACACAGATGTTACACTCAAAAGAGATTTATGCATGATTTGTTAAGGGGTTTCTGCCCTTTTAAGGTATGATGAACTCAGAAATCTGCATTGCAATGATATCAAATGTCATGGTGATTATTTTAATATTTCCATTCGCAAAAGTAAGACGGACCAATACCGTTTTGGTTATAAGGCTGTTGTTGCTAATGGTTTTACATCAGTTTCAATGTTACAGCGTTATTTCTCCGCGCAAACAGTGGAAAGTAATTCATTTCTGTTTCCGGTCAAGTGGTAAAATTGGACTTAATTATAAAGATAAACCTTTAAGTTACAAAAAGGCAAATTAATCTATATTATCTAGGTTAAAAGTTGTATCCGAAACTTTAAGTATAATTCTGTATTTATTACATGCAGGCGCTGCCTCATCGGCTGCCAAGTCCGGCGTTAGCGAGCGTTGTTGGAAAAGACAAGGTAGACTGAGGAGTGATACAAGTAAATATGGTTTCGTTGCGGATGGTGTACAAAGTATGTTCTTAGTTTCCAGACAGTAACATTTGTAAAAGGTGCATTGCAACATTTGATTGCAACATTTGTCGGCGTATTCAGAACACCCAGAGTTCCTGCCTGTCCTTTTTAATTATATACGCATGTATGGTCAAGCATATTGTGTTTGTTGTTTTATATTTAGCATAGCATATAGTTTTTCAAACGTTTCGTACAACAGTGCTAAATGATTATCTTTACACGTATCGAATTGCATAGGGTGGAAATGGTTTATTCACATATTTCGCACGAACCAGTTAGTCGGGTATATGTGTTGAAAGTTCAATATATTTTTGGTTAATAATGTGTTAATAAGTTTTACATTGTTTGGTAGAATGTTTATGTTATCAATCACACACCATATCAAGGTAATACGAATGAGGTCCAGCATTCAGCGATCTAACATTGACAAATGTGAACAAGTTTCTCAGAGAAATTCCATTATAAACACATTATCTCTGTATTTTTTCATGGGCGAGTCAATTCGTGTAAAATGGATTGCTTTCTTAGTACTTTTTTTGTTTGACTGACTGTCATCAAATTTGGATATAATTTCTGAATTGATGCAAATATTCCATGCTGGCTGTTATTACCTGCTGCTATGACAAAAGAAGCACACCGGTCCTGATACACGCACGTCTGGTCATGCATATGATGTTTTAGAGGTATATGGTAGAATTGCTTTTTCGTGACAGTTTCAAAATATTTTTCTGAATATTTATAACTGTTGTTTCAAAATGTATGCTTTATTTTTATTTTTTATCAGATGATCATTTTTCATTTAACTTAATAAGGCATTTTAAACTTGGAGTCTCCTTGGCTCATTATTGGAAGTTGAGATACAGTCTTGTGTGAATCAATTTTGAATAGTGTTAATTAAGTAAACCAGTTAACCACATAAGTCAGATGTAGGGACATGAACAATCCTGTAACTACAACATCAAGCCATGTACAAGTATATATAGCAGTTGTGTTTATATGAGTCAAAAGGACGCTATACAGTTGACGAACCAGTTGGATACAGTTAATACTATACATCGCAGTTTTGTGATTTACATACGCCTTTAGCATTTTCGACTGGAAAACATTGTGAAAAAAGCAGGAAGTGTTAAACATACATTTTAACAATGTCTTCAAAAAACCCGAAAGGACAATATAATGCCAATAAAGGTCGATAAGGGGAAAATAGTTAAATATTTTTATTTATGTGCAATTCGTTAACTATGATATGTATCTTTTGTTTTGTATATGTATATGTTTTTTTTTTTTTTTAAATTAATTACAATTCATACACAAGGACTAGTAGACAAATCGAGAAGACACACATTAAGTATTCTAATGTTCAAACCTACATGTAGATGTTATAATAGTATGTGTATGTATGCTTAAAATGGCATGCCATTTCTGTTGTATGTATATGTATAATTGTATGTGACTATGAGCTTAAATGCTTCAAGTAAATGAAACAATAAAATATTTTGTTCTGTTCTGTAAATGTACAGTGTCTTTTAGTGTCCCGTGATGTAAGTATTAATTGTTTTCTACAAGTGAACACGTCCTTTTGATTAACAGTTTTGCAATGCGTAACTGCAGTATACATGTAGTTGAAAACAGTTTAAGAGTTGTCAAGAGTTGTAAATGTTTAATTGATATCATGTAAAATGTCAACATCTACCTTTTTGTTTTTCTTATATCTGAAAACCTTTTTTAAATTTTCTTTCTTTTTTATTTCATTTTTGTTTTGTTTTTTTATTATTTATTACACAACATGTTTGCTTGTAGTCATTTTTAGGGTTAATCACTAGTACTTAATGTCCTACGTCTTTAATCTATGAACTCCTCATATTATGATATAGTTGATAGATTCAGATCAAACAGCTTAGTACGGTCGTATACTACAGTCAACATATACTGAAGTCCTTATCAACATACTTCTGTATAGCATTTTGTATGTTGTCGATTAACGGTAAATATGCGACGGACACTTTTTACATTCATTGACACCTTAATAATTGCATTACACATAGAGTAACAGAAATATATAATTAACTGACACTTAAAAATAACGCAACCCCTTTAAATTTCCATAATTTTATAAAAATTATGAATTATTGTTAGCCGTTTTGAATTGCATCGTATAATACATATTCACCACGAAGTCACGGTTTATTGAATTATGTTACACTAGGCGTTCTTATGTTTGCGAGACTTCAATACATTTCCCAATTAGCACGTGCATGGATACATGTGGTTGCATTTAATGCGACCCAGACCTGTTTATCAATCTGCAGTTATCGCTCAGATGGGCGTCATTGTGTTTTTCGCCACCTTGGTGAACGTAATGCCTATTACTGCATGGTAGAACGTGACAGGTGCAGTGGTTGCAGCTTTATGGTGTGGGGTGGAATATGTAGTGGCTGCACAACCCCTGTAGTCGTCATTGAAGACAGTTTAACGGCTCAACGGTACCTTGAAATTGTTCTACAACCTCTCGTCGGTCAGCTTAACGCAATGTTTCAACAAGATAATGCAATGGACTATATTTGCCAAAACACTGTCGAAACGTTGCCTTGGCCCCCATACAGTCCCGATCTCTCGCCAATGGAGCACGTGAGGGACTTGTTGGATATTAACCCGCTCTGCGGCCGGAACTTTTGGAAAAGTGGCAAAACATATCTAGGGCACATATAAACCGTCTTTTCAACTCTATGCATCGCATACTTATAGCAGCTACAAATGCTAAAGGGTCATTCTCGTTATTAAAGTCGGAAAATCCCAATATCTACCCCCTCTTCAATCTGGACTCTTTCTTGCCAATGTGGTTATCGATAGCTCTAAATTACATATGTAACTGAATAATCTAATCGAATATATATGTATCTTTTATTGGCTATTTTACATAAACGATAATTTTGAACGAAATATTAAAAATGTTACCTGAAATTGGAGGTTGCATTTCTTTTGCGTGTCAGTATATACTAATTTTGATTTTGCAATATATCAATTGTCCACGCCCCTCGTAGTACAATACTAAAACCTGTATCACTACTTCGTCACATTTTCCTTTAATTATTTACCATCCATAACTTTTAAGACAGAATAAAGATTCTATATTATGAATAATGAAATAACATAATTAACACTCCCAACTACACAACTGTTAATGACGTTGAAAGCCGATTTCAATGACGTTATATCATATTTCAGTGACTAACCGTTACCATATTTTGAAACGGTGTTGTACATATAAACAATATGGTATTTAAATAAGACATATTTGAATTGCGCATGGCCATCTGCATGTATTCGCGCCGGAAAAAATAAATGTACATAATGTATATAAATAAATTGTTATATTAAATCAAATACAATGAGTAAACTTTATTTTGGCAGAAATGGAAGAAAGAAAAGAGAAAAATCCTAACGGGTACACTGATTGTTCCGAGGGTTCATCGGAGCTTCGTGAGAGAAAAAGGCCGTGGTATCTGATACCAATTACTTTGTTGATAAGCGTGCTAGTAATCGTAGTTATCGTTCTGATAGTTCTGGTAGTTCAAGGGCATGAAACACCGAAACAATCAAACCAAACCTGCCTGAAGTGCCAAACGTTATCCACGATAGTTGATAAATGGGCATGGAAGGATGTTCGCCAAGATAAGCAATTGGATATGTGTTGTTTCAACAGCGAAACTGGCCTGGCTACAACGCTCAAATACGTAATTAACAAGTATATTTTCGAAAGGTGTTCGTGGTACATGTACATGTTGCAATCATTTCAATTTTAGGGTTACTTTAAAGACCCTTTTCTATGTTAAATATAGCAGTCATCTTGTACAGCGGTAGATGTATGGTTTGAAGTCGACTGGTAAAAGGAATCGACGGCAGGACAAACAACGGGTAGTACTGTGAATTTACCCAGGAAACACCGTGATATATCTAAAATACCATTAACAAAAGCATGTGACACAATGCAAACACAACATGGTCTGGGAGATATTTTCTAGTAACTAGTCTATTTTCAGCTCAGGCGGCCATTTTGTTCAGTCAGAAGAAACGATGTTATCATTCTGTATAGAGTTTCTAAGGAAGAGAAATATTGCATTAACAAGTCTGAGATTTGTTTTATCAAATTGTGCAGTGATTTTGAAATGAGTCCATTGGTTAAGGAGGATAAGCTGTTTGAATCACAATGTGAACGGACAGGCCACGACGACGTCCGCCGATGAGATGTCATAATTTCTTCGATTATATGTATGTTATAAATATCTTGTTTACGGTGTTAACTTGACATGTGTTCACCAAGTTCAACATGGGTTTACACGCATAATGTTGATGACGCCACATAACACTATTGTTTCTTTTCTATTACAGTATTTAGAGAAACGTATTTCCAGCAGTCTATCTGGTGAGTATCTGTGAACAGTTTATCACCGTTCTTTGTTTTGTTTTTAGACATTAGGACTGTTATTATTCAATCTGATTGAAATAAACCACTATATCACGGTTTCTTAAAATCCTATATTATATACTGTTAGTTTGACAAAGAGTGTGGCTCTTGTCGCTTTAACATTTCCAGTTTCTTCTTCTCCAGAAACCGAACGGCTGCAGGAAAATGTTGATCAACTATACACCCTTGTTTGGAACCATCTGCTGAGTAACAGATCTAACGCCACCTCTATACCTCCGTATACACAGCCAGATCTGTCAACGCTGATGCAGTTGATTAATAACGTATTCCACAGAAAACGTTCTGTACTGCACTTAACAAGCTTGAACACAGTTATTGCTGAGGGTAATATTGTTTGTATTACCAGATCGATATTTTTTTTTTTTCCTTCATATATTTAAAGGAAGATTGGGGGGGGGGGGGGTGAACAGTTGACCTATTCATGATCCATGGGTAAACAAACCAGTGCTAGGCTGCGAAAAGTGCCTGGCACAAGAGCCTTTCTACATAACCGCCATTATGTTATTTTCAAATGGTTAACTATTCTTGTGGTTGTAACGATCTTCCTGAAGCTTCTTATATTCATCGATATCTGAATAAATTGGAATGGATTTTTCCTAGACTTGCTTACATTTCATACGCTTACATAGCTAGATAGAGGCGTCTGCAATGATGTTAAATCAGATAACAGAGAATACTCAGATCTGGAAACTCATGAGCTTAGACGGACATGGGTCTTCGATGGCTGTACAATTCCAAGATGTCGATCTGTCCATCCAGTTATTCATATGTAAACCTAACTATTTGTAGGTGCAGATCCAAAGATCTCCTGGGCCACAAACATCAAGCAAGGACACATTTCGCTATCCAATGACACATGTTCTGTGTCCATCATGAACACCGGTCTTTACTTTATCTCAACACAAGTGAAATTCCGTGCCAATGTCTTCAACAACCAGACAATGTAAGACCTGGTTTATTTTTTTGAAATGTTCTTCATGTAAATTCTTAGTTAAGGATGTACATGTAAGATCGATGCGATATCGAACGAATAACTGCTTCTAATACAGATAAGTATGGGCACTGGTATTAGCATCAAACATGTATCTATATTTTTATACCCCCGACACACGAAATTTGAAGGAGGTATATTGGAGTTACCCTGGTGTTGGTTAGTCGGTCCGTCGGTCAGTCGATTGATCCGTTGCAATTGTCCTTGTCCGGAGCATAACTTAAATAATACTTGATAGAATGTAATAAAACTTCATACGATTATACAACACAGTGAGAGGAAGTGCAGTGTACAGGAACTCTATTTTACCTTATTACAGATTTGCTACTTTTTCTTGTCCAGAGAATAACTTGAAGACTACAAGATAGAATCGTATAACACTTCATACAATGGTAAAGCAAAATGAGAGTCATGAAGTGTACAAGAACCATAATACTACTTTAGCTAATTATAGAGTTATTGCCCTCTCTTTCATCTTGTCCGGAGAATAACTTTTTAACTAGAGGATGGAATTGAATAAAACTTCATACAATGGTAAAACACAATGAGAAGAAGTGCAGTTTACAAGAACCATAACTCCATTTTACCTTATTACAGCCTTATTGCCCTTTGTTAGTATTTCTTAGTGCAGTGTACAGGAACTCTATTTTACCTTATTACATATTTGTTACTTTTTCTTGTCAGGAGAATAACTTAAAAACTACTAGAAAACTACTAGATATAATCTAACAAAACGTCATACAATGGCAAAACACAGTGAGAGGCAGTGCAGCGTACACTCAACTTTTGAGCTTATTACATAGTTAGTGCCCTTTTTTACTGTTTTCTTGCACAGAGAATAGCTTTCATTGCCCTTTCTAACTGTTTTCTTGTCCACAAAAAATCTTTTAAACTACTGGTTGGAATTTAATACAGCTTCATACAATGGTAGAGAACAAAGAGAGGAAGTGCAGTGTATAAGAACTATAATTATATTTCAGCTAATTACACATTCTTAGTTTGCTTTTGTCCGGAGAATAACTTTAAAACTGACGGATTGATTTTAATAAAACTTCATAAAATGGTAGAGCAGCATGAGAGGAATGCAGTGAACAATAACCATAACTCTACTTTAGCTAATTACAGAGTTATTGCTCTGTGTTGCGTTTTACTTGTCCGGAGAATAACTTTAAAACTACAGGATGGAATTCACAATGGGAGGAAGTGTAGTGTAAACGAACCTTACATCTATTTAATATAATAACAGAGTTATTGCCCTTTGTTACTTTTTCTTGTCCGGTCAATAACTTTAACACTACTAGACAGATTATAATAAAACTTCATACAATGGTACAGCATAATGAGAGACAGTGCAGTGTACAAAAACGATAACTCCTTTTGAGATTGTTACATATGTATTGCCCTTTCTTAATCTGTTCTTACCCGGAGAATAATTTGCATTGCCCTTTCTAACTGTTTTCTTGTCCGGAAAATAACTTTTAAACTACTGGTTGGAATTTAATAAAACTTCATACAATGGTAGAAAACAATGAGAGAAAGTGCAGTGTAGAAAAAACTATAATTATATTTTAGCTAATTACAGAGTTATTACCCTTTCCTAGTAAGGATCGATTTTAATACAACTTCATACAATGGTAGAGCAGAATGAAAGAAATGCAGTGAACAATAAACATAAATCTACTTTAGATAATTACAGAGATATTGCACTTTGTTACGTTCTACATGTTCGGAGAATTACTTTAAAACTACAGGATGGAATTTAATAACACTTAACATAATGGTAGATCACAATGGGAGTTAGTGCAGTGTATAAGAACCATAATTTTATTTTAGCTAATTACAGAGTTTTTGCCCTTTCTTAGTTTGTTCTTGTCCGAAGAATAATTTTAAAACTACAGGATATATTTTAATAAGACTTCATACGATGATAAAACACAATGAGAGGAATGCAGTTTACAATAACCATAACTCTATTTTAGCGAATTACATAGTTATTGCCCTTTGTTACGTTTTCCTTGTCCGGAAAATAACTTTAAAAATACAGGATCGAATTTAATAAAACTTAACACAATGGTAGATAACGATGAAAGGAAGTTCAGTGTATAACAACCATACTTCTATTTGAGCTAATTACAAAGTAATTTACCTTTCTTACTTTTTTCTTGTCCGGAGAAAAACTACAGGATGGAATTTAACAAAAATGTCATACAAAGGTAGAGCACAATGAGAGGAAGTGCAGTATACAAGAACCGTAACTATTTTAGTTATCTACAGAGTTATTGTCCTTTGTTACTGTTGGATTTTTCTGGAGAATTAAAACTGCATGATGAAATTTTATAAAACTTCACAAAATAGTAGAACACAATGAGAGGAAGTGCCATGTATAAGAACCACAACTCTATTTTAGCTAATTACAGAGTAATTGCCATTTCTTACTTATTTCTTAGCCTTAGAATAGCTTTAAAACTACATCATGGAATTCAATAAAACTTCATTCAATGGTAAATCACAATGAGAGGGATTGCGGTGTACAAAAGCCATACCTCTATTTAAGTTAATTATAGAGTTATTGCCCTGTCTTATTTCCTATCAGGGCGTCATTCGGGGTAATACTCACATTCAGTGATAGCTCTACTTTGAACTACCTGTGGATGCATTTCAAAACATTCCCAAGCATACTAGTAGTCAAGTTAAAAGTTTGTATTGACGTAAACCATTACAAATGTTTTATAGTCCTTACAGGCGGACATACAACATTCAGATTGGATAATATTGGTTGAATTAAATAATAGGCATGATATTATTGTTGTTCGTGGATCAAGATTCAGCATGTTTTTGTTTACTTGTTTAGTTAGAATCCCACTATTGCATTAGAAGTATTGTTTTACAGTGATCTAACCTTCGAGGTTCTGAAATGAATAGTAAATTGCACCAGAGTGCATGCATATTATCATTTGTATGGTCATAACCGATATCGAGGGGCTTCTAAAATACTTTACCATTTTTTTAAATAACAAATAGAGAAAAAAAACATGACCAGTCATTCGCTTGCCACAAATCTTGAAAGTTTACTCAGTTGACAACTCCATGCCCTTGCTTAATATTGTCTAGGAAAACAACGGCACAGTTCTACCTTGCTACGCTGAGAGAAGGCCAGCTATCACATGTTGATGACTATAAGAAACGATACGTTTTTCGTGAAAGGAACACTGAACACGACGCAAACTTGCACTCAATGACTAGGTTGGAAAGTGGGGATACCTTTATCATACGATTTCCAACTAGTCAAAAGTCGTATTTGGCATCCGAACGTGGCGCACATAGGATCAGTATGTTTGAAGTGTCGTAGTAACATGGTAAGTAAGTTTATATTAATGCATGTCTATAGTTTATACCCTTATCGTGTGTTAAAATTGGTCAAATACCTACTAAGGTATCATTGGGTTGTGCCTACACACTAGTGTCTTTAAAACATTTTCTAAATCCAGACAATTGTTGATGCGTCTGCAGCAGACAACTTCTATATATAGAATTTATAAATTTGTTGTTTACTCGAAGGCTCTTTTCGGGAGTTACAGTGACTCTGATTTAGAAATGTCGACCATAGAGAGATCACACAGACAAACCCAGAGTAACAAATAAGGTGAAGAACAAATATTGTTCTTGCCCCAAACATTGGTCAGCTTTGTCGGTTAGAGAGAACATGTAAATGTGACATTTACAACGTACTACTATATTATACAAGACAAAAGAAGAAACGCATCAACCTTTCCCACGACATAATATATATATATATATACATAATATTTATTTCGATAATGTTGATTAATATACACATCAGATTATCATTGAAAATATTGACCGAGATGTCCACCCGTGCTGCACGTGATAGGTATACATGTGCTTGAGGGTGTCATTTAAATTTATGTAAGAAACACTGAAGGACATCTTCAGAGAAAAAGATAAGTGAAATGACGGCGTTAATGCCACGCTTACGTCAAGGACAACGTGTCAATGCTGATGCGTGGGGATTCACAAAGTGACATTGCATTGCAAATAGGGGTTCACGATTTGTTCGTCTATATCGACACCTATGTACCACTGGAAGTACAACATACCGTCCTCGGAGTGGACGTCCTAGGGTGACTATACACCATCAAGATCGTTATATAAGGCTGACCCTCTTACGGAATAGGTTCCTGGCACCAGCTGTGACGGCCAAAAGTACGAGAAGGTTCTACAACAGCAGGATCAGTGTACACACTGTCAGGAATCGATTCCATGAGGCAAGTATGTGCGCTTGACGCCCGTACGTGGGTCCACCACTAACAGCACGTAGTCGATAAGCCAGAATGGCATGGTTGAAGGAAAGATTTATCGTCATCCTGATTCCTCATGTATACCCGTTTGTGCAACATCACAACGTCATTTGTCAGCAGAACAATGCCGGTTGTCAAGTGACAAGAGTTAACAACGACTTCCTGGCAGCTTATTATCTTGAAGTTCGCCCTTGGCCAGCATTTAGCACAAATAGAAGATCTTTGTGATGATCTGCATAGGCAAGTATGGGAACGTAACCCTGCACCAACAACCAATCAGCGACTGCGTTTGGCGCTCCAGGAAGAGCGGAATAATATTTCAAGTACTACAATCAACAATCTGATCAGTTATATGATGTACGTAAGGGACACACCCGCCATTGTATTTTCATTGGTTGTGTTAAACAACCTCTGCCACATTTGATGCATAAAAAGGCCATATGAACATATACTATGTAACTTACAATAATGAAATATCTCGATTAGTGTACCAAATGTATTCAAACCTAAATACCATACGCCTTTATGTATTAATTAACATTGATGATACAACAATTATTATTATTGTTTATGGACATGGATATGTCACGATGTGCGCATGCATTTCACCCGTCCCAATTGATCGCTTTTTATTTCGTTTTGATCAAGTTTTTTGTCGTTGGAAACTTCATGTATAGTGTTGCTCCTACTTATTATACTGTCATATGTCCATGATGTGCTAATTTGGATGGGAGCGATATATCTAAATATGGCAGCTTTTCTTGCGCACAACACATTTGACAGTTGTGTGCGCGTAAGTTTGTTTAGTCGATGCATTTTCATTTGTGAAATAGATTCGATTAAAGTATGAAATTCTTTGTACACAAATTCCCATCACTCTCATATTTTCTCAATAATAATAACATTAAATAATGAATTAGTTCCTTTTCAGCTTCACTAATTATGAATATCGGGGAATACCTCCACCAGGATGGTCGGTCAACGTCGATAAAAAATAACGAAATTCATGGTTTTTCTTCGATTAACTTGTGTTCTTCTCTTCCCAAGATCCTATCCACAGCAACATGCTCCTCCATGACAACTATTATAAGCAACCGATGTGCCATATAAAAAGGATCAGTACTTCAAGCGCAGTGGACAGTTTCGATTTTTCAAAATAATTGAAATAAACATTAACATTTTGGTAAACATTTTAGAACACGTTGTTTTCATTCTGTAATACTATGTTAAGTAATCTAACTTTAACTGGCAGCTATGTCCAAATTCTACTAACAGATAAAATGGAATGTATTTAATTAGATATTGTCAAATATTTGTATTAAATGCTTTGTGTATTATCAAAAGAATCTGAAGTATCTGTAATAAGTTTTTAAGTTATTAAGTTATTAAGTACTATTATGCGACTGTTGTAAACAAGATATCAGTAGAACCGAATGATGCTCCCCGAAGTATAGCGAGGACACAGTAATGGGGATAAAGTTATAGAATGAGCATCTCCTCGTGTTGTTAAAATAGATTACTGATAAGGACTGACCCTAGCAACAGCCAAACATTTGTGCAAGTTGCCCGACAAATTGTTCATTTTTGAAGTTCAAAATACATTTAAATTAGCATGTATTCTAATGTACACTGAGCACAGAATCACAGATTTCAACTTTAATGTAATAATACATAATAGTGCTTCAAAAATTCTTGAAAGCGAGTTTATTCAGGGTGTATTTTATATCCAATGTATAAAAAAGCCAAAATGTGATAAGTAAATATAAAAGACGAATTGCTGAATTACGGAATGAACATTTTAAAATCTAAATCTAAAGATTTGTATATACACCTGTAATAAATAGTTTGCTCGTTTGAAATGATTGAAATATTTGTGCATATAAAAGTATTTCATGACACAGACAATAACAGACATTGCTGTCATAACTATGGGTAAATCAGATAAGCATAGATCTTGTTGATTGGAAAAGAAGGTTCCTTGACGCTTCCTACGAAGATAACAATGCAAAACTTGAGCTAAGGAAGACAAGTTAACACCAATAGTATTCTAGAGTGCTTTATGAATTTCACATACTGATGAAATTATTTAATGCTTTCAAATGTTAATGAAGCAAGAAATAAAGAAAAGACGTAAACAAACATTATTCCTAGTGAATGGGCGATTAAGCATGTGAACAATTTGCAGTTTTGGAAGGACAATGCTTTTAAGATTCGTATGCAACCCATGCTGTCAGTAAACTAGTCAGAATCGCTGTTTGCTAAGTAGTTTCTTTATTGCTTAATCCTTTCCCACATTTAGATACGTTTGCGCAAAGAGTTGTGAAAACATTGTAACTTGGCCTATCTGTGTTCAAAAGTGTCTATTGCAAATGTGTATCATGTGAGCCAGGTTGTTAAAAGAAGATTCAGCTATTTGGCCGTACTCGATTATATAAGTGACCGACTCAGTTGTGTAGCGGTAGAGTCTTTGCATCGGCTGCCAGAGGTCGTATGTTCGTTCCCCGACCGAGCCATACCATGGTATTTAACCCTTTTCCAGTTATCTAGGTAAAATATGAAAATCTTTTTGTCATTGAAAAGTGTTGAAAATAGTGTGGCAAAAGGAGAACTTGCAAGGCATCATGAATTTAACCTTTTTGTCGCAATGCTTTCAAAGGCTGTCTTCTACAGAGGCGTCAGAAAGTGTGTATTTGGAAAAGGGTTATAAATATAAATTACTAGCTAGTAATGGCTTTCCCTCGTCGGTGCTCAGTATTGTAGGGCGACTAACTCGCTGGTGTCTGAATAAATTGACCAGTCATCCTGGTAATTTAATCAGGAAACGCCGTGATGTGACATATTTTAAAACGTTTAGATTACGGCGTAAAACACCATACAAACACGTACGTTTTGCTTAAGTGAACAGTGAAGACCCATTACAAGACCTACACTGTGCATATATTACTTAGATAAGCGTGTCAGATAAGTATGTCAACTTAAGTAGATTATGTACATCTGCTCCAGATGTACAGACTGAGCTAAACCTTCACTGTTAAGAAAAAACAACTTTCCAATGGACGGTCTCAAATGTTTTTATTATACATTTGCAAAGGTTGACCAAAGCCTGTTTTATCGACAAATTGAAAACATGCATAATTCATAATTCCATGTTTTCTGATTCTTTTCGAAGATATACAACACTACATATACATACACATTATGATATTTTGATATTCATCAATTACAGGCATTATAATATCAGTTTATATCCAATAATAAGTAACTAGTAAACGAAGTGTTATATTTTGAAAATAAACATTTTGTAGGATAAACAAATAAATCTTTCCCTGATACAGACGACTTTGGTGCTGTTCATTAGACACAACTTTTAAAAAAAATCCACAGTATTTCCTTCTCTGAAATAATCTTGTACTCTTCCATTTATTAAGATGTACAAACTTCGTCCCTAGCATTTTAAAACCAGTGGACTACGGAAATATAAAGGCATTTTTAAGAATGTTCAAAATATATAAATCTGCTATGTTTTCATTTTTAAACGGACTCGAAACTATACTTGATATGTTAGTACTTATGTCATCTTAAGTCAGTTATTTAGATAACATTTAATCCGTTACTACAGTTAGTATATAGGATTGTTTGCATGAAATGCCCGATCTTCCCAGAAAAATGGGTACAATGTAAACATATACACAGGTATTATTGACGTAGCTGTGGATCCCTCCTTTATAGAAGTCGAGTCCCGGTAGCGCATTCGGTAACGACGCGGGCTGTAAATCCAGGGGTTGTGAGTTCGAATCCCGGCTCGGCCAACTTTCTTTCTGACGATTGACAAAAGTCATTGCGACATGCGTCATTCGTCTTCCACCAATGGGCTAAGTCTATGTGGAAAAGCAGCCAGTTGCTTGGGAAGATTGTTGTGTGGAGTACTGGTGTGCGAACACCAGGAAACATATAAGTAGGTGAACTGGCCGCCGTGATATGACTGAACAATTGTTAAAAACGGCGTTAAACCCAAATCAATCAATCAATCAATCCTTTTTAGAATATTCATAGGTAACATGCTAATCTCCTCTTTATAGTGAAACTTTCTTTTAATTGTCATTGAATTCCAACGTGTTTTGGCTAGGAAAAAGCCGGGATACAGATAATCCTTTAGCATACTTAATATTAATATAAAGTGTCATAAGTCTGTAAAGAATGATTCAGCCCAAGCATGGTGAAAATATGCACATGTCCGCTTGACATTGAAGCTTCCCATTATGTATGGAAGCGATTCAGATTTTACGTGATCATTTTATATTGTTTACAAAAGTTACACGGTACGGAACGCTCGAAATAAGAAATATTTTCCAATAATACTGGGCACAGCTGCGTAAAGAGTTATGGAGCTTTGCTTTTACACTGTTTGTAAACATGAGTTGCCGGGTTAGTCACTTAGCGTATACAATTACGTATTTCGATCCATTTCGCTCAACTATTTCAATGAACGAATGTGATCGGCACCATTTAAACTTATTTGTTAACGCAGTGCATTGTGGGACATAACTAGATTTATTGGGAAAAGTAGCAAACTTGACCTGATTTTCAAGGGATGCTCGCAAACGTAGGACGTTCTCGCAGATGCAAACTGTTCTGTTGAAATAAGGGACGTTGTAGGATCTAAAATAAGGGACATATTCACGTTTTGATTCGAAACTTAAGGTTTAAAGATTAATCATCTGATCGGTGTTTGTAGAATTATTAAGAAGCACATTGTCAGTACTTATTCTACACTTGCTTTTTTCTATAAACTTGTATGAACACCGTGATCATTTCTCATTAAAGTTTAAATTGTATGTGTTAATGTTTTTAAATCAGTTTAATCCATCTCATTTGGCTTATTGCCTATCCAATATAGTGTGGTTCAGTTTTACCATTTCACCACCCCTCTTCAATTAAAGAAAGATTCAAAACTTGCAATCCATTTTACGTCTTGGATTTCCATAAACCGTCTAGTTCCAGTCAGAAGAGCTATGGTTATTAACCATAGGCTCAAAACAGTATCATTGACTTTCGACTGGTGGCAGCTGAGAAATAGCTTGGAACCATATTATACAAAAGGTCAATAACTCCGGTCATAAATTATCAGGGACGTGTTAATAATAGGAAAATATTTTCTTGCTATTAAAGCGTCCAATTAAGTTTCATACCATTCATGTCGGGTTTTGTTGAGAAACAACCTGGACGAAATAGGGACAGACGGACGGACGTACCCATGAAGTGTATTTGTGGGGTTAATTCTTTTGTTTCAAACTTGTGGGTTGCAACCCACAAGTATGCTATTTAAAAAAATTAAGTGTCTTTATAAAGGTGGTGGGTGGGTTTTAAGAACACCCCACAAATACTCTCTCACGCGGACGGACGGACGAACGAAGCGGCGCCAATATTCTCCCCCGATTTGTTCGGGGAGCATAAAAGGTGGGTACGTAACGCTATTATTTCTAACATTCAAATCTGCAGCAGACGACTAGATAAATGTATAGCAAATCTCGATCGTTGAAATAATGATTAATGTGCAGTGTTGAATACATTGTGGCAAAAGGGGAAATTGCTCATGTGTTCAAAGGTCGTCTGGTTCAGTAGCGTCAGAAAGCGTATATATGTGGGAAAGTGTTAAACGTCTAGATCCAGATTTGCAACCGCACTGTCTGATCAAGATATACACTGTTCACTTATTACCTATGCAAGCTTGTTCGAAGTTTCTGTAAATGTTTGTAAATTATTTTAAGACGGAGCAGATGTAGAGGCTGAACTGAACCTCTTTTTAGGAATACCAACTTGGATATATTCCTATGGATAGAATCATATTTAGGACACAGAACAATTTAAGGCCGAAACTTTGACCTTATGTTTATACGCGACCCTCCTTGAAGCTCGGAGTTGCAGGGTTAGTATTACGATTAATTTTCTGATATCAGGAAAAATGGACCAGTAGTACTGGTAACTTACACAGGAACCCGCGAGAAAACCACAATAAGTAGTACCAAAATGTTACTTACAACAGTTTATTATTTAGTATACACATGTACTACTCGTCTGAGACTACCACTGCTACAGCTACTTATAATACGATTTCAGCTACGACAACAGCATAAACAACAACATAACTACTACTGCTACTTTTACTTAGATCATTTACTCATACTTCTACATCATATATACGCATTACATTTACTACTGCTAATACAATTTACGTGTCTTGTTTTTGTTACTTTAACTACTTTTAGAACTGTTTCAAAGGTTACAACAAAAACTGCATATGCTACAATCCCTTTTATTGTTTACTTCTTCAACTACCTATTATATCTTATTTCAGCAGTTCTGTTGCTACTTCTACTACAGTGTATTTTTCTATGTTTATAATAATTGAAAACGAAAACACAATGGCAGCCCCACTTTCTTCTACAACTTCTACTTGGACGTATGCTTCTTTTTCATTTTGTGCTGCTACGAATCTTATATTTTACGTTCGCCTATCATATTGCATTATATCCATTGAAAATATATTAACCATACCAAGCGATTGCTAATGAAACAATAGGGTGAAGTGGAGGGGGTCATGCTTACGTAATTTCCACGCCCCTCTTATCGTTATAATACTCTCATGTTTCGAAATGTGTTTATTTAAACACTATAATTATATACGGACTTCCTTAACCTTTTTATTAAAACACACGAACAACTTATTACGGCCAAAAGGGTATTTCGCCATTGCATATTCATATCACTCGCTGCAGTCGTGTCAGGATCTACACACATGGACAGCAGCTTCTTACACATGTGTTAGTAATATGTAAATAGTGTAGATATTGACCAGAATGGACGGATGTACGAGCTGATCTAGCTCTATACAGTTCACAAAAGCAAGCCTATACATTTTTCGATGGACAGGATCATATCGCCTTACTAATGACAGAGTGTTACGTATTATGGTACATTAAAGATATCATTATGCTTGTCATTATTATATTGCTTGATTGAAATCGTGGTAATTGATATCATTCATAAGAGGTACGTTTGAGACCACCATTGAACTGAATCAACTTCTTCCAATTGAATTAAACGGCGATTCCTGGTACGTTTAAAGAGTTTGCACTCATGCCAAATGTATAATAAGTATATGACTGAATAAAACACATATATACGGTGCGAGTACTGGTTAAGTGTCCAGGAAATAGACATCTGAGAGTGATTACTATATATATGTAATGTCATTTAAGATATAAGCCGTTCCGTGAGAAAACCAATAGTACATACTCTGGTTAATATATCGACCCAGATCTGCCTGTCTGCGCAGGCTACTCCGGGCCGACATATTCCGTCTCAGGGAGATAGAGATATAAAGTCATTCTTCCTGAAACAGGACGCGAAAAGTGTCTACCCGGGTTAGCCTGCGCGGGTCCGAGATGAACCGGGTCGATACTTTACGCAGAGTCCACATTGTTGGTTTTCCCGTAGGACGGCTCATATATTTAAATTAAATAAAACATAAATGGTCTTCTTTTTATTCCGACGAAATATATGCAACAGACAAGGATAAACGTTTTTTCTCTTTTCTACTCCGTTTAATGTTTTAAAAGGTGGACATTTTCAACTTTCTGCTATCGGTTTGAAAGTATACAACACATAGTTCTTAAATTGTTTATGGTTATATAATATCAGTTAATGGGTCGAATCAAATATCGTGAGTGTCACGTGAAAACAAGTTTAAGAACTTAACTTATGTCATGAAAAACCCTGTCTTTCGTACATTTAGAAAAAGTATGTATCGTTCACTTTCTAAAGTTGACTCTTAAAATACGTTCTCCTTCTTTCTATTGCAGACACATTTTGTTGCATCCGCGGCTGGCGGCTTTTAAAAAACGTTGTGGTTAAATTAGATAAAAACAATTACAATGAGCAATGTCTGAATTTGACACTTTGTTGTAAACTTTATTCATTAATTTTACTTTTATTTATAGAGATTTTCCATAATTTTCCCAGATGAATATAAACTCGCCTGCTACACATTCCTTGTATGTGGGAAATGGTTAAGTGATTCACGGTGAGCTTTCGAATGACAAGACCGATATGCACTGATGAGATATAGTAACATATAGTACTAGTTTGATTGATTGATTGATTGGGGATTAACGCCTTTTTCAACCATTTTTCAGTAATATCACGGCGGCCAGTTCACCTACTCATATGTTTTCTGGTTTTCTCACACCAGTACCTAACACAACATACTCTCCAAGCCACTGGCTGCTTTTCAACACAAACTGTTAACCAATCGGTGAAAGACGAATGACGCTTGTCACAGTGACTTTTGTGAAACGTCGGAAAGAATCTTAGCCGAGCTGGCGATCGAACTCACAACACCTGTATTGACGATCCGCGTCACTGCCGACTGAGCTACCGGGGCACGGCCAAAAATAAATATAGTACTAGACGGATCTTCACCCCTGCACAAGTCACCCACCCATTGTGCGTTTCCTGGCTTTCTTGAATAAGTAATACATTCTTCCAAGGCAACATTTAACCTTCCCGTAGGTGGAAACAAATAACGCTATTCTCAAGGACAATTGTCAGTTATCAGACAGAACGAAATTCAAACACACGTCCCCTGGCTAGATATCCCTCGTCGCTACCGACTGAGCTAGTGCGGCTGATCCCGAACATAAACAGAACTAACATTTCTTTTTTCAATTTTGATGAGGTTGACATTTATTTATATATATATACATATATCCAACGGTATGGCCTTTGCGTAATGTATCCACACATATCAGCATGCGCAGTCCGCGCAGGCTAATCCGGCCCGACACATGCCGTAGGGGAAAAGAGGTATAGAGATATGATTCCTAAAACAAAACAATCACAGGAGGCGAAAAGTGTCTGCCCCGATTAACTTGCGCGGCATACTTAGGCTGAACCGGTCAATACTTTACGCAGAGTCCACAATGTTGGTTTTCATATATAAATATAATTCGCATGTAAATGTTACAACAAACTAAAGATATATATAGATGGATTCCCTTAAAGGATCTAAATTCGGACTGATGCCATGTGCATACATGTTCAACATAAATCAACACATTTACCCGTCAGCTAATTCGGTGAACCTATAATGTTATTTTTTTTCTGATTAATTCGAATTATTTACATGCATATTTAAATAATATTCTTCGTATTACTATATAAAGATCGATTCCTTTAAAGGAACTAAATTTTGCGCTGATGCCAAGCGTATGTATATTCAATAGTTATTTATACATTTACCCGTCACCTATTTCAATAAGGCCATAATGTGATGCTTTTTAAAATAAGATAACGGTTTAAAAATCGAATTGTCTACATACAAATTACAATTGATGTATAATCGGGGAACCAATTATTAACATACAAGCTAGTCGTCGTCTTAGGTGGAAGCAAAAACAATTTCAGTCACATACTGCTGTACTAAAAACGTAAAGGTGTAAAGGGTTAAACATGTACATCTCTCATACAGACACTTTCTGACGCCTCTGCAGCAGACGACTTTTGTAAACATTGCAACAAAAGAAAGGAGAAATTGCTCTTGATGAGTATTTTTTCCTTTTACCATTACCACAATGTTTTCAACTTTTAGACATTGGTTATCCATTCAATTATAGTGATTTTCCATATTTTGACAAAATCTACAGCAAATATATTTGTAATGTTTTACCTTGTGCATTCGAAACGAAACTAGTCGAGCTGTGATGGAAAAACTGTTAGGATAGATAGATAAATACTTTGACTTACATATTGTTGCATTTTCTCCTTTTGCCACACTGTTTTCTACTATATTCAATAATAATAGATTCACTTATAGGTGTTTTTCATATGTGTGCAAAGAAATAATCAAAAAC
The DNA here is from genome assembly GCA_031761405.1 of Serripes groenlandicus. Taxonomy (NCBI): domain Eukaryota; kingdom Metazoa; phylum Mollusca; class Bivalvia; order Cardiida; family Cardiidae; genus Serripes; species Serripes groenlandicus. The sequence continues at coordinate 47,980,197 of JASEVX010000008.1, forward strand.
GTCTGCTGCAACGGTGTTATAAGTGAGAAAGGGTTTTAAAATAGATTGTGAACTGGCTCACACCATTTTGCACGCAAATTTCTTGGTGTCGTCCTTTCGCGTTGAGTCATTTTACTCTTTAACAAAGAAAACACTTTCATGTTGAAAATTGGACCGCTCCATTGCTTTGTGAGACAGGATACTTTGTAAAAGTTAATGTCTAAGTTGCAAACAATGCAGATTTCAGTAGAGATAGCTAGCGCATTACAAACTGTTTCACATGAATCTGTATTGTTTGAAAAAACCTGTTATTGGCTTTGTACGCGAACGAGTTCAATGACGTTTAACAAGTGTACACTTACCTGTTATTGTTTTTCTGCTATGTAATTAATTGGACGTATTCCCTGTCTTTGGTCAGGTCTTTCCAACTGTGAGTTAGTTTGAACTGTAACTGCCAGATAGATTTGGTTTCTGTGATATTGTATAAACATTCGCCGTACTCAATACAATATCAATATTTGTGCTTTATGATGTATTCAACAAGCTCTTTGCTAAAAATGTTCATCAACATCAGCTTGCAAAAGTCAATTCTCGGTTCTAGGTTGTTTATTATTAAAATGATACGTGTTCAATATTTGCAGCTATACACAAACACTTTGATGAACTAATTAACATAGTCTCGGAATATGTGTACGATTAGAATGCCATCTGTTGATTGACGTTTTTTGAGCTTTAAGCCGCTTTCAACATTGTATCAGTTATATCACGGCATTTCCTTGGTAAGTTATCTGTACTACTGGTCCAGTTATGCTGACACCAGCCAGTCAGATAATGGTAATGATAACCCCTGCAACCATGAGCGCCAAGGAGAGCATCAATTAATACCATGTTTAAAGTATCTGGTATGACCCGGCCGGGGATCGAACACGCAACATCCCGCACCCGAGGCGGAGGCTCTACCAATACACCACCGAGGCGGTATAATCAGAGCCTGAACAGACTATTCAGAGGCACAGGCCGATCTGATCGTCGCTGATCGCAAAGTCCCGCAAGTCTGTTTTCGTATGACGTGCATCAATTGTATTTCACACGCGCCAATGCGGTCATATTGATTTCACAGACATAGCCTGATATAATAGTATTACATTTAATTACAATGCAAGATACGTAGTAGTATGAGTAATGCTCGTGTTTACTATTTTGTTATTGGTCGAATTAACAACTTCCTTCATATGGTTGTAAAGCGCGGATAGTAATACGCGATCTGTAACGGCACTAGCTGTATACATTTACAATGTTTGCACCAGAGTACCCAGCTCTGTCAAAGAATGCACGCGTCGGTCAGATGATAGGCTGGGCATTTGCGTTGATAATCTCATTCTATAAATACAAAGTATAGAATGTACTTAGAATCGCTAGTCGGGTAGATTAAAATGTCATGCGAGGTGATACAAAGATCAGTTGAGTCAATGCATGGAAAACAGTACAAGGTGGCATTTCTGAACATTGAATATATAGATGACCGTGTCCACATGCTTGGTCTTATCAGAATCTACACAAATTGACAGCATTTTCTAATAAGCTTGTATTAGCCATCTGTGTAGGTGTAGGTCTTGACGAGAATGAGCGGATGAACAGGATGGTCTGCATCTTTACTGTTATAAAAAGGCAACCTGTACCTTTGTTCATGCACTAGTTCAATTATTATACGTTTACAAATCTGTGAAAAAAAGCTTTTCCAATTTTGCAATGCGAATTTATTTAGTGTAACATTTATTTGTTCATTTCACATACGTGTTGCTGTGGTTACTAATCAAACGTATGTACAAGTGTTAGCTGACTTTATCGATACACTATTTTACGGCGACAATTCTATGGCCTAAAGATAAGGGTTACGAGGTCGAATCTCTTCGCCACCACCTTTGAATAAGACAATCAACAATACATATTGCGATCAGTGTCATAAGCCTTCTACAACAGGTTTCAAATGTCTACGCGGATAAGAAGTTATCTGCTTGGACAATGTTTGGATGCAGCTAAAAATAGCCTGGGTGAACAGACTTCCCCAAATGATATGAGCCATTTCACGGGAAAACCCACATTATAGACTCTGCGTAATATATCGATCCAGATTAGCCTGTACAGTCCGCACAGGCTTATCCGGTCCGACATATATCATCTCAGGGGGATAAAGGAATAGAGTAATGATTCCTGACACTGAAAATCCACAGAAGGCGAAAAGTGTCTGTCCGGGTTAGCCTACGCGGCATGCTTAGGCTGATCCGGGTCGATACTTTATTCACAGTCCGCAACATTAGTATTATCGAGAAAGGCTCAAGTATGCTTATAGGGGTAAACATTGATCCCATAGTACTGAGGGTTCTCCCATGACGTGGCAGATATAGTTAAAAACATATGAGCACTTCCACGAGAAAACCAACAGTGTTTGATCTGGGCTGACACTTTTCGCCTCCTGTGGATTTTCTGTTTCAGGAAATATTACTCTATACATGTATCCCCCTTAGACGGAATGTGTCTTTACATTACGCAAAGTCCATAATGTACGTTTGTTCGTGGAACGGCTCAAATACACTTATCGATTTACATTGAAACGCCTGATCTATTCCAAATAGTGTCAATAATTGTATTATGCTTAGATTTCATCGAATGATTAATCAGCCGGTATATTTAAAGGACTTTAATTTCGTTTTGAATATAGTCCCTGACAACTGTGTACACCATTCATTGGAAGCGTAGATTTTGATGAGTTAAGAACATAAACTGTAAGTTAGTACCGTTTGCAAAAAAATCTGTATCTTTACATGTATCGTTATAACATTAGGCACATAATGCTGATAAATGTGGTTTCATTTTTATTAAAGAATAAATTCATTTGATTTAAGACTGATAGTTTGATAATAAGATGTTAGCTGAAACAGAAAAATGAAAAATATATTTCCTTACTCATTTTCCTTTTACTTTGTTAATTCCTCTATTTGCCAGTTTTACATTATGTTTCTTGAATGTTACTCACTTTGTAAATTAACTCAATAATTCTAGTTTACATATAAGAAAATTGTTCCATCACATAAGATACATTCATTTATTATCTTGCTGACTTTATTAGGAATTTATGTCTCTTCCGCCATTAATAAGGCATGTAAGATTCATTTCATCATACATATCTATATCGTATTTACATTTTATATATGTAAATAAATGTTGATAAACATTTGGAGAATGATAACAAAAAATCACATTGTAAATGAATAAATTTAAATTTGATTTATCAAAGATACAAAAGTCTATGGCTATTTCAATGCATCATTGTCTGATCATCTTAAAACGTATATAAAACAAAAACTGGTTTCATGGCCAAGTATGTTTACTTTTTACAATAACGCTTCGGCGGTGTAGTTGCTAGACATGTTATCTCTATAGCGACAAATCGGGGCTGGATAACCAGAGTGGGTCATACCAAATACCTTTAAAGGTACTGATCTCACTATTATATATATTTTACTCAAAGTTTTAAAACCGTTCAAAAGTCGTCTTGAAATATGAGAATCATAATAATAAATTAGAGTAATAATGTCAACCTCCAGTACAATACACATCTAAATATTGATCATGTGAGCTTCATTGTTACTGGGTAGACATACCTAGTAAGCCAAATGTTGTACATTTTCATGACTTTCAATTGACAGTTTTTCAACATTTAATGCCAAAATAGTTTTGAACTATTTATTACTAACTTTGTTGTCACTATGAGCATTGTGCAGAAGTTTCAACATTTCAAAATTTTAAACTCCATCTGGAGTTCAACACCTTTAAAAATATAATTGTGACTTTCCATCTTGTAAGCGTGAATGCAATCACGACTGATGCGCTGTTGTTAAGATAAGTACTAGAACTGGTAGTAATTTGACCAGGAAACGCGAAGAAAGCATACACCACCAATGAAATAGTGTGTGAGATCGCCCTTATTAGCTTAACATAGCTCATTAAAGGAGCCGTTTCGCGAGAATTCCAAAATTATGGACTCTGCGTAATGTATCGACCTATATCAGCCTTCGCAATCCGCGCAAGCTGATCCGGGCCAGCTCGTTCCGTCTCAAAGGGATAGAGGTATAGAGTACTGGTTTCTGAAACAGAACATCCACAGGAGGCGAAAGGGTCTGTCCGAGTTAGCCTGCGAAGCATGCTTAGGTTGATCCGGGTCGATATGTTACGCACACACAATACTAGTTTTCTCGCTGGACGACTCAAATGTAAGATGGAATATACTTCATATTTTAGAAACATCGAGTATAAATGTCTGACTACGACCAGTGTTGTTGCAGTATTAAAGGCGAGCAGACATGTACGGAGACTTCTCTGACGGGCCCCTTGTCCGAATACAATATTTCAAAAAGTTTTTGTTCCGTTCATGGAGATGGGCATGGTAAAAGAACACAACACTTGCACCAACTCTGTACTTTGAAAAGGACGCTACTATTATTCGTTACATTATTCATCGTGATCTGTATGCTGACTGCAGTAATCGTCTTACTCGTAGTACCTGGGAACGAAGTACCCCCGCCACTACCAGACGCACAACTGAACAAAACATGCCTGAATTGTCAAACATTAAGTGAGATGGTTGATACCTGGGCTTGGAAAGGTATATCTAAAGACAATCAAACGGGTCAATGCTGTTTCAACAGCGAACTTGGACTCTTTTCAACGCTAAAATCCGTAAATAGCATACTTATTTTGACGATTTATTGAGAAAATGTCTTGAATACACAATTAGGACTTTATTGATACATTACTTTTATCAGGCTTGCTTCAGGAATTAAAGAAGAAGTAATGGGCATTTACCGATAGAACAGTTTAATCTTTCCGTTATCGTTTATGCATTGACAAGAGATGGATTTTGAAAACGTTGTGGAAAAATAAGAAATGTCTCACTTTAACTTCCATCTTTTATCTTCGTGATAAATATTTCAATGTTGTACAAGAGGAATATCATTGCATAAAATAATCGTTTAATTGTCCGTAAAAAAATCAAATTCCAAACAAGTATCAATTTTTGCAGCCAGATTAATGTGATGAACGAATCAACCAAAATGGTATTGTAGACAATTTAACGGAATGTCTCTTACCGTCCGATGGTGAATGGCTGTTTTATCACGTGATACCCTTTTTTCCGCCGCATAGACAAAAGCAAACGACTTGAAAAACATTAGTTAACATCTAGGAAATCATTGTAAATGAAAGAATAATTATTGAGTGGATTTCGAAAACATTGTGGAAAACGTAGTGTCTTCAGTCAATTCAGCAGCATGTCTCCTTTATAATCCTTGTTGTTTCTATTGTTTTACAGTATTTCGAGACACGTCTTTCCAGCAGTAAATTGGGTGAGTATTTGAGACAGGGTTACTTTTCTTTAAAAGCATACTAACGGTTAAAAAGTATAAAAACCAATACATCGTATAGGTAAACGGAGGTTCTATATATACATGGCACTAAATAGGAAACTGGAAAACGTACAAACCTTAACAGCATTATTGTTACTTCTTCTGTAATAGATGTATTTAACTACCACAAGGTGAACACACTGTTGTATTGCTGCCAGCTTTTTAAGTTTTGTTTTCAGAAATACAACTATAAAATATCTTCCTCAGAAACCGATCGGTTGCGGGAAAGTAACGACGTATTACACAATCTAGTCGTGAACCATCTGCTGAGTCACAACTCGAACGACACCTCGATACCACCGTATACACACCCGGATCTGCAAACGCTGATCGACTTGATTAATAACGTTTTTCACAGAAAACGGTCTGTACTGCACGTGACCAGTGTGAACACAACTATTGCTGAAGGTAGAATTTCTTTGTTGTGTTTTACTTTAATAACGACAAGAACAATCATAATTATCAAAAAATAATAATAATAATCTGACAATAAAACAGTTTCGGAGAAGGAAATTAACAGACATTTTGTACAAATTCTTCCTTTTGAATAATGATTTAGTTATTTGCACGTGAACACAGTATTAGCCGAAGGTATTGGTTTTTTTTTTCTTTTAATTTCGACAGGTACAAGCATAATATCTAACAATCAAATAGTACCGGAAAGTGGAATTATACAATTTCTTCTTTTTCCATAATGATTAAATCACAGTAATAGCCGAAGGTAATGATTTTTGTTTAGTTCTTTTTTAATTTCGACAGGTGCAAGCATATCTTACAATAGAAAAGTAAGGTAGAGGGGAATTACACTTTTATTTAATTTACTTCTTAATCAATATTAATTTAATTATTTGTAGGTGAATACGACCCGAAGGTCTCCTGGAGGAGCAAGATCAAACAAGGAAATATCTCCCTCTCGAATGATAGCTATTCAATGACCGTCATGAACACCGGTCTTTATTTCATCTCCACCCAAGTGAAATTCCGTGCAAGCGTCTTCAACAACAAGACCAGGTAGGAAAAAGCGTGATTTGTTTAAACATTGTATAAGTCATGTTGAATGACTGGTTTGAGTTTAAAATGCTTTTAACACGGTGGTCCTTTTTGACAGTATCATGTGTTTTCCAACTCACCCGTACTAGTTAGCAAAACAACACATCCCGAGGAAACTAATTTCCTTACTAGATACACGTTTATTTTTGACGTCACTGGTGGCACACGAGTAATAACAGTAACAATGACCTACACCTTTCCAACAAACAGACGCTTTTTGACGCCTTCGCAGCAGAGGACGTTTAAAAACAATTTGACGAAAGGATGAATTTATCAAAAGGAGGTTTAAAACTAACGTTTTGATACAAGGGCATCAAGTCTATTATAAAAATCGACGAAATGGAATCATCACGATAAGACCACAATTACTAGGGTAACCTTTTTCAAAATGAAATAAATATTTGAAATTTAGGGATCAAATTGCACACGTATAATAGAAAACAGTTGACTTTTTGGTCATAACAATTCCTTTACAAATGGCTTCCAAATGGGGGCTTTCAAGGGGCTTCCAATGGGCTTCTAATGGGCTTCCAATATGCTTTAAAGACTAAATAAAAACCCTTAAAGAGCATCCTGATCGAACTGACCCTGATGTTGGCTGATTGAAAGATCAAAGGCCGCGAAACTAGACAAGCCTAAACATATTATCTTAGCTCAGAAATAAAAGGCATAGCTCTAAATATGACTTCTTATTGTTCAATTTCGAGAATGAATTTGGTTCTGATCAATCAGATACTTCAGCACACATTCTGAGTACAGAGTAAACTTTCATAGGTTTGGAACACAGGCTGATGTCCCTAAGGTGTTTTGTTTTTTTGAGACGTGAAACGAACTCATTTAAGACATAAATCCTTTCTTTGACTGTTAAGATGCCATGACATAAATCTCATATGACATTACAATAGCATCATATAACACTACTACATGTAGTTTACCTTCCAGTCTTACGCTCAAGTTTTTGTTACAACGCGGAAACCAAACTATGAAAATGACGTCACGTCAGCGATTTTACGTCATAACGTTAGTCACTTTGGCGCTAATACAGGTTAATTTCATGTACAAAACGATTTTCATAAATCACTTCATGTGATTAAAAGAATATCTCATTCGTGTTACAATTGTAATAAACTCATTAACTAAGCTGAATATGTCGTTCGCCAAGGCTCGCGGCACATCATCTTAGTAAGCTCGTTTAACGGTCATGGTGGAGTGCCCTTGGGCAAGGCACATTTTCTAGCCTAGTACTGGTTTGTTTACCCAGGGATCATGAAAAATTGAACTGTCGCCGTGATATAACTGAAATAATGTTGAAAGCGGCGTAAAACCCCAATAAATAAATAAATAAATAAACTCGTTAACAACAGTTATAGTAAATAAACACTCATGAAATATCCTCTATGTATATTTTTTCTCGACTAGGGATGCAACGGTACAGTTCTATCTGGGAACGTTGAGACAGGGTCAGCTATCGCATGTTGACGACTACAAGAAACGATACGTGTTTAGCGAAAGGAACACTGAACACGACGCCATCTTGCACACGATGAGTAGGTTAGAAAGGGGTGACAACCTTATCATACGATTTCCCAGCAGCCAGAAATCGTACCTTGCATCCGAACGTGGTGCACACAGAATCAGTATTTTTGAATTGTAGTAGTTACACTTTCTACGTCACTATTCAATCAATATCATTAAAACCAGGCCTAAACTTTGCTCGCTCGTATATAGGTACGATGGCCGCCTCTTACCGGTAGTCTCAAATTGATCTTTGCATCTTTCATCGCCTATAGAATCGTTCTGTATAAACCAAATGTATATAAGTCATATATACATCTACGAGATGGAAAAGCGATAGTTGTCAAATGTTTCAATTGCATAGAGCTGAGCGTTTGTAGTATCGTTCGATTCCATTGGACAAATAAACAAGCACCTGTTCATGAATAGCTATGCCTATAGGGTCAATTCGAGACAACCTTGTATGCGATGTCGTCAGATGTAATGTACGGACGCCAAAGTATGTTTGTTTGATTAAAATGAGATAACTGTATCCTAAGAGGTCAGTTAAAATACAGTTTAACTCTGGCATTAATAAGGTCAATTTTACATGGAGTTATAATTTGACGTTTCATATACCCGAGTCAAACAGTTATCTAAAACTCTATTCCAAAGTTCGGACGTTTTTTTTTGCGCTTTCTGACTTATGAAAACATTGAGTAAAAAGATGAAATTGCCTATAATGAGCAATTATCCTTTCAAACAATGTTTTCAACCTTATTTGATATTTAAACTATCATTTATGTAGATATTTCACATTTGTATCACTGTTTAAATTCGTCTGGTGTATATTTGTTGCATGTGAGAAACCCCATTTCGCGAAAGATAAGAGGAATCAGGTGTACAGGCTGATCTAATCTGAATTGATTGATTGCTTGGTGTTTTACGCCGCTTTCAACATTATTTCAGTTTTATCACGGCGTTTCCTGGGTAAGTTACCAGTACTTCTTGTCCAATTATCCTGACACCAGCCAGTAAGTCGTAATGATATCCCCGCAACCCTGAGCTCCAAAAAGGGCAGCCATTATTACCCTTTATAAAGGCATTGGTATGACTACTGTTGTGGATCAAACCCACGACCTTCCACACCGAGGTGTATGCTCTACCCCTACTCCAAAGAGGAGGTTGATCTGAAACGACACTGTTCAACTGGTATTTTTCCCTAACGGACGGGCTTATTTGATTAAGTTTCAATGAAAACGATAATTTCCTTCACAAAGGTGATCGAGTATTCCAACTAACTGTGATATTTTTTTATATTTTTATACACATATTTTTTACTTTTATACACACATTTTTTATTTTTATATTGTATTATTTAGTTCAGATTTAATTGTATATCATACAAAGAGTTTATTTCGTAATTATATTACATTCTAATTACCTTTCACGAAAATAACTTAAATATTTCAATATTAGATTCGTCACATTTCGTTAAAGTTAAAACAGTTATTTGTTTTATAAGGTCCTTTTAGTATTTACTTTACATAAAATAAGCCGTTGATGCACCATAACAAAAAAACAAAAAATTCAATCATACATTACTGTTTTGCAAAAACGTTTCATCTATAACTTGCATGACCCTGGTTCGATGTCAAAAGTTAATATGTTAATTTGGGCATAGAGGGTTTCGAGCGAACAAGATATCACTCGGTCTTTACTATATTTGTAAAGAATATTTACTTTCAAACCTACTAGTTCAGAATCCGCCTCGGAATTGGGAGTTTGGTATAAATCAAAACATTATTTATCATTCAATTATATATATATTGATAGAAAAACAAACCTATATTATAGAAAAGACACCCATATCTCTGTTATTATTTTTTCGTATTTGTATTTTCTTCTTTATTTAATAAATATACACGTCCTTACAAATCAAACTATAAATGTTTTTTGAAAAAATATACCAATGTGTTTTACTTGCTCAAGTTATTGTTCAAAAGATTGTACTAAGTTTTCCAGTTTAGCTCACCAGAGCACTAAGTACTCGTGGTGAGCCATTGTGATCAGTTCCCCCCGTCGTTCATTCGTACGTCGTACGACGTCCAATTAAATTTGTTCTACTCTGGAAATACTGGTCCAATTTCAAAATAATTTCAAATAATTGTTCCCTTTGTGTCTCTCATTAAAATCTTAACCAAAAAGCTGCAGATTCAGAAAGAAGAAAAGTATTTGGCAAAAATGTCTTTGGTTGAACCTCTACAAAGATTATTAAAATTATTCTGATCCGTTGGAAATCATGGCACATAGGGGCCGGAGCTGGTTTCTTTTATATGTGTATAATAACAACTTTTCAAATAATCCTTTTGTTCAACATCACTGGCCGAATTTAAAAATGATTTGGCACAAATGTTCCTTGGGTGACCAAGTACGAAGAGTGTTCAAATTATTCGGATCCATTGGTAACCATGGCCGCCAGAGGATGGGGCTTGTTTTGTTGTATAGATGATGAATCACCCCGATTAAAATATAAATTGGCACAGTTTTCCATGGGTATTTTTCTACACATATTGTTAATTGTTTTCCGATCTGTTGGAACACATTGCCAGTAGGGGGCGGGGCTTATTTCCCTTGTATGATCTTTAATATATACTTGTCTATACTGATTTTAAAATACTATGACACGCACGTTCCTCGGCACCAATAATGTTTACCTAATTTCGATCGGTTGACAAGCATGACCACAAGGGGGCGACGCTTATTTTTCGTGATTGCATAGAGTAAGATACCATTTAATTTCTATAAATGCAGGTGAACGACTTAGGACCATCATAGTCATCTTGTGTAACTAGTATGTTATTTCTTATAGTGAATGTACAATTGATACTGTGCCAGTTTGTTTGACTAGCACTAATTATTGTTCATTATATTGTGCTGAGTGTTCCGTTGTTTTTTTAAATTGTATTGCTCAAAGTGAACTGTCTGTTTCTGATAGCAGACAGGTTAACACATAATCTACTGTGTTTGTGATGGATGCTTTTAGTGAGACAGTTTCTGATCGCAGACAGGTAATAAATAATCTGTTGTGTATGAGATCGTTGCTTTTAGTGACGGTTTTTGATTGCAGACAGGTTAACAAACAATCTACTGTGTATGAGATCGTTGCTTTTAGTGACGGTTTCTGATTGCAAACAGGTAAACAAATAATCTACTGTGTATGCGTTCATTGCTTTTTTAGTGACGGTTTCTGATCGCAGACAGGTTAAAATTAATCCACTGTGTATGAGATCGTTGCTGTTAGTGAGACTGTTTCTGATCGCAGACAGGTTAACAAATAATCTACTGTGTATAAGATCGTTGCTTTTAGTGAAACTGTTTCTGATCGCAGACCTCCTATAATATGCTTTCACCAAAAAGTAGACTTTCTATTTAATGTTTATAATAATTGATGCAAGCTTAATTATTATCCGTGTGTTTATACAAGTGTAGACAACTATTTACATGTAGTAAAGTTAAGTTTTAACTTATTTAACAATTCCAAATCATATTTTCAGCTTATAGTAGGTTCTACGAATACCGTGTTATCACTAATACCAAGGTAAACACAAAACCGGTGTTTTCTTTGTTGCGCACGCATAACCGGATGTCGTATGATTCCACCAGGAAACCCCGTTATCACGACTTTCAAATACTACAATTTTTTTCTTCAAAATATCAATATTCTCAAAAATTACGACACATTATGATTGTTACTCATAATAAAAAGAAAATCCTACATGCCCTGACCTCTCACCAACAAAATCGTCATTTATTTAGTAGAAAACCTGTTGATGATTTTTCTTTCACATTTGAACATGTTGTCTTTTAACTGCTTATGACATCATAGGAATTTTAAGTCACATTATTACATTCCGTGAAGTTTTCTCGACTATAGAACACTTGGAAGAAATTAAGGACCAAAATTCTAAAAAAAAAAAATTGTTTTTTTGGCCTGTATGTTTGTGGTGGTTATTCATTTTAACATATGCTATTTTTAAACTTCTAAATCACATACTGTGTTACAAAACTTAAGGATGTTATTATAAGGACTAGAAAAATAACAAAGAAAGGGTCATTTTTGGAAAATATGATTAAAGTGTGCCTTTAAGAAAATTTAACAAATTGATTCTGAAAATATCGTGTAAATAAGTTCATAGTTTGGAACAGTTAATAAATTAACATTTCAATTGAATATAATTGTTCTAGTGACAAATGTTTTATAGGATAATCATTTTCACATTAAATCTCAAAAACATTCTCTCATATTTTAGAGAACATAATCCGAACAAAGATCAGCTTGTTCTTTAATAGTCTCATATGCACTTTGGATGCTTTACTGATTAGTCCCTCTTACTAGCCCCTCTCTCTATTTTTTTCTCATTTACTTTTTAAAAGTATTTCACAGTTGTGTTACTTTTATGTCGATGGATATGGTGCTTGGATGCTAGTGCATGCATCAGAGAAATCTGTACGACTGTTTCATATTGACTAGATATTTCTTTCTTAAATCATTTCGTATCTTTTCCGATGTAGATCAGCACATGTTTTTGTTATTTGATCATGATCTTATTTGTTAAATTTGAAATAAATATTTTTAAAGATTTAATCGATTCAATTTATTAATGTGTTCTCGTGTGGAAATATTTCCAGATAACTGAATTTAATCCGCAGCTTTGGTAATGAAAACATGAGACTCGCATTGGGTTATTTTTGCCTGTGTAAATAGTACAACAGAATTAATGCATTTGAGTACAGCATCGAGTTTAGGTATTTATATATTTGCGAACAATTAATGCTCAGGCGAGTCAGTGCATACATGAGTGGATATCATCATGGACCTGGAACCGGGCGTTCCTTGCTCGATCCCAAGTCAAGGCGGTCAATGTTGGATGTTCTTAACCCTTTCCCAAATACAACAAATCTGCAGAATACGACTTTGAAGACATGGTGACAAACACCTGAAAAAATCTCCGTAAAAGATAGCTTAATTGTTAAATAAAGTTGAAAACATGATGGCCAAAGGAGAAGTTGCTTATCATGAGCAATTTCACCTTTGACCACAATGTTTTCAAAGGTCGCCTGCTGCTATTGCGTCAAAATTCGTCTGCTACTGGGAAAAGGTTAAGCACATTTCTTAGCGCTGAACAAGTTTGTTAACCAGGGATCGTGACAGAATAAAGAGTCCTCGTTATATAATTGAAGTAATGTTGAAACGACGTAAAATCCCTACTAAAACAAACCACCATTGATTTAGTTCCAGGATTACTGACCATAGACATAACACGATTGGTGGCGCCGTTAACGCAGGAAAAATATTTCAAAGTCACTTTCTTGATCAAGGTAATAAATGAATTACGTTGCATCATTCTTGATTGATATCGCCTTTCGTGCATGAATTCGTGGGTTCGATCCCCGGCTGGGTCATAAGAAATGCTTTAGAAACGGTAGAAGCGGCTGCCCTCCTTGGCGCTCACATCTGCGGGCTTTTAACACTACGTCTGACTGGTTGGTGTCAGGATACATGGACCAGTAGTACTGGTAACTTACCCAGGAAATCCCGTGATATAACTTAAAACACCACAAACAATCAATCAATCAACATGATTGCATATACCTTTTAAGTGGACTATGGGGTCCAGTTTAGCCAACACGTGTGTTATGTATACAATTATGTGTTATTCGGAATCCCTTCCCTCGACTTCGTGGATGGGATAAGATGTGTTGAATAGAAACACGTCGAACATGCCGTGTGGTTGGTTTCCATCATATATTCCAACATGCGACACATCTGCGGCAGAGTACTTTGAAAATATATTGAAAACAACTTTAACATCGCATTAACATCAACCATGATTTATTGAAAACATTTGAAAACAAATGTGTTGACACAAGGAGAACTTGCTCATTCCTCCTATTGTGGTAATGGTTTTAAATGTTGTATCTTGCGTATGCGTCAAAATGCGTCTGCATGGGATGTAAGGTTGTGGGGATGGGGGAGCTAGACAGATACGTTGTTAAAAGTGTCAATTGCCAACGCTGTAGTAACAGGACACAGTGACGTAAACACCATTCAGACAATGTATCAACAATTTGTCAGTCACATATCGGCGACCAGTTCACCTATCCATATGAGTCCTGGTTTTCTCATACCAGTACTCCGCACAATATACTTTACAAGCATTTGGTTGCTTTTTCACATAAACTGTTAGCCCATTGGTGTGAAACGATTTACGCTTGTCACGGTGACTTTGCTTCCAATGTCAGACAGAATGTTGGCCGAGCTTCGGGCTCGAACTCATATCCCTTGGATTTACAGCCGGCGTCGCTACCGACTGGGCTACCGGGGCTCGGGCAAATCTGTGTAGTAATACAAGTATAGGCATATACAATAAAACCTCTCCAGCGCAACATCTGGCCAAATCAAAGAAACCAAGCTGTTAAGAGAGGTGTTGCTGTATTTTAAAGATTATTCAATCCCCTAATTAAAATGTATGTTGCCATATCTAAATAAGACAACGTGAGTCAGGGCTAGTTTCGTCGTTTGCTGTAAATGTTTTTCGGTGTTTTACCAATGTTTCTACGAAAGTGGAACTGATCTTCACGAAAGTGAAACCTGTGTGTTTTTCTTTTTGTTTGGTTAATCCAAAATATAACCTTAACAAAATTCATATTATTTATCACTATAAAAGATTATCTGTACTTCATACAACGGATTGGCCCGATGGTTTAATAGTTACTACGCTAGCCTATCAATTTGTTCTTGAAGTTGTTACTAGTCAGACAAGGAGGTGTTTCGCATATACAGCAATTATGCAGCAGACAACTTTAAAAACATCCAGACAAAAGCATGGAACATCTCCATCAATGAATGTATAACTATTAAAAAGAGATGAAAACATTGTCGCAAAATGTTTTCAAAATCCGTCTGCTGCAGAGACGTCAGAAACGGTTTGGATGTTCGTATGTTTTCAGAAGTTACACTGTATAGAGAATTTATAAATGCGGGCCTAGGCGAAATGTATTTCCATGCTCGTCATCATATACATCGAGTATTGAAGTAAACGTAATGGAACTCCGAGTTCACGTGTTCGATACCCGTCCCGGTCATATAAAATACTTTGAAAATGGTAGTAATGTCTTCTCAGGGTTGTGGGGTTAGCGTTACGACTGACTGGCCTGTGTCAAGATAAATGGACCAGTAGTACTGGTGTAGTAGACCAAACCATCAAATAATACGGCTACAGTCAAAGTGTTAAGTAACTGTAATTCACAGCCATTGTTTGAGAATAGGAGTGTGTGCGCGAACGAACCGATATGGTAATTATGTGCGAACGAACCAAGATATGGTGATTGTATGTGAACGAACCGATATGGTAATTATGTGCGAACGAACCGAGATATGGTGATTGTAT
This sequence comes from Serripes groenlandicus, assembly GCA_031761405.1. NCBI lineage: Eukaryota > Metazoa > Mollusca > Bivalvia > Cardiida > Cardiidae > Serripes > Serripes groenlandicus. The sequence goes on from JASEVX010000008.1 coordinate 47,995,636, forward strand.
GTGAACGAACCGATATGTGGTGATTCTATGCGAACGAATACTGATATGATGATTGTGTGCAAACGAACAGAAACCTAATTATTGCGTGCGAACGAACTGTGTGCGAACGATAAGAACTGCGACCGAACTGGTTAGATTAAGTCCTTTTCAAAGTATGTGCACATGCATTTAATTCCGACTTCGCATGATAAAAGCCTTTTCTCGATTTACTTTGATATCCAGTTTCTGCACTTGAGACAGTATATACATTCTGCTGTAATCGATTGATTTGATTGAGTTTAATGCCCTTTTTCAAAACTTATTTCCCAGTTATATCAGGGTGGTAAAACCCATCTCGCCATGTGTTTATTGACCTTTCCATGTCCGTTATTCACTATTACAGTGATATAACTGAAAACATGTGGAAAGCGGCGTAAAACACCAAACAAACATAAATTAAAAATGATTTATAATATTTGGTTGGTTCCCACCCGGCTGACTATACAGTGATATAACTGAAAACATGTTGAAAGCGGCGTAAAACACCAACCAATAAAGCAATCGTCGAAGATGATTGAACTAGTTTCAATGGCTTTTGTTAGAAAGAGATCAATGGCCATGCAGGGGTTCGAATCAGGACGTCTGGATTGAAAGCGACTCGTCATTACATACTGAGCTAAGGAGGATCTGTTTACGTTAATGAAGATCATAACAAACTGTTTTACCTACTTTAATGGAAAATAGGTGTCAAGGTTTAAAACACAATTTTATGGCTCTTACATGTCGCCTAAAAAGCAGTTAACCCTTTCCAGACATATTACAGACGTTTGTTGACGCCTCTGAAAGCAGGCACCTTTTGAAAACAAAATGAGCAATTTCTCCTTTTGTTACAATGTTTTTAAATTTAGTCTTTTATTCAACTAAAGTCGTCTGCTGCTAAATTTGTTGTACATGTTTGTGGGAAAGGGTTCAATGTAGTCGTGCCTTGCTAAATTTGTTGTACATGTTTGTGGGAAAGGGTTCAATGTAGTCGTGCCTTGCTAAATGTGTTGTACATGTTTGTGAGAAAGGTTCAATGTAGTCGTGCCCTGCTAAATGTGTTGTACATGTTTGTGAGAAAGGGTTATTCGTGTATTCGTGCCCTGCTAAATGTGTTGTACATGTTTGTGAGAAAGGTTCAATGTAGTCGTGCCCTGCTAAATGTGTTGTACATGTTTGTGAGAAAGGTTCAATGTAGTCGTGCCCTGCTAAATGTGTTGTACATGTTTGTGAGAAAGGTTCAATGTAGTCGTGCCCTGCTAAATGTGTTGTATATGTTTGTGAGAAAGGTTCAATGTAGTCGTGCCCTGCTAAATGTGTTGTACATGTTTGTGAGAAAGGGTTATTCGTGTATTCGTGCCCTGCTAAATGTATTGTACATGTTTGTGTGAAAGGTTCAATGTAGTCGTGCTCTGCTAAATGTGTTGTACATGTTTGTGAGAAAGGGTTATTCGTGTATTCCTGCCCTGCTAAATTTGTTGTACATGTTTATGGGAGAGGGTTAAATGTATTCGTGCCCTGCTAAATGTGTTGTACATGTTTGTGAGAAAGGGTTATTCGTGTATTCGTGCCCTTCGATTTGCGGTGTCGTTGCCTTCTCTGCAACGTGATCATATTAACATAATTTGAAGAAGGTTCTGATGACACTGTGCGGATGCACAGACTCGTCTATATTTTCACTGTACATTTGAACCTATGCTAAAAAACACCTTTGAATAGCAAGTCCGTCTCTATAGCGACGATACTTATCGTTTCTCAAATAATCATTTTCTGTTTAAATAACCCTGGAATTAAAGTCCAACTGTGAACAAAGACCATGGGTGGTCTATAAACGCAGGTTTGAATGTATACGTAGATGCAGTAAGACTCAAAATATCTAGACGCGGCTTTAATTATTTAAATTGCTTTTTCACATTATCGATTTAAAAGAATCAAAATAACAAGTAATCTATTTTAACATTGAGGTGAAGGTTATTTATATCTTTATTGGAATTCAGCAGAGGAACTGTAAAGAAAATATTTTGATTTTGACAGAGAAATTGGACCAAAAGGTGGTTTTCAATAGAATCATTAAATTTTGCATTTACATTTGTACATGTACATACAACGAAATGTACGCATAGGGTATAGATTTAAGTAATTTTTAAATTTAAGTATTTTACTTTAGTGGCGATTCCTTAAATCTGCTTACCTCTGTATTTGATTCTACACTTTTAACAGGCGTCAATTGGTACATGTACGTTGAAATTAATAATTGAAAAAGAAAATTCCACTTTCATCATTTTCTAGATCAGAGTGCGAGAGTATACAAAATTAATTTCTTCGTTTTATTTCAATTTTCCTAGCCTAGTGCTGAATTGTTTGATGCCGGTTTCAAATCCCCGACGCTAACCACTCGACCGTATGATTATTGAATAAAACATTGTGACAAGGTGAGAAGTTGCAGATTATGAGAAATTTATTCTTTTGCAAATTTCGATTGCTGCAGAGGCGCGTCAGAAAGCATCTGTATTGGGGAAAGTATTAACAGAAATCCCTTGATTAAGACGTTCGTTACCTCTATGGAGAAAACGGCACTTAACCCTTTTCCACCTATAGACGCATTTTGAAAACATCGTGACAAAAGGTGAAATTGCTCAAACACGAGCAATTCCTCGTTTTTGCCACAAAGTTTCCAAAGTTTGTCAGTAATTATACCTACAATTATAGAGATTTTCCATATTTTTAAGTAGACATTTTCAAAGTCGTTTGCTGCAGATTTTTCGAAATTGTCAAACTGTATATAAAGCAAACATATTTTCTTGTTGCAGACACATCCATTCAAAGCTGATGTACTCTTAGCTTATCATATCAGGTTAGTAATAAACGGTAGCCGTATATCCGTATAAATAGATAGCTGCGTCATAACGAAATTATTTTACATAGAGATAACAAATGATTGATCAATCTTCCTGGTTTTCTATGTTTTCCACTGATTTAATGTCGTGTAAACATAACTATTAAGCCTTTCTCAAATACATTATATTTAATTCAGTTTAAGCTTATCTGTTTTACATCGATTGTGAAACAAGCTTTAAGCTTATATTAATTACGCTCGATGGCTGCTCCTTGGAAACATTACCAGGACTCGTGCCGTTTGTGAGGATAAATCCCAAGGCAAGAACACGCTTGTCACGGGATTCGAAAAGTAAGAGAGGCAGACACTGTACCACTGCATTTCATTTCACACAATACATTTGCAGTCGACGACTTTAATAACATCTAGGAAAAATATAAAACATTTCTTTAGATAAAAGTATGATTATTGAATAAAGTTCAAAACTGAAGTTTCTCAATGTGAGGAATTTCTTCTATTGCCACACTGTTTTCAAATTTTGTTCGCTGCATAGGTCCGTCAGAAAGCGTCTGTATGTGGGAAAGCATAAACAGACACCCCTAGATTTGGAGGTCCGTTACCTCTATGTTAAAAACGGCATTTAACCCTTTTCCAGATATAGACGCATTTTGACGCATCTTAAGACACAGGTGCTAGTCTCGTTTCAAATCTAAAAATAGCATTTGACTATATATTGACAATTTACATTTCCTTTCTACGGCCCGGAACATCAATGGGTTTTTTAATTATTCGGCATATTTTGTTGTATTAATTTATTACAAAGCACCTTATACAGCATTTCAAATGTATACAAGAGAGAAAAAAGAAATTTCCTTTCGAAATTAGCGTAGTTTTGTGTTTTTAATAAAATATCTTAACAGTTGTACCCAATGTTCATGTTAAATGAGTTCTTTATTGAGAATATAGTCGAAGAAAAATATTTACAGCGCGCCACTCCTGAATACAGATTACTCTCCGTGTGTTATAGCATTGAAATAAGTAATATATAATTGCCCTAAGATAGCTGCGTATTAAAAATATATGACACTTCTTAAAAATGGAAAAATCTGATTGACGAGTTTTTACTCGAACCTCACGTCACCTCAGTGATGTCCCCGAGCAGTAGTTTTACATTAAACTATATCTCGTATATAATTCCATTAACTCTAATAACATTTGGTACATAACTTGCATTGCCTGTAACATATTTAAAAATAATAATTCCACGCGAATATCTTAAGGTAAATTACAGACATTGCGGTCAGAAAAATTGGCCGTTGAAAAGGAAATGTACCTTATCAATATATAGTTAAATGCTATTTTTTTAATTATTTCAAACGAGACTGGCACCTGTGTCTAAAGCAGGCATTCTTCAAAGACATCGTGACAAAAGGTGAAATTGCTCAAACACGAGCAATTTCTCCTTTTGGCACAATGTTTTTAACTTTGTTTTCGTAATTTAGCTACACTAATAGAGATTATACCATATTTTGTTAGTAGACATTTTCAAAGTCGTCTGCTGCAGATCTGTAATAAGTGGGAAAGGGTTAAAACCCTCGCTAAGCTCTCTATTAACATTATTTCCAGATATACAGACTATACGTCTTCATCTTTTTCCTTGTAATCTGTTTAACTCTTTCAGCGCCAAAGGCAATATTGAGGTTTTTGCAAACAATGCTGATTCAGGTGAGTCAGCTCGTAACGAGCTGTCTTACCAGAAATCAGCATTGTTTGCCTTTAATTTATCAAAATAGTCTAAACTTGTATTACATGGGAATGGAGACGCCCGATGTTGAATATGGAAGAGTCTACTTTAAACAACTCGACGCTGAAAGACTTAATGCCGGTTTCAACAATTCTACAGTTATATAAATGTACATTACTAGTACTACTGGTCCATGTATATCCGAACCCCGGTAGCTAAGTCGGTAGCGACGCGGGCTGTCAATCCAGGGGTTGTGAATTCGAACCCCGGTTCGGCCAACATTCTTTCCGACGATTGACAAAATTCAATGCGACATGCGTCATTCGTCTTCCATCAATGGGTTAAGTCTATGTGGAAAAGCAGCCAGTTGCTTCGGCAGATTGTTGTGTGGAGTACTGGTGTGAGAAAACCAGGAAATGCATGAGTAGGTGAACTGGCCGCCGTGATATAACTGAGAGATTGTTAAAAACGGCGATAACCCCAATCAATCAATCAATCAACCATTTATACCGACACCAGCCAGTCAGTCTTGGGACCCTAAAGGGCGGAGACAATACTACAATAGTATATGCCTTTGACCAGTATGACCTGATTGGCGGACCAAAGCCGCGAAATAGACACTTTACCTTATATCACGATAACTTGTTTTTTTTATATATAGAGGATATTTCATGAGTGTTGATTTATTATCACTTTTAATAAACGAGTTTAACTAAGATGATATGCCTCGAGCTTTGGCGAGCGTCATATTCAGCTTAGTTAACGCGTTTATTAAAAAGTGATATTAGATTAACACGAATGAAATATTTTATTTTTCACGGAAAAACGGAAGTCCGAGTAGCCCTAAATTGCCCACTGAGTTCGTTTTGTAACAAGCAAAAGTAGCACCATAGTATATGTGACCTTTGACCCTGACCGTAATAAGTTTCTAACCGAAACTTTATAAATGTGTTCATTTATGTAAACACTGAATTAAACAAGAAAATAGAGAACGAGTTAAACAAGTGGGTTACTGTAGACAAAAAAGCATCATAAATATGTTCGTTTTGCAGAAATGACTAAATACATGTATATGCAACTCGTACCTTCATAGCCCTGGTGACAATGTTATAGTTTTACAAACTAATGCATATTTAGATAATTAGTGATCCTTAAGGAAATGAAATGTTCGTTCTCATTCAGACCTGTGGTTTCTGAATATGATACGTTTATTATTGCTCTTAAACTAAAAATAAACAACCTTGGAAGGTATGGCTTGCTGTACGAGTGGATCATCGAAGATGTTTTCCTGGCATTTTTTCCAAATCAGGAAGATTTCCTTGTGTTTTTCTTTCTACTCCGTTAATTAATGATCATCTAGGTTAATATTATATAAATGTTGCATGGCTTCCAGTGTGACAATATATATTATCAACATGAGGAAAATACTGTTACCCGAGGCAAAGCCGAGATTAACAGAATTTACCCGAATGTTGACAATATGTACTGTCACACTGGAAGCCTTGAGTATTTATTTTATTATACCGAACACAATTACAAGTTTATTCAATGTATTCCGTATCTTTAAAAAGGAGGGGAACATGTGGGTAGATCTACAACAATATAACACCAAATATGAATACAACGGTCAACAGTATACTGTCACAGTTACTGTGACCGTCTAAACGGTGACGTTACTGTTTTAAATGACGTCATGCACGTCTACTTTAGACGCGCGTTCCATGCAACAGTATACTGTTTAACCAGTCAAAACCGTACTGTTAGCATGAGACAGTAAGAAATTGCCCATGATGAGTATTTGAGAATTAACATTACCATTTACCAAAGTATAATAATAGCCATTTTCTTGACAAGTCATGCCTCCTAAAAGAAAGCAGGCGCCAATAAAGTAAATTTAATTTAAGATGACAAATGTCGTGGAAGAGTTGAACCGTTTGTCCTTAGGGGAACATGTGTGTGAAGCGACTGAAAATAAATAAGTTCTTGCTCATTTACTTAACAACATTACAGTTTTTGAATAGCAAAATAATTTTGCAAGCGTATTAAACGTTGAGACATCTGGCAAATGAATTCTTCAGGAAAACACGAAGACGGCGAATTTAACAATTGAAGTTAAGACATTTTTTTGTCTAGTCAACACATGCTGAAATGATGAACGACATCTTCAAATGTACATGATGAAAACGGTAAACGTCTTTTTGACGAGCAGTCCGCCAAAGGAATACTTGAACTGTGACTCTTGCACATGCATGCATATGTCCAAGTTAAACGTGACCCCAGCATTTTGCAAAACTAGTCGAGACTAAATGTTATGAAAACAATTTCAACAGGCTATGTTTGCGTCAAGTATGTGATTGTTTGCAACAAAGTTTGAGGTGTGTTTGGATCATCAACACGTTTTTTGTTCAGTGAATACAAATTAAACAATGCCTGAGCATGGTAGTACCATTCCCAAAACTACTTCTGTTTCTCAGGGTCAAAGTAATTGTTCCTTCTTGCCAGACAAACCCGATTTATGGGTCAAAAGTAATGATTGATCAGATATGCATAATTCATATTAACCTTGTTAATATAAAGCGGATAGAAGGGATAGACTAAGAGTCATAAGTCACATTTATGTATTATCCGTATGGCAAAGTACATTCCAACTAAACTAAATCAAGTTGCTGGTTCTATTTCTCGAAAACAGTGGTTCAGCTTCCTATGCCAGTCAAGACCTACAGCATGTACCGCGTCATTTCCTTACAGTAATATCCAATGTGAAGCCAACATACTGTTAGGTAATTTATTTTCTAAACATTCACTATTGACCTGTACAATAGATTTAGCAACATTTGAAACATTACATCAAGTAATGGTTGTAGCCAAACATGACTTCGTTCAGATCAATGTATTGGTCAGTTGGTAGCATTCTTATCTGTAATAAACTTTCTGGTTAATAAAGAAATTGACAGTTTCAAACTGCAAGGTAGTCGGGTAGATTCCCATTTTCCAATATCGTATGATTTATTTAAATCGATCTGTATCAGATTCCTCCAAGCCACATTGATTGGTAGAACAATATGACCGCCACCGGACAGAGGGCTGTTTTGCATTATATGGCTATAGTGAAAACTTTGAAAATATATTCTCTTCAGAAAGTACCAGACTGCTTTTCAAATACTTTTGTAGACATGTTCCTTTGGTAACCCTAGACGTGATTCCTAAAGCCATGTTAATTGGTCAAATGGCATGGCCACCATAGGTTGGGGCTAAGAACAGTTGTGTCTGCTTTTGAGTACTAAGTGGTAAATACACATGTGTTTGCCTACGTTCAAAGTCATCTCAATTTTACAATACATGGTTTGGTTGATAGTGCGGCAGCGGAGCTATACTGGTTATCTTCTTTGAACGTACCTGACCTCAAAATGAGTTATTGTGGTTAGCATGACAAATAACATTGTTTAACTCAGTATAGTGTTCTATGGCTATCATAGCCATCTTGGTTTAAAGGTTGTGGAGCTCACTTTTACAAAGCAATCGTGTGACCTTTAGAACATAGTTTTAGGCCTGAACGAAATAGTTGAAATAATTGAAAGGGAACCAATCGTCTTGATTTTCAAAAGCAGATCCGGAAATAGAAGAAGATCTACAAGATCAAGTAGACATATAGTGAGTTATGTCCCTTTTCGAATAAGCTTTATCACTTGAATGTTAGGCCGAAATGTTTTGGTATATTGTTACTAATTTCGATGTAGAATCTTTACAAAAGAACGTGGAAAAACGTTATATAAGTCAAACATAGTTAAACATCCCGGCTAGAAGTTCTCACAGCTTAAAGATATTCACAGGAAAAAGCCAAACAATTACACAACTTTTATTCCAAAATATACACACATGTTTTATGGATGCCGTGGTTCATAATGTTCATTTGAGGCTGGAGGTAGAGTTGCGTTGAATATGTATATATTTTTTCTGGCCATAATGTTTTGGCGCAGTTTCTATCCGATGCACGATACTTTACTGACCAGCCGTGTCTAATATACACATATATTAACTTCCTTCAGTACTACGTATATTTGTTTTTGACATAACATATACTCATTAGTCGAGAAGTCGTAATAATGGAATTGGGTATGCCTATGAAAATCACTGCAGTCTTTGTTATTGAAATCATAAATATTGTAAAAGATAAGCTCAGGTCTCTGAGATTTGCAATATCCATAATGATGGCGACGATAACGTCTACGTTGCAAAGGTTTGCAGTGACCATCCCGGAGCTTTTGCTGATTGTTTGAAAGATTACGAACTTCGATGTGTTATGGAAGAATAAGACATATTCCACTTGATCTAGACAGAACGACATTTGGAAACTCCTACACCAGAATTGTCGAAATGCTATCCATATTTGATGTGAATGAGAGAGCGAATAGGTCAAGTTATACATTATATTTTGCCAAGCTAACTGGTTGTGTAAATAGGACACTGGAAACGAAAATATGCACAGTTAAATTGCAAAAACACACACCGCATAACTGAGTTTCCTGTATTAAAACAGATATACATCACTTTGATATTGGATACGTTTAAAAAGGTAATATTAACATTAAATAAGTGTTTAATCCCAGCTATTGGTGATGTTGTCAATAAGCATGTTATATATGAAGATCAATCATGTAAACGATATTGAATATGACACAGTGTCAAAAAAAGGGCAAACAAGTACAGATGTGCAAACTCACATGTTCTAGGTTACGGAAAACCGTCCAGCTAGTTCACGATGGCCCTGATGCCGTGTATAAGCAAACTGATTGAGATGCTATTTGTGTACTTCTCACATAAGTTATAACGCATACATTAAATAGTATTCCCCAGTCCGCAACAACATGATTTAAACGTATACATCTGTACGTCAATTTGACTTTTACGTCGCCTGTCTCGACTGCAAAAATGTTGATTTTGAATGATGAGGCATATGATATCATTGTTTTAAATTGGTCGTATGGGACTACATGTCGTTGATTAAGTGCTTGGGAATGTACAAGCATCTTAAACAAGTCTTAAGTTTGTCATACAATACGCTAAACACACCCAGATCAACGTAGCTCGTTGAGTACGTCAGGGAGGTTTGCTGTTTACGAGTATGTATCTATTATTCCTTAAAGACCTAGTAACGACATAACACAACCATGACCTAAATAGTATTACCATGGCCTCACCTGCTATACTTATGGTTCTATACACCCGGTTTCGAAATCCCCAACGTTAACCACTCGTCCACAGCGGATTCCATTCGATCACCGGAGGGTAGTATTGAAGCAAATTTCTAATAGTAGGGAAAATTTGATCAAGGGTAGGAATGAACTGAAAATGAAACAGCTCATAAGTAAAGGACTTTTGTTTGTTTGGAGTTTAACGCCGCTTTCAACAGCTTTGGTCATATCACGGCGGTCAGTGCACCTACCCATGTTTTCCTGGCTTTCTCACACCAGTACTTACACAACATTCTTTCGAAGCCACTGACTACTTTCTCTAAAGGACTTTTGTAATAAAGCTTAACATCTTTGAACAATTTGAAAGAAGTCCACCACAGGCACATTCATGTCAAGTTTGGTATATATGTCTGTTGGTTTAGGAGGAGATGTCGTTTGAATATACATGTAATGTTCACTTTACGCTTTTCTGATGCGGTCTTGCAGCTATATTTTTCAAACAATCAATATGGCTTCAACATATTATTTATAGGGTTACTGAAGGAGCGTTGCTGCTAAACCATCTTGAAACCTGCAACAAACTATTTAAGAATTGAATTTGAAACTATTTTCATTTTGCGACTGTTATGATGCCGTTTAGTGGACATGTTTTTTAACCAATCGATATGGCCTTGACAATGTTTATAGGAGGCCACGCAAGGACCCTTTCTAGCATATTATCTCGGAATCAGACAAGATGATTCTGAGCAGAAGACTTTTAAAGTAATTGAAATGTTCTCCATTTCTGATGCCAAAGCAACCAAAGTTCTGTTTACAATTTATATATTTGAACAATTTTGAAAGAAGACCAATAAAGTAAGATTCCTATAACATTTGGTTGAAATTGGTCCATTGCATAAGGAGGAGAGGTCATTTGAAGCAATAATGATGTTTACCCTTTTTCTGAAACTGGCAATAGTGGTGCCCGTACAGTTACATGTGAAGATTATATTCCAAAATATATGATAGTCTCAGTAGTATTCACAGTGTTGATGTTGATTATATTTCAGATGCCTTGGATTATTTGCTTAATAATACATTCAATAGCAGAAACAATACATTTGGGAAGTGTGTCGTTTAAATATGTTGTACATGTATCCATGGTAGACAAACATCAAATGGTCGTCTGTTTTGTGAATAGTCTGGTTACGTTACATTTACTGCAAACCATGGACGAAGTGTTGTATCTTCATAATAACAAATGTAACAGCATATTTAATATATTTTTGAATTATGTTGTATTCATATTAGACATATATCAAATCGTCGTCTGTTTGGTGAATATCTTGGTTACGTTAAATGTACTTCAAACAATGGAAGAAGTGTAGAATTCTTACATCTTCTGAAGCGTTTTCCTTTGTCAATTATTTTAACGCGATATTCCGAATCACTTTCCTTTACATTAAACACTTGCTGTCTCTATACAAATTATAGTTGCAGTTGTGTCGGTTGCATCTATTTACAAAAAATGAATGATTGTATTGCATTTGATAGTAGACCTTATTCGCTTATGACACTTACCCCTTTACCATGTCGTCCATTACATTCGAGGAAATGGTTGATATGGTCTACCGGTACTGCGAAACATGGACAGCTGCGACAAAACCTACATATAACATAATTGCTATCAGTCTGAAAAGCAGTGAATGCAGCGTAGGTAGAATGTTCGAAAACATATTTCAACCAAAAGATAAATCAATTGATAATTTAGTTATAACCCATTACTTCAGCAAGCGATTGTTGATATATATATAATAAACGATCAGAAAAAAATGCATTTCTCATTATTTCGGTCAGGGACTTCAATTCTTGGTCGGTCGGAGCTTTGAAATACTCTTAAAAAAAGCGAACACTATATTTTTAATTTGTTGTTTCATAAACTCTTCATAAAAACGTGATCGGGTCATCGCTGAGGTTATGCTCAATAAAATAAGGAAATCGCAAAAGGAAAACAGATAATCCTGTATAAAATAGTTTGTCCCCTTAAATATTGATTGATTGATTTGGTTTTAACGGCATTTTTAATAATTTTTCAGTCATATCACGGCGGCCAGTTCACCTACTAATATGCTTCCTGGTTTTCTCATACCAGTACACTACACAACATACTCTCCAAGCCTATCAGGTTCGATACCAGGCCGGAACATCCCAAAGATTATATCGAGTAATTGCACAACTTGTTTATTTGATACTGCATCATTACACTGTACAACTTATTTAATTTGTATTACGTTATATGTTTCTGTTTTGTTTATTCTATTCCGAAATGGCACTTTCAAGCATATCGATCCTTTGCAAACTATCCCTAAAGATTCACGGATCCTTAACCCTTTCCCACCTTTAGACGCAGTTCGACGCATCTGCAGCTGAATACATTGACTCACATTGAGGTAAAAGATACAGTTGCTAATAAAGGGCAATATATCCATTGGCTAAACTTGTTTTTAACTCTATTTAATTATCATATTTCTTTATTACCTGTTTGTGAATATATTTTCAATATCGTCCGCTGCAGACTTATTGTTTTCAGGAAAGGGTTAAAAGGGGGGAAACCCCACTTCAAACTCTTTCAGGTGGTCTTGCATAACTGTTTATGCTGACAATTGATTGATTGATTGAGTGGGGTTTAACGCCATTTTTAACAATTTCTCAGTTATATCACGGCGGCCAGTTCACCTACTCATGCATTTCCTGGTTTTCTCACACCAGTACTCCACACAACAATCTTCCCAAGCAACTGGCTGCTTTTCCACATAGACTTAGCCCATTGGTGGAAGAGGAATGACGCATGTCGCATTGAATTTGTCAATCCTCGGAAAGAAAGTTGGCCGAGCCGGGATTCGAACTCACAACCCCTGGATTGACAGCCCGCGTCGCTACCGACTGAGCTACCGGGGCTCGGCGTTTATGCTGACAATGAAGAGTTATCAGGAGATTTGTTTATCGTCTGCACACAAATCCATACATGCATTTTGTGTAACCCACCGATTGCAAAGGACTGTACCTTTATCGATATTACCACTTACTTGATGCGTTTCTGAGGCGTGTAAGGGCATACTTCTTTAAAGAACGTATTGGATATTTAGTTATTCCTTTGTTAAAAATGTATCAGCAGGTAAAGATGTACCGAGATAATAGAAGTCTTGGTCTTTAATATCCTCGTAAGGCAGGATAAGGGTTAAGTTTTCACAGAGAATATATATTTTTTTAATACCGATGTTATTGTCAAGATTGATTAGTATACTTGTTTGACCTGAATGGGGATCGAACCGCAGGTTGATTTGAACCTTAATAAATTTAAACCCGTACATCTTTCAATGGACAGGATGATTTATCATATGTTCGTGCTTGTTCCAAAATAAGCAAGTGACCTATCGAGTATTTACTGAAACATTTTTTACCTCTTCCTTGAACAGTGACTGTCACCTGAAAAATAATAATAGATAGGTAATCACTTAAAATGTTCACTATAAACTGATCATGTTTAGTGGTAAACATGTGACAGTTGAAGTGCATGTATGTTTGTATAAATTTGTACATGCAGGTATATTTTGATTTAAGTTTGATATATAAATGCCAAATGTTGCTTACACGAGATGTTTACTGATTCACCTCGGCAAATGACTAGGAAGTTTAAAAAAGAATATTTGCGGTAACATTAAGTGTCTCCGTCTTCTTTCAAAGAATGCTTTGAGGTTTTCATGGTGCAACAGCGAACGCTGAACATCCAGATAATCCAGAGTACGCACAATCCCAGCTTATCCGTCATTTCCATATATGTGTACAGTACATTAATTGGTTTTAAAATAAGGGATGAACAAAACCACTCTTTTCACTAGGCGCGGCCTATAACCTTTAAAAATGATTAAGCCTTCAGAGATTTAAAATACAATCTTTAATGCAATGATACAGCTTTCTACGAAAAACATAAAACAACGTCGTTATAACCATAGGGGCCTGGTACGTTATTTGTAAAAAAACAACAACAATTTAATAGAGTATTGTAAGCAACACAAAAGTCCCCTTCCAAGTCCCCTTCCGGACATAAATTATTCATAAGTTTAAAATGGCACGTAATTCTGTCAAACCACAATTTAGAGTAATTTCCCTTGACATACATGTTCTTTTAATGGTCATGATTAAATGTGTGAAGTTGTAGAGTTGTAGACATGCAATTGCGGAACACACTTTGCAAGTCTGACCCTGACCTTCGTAGTAAGTGGCTTGTTATAGTGCGTGACGCATAATCTTTCTATGAAGAATAGTAGTGTGAAGTTATAACACAATCCATTCTAGCATGTGGAAGACACAGCCCGGAGACTTCAGAAAAGCTTAAGAAATGTTTGAGCCCAAATTGTAACATTGACCTTGAGAGTAGGTGGATAGGTTATGTGCATGACACATTACCTTGCTATGGAGACACACTGTGTGAAGTAATATCAAAATCCTTGAAAGTATGTTGAAGACACAGTCAGGACATGACAGAAAAGATTCAAAATATTTAAGCCGAAACTATGACCTTGACATTGGGAGTAGGTAGATTGGTGTTGTGCATGACACATCATCTTGTTATGGAGAATAATTGTGTGAAGTAATATCAAAATCCATCCAACATGTGAAAGATAAGCCCGAACACGGTATTGCGCACGTACAATGTTTGACACCAAACTCTGACCTTGACCTATGAAGTAGTCGGCTTGGTGATGTGTATTACACAAAGTTCCTTTGACGGGGGATAATTATGAAAGAATATTTATCCAGAAATATTAGCAGCTGACGTTTTTTTCTTTTATTGCTTTGGGGGTTCATCTTTACACTAGCTTGATACATATTGTCTGAATATCGAAGCAAGACGACTTCAACGTTTTTATTCATGTGTTATTACATTGCAACATACGAGGAAAATATAATAATACAGTCATAGTTCTAGATAATTCATACATTAGTATATGACAAGCATGTGTTCAAAGAATATACTTACCACTTTAACAAAAGATTTTTTGCAAACGTTGACAGTGGAAAAATAGCGTGACTATAAGACAAGTGAAAAATGACGTGGGTTATATGACGTTTTAAAGGCGTATTTCAGACTTTATCGTTTTGTTAGTCAAATGTATGCTCCCCAAGGCTACATCTAGTATGTATAGGAGATAGTTCCATATGATTTTTACTCTTGGTCTCCGACAAGTTTTTCCAATGATCCAGTGTGTATACTTTACAATTCTCTGCGTTACAGCTGTATAGCAGAAAACGTGTGTCGTAACATGTACGATTCACAAACTTGTAGTTGTTGCACGTGTTAGCCGTGCAGTGGTAGTATAAAATAGATGTTCTAGTCAGTTCTACGCAAGACTGCTCGCAGTTGCCTTTACGCTATCCGAATTCAATACAGTTAGTATAGCAATACATCATTACTTATATGAATTGTAAATAGGACACTACTGATAATTACTAGCATGTTGGTTTTTAAGTTCAATTCAAACCAAAGTTTAACTATTAGATCATCGCTGAAATTGGCGAAAAAGTTAAACTTTGCATTATAAGTTATGAGATGCATGTCAATATACGGCCTTTTGATTGCGCAGGTATTTCCAGAGTTTTTCATTTAAAATGTCTTTATCTCTGGTGTTTACCCATGGGTCAATCGATGAATTATGCGTACAGATGTGTCAAGGTGTCGTATTACATGATTATGTTAGATGATTAAATGCTTTGCAAAACACTTCAATATACAATGTCTGTCTTGTAATCAACTGCAATTTGTCATCTTCCCTAGACCAATAATTAGGTCTTACAACTATTAACGCCACTTTTGTTTCAACGTGTCCGCTAAGTATCCAAATAGTTGTTCGTACCAATACGTTTTAAGACGTAATGTAGGCGTCTTCTTTGCTGCAAAATGTCTCGAGCACATGTCTTGCGTACCAATACTACCAACAGACCTCTTCGGCACCAAAACGTCGGGTTCACTAGGTTGGCTATTTCAAACATTTGCACTACATTTCTCGGATCAGGCATAACTTTTATAATCATGTCTAAAGAGTCCAGTAAATTTTAAGTCCTACTGCTCGGCTGTATATTTATCTTCATCTCGGAATTTCCCGAGTTTGGAAGTTCTGCCTTGGTTATTGGTTCATCGTTCTCTATGAAAATACAATTGTCATCTTCACACGAACTAGTATTGTACAGTATGGACCAAGTCTCACTAAGAATATCACTTACTGATACAATATGAGAAATTTGCATCTTTGTTTGTTTTATTAAGGGTTTTACGCCGTTTCCAACATTATTTCAGTTATATCAAGGCGATAGTTATCTTATTTATGATCCCTGGGTAAATAAACCAGTATCGGGCTGGAAAATGAGAAAAACCCAAATGATTTCCGCAATGACCGCATTGCCTGTGGGTCGAACCAGGGATCACTATCACAGTTATTACTCCTACTTTTTCCTTGGTCACCTCCTTTCACATAAATGACACAGATCACTGCTTAATCCAATTGATGATATATAAATATTCTAATTATTATGTAAATTGTTAACAGCGGTAATAAACGACCCTTCATTTCTTATATCACGTGACTACATCTTTATCTTAATACGCTGATGCAATTCTATATTTTTAAACATGCAATATCTTTTAATAGTTTGATATTATATACTAATTCAGATTAAATCCGTATTTTTTAGAATCTTTACATTGTTTGTTACCATATTAACACTTTTAATTCTGTTTTCGTTTTATGATCAAGTTTAATTAATGAATGATTCGGAATTCCTATGATATGTTCTAGATCTGAGGCAGTTATATGTGCGGATTTACACGACAGTAACTATCGTACTATCAAAGGCGATGCTATTATTGACTTGAATATATTAGGTGATCCGTCAATAACACATGCATACCTATTTTTGACCGGGTTTCAACATAAAGATACATTACATTCCTGGTTCAATATGACCTGTCGGGCTTGATGATCTGCACAAAAAGCGACCATTATTTAAAACACGGATGCTATTTAACCAATTTATAATTACTCAAATCATATACTAGATATAACTTCTGCTCACATAACATATAAACAGTTTAACCCCCTTTCACACATAGACTCTCTCTGACGCCTCTGAAACAGAAGCCTCTAAAGCCGATGCCTCTGAAGCAGACGACTTTTCAAAACATTGTGACAAACGGTGAAATTGCTCATAATGAGTAATTTCTGCATTTGCCACTCGTGTTTTAACTATGTAAAAGACTATACTTTCATTGATAGAGTGTCTTTATATAGTTTCAAAGTGTTCTGATGCAAATTTGTTGTATGTTGGTAATGAATAGTATTTCAAACGGAGTGTTTAACACGTTATAATTTATTCTACCAAAAGGTTATTTTAGAAGTGAAGACTATTTACTATTGTTGACAAATGTCGATCGATTACGCCCAGATAGACAAAGACACAATTTGCACTAATGTGAAACCTGCACACACACTTCATGAGCACGACCATGCAAAAGGTAACATGTTAATGTTGTTAATGGTGTAGAATCGGAATGCACAGTCTGGTCAAGATCTATACTGTTCACGTTTTATCGAACGAACGAACGAATATTTTATTATAGTGACATATGTTATTTACAAATATAAATAATAAAAATAAAAAACTTCCACAACGTCCGGCCACATTGGGCCTACATGTTCTCACTCTATATACTATTTACAAAGAATGTGCACATTTATTTACAACTGGTCTCTTTTTCCATCGCCTCTCACCTCTGATCTATGTGAGAAAGTAGTCAGTGGCTTCGAAAGAATGTTGTGTAAGTACTGTTGTAGGAAAGCCAAGAAAACATGGGTAGGTGCACTGACCGCCGTGATATGACCAAAGCTGTTGAAAGCGGCGTTAAACTCCAAACAAACAAAACAAACAAACACCTGGTCTCAGCTACCATACACAATTCGTTATATACAAACATAGATGCATTCACAAAATCATTTGCATTCAAGAAATATCAAATAATCGTATACATTTATAAACAGTCTGTGCATAGATTTACATAAATATAATTATGAAAACAGTATTACTTTTATAATATATTCCTGCGCCTTTGATAGGATTTATCTATACATTTTACGTTTAAATGGTAATCTAAAGCATCGTTATCGTTAAATGAATCAAAGTTTTGACATCTATCGCTGATTTTATTAATTAAATTTCGTCTAATATCTTCATATTTTTCACATTTTAGCTGACACTTCAACACTTGTTTGGTTGATGTCTATGTAAATGTTTGTAATAAAGTGTGATAAGACGGCGCAGATGTAGATGTATTTAGGATATAACATAAATTAAAGCCGGGCCTTTGTACGTATATTGATACGCGACGGTCTAATGCATAAATTATCATTTGATAATGAATGTAAGTGATTTTCAAATCTTTATCGAGCGGATTAAATTTCTCGCAAAACTAAATGATATGTTGCCTCATACAATTATCAAATTTCGTTTTAACTCGTGCATTCATTACAAGATGTAGTCCCAAAATAATACTTACAACAGTTTATTCTTTATTCTAACATGACGTTGTTTTCCTTGTCTATAGAGAGCGAAGAAAATAACCGTTGATTATTAGTCAATAACCAATGGAAATGCACTACTTTTCACATTGGCTATTCCAGTTACCCCCCCCCCCCCCCCCCCGAGTAAAAGCCTGTCATTCAGCGTCAAGTGATGTAAAGAAACATACATGTATAGTATACTAAGTCGTCTGCAATGACTGACTCGATAGATCTACCTTGCATGCCACCTTTTTGGGCTATTTGTACAGCCAGGCGGTTACATGGGCAATGGAGAATTATTAAACATGTCTTTGACGGACTTGTGAGAAAATGCGTATTATAATCAATGGGCCCTGCTAAGAAGGTGGCCACAAGATTCACCTTTGAAATAACAGAGACTTATGCAGAAAGAAATGACTATTTGAGGAGTGTTTCTGGGCTAAGTCAGGAGGACTTTACAGATCTGGATGAATCATTTGCCATAGAAAACCTCCCTGCTATGCACACGTTTACTGGTGCTATATCCAACAGTAACGTCACTCTTAATGTTAACAATGCCAAATAATCACAAAATCCGCATAAAGTTAGTTGAATAAAACATTGTGTAATCATTGACGGAATTGACGTGTATTCAAGTTCTATTTTTTATAACAGATCAGCACAGACTTGTTATTTTTGATATGTTTTTGTCAATGTCAATACATATTGTTAACCTGTGTAGTATAATGAAAAGTAAATAATTAATTAAATAAAATTACATTGTCTTGTTGCTGAGTATACCCCTCTTTGTCGTTTTTTTCTGCAGTTATGCGTAAAATGCAGTGGGTAGTCACAATTGATGGAACAGCACACTGGTGGGTAAACCGGTCTGCTAAATAGAGAACCTATCAAAAACAGTGGTTTATTGGCGAATAAACAACGGCCTTCGTGGTTTATTTCTGCGCATCAGAACTCCAAACCATTGTTTATTCGCCAATAAACCACGGTTTTTGATAGTTTATTTCTTAATTATACACAATTTCTACTCGTCTGAGACTACTACTGCTACAGCTACTTATACTAGTGCTACGATTTCAGCTACATCAACAACATCCAAACTACTACTGCTACTTTTACTCTGATATTTTACTTCTACTTCAACATCATATATACGCATTACAACTACTACTGCTACTACAATTTACGCGTCTATTTTTTTTTAATAAACGCACTGATAGTAAGAGTTTCCTTCAACAACCGCAATAACAATACAAGCGTCTTATGCTACATTCACTTCTATCATTTACTTCTACAACTACTTATTCCAACTTAATGCAGCATAACGTTTGATTCTTTGACAACAATGAATGCATCTATTTCTTTTTTAATAAACGCAATGACACCAAAAGTTTCTTCTACTACTACAACCAACTTATTTTAGAATCGATTCAGCACCTGGAACAACAACATATTCCTCCTCATTCACCATTGTCATTTACTCCTAAAACTACTTATTCTATATTAGTTCAGTATTGCGTTTGCAATTGAATGTATATATTTGTATTCTACTTTCATCTACTACTACAAACTACTTTTCAAACTGTTTCAAAAACTACAAGAACAAAAACAACAACTACTTATTATACAATATACAATCACCTTAAATATTTACTTATACAACTACGTATTATATTATTTTAGCATTGTTTTGCTACTTCTATTATGTGTTTGTTTAAACACTATAATTATATACGGAGTTCCTTATTATTAAAACACGCGACAAACTTATTACGTCCAAAAGGGTATCTCACCAGTGTAGATTCATATCAGTCGCTGCATCTGCTCAGTCGTTTCAGGATCTACACATATGGACAGAAGCTGCTTACATACGTGTGTAAGTAATACTTGAATAGTGTAGATATTAACCATGCTGGCCGTGTGCACGAGCTAACATAGCTAACATGTTCACAAAAGCAAGTCTATACATTTTTCGATGGTCGGGATTATATCGCCTTACTAATTACAGAGTATTACGTATTATGATACATTAAAGATATCATTATACTTGTCATTATTATATAGTGCTTGATTGAAATCGTCGTAATTGATATCGTTCATAACAGGTACGTTTGAAACTACCATTGAACTGTATGAACTTCTTCGAAATGAATTAAACGGCGATTCCTGGTACGATTGAAGAGTTTGCACTCATGCCAAATGTATAATAAGAATATGACTGAATAATACATATATACGGTGCGAGTACTGGTTAAGTGTCCAGGAAGTAGACATCTGAGGGTGATTACTTTATATATGTTATGCCATTCAAAATATGAGCCGTTCTGTGAGAAAACCAATAGTACGGACTCTGTTTAGTATTTTGATCCAGATCAGCCTGAGCAGTCTACGCATGCTACTCCGGACCGACATATACCGTCTCAGGGAGATAGAGATATAAAGTAATTATTCCTGAAACAGGAGGCGAAAAGTGATTACCCGGGTTAGCCTGCGCGGGTCCGGGATGAACAGGTCGATACTTTACGCAGAGTCCACACTGTTTGTTTCCCCGTGGGACGGCTCATATATTTAAATTAAATAAAATACAAGACGAATTTTGATGCTAAGCATCAAAGACGCTTTGCATGATTTTAAAGCATGAAGCAGATGCAGTTCAATACATTTAAATAACCTGTGCAAACAGACAGGATGTAAATATTTTGAACAAGAAGGCCAAATGTACCTTTTTCTTAAACAGGAAGGCCAAGATGTTCCTTTATTGCTCACATGGATACCATAGTATATAATAAATTGGTATCAAGAGCAAAAAGGGTCCATTTTGACGTAGGGATTATACACTTTTTATGCTACGATCTATGTGATATTCAGCATGTAAAGTTTAGTCTTCAAACCATTTGGATTACCGTTTGCTTAACATTGACTGCAACAATAAAGTGTCATACAAGCTGAAGTTTCTTAATTTTAAATCTTCTCTAACTAGATCAATTAGATAAATAAAATACATAGATACTGAAATATTAACAGATATTAACTTAAGTGTTAATGCCTCTAGTTGTTATAAGTTAAGTGTGACACAAGCTTAAGTCTATTCTCCTTCCAGTTGAGCAGAAGTATGATAACAAAAATCGAGAGTATTTAATCAAAAAATACAAGTAATTCTAACAAGTTTAAAGATATTTAATATCAAAATTAAGCATTTTTGAAATTAAAAGAATTCTCATGTATAGTCAACATATAGCAAGAATGCAATGGTCTAAATGAACAACTGTATGCGGAGGAACGTTTTAAGTTTATTAATACAACAGAAATAAATAGGGAAAAAACATCACCCGAATTGTTTTCTGAGCTTTGAGAATCGAGTCGTCAGAGCAGTAAACCAAACAATTAAAAAAACGTAGCCCAGTGAACTCCGTAAAACAACTCATAAAAAAAGCTTAGCCTAGTTAGTTGGGGAATAGTTATTAAAAACAGTTTAAATGTGTCTAAAGTTTTGTAAAAACGGTAAACAATGTACATAGTTTGTATCTTGTTGTTTCTTAAATCAGTTAATACCATTTATTCAATCATAAAGGCTGTTTTTTCAAACATAATACAAAGTTTTTCTTTACAATAATATTTGTTGGCTACCTTTTCGATTACGTCACCCCAGGGTACAAAATTAAAACCTATCCCATACTGACGCCGCGCTTCAATAAATGGTCTTCTTTTTATTCCGACGAGCTAGTGTGGCTGATCCCGAAAATAAACAGATAATTAACATTCCTTTCGTCAATTTTGATGAGGTCGACATTGATTTATATATATACATAAATATATCAGCCGTTCCAGGTGAAAACCAACATTATGGCCTTTGCGTGATGTATCCACCCAGATCAGCCTGCGCTATCCGCGCAGGCTTATCCGGGCCGACAGATTCCGTCTCAGGGGGATAGATGTATAGAGAAATGATTCCTTAAACAGAAAAGTCACAGATGGCGAAAAGTGTCTTCCCGGATTAGCCTTCGCGACATACTTAGGCTGATAGACCGGTCAATACTTTACGCAGAGTCCACACTGTTGGTTTTCATATATAAAAATAATACGCATGTACATGTTATAACAAACTATAGATAGATATAGATATATTCCTTGAAAGGATATGAATTCGGACTGATGCCATGCGCAAACATGTTCAACACAAATCAACACATTTACCCGTCAGTTAATTCGGTGAACTCATAATGTTATTTGTTCTGGTTAAATTCGAATTATGTACTTGTATATTGAAATCAAATTCTTCGTATTACTATATATAGATCGATTCCTTGAAAGGAACTAACTTTGTGCTGATGCCATGCGTATGTTTATTCAATAATTATTTATGCATTTACCCGCCAGCTAATTCAGTAAGGTCATAATGTGACGCTTTTATAAATGAGATACCGGATACAATTTTAATTATCTACATACAAATCACAATTGTATAATCGGGCCACCGGCACATTCAGAAATTATAAACAGACAGGCTAGTCGTTGTCTTAGGTGGAAGCAAAAACAAGTTCAGTCACATAGTGCTGTACTAAATACGTATGGTGGTAAAGGCTTAAACATGTACAACCCTTATATAGACTCTTTCTGACGCGTCTGCAGCAGACGACTTTTGAAAACATTGTGACAAAAGGAGAAATTGCTCATGATGAACAAATTTTCCTTTTGCCACAATGTTTTCCAATATTAGTAAATATTACATGGAAACAAAGAAGTACATTTGTTGGTGTTCCATTCAATTATAGAGATTTTCCTTGTTATGTCAAAATCTAGAGCAGACGACTTTGGACATATTTGTAAAGCTTTTACGAAACTAAACTGTGTCGAGCTGTGAAATCTCCGTCGGAAACAACGAAACTCCGGCTATGTCATTCATTATTTCAAATTAAATGTAGGAAAGTAGCCAGTTTCCTGGGGGCAAATATTGTTTAAATTACATGTACGCGAAGTCAAAAATGCACACGTAATGTGTTATAATTGAAATATCATTGAAAATGGCATTCAAATAGTATAAATCAAATAGAACCAAACAACATTTGATAATTTTTGCGTGTGTAAATCTAGCCTGTGGCTAATAATCGTATTCTTTCCCCGCCTTCGCCGAGTGGTTAGCGTAGACGATTTAGAACCGGTAGTCCCGGCTTCAATCCTCAGTCGCGACGCGATGATCATGGTGGAGTGCCCTTGGGTAAGACCCATTTCCTAGCCTAGTACTGGTTTCTTTACCCAGGTTCATTAATAAGTGAACTGTTGCCGGGTTATAACAATAATAATGTTTAAAACGGCGTTAAACCCTAAAAAAACTAGCAAAACATATACTCATTCGAATTGATTTAGTTGTTATCATTGTTTACATTGTTTCGCTGAGGGTAATGCTCATGTCTTTCTCAAAACACACTAAACTGAGAAGATATATTGTCATATCTATTATATTATTGTATTGCTGTTGTCCTGTTTTGTCCCTTCTTTCTTGTATGTTTTTTGTTCAATTAATAGTGTTCTTCTTCTTCTTTATTTTACTTATTTCTTTATGCTTGTTTTTTGACGATGATAATTGTACCCCTTTCCCACATTTAGATGTATTTTGACACATCTGCAACAGATGACATAAAACTCAATAGAAAAAAGAAGACTACTAATGAGTAAGTTCTGCCTTTGCCATAATATTCAACTTCATGCAATGTATTGATCTCAATTAAGAGAGTTTGTATATGTTTAACGTCATGTTTACATAGTTGCCTGCTCATGGGGTATTGGTACCTTACACAGAAAACGCCGGGGGGGGGGGGGGTTAACTGTATAAATCTACAGTATTTTCACCCGAGTACCAAGCGCTGTAAAAGAATGCACGTGTCGGTCGGGGGGGGGGGGGGGTCATAGCTGTATACATCCACAGTATCTTCACTGGAGAAGCCAGCGCTGTAAAAGAATACATGCGTCGGTCAGAGGGGAGTGATAGCTGTTCAATCTACAGTATTTTCAACGGAGTAACCAGCGCTGTAAAAGAATGCACGTGTCGGAGTACCCAGCGCGATCACGGCTTATCTCCAATATAGGTAGATAATAGTAGTCTATTCTTTGTTAGATCTTGACGAGACCGAAATGTATGTGTATGTCTGTATATTTAATTGGCGTGTGATTGCCTTATCAAAATTTGTAATGTAACAGTGAGTGTCACTAGAAAATGTCAACCTTATGCTAAGATACGTTGCGTTTAAGTCAATATTATTTTGCACAAACAAACAAACACCTTAAATAATCTATGTTTTATATCGAAAAAAAAATACTGATCTTATGCTGATTTGAATGGATCTATGTTTATTAAATAAATAGGTAGTAGAGGTCATGCTCTTTCAGAGCTGACGTCTATGTTCGATTTGATTAATATCACTACTTCATCCCTTTGTGCTGGTGCAAATACAAGCTATTAAAATTCCTACAAGCCTATATGTCGAACTCTTAAAATATAAAATAAGTTCGAAAATGTGACGGCATGTGTTAATCGTATTAAGGAAGAGTCGATTATAGTAAATGAGGATCGCATAGCTCAAGGGGAAATGTTATCTGCCTTAACTACGTTAGAAAATGGTAAAATGTGTGGACTAGATCGGGTTTACCATGAACACTTCATTCACGGTGGATTAAACATGTTAAAACATTATGTGACTGTTTTATCTGATTTAATGTATTGTTTTGGTCATGTATGATTATAACCTGATACAAAGGTGGTGGTAAACCCAGAAATTACTCTGGTTGTTATAGGGCAATTAACATTTCCTCATCTATTTTAAAGCTATATGAAAATGTTCTTCTCAAACGCCTTCAAAAATCCATAGCTAAACCATTACATCCTATATAGGGCGGATTACAACCAAACATGGGTAGTACTATGACTTTATTCATTCTAACAGAAAGTATTTGCTACTGCAACGAATTTAACAGTAAATTGTTCGCTTGCTTTTTAGATGCCCGACAAGAATTTGATATATATGGCATGATGGTCTATTATATACACTACATGAGTTACAAGTCACCCAAAAGCTGTTACAATCTGTTATTTCAATGATATGTAAAATTGTGTCATGTATAATGGCATTTATTTTGACCAGTTCGCAGTTGTACAAGGTACGCGACAGGGTTGGGTATGGTCCCCATTCCTATACCTCATATATATTGACTCGTTGATAGAGCAGTTAGAAAACAGTAATTTAGGTCTTCAAGTTCTAGGCTTTAGCGTATGTGCCCCGTCCTTTACAGACGACTTGACCCTTCTTGCTCTATCAAGCAAAGCCTTACAAGAAATGATATTGATTTGTTATAAATATTCTTGTTTATAGAGATTTCAATACAATCCAAATAAATGCACTGTTGTTACGTATAATAACTCAAGAAGAGCATTTTCTCGTAGTTTTCGGTATTGTTGTTTGGGTAATAGCCTCATACAAGAAACAGAGGATGTTGTTCATTTAGGCATTTTATGTAATAAATATTCCTCATCAGCTGCAATTGTAAAACATGTATATAGGAAATTAAGGGGGACTTTCTTTGGGTTAATTAAGGAAGGTTTGCACAGAAATGGTCTTTATCCAATTACTAGTTTCAAAATATACAAATATATTGTTTTGCCCAGAGCGCTCTTCGGTTGTGAAATGTGACAGTCGCTTCCTGGGCGAGACAACTTGATATTGGAAAGGTCACACAGATTATGCTTAAAACAGATTCAGGGATTGAAAAGTAGATCGAGGACAGATATTGTCCTTCCATTGCAGGCTGAAATTGATAAGAATAAATTGATCTTCCTTGGTCAGTTGTGTCGGTTAGAGAGGTTAGAGAGGGACTGTACAACAAAACTTTTTCTTCTGCGTTTATGTTCATTCAAGAATGGTCTTAGTAGTACTGGTTATATATCTGATATTGTCTCATGTTATATCATTTAGATCAATCAGATAGTATTGCGCACGTGGAACAATTAGGGTGAGTACACCGTGTATTTATAGATGTGTAAAACACGTCACGCGAAGACGAAGATTAACAGGTTTTGAAAAGTATTACGATCAATTTACAATGCAGTACAATACATTTTGTCGCATACTACAAGTTTTATAGCGTATTTAAACAAACAACAAATCATAACAAAGACATTATATATTCAAGTTATTGTCTGTATCGTTCTGTTTAACCCTTTCCCACCTGCAGACGCATTTTGACGCAATAGCAGTAGACGACTTTTGAAAACATTGTGACCAAAAGCGAAATTGTTGATGATGATCAATTTCGCCTTTGGTCACAATGTTTTCAACTTTAATTAACAATTAAGCTATCGTTTATAGAAATTTTTCAAGTTTTTGTTCACTATGTTCTCAAAGTCTTCTGCTGCAGATGTGTTGTACGTGGAAGGATTAAGCTTTTCTGATTTGATGAAGGACTACACGATCTTGATATCATTTCACGGATTAAACATTTCCCACATATACATGCTTGTTTACGCTTCTACAGCAGACGACTAAACAAATGTAATAATAGGTGAAATTGCTCAACACGAGCAATTTCTGCTTGTGTCACAATGCTTTTAACTCTATTCAATAATTATACTTTCATGTATTTTGGATTATCCATTTTAGTGCAAATATGTTATCAATTTCTTCTGCTTCCAACTGCCGGGTGTCGGCTTTTCGCGATGAGTCATTTAACTCTTTCACAAAGTACACTCTTACATGTTGAAAATGGGACCGCTCCATTTTTTTGTAAAACAAAATGTTTGGTAAATATAAATGTCTAAGTGGCAAACAATGCAGATTTCAGGAGAGACAGCTCGTAACGAACTCGCACTTCTGCCTTACACGTCTTTGTTCTTGTAAAATATTAAACAGTATACATATGGGAATCTGGTTTTTGCTTTGGTATATTACTCGACACGAAAAAGACAGAAGTCTCTCTCTACAGTAGATGACACGAAAAGGGTAGTTTTAGTACCAATTAACAATATATATTTCGACAAGTGTCATCCGCCTTCTATAACATACTTATATAACAGTCTTCTATAACCGTCTACTATAACTCTTCTATAACAGTCTTCTATAAAAGGTTTTAAATGTATAAGCGAAAAGAAATCAGCTGATTGATCGATTTCTTGCTGGATATAAAGAATCTCAACGTGAATTGTGAAGACGTAGATAAGTCTTTACTAAACAGTAGACTTATAAAGATAACAGACGATCCGGCAGTCAATAGGTTTTCACGTGGAGGTGCACATAAGAATAAATAATGTATCACCTTACATAATTACCTTGACATACAGTTTTAATCTATTAATATACATTTTGTCAATACTTATATCAGATTTATATTTCGTCGAACGATTATTCAACTGAGACTAATTGAATTCGCTTCTAAATAAATTGAAATGTGCAATTTTATTCCCTGACAACCTAGTAGAACCGTGGATTTTGTGGAGGTAAGAATACAGAATGTAAGTTAACAAAGTTTGTAAAATATATTTACCTGTAGATAACATATTCTGTACATACATCATATTAACCTGAGACACATAATGATGATAACTGTGGTTTTATTTTTATCAAAGAATAACGACATTTGATTTAAGAATGATAGTTTGATAATAAGATGTTATCTGAAACAGAAAAATGAAAAATATATTTCATTACTCATTTACCGTTTACTTTTTTAATCCCTCTATTTGCCAGTTTGTTTTACATGATGTTTCTTTAATGTTACCCACTTTGTAAATTAATTTTATAACTCTAGTTTTCATATAAGAAAGTTGTTTCATCACATGATGTACATTAATTTATTATCTTGTTGGCTTTAGTAGGATTTTATGTCTCTTGTACAATTAATAAGGCATTTAAGATTCATTTCATCACACATATTTATATTATATTTACATTTTATGTATGTAAATAAATGTTGATAAACATTTGAAGAATGATAAAAATAATTCACATTGTAAATGAATAAATTTAAATTTGATTTGATATCATAGTGACATATGTTTTATAACATTGGAATTATTATTATCAAAGATACACAAGTCTGAAGCCATGTCAATGCATCCTTGTCTGATCATCTTAAAACATATATATAACACATACTGGTTTCGTGGCCAAGTATGTTCACTTTATACGATAACGCTTCGGCGGTGTAATTGATAGACATGTTATCTCTGTAGCGAGAAATCGAGGCTGCATGTACCAAATACATTTAAAGGTAATGAACTCAAGATTATAGATATGTTAGTCAAAGTTTTGAAACCGTCTTGAAATATGATAATCATATTTCTGTAATAAAATTAGAGTAAAAATGTCAACCATACCAATACACATCTAAATAGTTATGGTTTATGCTTCATTTTTACTGGGTAGACATACCCAGAAAGCTAAATTGTGTACATGTTCGTGACTTTAAATTGACAGTTTTTAATCATTTACTGCCAAAATAGTTTTGAACTATTTATTAATTACTTTGTTTGTACTATGAGCAAAATTTGCAGAAGTTTCAACATTTCAAAATTTTACACTCCATCTAGAGTTCAACGCCTTTAAAAATATAATTGTGAATTTCCATCTTGGTAGCGTAGATACAATCACGACTGATGCGCTGGTGTTACGATAAGACTACCAGTACTAGTACTGGTAGTAATATAACCAGGAAACGTTACGATGTGACTAAAATAGTGTTGTCAGCAGCATACACAACCATACACATAGTGTGTAATAACGCCATTTTTTTAGCTTAGCATAGCTTATTAGAATTGAGCCGTCCCTTGAGAAAACCAATATTATGGCCTCTGATTAATGTAACGACTCGGATCAGCCGTCTCGTGGGGATAGAGGTATAGAGTAATGGTTCCTGAAACAGAAAATTGACAGGAGGCAAAACATGGCTGTCCGGGTTACATGTAGCCTGCAAAACATGCTTAGGTTGATCCGGGTCGATACTTTACGCACAAAATGCTGGATTTCTCTGACGGGCCCCTTGTCCGAATACAATAATCTAAAAAGCAGTTTTTGTCACTGGTCAATGATGTTTCAACAGCGAACTTGAAATCTTTTTAACGCTAAAATACTTAAATATGACATTTGTTTTGACGATTTATTGGGAAAATGTGTTGAATACACAATTATGACTTTATTGATACAAATACTTTTATCAGGCTGGCTTCAGTAATTTAAGAAAAAGGAATGAGAATTTACCGATTGAACAGTTTAAACATTTCATTTGCGTTTATGTATTGACAAGATATCGATTTTGAAAACGTTGTTGAAAAATAAGAAATGTCTCACTTTAACTTCCATCTTTCATTCTTCGTGATCAATAGTTCAGTGTTGTATAAGAAGAAGATCATTACATCAAAGAATCGTTTATTTTTTTCCGAAAAAGTCTCAATTCCAAACAAGTATCGACATTTGCAGCCAGATTAATGTGATGAACCGATCAACCAAAATGGTACTATAGACATTTCTAACGGAATGTCTCTTGCCGTCCCATGTTGAATAGCAGTTTTATCACGTGATACCCCTTTTTCCGCCACATACGATAACAGCAGACGACTTGAAAAACATTGGCAAATATCTAGGAAATCATTGTAAATGAAAGAATGTATATTGAGTGGATTTCGAAAACATTGTGGTAAAAGTAGGAACTAAGTCAATTCAGCAGTTTGTCTCCTTTATAATTATTGATGTTTCTATTGTTTTACAATATTTCCAGCAGTAAATTAGGTGAGTATTTATGACAGGGTTACTTTTGTTTAAAGGCATACTAGCGGTTAAAAAATGATAAAAACCAATACATCATATAGGTAAACGGAGGTTTTTTATATACATGACAATAAATAGCAAACTGGAAAACGTACAATTGCTCCAATGAGTTTACAGGATATGAAAAACAGTAAGTTGCTTTGGACGATTGTTGTAAAAAGTACTGATTTAAGAAACCCAGGAAATACATAGGTACATTGTGACTTGACCACCGTGATATGAATGAATTAATGTCGAAATTGCCGTTAAAACCCACCAAATATAATCGATGATGGGACTTCGTGACCAGCTTACATCAGCATGCCCCACTGAGGTCGTTAACTTACGAAGGTCGATTTTCGTGTGAAGTGATCCATATTCCCTATTCATCATCTTTATAACGATTCCGCCGTGGTCTAGTGGTGTAAGCGTAGGGGATTGTATACCGGGCGTCCCGGGTTCGATCTCGAGTCGTTGCACAACGGTCATGGTGGAGTGCCCTAGGGCAAGGAACATTTCCTAGCCTAGTACTGGTTTGGTTTGTGTACAAAGGATTAGGAATAAGTAAAACTGTCACCGTGATATAAAGTTTTAAACGGCAGTAAATCCACTAATTGAACTAATATATGTTCCTCAGAAACCGATCGGTTGCTGGAAAGTAACAACGTATTACACAATCTGGTCGTGAACCATCTACTGAGTCACAGCTCGAACGATACCTCGATACCACCGTATACTAACCGGCATCTGCAAACGCTGATCGACTTGATTAATAACGTTTTTCACAGAAAACGGTCTGTACTGTACATAACCAGCGTAAACACAACTATTAATGAAGGTAGGATTTTTTGTTTTGTTATACTTTAATAACGACAAGAAATTATTAAATAAAATTCAATAATATGACAATGAAAACATATCGGAGAAGGATTTCAACAGAATGTTTGTACAACTTCTTCCTTTTCAATAATGATTTAATTATTTGCACGTGAACACAGTTAGCCGAAGGTAATGTTTTTGTTTTTTTAATTTCGACAAGTACAAACATATATTGATAATAAAATAGTACCGGAATAGGGAATTATACTTTTGTGCAAATTCTTCTTTTCCAATGATGACTAAATCACAGTAATAGCCGAAGGTAGTGATTTTTGTTTACTTAAATTTTAATTTCGACAGGTGCAAGCATATCTCACAATAAAATAGTAACGGAAAGGGAAGTATACTTTTGTGCCATTTACTTCTTTTTTAATATTGATTTAATTATTTGTAGGTGAAGACCTGATGGTCTCATATAGGACCAAAATCAGACAAGGAAATATCACCCTCTCGAATGATAGCTATTTAATGACCGTCATGAACGAACACCGGCCTCTATTTCATCTCCTCCCAGGTGGAATACCGTGCAAGCGTCTTCAAAAACAAGACTAGGTAGGAACAAGCGTTTCTTTTCAAAATTGTATAAGTCATGTTGAATGATTGGTTTGAGTTTAAAGTGTTTCAGTATTAAAGGTGCTGAAATCCAGATCATAGATAATATAGTCAAAGTTTTAAAAATGTTCAAAAGTTGTCTTGAAGTAATAAATTCGCTTTCAAGTGCAATAAACATCTAAAAATTGATCGTTTACGCTTCATTTCTATTGATTGACATACCCGGTAATGCAAATTTTGTACATTTAACTGATTTCAACATGTACTGCCAAAACAGTATCGAACTACTTATAACCTACTTTTGTGTCACTATTAGCAATATTTGCAAAGGTTTCAACATTTCAAATTTTCATCTCCATCTGAAGATCAGCACCTTTCACACGGTGGCCCTTTTAGAAATTATCATGTGTTTTCAAAAACCCGTAATAGTTGGCAAATTAGCAAAAGACAACATCCCGAGGAAAAACTGGTTTCCTTTCTAGATAAATGTATATTGTGGACGTCACTGGTGGAATACAAGTAATATCAGTCGAAACAATGGCTTAAACCTTTCCTACAATTAGACACTTCGCAGCAGAGGACTTTTAAAAACAATTTAACGAAAGGAGAAATTTATTTAAGTTTTTCTTTTGATACAAGGATTTTAAGCCTATTAAAATTCGACCAATTTTAATTTTATCATCAGGATAAGACACACCATGCTGGGTTAATTTGTACAAACAAAGTTCTTATTTGATCAGTCAGTGCCAAATCAAATGATTTATTGACTGGTGTTTAACGCTGTTTTCAACAGTTGTTCAGTCATATCATGGCAGCCAGTTCACCTACTAATGTGTTTCTTAGTTTTCTCACACCAGTGCTCCACACAACATTCTTTCCAATCAACTGCCTACCTATCCACAAAGACTGTTAATCAATTAGTGGAAGACGAATGACGCTTGTCACAATGACGCTTGTCAAACGTCGGAAAGAATTTTGGCTGAGATTGGGTTGGAAATCACAACCCTTGGATTGACAGCTAGCTTCGCTACCGACTGAGCTACCGCAGCACATTAAATAACTACAATTACTTTTTGCAAAATGAAATGAATATTTGAAATGTAAGGTATATACGATCAAATTGCATATAAATGATAGAAAACAGTTGGCTTTTTGGACATAACATTTCCATGACAAATGGCTTCCAATGGGGTGGGGTCCAATGGGCTTCCAATAGGCTTTCAATGGCCTTCCAATCGGCTTCCAATATGCTTCAAAGACTAGAAAACAACCATTTAAGAGCATCCTGGTCGAACTGACTCTGATGTTGGCTGTTTGAAATATCACAGGCTGCGAAACTATACAAGCCTGAAAATAGTATTAAATATGACTTCTAGTTGTTTAATTTCGGGAATGAATTTCGGTCTGATCAATCAATTACTTTAGTACACATTCTGAGTACAGAGTAAACTTTCATAGGTTTTGAACACAGGCTGTTGTCCCTTATGATTTGGTTTCTTTTTGAGACGTGAAACGAACTCATTTATCACATAAATCTTCTCTGGGACTGTTAAAATGCCATTACATAAATATCACATGACACTTCAAAAAATCATATGACACTCCTAGATTGACCTCCAGTCTTACGCTCAAGTTTGTTGTTACAACTCGGAAACAAAATGACGTCACGTCAGCGGTTTGACGTTATAACGTTAGTCACTTTGGCGCTAAAACCGGAAAATTTCATGTAGAAATAGGGTAAACGTTAAGTACATATTTTTGAAATAGTATTATACGCCTTATAAATCACTTTATGTGATAAACATAATATCTCATCCGTGTTTATTTATTATCACTTTTAATAAACTCTTTAACTAAGCTGAATAAGACGCTTGCCAAGGCTGGTGGCATATCATCTTAGTAAGGTCGTTTAATAAAAGTGATAATAAATAAACAATGATGAGATATCATCTATGTATATTTTTTCTCGACCAGGGATGCAACGGTACAGTTCTATCTGCAAACGTTGAGACAGGGTCAGCAATCACAGGTTGACAACTACAAGAAACGATACGTGTTTAGCGAAAGGAACACTGAACACGACGCCATCTTGTACACGATGGGTAGGTTTGAAAGGGGCGATAACCTTATCATCCGATTTCCAAGCGTCCAGAAGATCAGTATTTTCGAATTGTAGTAGTTACACTTTCTACGTCACTGTTCAATCAATATCTTTAAAACCAGACCTCAACCTTGCTTGCTCGTATATAGCTATGGTGGCCGCCTCATACCGGTAGTCTCAAATAGATATTCGCATCATTCATCGCCTATATAATCGTGTTGTATAAACAAATGGGATATAAACCATATACATCTACGAGATAGAGAATCGATGGTTGTCAAATGTTTCGATTGCATAGAACTGAGCCTGTGTAGCATCATTCGATTTCATAGGACAAATAAACAAGCACATGTTCATGAATAACTTTGTCTATAGGGTCAATTCGAGACAACCTTGTATGCGATGTCGTCAGATGTAATGTACGGACGGCAAAGTTGTGTTGTCTGAGTAAAATGAGATAACTATATACTTAGAGGTCAGTTAAAATACAGTTTAACTCTAGCATGGAGTTAAAATAGTTAAATAGTTAACTACAACCTCTGATGCCTCTGTATTTGACTTATGAAAACATTAAGGCGAAAGAAGAAACTAACCCTATTTGATATTTAAAGTATCATTTATGGAGATATTTATCATTTTCATCAGTTTGGTTAAATTCGTCTGGTGTATATTTGTTTGTATATGAGAAAACCCATTTTGGGAAAATTTATGTATTGATAGTCTTGAAAAACTAGTTTAGCCATTCCATCGGAAAAGGTACTGATTGTATGTTTTAAGAACAGTGCAGATCAATATTATTGTGTTTATCCAGATACTCTGATCACGGTATCCACTGTTCCAACATTACTTACATAAGCCTGTTAGAATCTACTGTTAACGTGTGTATATTCTAATAAGACGAATTAGGTATACAGGCTGATCTGAATGGATTGAATGTTTGGTGTTTTACGGCGCTTTCAACAATAGTTCAGTTATATCACAGCGATTCCTTGGTAAGTTACCAGTACTACTGTTCAATTTATCCTGACACCAGCCAGTCAGTCGTAATGCTATCCCCGCAACACTGAGCGCCAAGGAGGGCTGCCAGTATTACCATTTATAAAGTCATTGGTATTCCCCGGACTGGGATCGAGCCCACGACCTCACATACCCAATGTGGATGATATACTACACCTCAGCCGATGAGGTCGATCTGAAACGACACTACGACACTGTTCAATTTGTATTTTTTCCAATTGAGCCATTTCACGAAATATAATGTATTAATAGTCTTGAAATACTAGTTAAACCATTCTACCGGAAAAGGTACAGATTGGCTATTAATGATCAGTGCAGATCAATGCAGATCAAGATTAGTGTCCAGACACTCTGATCACGGTATACATCGTTCCTACATTACTTACATAAGCCTGTTAGGATATACTGTTAACATGTTTATGTTCTGATCAGATGAATCAGGTGTACGTGCTGATCTAATCTGAGTTGATTGATAGCTTGTTGTTTTACGCCGCTTTCAAAATTATGTCAGTTAAATCACGGCGTTTCCTTGGTAAGTTACCAGTACTACTGTTCCATTTATCCTGACACCAGCCAATTAGTCGTAATGCTATCCTCGCAACCCTGAGTGCCAAGGAGGGCAGCCAGTATTACCATTTAGTATGACTAATGTTGAGGATCGAGCCCACGACCTCTCACACCAGAGGTTGATGCCCTACCCCTACTCCAAAGAGGAGTTTGATCCGAAACGACACTGTAAAATTTCTTTTCACAATGGACGGGCTCATTTAATTAGTTTCAAAGAAAACGATAATTTCCTTCACAAAGGAGATCGAGTATTCCAACTAACTGTGATATTATTTTTATATTTTTATACACACATGTTTTTTTTTATTTGATATTATCCATGTACAGTTAAGCTTTAATTTTGTTTCATATAAAAAGTATTTCTTAATTATATAACATTCTAATTACCTTTCACGATTCGATTCGATTCGTCACATTTCGTTAAAGATGAAATAGTTATTTGTTTTATAAGGTCCTTTTAGTATTTTCATCAACATCATCCATCCTATCCAGATGATGTCATAATAGAATAATTCAAACCTTTAGCCAGAATGGACCGTTTGCGTATTTCACCAACTCTTCCTACTTCTCCTATCCTAGTCCGCTATATGATACCTCAGAGCTGATGTATCAATTGAGAAACCGGCAGGAACCTGTTTTTGTCGACATTGTCCTCGCCGTTCATAAACTTGGATTTTGAAACGTTTAGTTCTCGAGCTTCTTCGTAGACTGTTACGTCGATGTCGGATTAATTTGCCCTTTATTCCTAATTTTAATATAGCTAAATAAAAAGAAAATGAAAATAATAATAATTGAAATATATTAATAGAAATAATAGAAATAATAATTAAAAATGAATCAAGTATGCTTAAGGTACGACATAACTAATGAAGTTTCCAGTGAATAAGTTTGTTATCTTGTTATGTAACCACTTGAACCAAACATAACTACTACTATAGCAACGAACGATATACCAAGACAATAATGATGATAGCGGCCAACATCATCACCAACATCCATCCTATCCAGATGACGTCGAAAATAATAATTCAAACCTTTACCCAGTGTGAACCGTTTGCGTATTCCACCAACTCTTCCTACTTCTCCTTTCCTAGTTCGCTATTTGGTTACCTCAGTGCTGATGTATCCATTGAGAAACCGACAGGAACCGGTATATGCCGTCATTTATCTTCGTCGACTGTTTCATTAAATTGTGACTTCAAACTCGTCTTTTGGTTTAGTAGATTTGTATTTTCACTATCTCCTATATTTGTCTGTTTTGTGTCACCCACTATGTAAAAACTAAATGTTTGGTCGATGTCGGATTAATTTGCCCCTTATGCCCTTAGTTCCTAATTTAAATATAGCTATAAAAGTAAGATTAAGGTACATTTGTTATGTTGTATCCAGGGAATAAGTTTGTTGTCGTAAGTGTTGTGAAGCTTGATCCATTAATATATTATCTAGAGCTATGTGTTGTAGCAAAGTGTTTCAACGCTCATTAATGGGCATTGGGGTGCAAGATTCTTATCATTATTAGGTTCAACCCATCTTGAACCAAAAATAACTATTATTATAGCACTAAACGATGAACCAAGACAATAATAATGATAGCGGCCAACATCATCCGCATCCATCCTTTCCAGATGATGTCATAATCTAATAATTCAAACCTTTACCCAGTGGACCGTTTGCATATTTACCCAACTCTTCCTACTTTTCCTTTCCTAGTCCGCTATATGATACCTCAGAGCTGCTGTATCCATTGAGAAACCGACAGGAACCGGTTTTTGTCGACATTTTTCCCACCGTTTATAAACTTGGATTTTGAAACGTTCAGTTCCAGGCTTCTTCGAAAACTGTTTCGTGAAATCATGACTTCAAACTCGTCTTTTTGTCTAGTAGAGTCATATTTTCGTTATCTGCTATATTTGTCTGTTTTGTTTTACCCACTCCGTAAAAATGTGTGGTCGATGTCGGATTCATTTGCGCTTAATGCCCTAAATTTCTTACTTTAATATAGCCCAAATAAATAAAGATAAAAATAATAATAATTGAAATATAGTAATAGAAATAATACGAATAATAATGAAAAATAATCAAGTACGATAAAGGTACGACTTCACTTATAAAATATCCGGGGGAAATGTTGGTTATCTTGTTACGTAAGTGTTGTGAAGATTGAAACATTCATAGATGATCTAGAGCTTAGTGTTGTAGCAAAGGTGAACGTTCATTTATAGACATGGAGATGCAAGGTTAACCATCATCATAATCAACAAACCTTTAGCCAAACAAGACTTTAATTATAGTACCGAACGATGGACCAAGACAATACTGATGATAGCGGCCAATACATCACCAGCATTCATCCTACCCTGATGACGTCGAATAGAACAATTCAAATCTTTACCCAGTGTGGACCGTTTGCTTATTCCACCAACTCATCTTACTTCTCTGTTCCTAGTCCGCTATTTGGTTACCTCAGAGCTGATGTATCCATTGAGAAACCGACAGGAACCGGTTTTTGTCGTCATTTTACTGACTGTTCATGGACTTGGATTTTGAAACGTTCAGTTTTCGGGCTTCTTCGTCCACTGTTTCGTTAAATTGTGACTTCAAACTCTCTTTACGTTTAGTAGATTCATATTTTCGTTATCTGCTATATGTGTCTGTTTTGTGACACCCACTCCATAAAAACTAAATTTTTGGTCGATGTCGGATTAATTTGCCCCTAATGCCCTTAATTCCTAATGTAATATAGCTAAATAAATA
This sequence comes from Serripes groenlandicus, assembly GCA_031761405.1. NCBI lineage: Eukaryota > Metazoa > Mollusca > Bivalvia > Cardiida > Cardiidae > Serripes > Serripes groenlandicus. Next base: position 48,033,670 of record JASEVX010000008.1, read on the forward strand.
AAGATGAAAATAACAATAATTGAAATATATCAATAGAAATGATAAGAATAATAATGACAAATTTATCAAGTACACTTATGGTACGACATTACTTATGTAGTATCCAGGGAATAAGTTTGCTGTCTTGTTATGTAAGTGTTGTGAAGATTGATACATTCATAGATGGTCTAGAGCTAAGTGTTGTAGCAAAGTGTTTGAATGTTCATTTATGAACATGGAGGTCCAATGTTCTATCCATCATCGGAATCAACACACCTTACACCAAACATGACTATTACTATTGCACCGAACGATGGACCAAGACAACAATAATGAAAGCGGCCAACATCATCACCAGCATCCATCCTATCTAGATGATGTCATAACGGAATCATTCACACCTTTACCCAAAATGGATCATTTGCGTATTCCACCAAATCTTCCTACTTCTCTTTTCCTAGTCCACCATATGATATCTCAGATCTGATGTATATATTGAGAAACCGACAGGAACCGATTCTTGTCGCCATTTTCCACAACGTTCAGTTTTCGGGATTCTTCGTGGACTGTTTCGTTAAACTAGGACGTCAAACTCGTCTTTTCGTCCAGTTGTTTCGTATTTTCGTTATCTGCTATATTTGTCTGTTTTGTGTCACCCACTCCGTATAAACTAAATGTGTAGTCGATCTTGGATTGATTTGCCCTCAATTCCTAATTTTTATATAGCTAAATAAATAAAGATGAAAATAATTATAACTGAACTATAGTTATAGAAATAATAACAATAATAACAAATTAATGAACTACGACATTACTTATGTAGCATCCAGGGAAAATGTTATTTGTCTTATTATGTAAGTGTTGTGCAAATTGATAAATTAAAAGATGATCTAGAGCTTTGTGTTGTAGCGACATTTTTAAACGTTCATTAATGGACCTCGGGGTGCAAGCTTCTTATCATTATTAGGTTCATCAAATCTTGCACCATTTAGGACTATTATTATAACATCATTACCAGCATCCATCCTTTCCAGATGATGTCATAATCATAATATAGTTATTCGTATTCCACAAACTCTTCCTACTTCTCCTATCCTGATCAGCTATATGATACCCCAGAGCTTATGTATTCATTGAGAAACCGACAGGAACCAGTTTTTTTCGCCATTTTCCTCACCGTTTATTATTTTTGATATTGAAACGTTCAGTTTTGAAACTTCGACGTCGATTGATTTGTCAAGTTGTGACTTCAAACTTGTCTTTACGTCTAGCAAATTCGTAATGTCTTTATCTGCTTTATTTTTCTGTTTTATGTCACACACTCAGTTAAAACTGAATGTGGGGTCGATGTCTGATACATTTGCAGATAATGTCGGAAGGATGCAAGTTCACTGGGGAATTATGTGCATGTGTGTCTTCCTGTATATCTATAGTAATGATAGTCTCCCTTTGAAATCAAACAGAGGCCATTATTTGGACACCATCTTACTCGGTATTTTATTAAATATATATTTGTATCAGGTTGGAGAATGGTCCAGTCATTCTTACGAAACATTTCGGTAGTATCCAGGAGAAACCTAGTGATGTCTTGTTACGAATAAGACATGGTTAGAAATTGTCTAGTTTCTGGAATGAGAATGACGCGGTCACACTTATATGATGAGATGTTTCATGCATTATCCAGTGAATACGTTGGTTGTCTTAGCGTTTTTCCTTAGATTTAGTTGTGGAAGTTTCTTACACTTATAAAGTCTGATCTTATGTGACTGTTTCACTAGCCTCCTACGTTGGGCAATGTCGCTGATGATATAACCAGTTAAATTATCACAACTCATCCTATCAAGAAGAGGTAGAGTAGAATAATTCGAATGTTTATCCAGAATTGACTGTTTGAGAATCCCACAAACTCCATTTTCTTTTCGAAAACAATTGTCTTGATATTCTTAAGCGACATCGCAGTATAATCCAGGGATATACAGTTGTTGCCTTGTTATATATGTGATAGGAACGAGAATGGTCCTTACATTCTTAAGAGAGATCACGGTATTATCAAGGGGGATAATTGTGACTGTCTTGTTATATTTGTGTCAGCTTGTATTCTTACACGATATTGCGGTATTATACAGAAGAAGAATTGCGGTTTTTTGTTATATTTGTGTCTGCAATAAGAATATTCCTCGCATTATTACATGACATCGCGGTATTATACAGAAGGATACATGCTGTTGTCTTATTATAGTTGTGCCAAGGATGAGTATGGCTCCAACATTTTTACGCGACATCGCGGTATTATACAGGGGGATAATTGTGACTGTCTTGTTATATTTGTCAGCAATAAGAATGGTCCTTGTATTCTTACACGACATCGCGGTACTATACAGAACGATACTTGCTGTTGTCTTATTATAGTTGTGCCAAGGATGAGTATGGTTCAGACATTCTTCCGCGACATCGCGGTATTATCCAAGAGGAGGTGCATTGATCTCTTATTATTTTTTAAGTCTTGAATACGATTTGTCCGGGCCTTTTACGGCACACCATGTTGTTATCAAGGTAATTCGCTTGTTGTTTGGTTATATTAGAGTAAGGAATGTGAATGATCCAAGCTTGCTTACAGCACAACATTACTTATGAAGTATCCAGGGAATCAGTTATTTGTATTGTTATTGACCAAAACAATACTGATGATTGCGGCCATCATTATCACCAGCATCCATCCTATCCAGATGATGTCATAATAATATAATTCAAACCTTTACCCAGAATGGATCGTTTGCGTATTTCACCAACTCTTCCTTCCTGTCATTTCCTAGTTCGCTATATGATACCTCAGAGCTGATGTATCCGTTGAAAAACCGAAAGGAACCAGTTTTGTCGCCATTTTCCACACTGATCGTTAACGTGGATTGTGAAACGTTCAGTGTTGGGGCTTCTTCGTTGATCTTTTTGCCGAATTCTGACTTTAATCTCGTCTTTTCGTCCAGTAGATTGGTATTTTCGTTATCTGCTATATTTGTCTGCTTTGTGTCACCCACTTTGTAAAGTTTGTGGTCGATATCGAATTGATTTACAGATAGTTTCTGAATACTTCAAGTTCGCTTGTGGGGGGGGGGGGATTTGGGGGAGGGGGGGGGGGGGGGGGGGAAGCGGGGATTATGTACATATCCATAGTACCATGTATCGCATGATAATCCCCTAAATTCCTTATTTTTATATAGCTAAATAAATATAGATAAAAATATTAAAACCTTTTTTTTTTTTTTAAATATAGTCATAATAATGAAAAATGTATCAAATACTGCTACTTCTTTAACTACTACTTCTGATAATAATAAAACTATAAATAACAATGGTAAACGTAATAAAACATATATTTTTAAAACATAATCACTTTGTACAAATACGACTTAAAAGACGACTTAAATATAACCAATTGTCTTTAAGCAACTCAATTGTGTCTTTTAAAACGGATTGCATTCTCTACGATGGTGCATAGGCAGCCAGCCAACACAACGTAAAACTAAGCATACTAACAATGACCTGGGTCTGTTTTCTTTATTTAGTTTTACTCAGTCACTTGATCAACTTACTCATACAGCCAACACCTTATCATCAACAATGCGGGTGAATTCGCTATGATAGTGCTCCAATCATTCAGCAAAAGAGCGACTCGGACCTGGTTACATTTTTAATCGCCTTCGTCCGCCATGATAACAATTATTTGAATTCCTCCATCAAACTAATTGTAAATGTTCCAGTTTGTAGGGCAGTTAAGCGATGGGACCTGCTCTGGCGCATATTCGAGTCGAAATCGGTACTGTCGTGTTCAGACCTTGATTTGATACCAATGGATTTGCTTTAGATCTTCGGTGGTTGATATTTGCTGATACAAATCCGTGTCCGACCGTCAAGGACACTATTATTGGGACGACACCTAGTCCAGTACAGAGAACGTTCCGGTCCAAATTCGTTTCGATGTTATTGATATTAGACACAAAAAATTGCATCTCGATACATTCAGTATGCGTTGGCATGATGTAGTGTGCTATAACGTTAACTATATGATGCATTGGATATTACATTTAACTCTTTGAACCGATTTTGTCATCAGTTTAGGACCAGACCAGGCAGCTAACCCACGCGGTCCGATCAGGTTCTATATTGTTGGCTGTTCAACTAAATTGTCTTTTTCAGAGTTTGCAATGGAGTCTTCCGAATGAAAAGTCCATTACAACATTTCAGTATTGGACGTGTTAACGAATGAATGATTAATCGTCTAGTGAGCTTTTTATATCAACCCAGTTGCTATCCTCCTACACTTAGACATATTTGTATATGTGTGTTTGTAATCTTTAACTTTGTTCATGTTTTCCTTCAAACTTTTCATATACATTGTTTTATTGAGCAATGTTCGCATGTTTTATTTGTCTTTTTATTTACAATGTTTCTTTCAAACATTAAAACACAATTTTTCATTGAGCAATGCCCGCATTGTTTAGTTGTCTTTTTCATTTACAATTTTGTTAAAGTATATATGGCGGATTTCGACCACCAGATGTATGGTTAATGACAGACATTCTGAGATTTGCATATTGAAAAATTTTTCATATTTAATAATATTATAGTATGCAGTATTGTTACATATTTACATAATTTTCATCGTTAGGAAGAAAACACCCGTTTAAAGTAAGGGTCCTGTTTTCGATGAGTGAATGTTTTAGTTCTTTTGAAATAAAATACTGTTTATCCGCTCTGATACGTGGGTTATGCAGACTAATTTGCATTATATGATGTGCTTAAAGGTATTTATTGTATTAATTGGTTTAACGTCTTTTTAAAAAACATCATATCACGGCGGCCAGTTTATTTACTCATGTGTTTCATGGCTTTCTCACACCAATTCTCCGCACAACATACTTTTCAACTGACTGCATTTTCAAGTAGACTGTTTGTCCATTGGTGGAAGACGAATGTCGGAAAGAATGTCGGCTGAGCTGGGGTTCCAACTCACAACCCATCGATTGCCAGCTTTTGTCGCGAATGACTGAGCTACCGGGCTCGGCTCTTAAATATATATATGCTTAAAACATATCTTTGAAAGTATTGTTTGCGTACAGATAAAGGTTTGCAAAGCAGTTTATACATGTTCTGCTTCGCTGATTATCTTTATAAGAACGCATGCCTTCAGTACATCAAAAGCTGAAGTATCGAACTATGCAAATTGATAAGTGAAAAAGAAGAATGATGTACGACGTATCTTTTACATTCTAACAATGACGTACATTGTAAGTGAGCCAAACATATGCACTAGATAGACGTATACCATAACGTCGACATAAATACGACGTAATATAACTGGCGAATACCCATAACAATATTCAAATTTGAAACAAGAGTAGAGGACCTTAAATAAGCTATGAAAATGTGGTCAAATCCATTTTCTTGATGATTCCTATAATGTAAAATATATGAGAACTAAATTGGTTAAGACTAACCCAAAGCAGAAGCTTGTATATACATGATACCTTAACAAATAAACAAGGGCGAACATATTTGGTAAAACACAGTGTGATGCCGTAATGTAAGTAAAAACGATTCTTCAAACTGCATAATTGGTAATGGCGTTCACGTAACCTGGGACGTCATGTTTATTCTAGGATGCAGGTAGAGCTTACGGTTGAATAGTTATATTTGAGGCCATACTGCAATTGATGCAGTTGCTATCGCATTCACGACAGTTTATTGGCCAGCCTTTACTATTTGTCACATATATTACCCTTGTTCGGTATTCAATGAACTCATCTCGGGCATTCCAAATACCCGAGAAATCGTAAGAGTGGAAATGGGTATGTATGTCTTCAAAAATTACCGTACTCTGTGTAATTTTCTTATGTATCTGCACTATTTTCAGTGCAATCATATGTAGAGCGTTCTTTGCAAATCAAAGACAATGGACACACAATCCGTATTTGTCAAGAACGGTTCCTAATTTGGTAATGATACGTCATTGAAATATGATGTGACGTCATTAAAATATGATACTACATCATTCAAAATGTGGTAGTGGGCGTGATTCACTGTGTAAATTGTGTTATTTCGTTATTGAAAACATCGAAATTCATTTAAATCGAAATTCATTTAATCTTTTTAATTTTTTAAATTAAAACTTTGTATATAATAAAAGAAAAACTATATTGTATCAGCGAAACATGGCTTTGTATTGTGAATTCGGGACGTGGTCAAATTGACATATCGCTCGACCTTCGGTGTAGCAATATATCAATTTTTCACGATACTAAATCTAGTATAATTTCTACAACATTATATTCCCTATTCATTAGATTGGGAGTACTTAGAACAGTGATTGGTATATATATATATATACCTCTGTTCTATTATATCGACCTTCACATGTACGTTGCCTGTCTCGACTTATGAGTTATGAGGCATCAATTCATATTTCTTACTCCTTGTCGTATGGGACTGCGCTAACCAAACCTCCGATCAACTTTCGTAATAAGCGACTTCGATATCAAGGTCATGTGCTTACCTGCCTTGGTGATGTCCAACATATTTCTCGAAAAAGTAAACTGTTTTAAAACAAATTAATTTGGCTAGCGTCTAGCGATTAACAGTTTGCCGATAGAGATGGCCATAATCATGTAAATACATTCATTTAGAATATAGAGGAATTGTTCGAAAGTACCTCTATGAGAATTATTTATCGGCAAGATGAACTTATGCTTTAATTACGGGACATGAAACACCCGAAACAAGTAAGTAAAAACAGATCTTACTTTTCACGTTTCTTTTTTCTTTCTTTAAAGTCGCATTGTCATCTTTAAATGAACTGATTCCGTTATTTCATGCATTATTAAGATAATTGCAGAATCTGAGTAATAAAATGGATTAACTAGAAAGTCATTCCTGGCGTACAAAATTACAGTATATTGTTAAAAAGGGTTATATAAATGTAAGCTTGAAATATATTCAGTATAAGTCAGAGAGTTTTAAAATAATAGCTTGGAAATACCATGTCCTAACCATAAAGATATTCAACGATTAATTCTTTGATTGTTAACCTCGCTTTGAACATGTTTTCAATTACTTCAATGCATTTCCTGTTTAAGATACCTGTACTACTGGTCCATTATCCTGACACCAGACACTCAGTCGTAATACTGACCCCGCAACCATGAGCGCAAAGTAAGGCCATAATTACTACCATTTGTAAAGTATTTAGTGTGTCCAAGCCGGGGAACGAAACCACGACCTTACGCACCCTAGGCGGACGCTCCACCGCTACGAAGGAATCATCGTCTAAAAGGCATTGACAAAGGTGTTTGTCCTACAACTGTATACTGGGTATATAACTCGGATATGCTTTAGTTGAAGTTGTTTATCTGTTTGTATGGCGTCTGACGCTATATTCAACACCTTTCAGTTATATCAACGCGTTTTCTTGGTAAGTTACTGTTACAGGACATACTGCGCATTTTGGAAGTCTGTTATTGCATTATATCTCACATCGTCGTCTGTTTCATAATTATTCAGTCAAGTTAGCATGCACCGCAATCATGGAATAATTGTTGTAGACTGTCATATAGTGCCATCTAATTGCTTCGCTATGGCAGTAAAATCAACAAGATAAGTTTCCTTTACAATCGAAACTTACTTTCTCTATGCGAAGAGAGACAACTCTTGACACGAATGTTTTGATTATCAGATGGAGGAACAGATGAGTTGAATATGTATTTAACGGACCAGAGTGCATTAGCACGCCTGCAACCCTATGCATGACACGTTACTGATCAGCCGTTGCTTTTGGTCAACTATAGCGTCCTCCTTCAGTAATAAGTGCATTTATTTTGGTTATTACTTATACTCATTAGTCGAGCAACTTTAATAGTGTAGGAAGGGTTACGTTTTCGAGAATCACTGTTTTCTTCGCAATTGTAATCTTATATAAGTTGTTAAAATATAGATATGCGAATACCATAATAAGGGCGACGATAATATCTACGTTACAAGTGCACGAATTGACGTGCTATTGCTGGCTACTGGACATATGACGCACTTGTATGTGTTATGGTCAGAAATTTACATATTCCACTAGATCTAGACAGAACATGGAAACGTCTACACTAGAAGAGTAGAAATAATATAAATATTTGCTCCGAACCAATACGCGTATATCCCCTATCGGGCACAAGATATATATTATATTTATTGAGGATTTTCAATATATTTAAGAATTGATGTACATGCAAATAGGACATATGCATATGTACATGACCAAATTTCCTGTGTCTAAACATCATTATATACGTGACGTTTATATTTACATGATCTAAAAGGGTAACACGAACAGTAAATAAGCGTAAATCCCCAGATGTTCTACAAAAAACATGTTACATATGCAAGCCAATCATTCGGATTATGTGACTCAGTTAATGCAAACGACAAAGTTCCAACGCAAGGACAAACAAACACTAATACACACATAATTTAGGGGTAAGTGATATATAAAATGAAAAACCTTCCAACTATCGTGAGATGTCTTACCAACGATTTGAGATGCTATTCTCACAATATAATTAACGCATTCATTTCCTCTGCTCAAATTGTATACAGCTGTCAGCAACAACATGATTTTCAACAAATTAAGTTGGATGACAAATATATTGTTACGTTGCCTGTCCCGACAGAAAGGTGCATTTAAATTATGCAAAATATTATATTATTCCAAAAGCTTTGTTGTATGGGACTACATGTCGTTGATAACGTTCTTTTTAATGTACAAACATCTTAAACAGATCTTAAGTTTTCCATACAATACGCTTATTTAACGTTCATTTAACGTTATTCGATGTGTACGCGAGGGAGGGTTGTTGTCTACTGTTCTGTATCTAGAAATCGTAGATAAACTAGAAACGACATTTCAAGACCTAGGAATTCACTTCATGTCCCTAATTATCCCGATGACGAGAAGTTTCGAGCAGTGAAAAAACTCGAGAAAAGATACATTTGGAACGAGTCTTGCTTATAACAGGAGGCACATAGGGATGTTTACGATGCAAAATTAGTTTCACATGAATAGATTGACTTGAAATGTCCCAGTATTACCCATATATGTCATTGCAAGAATTGTTCTTCTACTGTCCATGCTAATATTAATAGGTGCGGTTGTAGGCTTGATCACTCAATCTAGTCCTGATCCTATTGCTATTGTGAGATAGTCTGCTAAGCAGAATGAACTACATTACCTTTTCACATCTTTATGGGACATAACAGACGACATAAATATGGATCTCATTTCCTTGAAACCGAACTTATCCGCTCTGAATATTTGATAAAATGATAGAGTCAGTACATGCTAAAAATGTACAGATGAACATTTATATGAGCATTTCCCAGACAGATTTCAACGACGTATTATATGTGAACGGTTTGTCGATATAAATATGGCAACACTGGGAATATCACTCGGATATGATATGGTAGAGTTTGTTTATTTGATTGTATGTTGTCTGATGCTGAATTAAACACCTTTAATTTGTATGAAGTCGTTTCCAGAATAAGTTACCAGTACTGCTGGTCCAATTATTCTGACACCAGTAATAACCTCTGAATACTGAGAGCCAATGAGGTAAACCCATTACTTCCAATAGTACTGTACACGTATTTGGTTTGACCCAGCTAATTATTGAGCCCTCGAAGCATTATAACCTTAGACGGAAACTCTACCATAACACAATCGATGCAAAAATACGCTAGGAGAAGGAAACACACACTTGTAAACGATTTAAACCAATCAATTTTGATGCCCGTACAAATAAGTGTTTATATTAAAACATGTATGATATTCTCAGTAATCCTCTATGCAAAGAGCGACCACTGTTGACAATAATGTATCACTGAATGAAGAGTTGCTTTCAGTCTGAAAAGCAGTGAATCCAGCCTGAATAAGATGTTCGAAGATATATTTCAACCACACTGGATAAATCAATAAATAAACAAGGTATTACTAATGACTCCAGTATGAAATTGACGATATGAATAAATGAACGGTCAGAACATATATGCATTTCTCCTAAAGTCGGTCAGGGACTTCAATTCTGGATCGGTCTGACCTTTGGAATACTCTTAAAGAAAGTGATCATCATATGTTTAAGTTTTTGTTTCATGGATTCTTTACAAAAACGCGATCGGTCATTGCTGAACCTATGCTCAATAGAATAGCGAAATCGCAAAATGAAAAAACAGATGTTGCTGAATAAAATAGTTTGTACCCTGAAAATGTTTAAGTGAATTAATACATGAATGAAATAGTTATTAGTAAAAACGTAAAGTACAAATTTGACTTTTAATCAGACAAGGTTGGCTTTTTACAAGGTATAAAAGGAAAATAGCAAGATTTGCCAGGAATACATATTTAAAATACTTATTTGTATGGGTAAGTCATTAATGGTGTAGTGATAGAGCGTCCACCTCGGATGCGAGAGGTCCCGTTGTTGATACCAGGCCGGATCATACCAAAGATTATATTGAGTAATTGCACCACTTGTTTATTTGATACTGCATCATTACACATGTATAACTATTTGTACATGTATCACTTATTTAATTTGTATTACGTTAGGATTGTTTTTTATTTCTCTCCGACAATGCACTTCCAAGCATATCCATTCTTCGCAAATTATTCTTAAAGATTCAGGAAACCTTAACCCTTTCCCACGTTTAGATGCAATTAGACGCATCTGCAGCTGAATACAATGAATCACATTGTGGCAAAATATATAATTGCTAATAACGGGCAATATTTCTTTTGCCGAAACCTGTTTTTAACTCTATTTGATTATATATTTCTTTATCACCTATTTTGGTAATATATGTTGAAAGTCGTCCGCTGCAGAACTGTTTTGTGTGGGAAAGGGTTAAACAAGAGAAAACACAACTTCAAATTCAAAGTAAAAACTTCTCTCAGGTGGTCGGCATTTCTATATTGACATGGAAGCGTTATTAGTGGATTTTGGTATCATTTGCACTCAAATTCATACATGCGGGTTTATTTAACCCATTGCAAAGGGTTTACCATTACCGATATTACGACTTACTTTGGGCGTTCCTGCGGCGTGTATGAGAATTGTCGATTGAAGAACGTATTAGATATCTATCGAATTCCTCGTCGACAATTTATTAGCAGGTAATTATGTACCGAAGTAATAAACAGGTTGGTCTTTATTTGTGTTTTACACAGCTTTAACGGTATTTCAGCTATATAACGACTTTTCCTAGGTAATTTACCAGACTGCTACCAGTAATATTGAATCCTGGCACTGCTTGATGAGTCGTTTGCTATCCGGAAACCCTGATCTCCTATGAGGGTAATCAATTACTACCATTTGTTATGTATTTAGTATGACCGGATCGGGGATCGAACCAAAGGTTGATATGAACCTTCAGAAATATTCTTTTCAAATGAACAGGCTGCTATGTAACGTGTTCTAGCTTTTTCTGACTTTTGTTGGTAGCTGTAATTGACCTGGTGACGAATTGTTTTCTTGGATATGCTTTGACGCTTTCCAACTTGAAGTAGATTTGCAACAGAAGACGTTGAAAACACCAAGTTTTAAATATCTTTATTAATTGAAAAGTTATTATTTAATAGAGTTGAAAACATAGAGGCGGTATTAAAGATTACCCGAAAAGAAGAACTTCTCCTATTTTCTGTCTTCAAATGTTGTCTTCTGCAGATGCGTCAGAATCCTTCTGCAAGTTGGACAGGGTTAATGAAATGATATATGGTTGTGACATTGCATAGTTAGATCTAATGTTTCAAAATATGCAAGTGACCCATCGAGTGTATACATACTGGAATATATTTGACCTCTTCCTTGAACCGTTAATGTCATCTGACAGGTTCTAATAGACAGGTAATCACTTAAAACTTTAAATAAAAACTGGCCATGTGGTTTCAAAATGAGAGACGTACAAACTAACTATTTTGGCTTGGCGCGGCTTCTCTATTTGGCATGGTGATTTACGGTTTACCCTTTTAAAACCGTATTGCAAAATATAAACCCTTTTAAAATTAACCCTCCATAATTCAAATACAAACTTGAATATGATGATAAAATAACATCCTCGTTACAACAAGATTGTCAACTTTAAAAACAACTGATCGTCTAATATCTAAACTTGAATACTCGACTATGTTAGTGTTAATTAGTATAATTGTATATTTTGAAATAAACAAAGGTTTATAACGAGATTGCTTTGAATTAATTTCTCACCATACACACGGACAAGTGTGGATCACACAACTATTGTACTTCATTCCCGTCCAAATTTGAGTAACAATTATCTATTTAAATAAAATATGTAGGCAATACCTACTAATCTAGACGTTAGTTTAAGAAAGTTATACAAATGCCGGCTGAGTACATACACAATAGTTCGGAAGAAATTGATGAAGTAAGTAGAATTTCTTGATAACAAATCAAGCAGTTTATATCTTCTCAAAATATAAGGAGCGAAACTAGACAGAAACAGTTATTATCCGTTTTTCTTGATGATGTTTAATCCACTAGTTCACTAATCTAAATTCATGGAAACTATTGTAGACACTCCAGAGACCATGTTTATTTGATGTGAGATGACAGTTTGTAAGAATGTTTATCCTGATGATACAATGTATATGTAGATAGCTTACCTTTAAATGTGTGTCACATCAGATGGAAACTACCACAATTAAGAAAACATGGTTTGGAAATTCTATAGGCCACATGTTTTAATCTAGATTGATGAGCTTTTGCCAGATTGCTTTTCTCGATATAATCTAGAATAAGCCGAAATATGAGTCCTGTCTAGTCAAGCACAAGGTCACTAGATCAAATTGTAGTCCTCTTGAGATCACGTTTTTAATTTAGCATGCGCTAACTTTATCATCATGTTTGTCATGATGACGCACTGACTCAGTGGTGTAGACCGTCCGCCTTGTTGTGGGAGTTCGTGGGGTTGAATCCCGGCCGGATCAGACCAAAGACTTTAAAATGGTAGTGATGGCTGCCCTCCATGGCGCTCAAGGTTCTGGGGTGGTGGCTGGCTGGTGTCAGGATAAACGGACCTGCAGTACATGAAACGCCGAGATATAACTGAATTGTTCAAAGTGATGTAAAAAACTAGGACATTAGGCTATATATTAGGAAAATATCTACGTTCGATTACGGGTTAGGTCACTGAGTCTTAATTTGCGAAAACATTAAGTTAAAGTACAGTGGTAAGAAGTTATTCTGTAAATATTGTTTATAACTGTCACCCAGCATAAATTTGTCGTTCCTAAGTTCAGCTAACAGGGCTAAAGGATTTGTAATAAAACATTTATTTTACGCTGTTTTACTATTATTTAATTTATATCACGGCCACACTTCTCCGATGCATGATCCCTGGCTAAACAAATCAGTACAAGGCTTTGAAATGTAATTTGCCCAAGGGCACTCCACCATGACCGACGCGACTTGGGATTAAATCTTCGACGCTCGGTTCAAAATCCCCGACGCTAACTACTTGGCCACGACGAGTTCCCAATATATATATTGAAGAACGTTAATAAATATTTTTCAGTAGTTATTTTCGTTACTTTTCCCCAAAAACAACAAATATATAGCAGGCCAATTTAAAAAACATATTTTCAGAATGATGGAAAATGTGGTTTGCTGTAGAGGTGTCAAAGCGGATCTGTATGAAGGAAAGGGTTTACATGCGGTTTTCGTAGAAAAATTAAATCGGGTAATGGAACTTGGCTGCTATAAATTAGAGGGGTAAGACTGGTATTAACCCCCTTTCCCACATACAGCAGATGATAAAACATACTTGAAACAAATTGGAAGATGTCATTAGATGAAAGTACAATAATTGCTCGTGTTGAGAGATTTCTTCTTGTGTCGCCATGTTTTCAAAAGCCGTCTGCTACAGAGACGTCCGAAATCGTTCATATGAGGAAAATGGCTTTTTAAAAATTATATTGCAATATAATAATAAAAAAATAAATGAAGCTTAAGTTTCATGTGTATTCTAGCCACACACCTTTTCTGTGTGCTCTACCAGGGGACATCGTTTTAGTAAATACTTTGTAGTTTGTTGTTCCATGCCACATGGACATTGCGGTGATGGGTGTTGTGTCCTGTGCGTAACCAGGATTTATTGACGTGTTCCTGTCAGTATAGGAGATGAAAGTCATCCTTGACCGATATACGCTTCATCAGTGTCATGTTCATCGTGACCCTTTCCACATAGGTGATTGTTTTGTGGCTGGTGACCTTTACTTCCTTAATTGCAAGTATGTCTGTCTACTAACAAGTGCTAGTTGGAATGCATTGGAGGAGAACATGTCTGGCTTGACATAGCTGACATAATGTTACGGAAATTGAAGGCTGTTTGCAGTAGCGTAACGCTTCTAGAACTGTCAGAGGACCAATTGGGACGGGCATCAGCGAACAGTCCTCTTTGGGCTATTCTTTAACTGTTAGTGCTCGCATACAAAAATAAACTGCTGCCTTGTATTTAGTACGGTGCTATCCAGTTACCAAACTAACGGTCTCGGTTTTTCCTGTGGTGTGGCATGAAAATGTCATAACTTTCGTCAAGAAATATCAACAGTTTCTAATCCGTCTATGTATACACGTCTCCATCTTTCTGGTACAGAAACTAATTTAGATGTCATAATTCATCCTGCATATTGAAAAGTTGCTGCCAAGTAACATGACTAAAATATATATAAGCACTACAGTCCCACGTAGAAAGTGTAATCTTCCGCTTGAATTATTTACTTATATGATACATTTTACATGTGGGTATGTGTACACTAGGTTAGATTTCACCTGAACATTGTATTGTTATTGCAACCTGAAAAGTACTGTAAAATCACTGTCAATGATCAATCTGAATGTCCAATGTTAACTGACCATTATAGTGCAACCATTTTAACTGCTATCTTAAATTTCATTTAAGACATCAAAAATTAAATTGCATAATCATTGTTCATGGCAAGCCGGTAGTATATTCTACGCCCCCCTTGACTATTGTTTAATTGTGTATAGATACCCTGAGATATGTCTATCAACGAATTACTTAAAACAAATGCCCTCATTTACGTGCATGACATCGTTATCTGGTAAGTCTCTTATTAGAAGGATTTTTAACACTTTGTATTATTTCAGAAAAGGAATCACGATAGATATTGTTTTGTTGTGACCCTCACTGTTCGTTATTATTAGACCAATGACCAACCGTATGCACGGATCCATTTTGTCATGATCCAATGGCCTTACCTTTCGCTTAAGATATTCAACAAAATAAGATTGTCGTTATTTACGCGGCCCTTGTTATTTATTTCACAAAAGTCACGATCAGGTAAATTTTGTTGATCATCTCCTCGATCATCTAAACAGACTTTACGATCTTCTTGTTGGCGTCGGTCGGGGAAGGGATCGTGAAGTTTGGAAGGGGGAGGGTGCTATTCATGCAAACATAAGATGCGTTTTGTTTATTGATTGATTGCAGTTTAGCGCAGTTAAATTACTGCGGCCAGTTAACATGTGTATCCTTGGTCCAATTCCTCGAACATAAATTAGTGCTTCATTCTATTAAAAATTACAGGTACATGTCATTATCTTTGTTTCCCTTATAACGAGCACAGCTCGTTTCTTGCTTTGTGCTCTGCACGTTTAGAGGTTTAGCCTTAATTAAGGGAAATTTCCTATATTCAGTATGGAAACAAATTGGGTGCAAAGTTACTACGGCCTAGCTCATGAAATCCAAATAAAATTACATAGAAAAAAGCAGGGAACCATGACCGACATTTATTCATATCCGGCCGACGTCAGATCCGTCCAAATCAACCTGGTTCCCGAGATAACGACAACAACTCCTTTGTTTACAGTAAAGGCTGATAACCAGAACCTATCGGCTACGAGCTTTAGATAAGATTTTTTATTTCTCTCGTTTTCGTAACATATATTAACACAGATTACTATATATAATTTATGTCATTCAATATATGACCCGTTCCATGAGTAAACCAATATTATGAACTCTGCATAATATATCGACCCAGATCAGCCTGCACAATTTGCGCAGGCTACTCTGGGTCGATATATTCTTTCTCGGGGAGATAGAGATAAAGAGTAATTATTCCTGAAACTGGAGGCGAAAAATAGTCTGCCCGGGTTAGCCTGCGCGGCATGCTTAGGATGATGCGGGTTGATACTTTATGCAGAGTCCACACTGTTGGTTTTCTCGTGGCACGGCTCATATATTTAAATTAATTAAAACATAAATGGTCTTCTTTTAATTCCGACGAAATATATGCAACAGACAACGATAAACGTGTTGTCTCTTTTCCCACAGTGCTGTCTACTCCGTTAAATGTTTTAAAAGATGGACATTTTCAACTTCCTGCTATCGATTTTTAAAGTATAATACATAATTCCTAAATGGATTATGGTTATATTATATAAGATAATGGGTCAAATCACATAACGTGATTGTCACGTGAACACAAGTTTAAGAACCCATAGTGTTTTTTTTTCTGATTTCTTCGTATTACTTAATAAATAGATCGATTCTATGAAAGGAACTAAATTTGCGCTGATGCAATGCGTATGTACATTCAAGTTTTTTTTAACAATTCAATTCAATCCTTTATTAGCAAGTATCGACAAAATTTGTCTTTGGCGGGCGGATTTCCCTTGTATGAATATCCAGTGAAATCTTTAAATATATTCTTGTCCAAACGTATATAGGACTGTCTTTAAAATACTATGGCACGCATGTTCCTTGACACCAATAATGTTCAACTAATTTCGATCCGTTGACAAGCACGTCCACCATGGGGCGACGCTAGTTTTCCGTGATTGCATAGAGTAAGGTAATTGAGAACCATTTAATTTCTATTAATGCAGGTGAGCGACTTAGGACCATCATGGTCAACTTTTGTAACTAGTATTTTATTACTTATAGAGAATGTACAATTGATACTGTGCCAATTTGTTTGACTTGCTCTAGTTATTCTATTTTTATATTGTGCTGCGTGTTCCGTTATTTATTTAATTTCATTCCTCAGCTTTGGTAATGAAAACATGAAACCCGCATTGGGTTATTTTTGCCTGTGTAAATAGTAAAAAAGAATTAATGCATTTGAGAACAGCAGGGAGTTTAGGTGTTTATACATTTGCGAACAATTAAGGCTCAGGTGATCCAGTACATACATGAGTGGATATCATTGGGGACTTGGAACCGGGCGTTCGTTGTTCGATCCCAAGTCACGGCGGTCAATGTTAAATGATTTTAACCCTTTCCCACATACAACAAATCTGCAGCAGACGACTTTGAAGACATGGTGACAAACACCTGAAAAATCTCCGTAAAAGATAGCTAAATTGTTAAATAAAGTTGAAAACATGATGGCCAAATGTTTTCAAAGGTCGTCTGCTGCTATTCCGTCAAAGTTTGTCTGCTGGTGGGACAGGGTTAAGCAAGGCACATTTTTTAGCACTGAACAGGTTTGTTAACGAGGGATCATGCATGAATAAAAAGTCGCCGTTATATAATTGAAGTAATGTTGAAAACAGCGTAAAAAACACAATAAAGCAAACCATCAATGATTTAGTTCCAGGATTACTGACTTTATTCAAAACACGATTGGTGGGGTCGTGAACGCAGGAAAAAAAAATCAAAGTCACTTTCTTGATCAAAGTATTAAATGTTTTACCTTACATCATACTTGATTGATGTCGCCTTTCTTGCATGAAGTCGTGGGTTCGATCCCCGGCTGAGTCATACAAAATACTTTAGACACGGTAGATGTGGCTGCCCTCAATGGTGCTCAGGGCTGAGGGGTCAACATTACGTCTGACTGGTTAGTTTCAGGATACATGTACCAGTATTACTGGTAGCTTACCCAGGTACATGTAATCCCGTGATGAAACTTAAAACACTCAATCAATCAACATGATTGCATACACCTTTGAAGTGGGCAATGTGGTCCAGTTTAGACAACAAGTGTGTTAAGTATACAAGTATGTGTTATTCACAATGCCTTCCCTCGACTACGTGGATGGGATAAGATGTGTTGAATAGAAACACGTCGAACATGCCGTATGGTAGGTTTCCCTATTATGTTCCAACATGCAACACATATGCGGCAGACGACTTTGAAAACATATTGAAAACAACTTTAAAATCGCATTAACATCAACCATGATTTATTGAAAATATTTGAAAACAAAAGTTTTGACACAAGGAGAACTTGCTCATTCCTCCTATTGTGGTAATGGTTTCAAAGGTTGTATCTTGCGTATGCGTCAACATGCGTCTGCATGAGATGTAAGGTTGGGGGGGGGGGGGGGGGAGCTACACAGATACGTTGTTAAAAGTGTCAATTGCCAACGCTGTAGTAACAGGACATAGTGACGTAAACACCATTCAGACAATGTATCAACAATTTGTCAGTCACATATCGGCGGCCAGTTCACCTATCCATATGAGTCCTGGTTTTCTCATACCAGTACTCCACACAATATACTTTACAAGCATTTGGTTGCTTTTCCACATAAACTGTTAGCCCATTGGTGTGAAACGATTTACGCTTGTCACGGTGACTTTGCTTCCAATGTCAGAAAGAATGTTGGCCGAGCTGGGGGCTCGAACTCATAACCCCTTGATTTACAGCCGGCGTCGATACCGACTGGGTTACCGGGGCTCGGCCAAATCTGTGTAGTAATACAAGTATAGGCATATACAATACAACCTCTCCAGCGCAACATCTGGCCAAATCAAAGAAACTAAGCTGTTAAGAGAGGTGTCGCTGTATTTTAGATTGTATTCAATCCCCAAATTGAAATATCTAAATAAGACAACGTAAGATAGTGGGAAATTGTTTGTCAGGGGTAGTTTCGTCGTTTCCTGTAAATGGTTTTCGGTGTTTTCTACCAATGTTTCCACGAAAGTGGAACTAATCTTCACGAAAGTGAAACCTGTGTGTTTTTCTTTTTATACATTTGTTTGGTTAATTCAAAATATAACCTTAACAAAAATCATATCATTTATCACTATAAAAGATTATCTTTACTCCATACGACGGATTGGCCCGATGGTTTAATAGTTACTACGCTGGCCTGTCAATTTGTTCTTGAAGTTGTTGCTCGTCAGACAAGACAGAATGTTTATGAGGTGTTTCGCATATACAGCAATGCTGCAGCAGACGACATTTAAAAAATCCAGACATTGTCGCAAAATGTTTTCAAAAGCCGTCTGCTGCAGAAGCGTCAGAAACGGTTTGGATGTGCGTATGTTTTCAGAAATTACACAGTATAGTCAATTTATAAATGCGAGCCTAGACGCTAGAGGCGAAATGCATTTCCATGGTCGTCATCATATACATCGAGTACTGAAGTAAACGTAATGGGACTTCGGGTGCGGGAGTTCACGTGTTCGATCACCGTCCCGGTCATATAAAATCTTTGAAAATGGTAGTACTTCTCAGGGTTGTTGGGTTAGCGTTACGACTGACTGGCCTGTGTCAGGATAAATGGACTAGTAGTACTGGCGTGAAACACCAAACCATCAAGTCATTCGGCTACAGTCAGAGTGTTACGTAACTCGAATTCACAGCCATTGCTTTACTGAGAATAGGCGAACAGTGAGGACGGCATGCGAACGAACAGAGATCTGTTGAGTGTATGCGAACGAACCGAGATATGGTAATTGTGGTCAAACGAACCGAGATATGGTGATTGTATGCGAACGAACAGATATATGATGATTGTGTGCGAACGAATAGAGATATGATGATTGTGTGCGAACGAACCGAGATATGGTGAATGTGTGCGAACAAAGAGAGAGCTGATGACTGAGCGAACGAACAGATATATGGTGAGTGTGTGCGAACGAACAGAAACCTAATGATTGCGTGCGAACTAACAGAACTCTGATGATTATGTGCGACCGAACTGGTTAGATTCAGTCCTTTCGAACTATGTGCACATGCACTTAGTCCCGACTTCGCATGATAAAAGCCTTTTCTCAAATTAGTTTTATATCCAGTGTCTGCACATTAATCAGTATATGTTCTGCTGATTTGATTGGAGTTTAACGCCCTGTTTCAACACGTATTACTTACCCAGGAATCGCAGTGATATAACTGAAAACATGTTGAAAGAAGCGTAAAGCAACACTCAATAAAGCAATAGTCGAAGAGGATTGTCACTAGTCACACTTAGTTAGTGTAAGAAAGAGATCAATGGCCGTGAAGGGGTTCGAATCCCGACCTCTGAATTGAAAGTGACTCGTCATTACATACTAAGCTAAGGAGGATCTGTTTACGTTATTGAAGATCATAACAAACCGTTTTCACTACATGAATAGAAAATGGGTGTCAAGGTTTAAAACACAATTGTATGGCTCTTACATGTCGCCTAAAAAGCGGTTAACCCTTTTCAGACATATTGAAGACGTGTGTTGATGCCTCTGAAAGCAGGCACCTTTATAAAACAAAATGAGCAATTTCTCCTTTTGTTACAATGTTTTCAAATTTAGTCTATGGTTCAACTAAAGGCGTCTGCTGCTAAATGTGTTGTACATGTTTGTGGGAAAGGGTTAAATGTATTCGTGCACTGCTAAATGTGCTGTACATGTTTGTGGGAAAGGGTTATTCGTGTAATCGTGCCCTGCTAAATGTGCTGTACATGTTTGTGGGAAAGGGTTAAATGTATTCGTGCCCTGCTAAATGTGCTGTACATGTTTGTGGGAAAGGGTTAAATGTATTCGTGCCCTGCTAAATGTGCTGTGCATGTTTGTGGGAAAGGGTTAAATGTATTCGTGCCCTGCTAAATGTGCTGTACATGTTTGTGGGAAAGGGTTATTCGTGTAATCGTGCCCTGCTAAATGTGTTGTACATGTTTGTGGGAAAGGGTTAAATGTATTCCTGCCCTGCTAAATGTGCTGTACATGTTTGTGGGAAAGGGTTATTCGTGTAATCGTGCCCTGCTAAATGTGCTGTACATGTTTGTGGGAAAGGGTTAAATGTATTCGTGCCCTGCTAAATGTGTTGTACATGTTTGTGGAAAAGGGTTAAATGTATTCGTGCTCTGCTAAATGTGTTGTACATGTTTGGGGGAAAGGGTTGAATGTATTCGTGCCCTGCTAAATGTGCTGTACTTGTTTGTGGGAAAGGGTTAAATGTATTCGTGCCCTGCTAAATGTGCTGTACATGTTTGTGGGAAAGGATTGAATGTATTCGTGCACTGCTAAATGTGCTGTACATGTTTGTGGGAAAGGGTTATTCGTGTAATCGTGCCCTGCTAAATGTGTTGTACATGTTTGTGGGAAAGGGTTAAATGTATTCGTGCCCTGCTAAATGTGCTGTACATGTTTGTGGGAAAGGATTGAATGTATTCGTGCACTGCTAAATGTGCTGTACATGTTTGTGGGAAAGGATTATTCGTGTAATCGTGCCCTGCTAAATGTGTTGTACATGTTTGTGGGAAAGGGTTATTCGTGTAATCGTGCCCTGCTAAATGTGCTGTACATGTTTGTGGGAAAGGGTTATTCGTGTAATCGTGCCCTGCTAAATGTGTTGTACATGTTTGTGGGAAAGGGTTATTCGTGTAATCGTGCCCTGCTAAATGTGCTGTACATGTTTGTGGGAAAGGGTTATTCGTGTAATCGTGCCCTGCTAAATGTGCTGTACATGTTTGTGGGAAAGGGTTATTCGTGTAATCGTGCCCTGCTAAATGTGTTGTACATGTTTGTGGGAAAGGGTTAAATGTATTCGTGCCCTGCTAAATGTGTTGTACATGTTTGGGGGAAAGGGTTATTCGTGTAATCGTGACCTGCTAAATGTGTTGTACATGTTTGTGGGAAAGGGTTAAATGTATTCGTGCCCTGCTAAATGTGCTGTACATGTTTGTGGGAAAGGGTTATTCGTGTAATCGTGCCCTGCTACATGTGCTGTACATGTTTGTGGAAAAGGGTTATTCGTGTAATCGTGCCCTGCTAACTGTGTTGTACATGTTTGTGGGAAAGGGTTAAATGTATTCGTGCTCTGCTAACTGTGTTGTACATGTTTGTGGGAAAGGGTTAAATGTATTCGTGCTCTGCTAAATGTGTTGTACATGTTTGTGGGAAAGGGTTAAATGTATTCGTGCTCTGCTAAATGTGCTGTACATGTTTGTGGGAAAGGGTTGAATGTATTCGTGCCCTACTAAATGTGCTGTACATGTTTGTGGGAAAGGGTTAAATGTATTCGTGCTCTGCTAAATGTGCTGTACATGTTAGTGGGAAAGGGTTAAATGTATTCGTGCCCTGCTAAATGTGCTGTACATGTTTGTGGGAAAGGGTTATTCGTGTATTCGTGCCCTGCTAAATGTGTTGTACATGTTTGTGGGAAAGGGTTATTCGTGTATTCGTGCCCTGCTAAATGTGCTGTACATGTTTGTGGGAAAGGGTTATTCGTGTATTTGTGCCCTGCTAAATGTGCTGTACATGTTTGTGGGAAAGGGTTATTCGTGTATTCGTGCCCTGCTAAATGTGCTGTACATGTTTGTGGAAAAGGGTTATTCGTGTATTCGTGCCCTGCTAAATGTGTTGTACATGTTTGTGGGAAAGGGTTATTCGTGTATTCGTGCCCTGCTAAATGTGCTGTACATGTTTGTGGGAAAGGGTTATTCGTGTATTTGTGCCCTGCTAAATGTGCTGTACATGTTTGTGGGAAAGGGTTATTCGTGTATTCGTGCCCTGCTAAATGTGCTGTACATGTTTGTGGGAAAAGGGTTATTCGTGTATTCGAGCCCTGCTAAATGTGCTGTACATGTTTGTGGGAAAGGGTTATTCGTGCATTCGTGCCCTGCTAAATGTGTTGTACATGTTTGTGAGAAAGGGTTATGCGTGTATTCGTGCCCTGCGATTTGCGGTCTCGTTGACTACTCTGCAACGTGATCATATTAACATAATTTGAGGAAGGTTCTGATGACACTGTGCAGATGCACAGACCCGCCTATATTTTCACTGTACATTCGAACCTATGCTAAAGACCACTTTTGAATAGCAAGTCCGTCTCTATAGCGACGATACTTATCGTTTCTCAAATAATCATTTTCTGTTTAAATGACCCTGCAATTAAAGTCCAACTGTGAACAAAGACCATGGGTGGTCTATAAACGCAGGTTTGAATGTATACGTAGATGCAGTAAGACTCAAAATCTCTAGACGCGGCTCTAATTATTTAAATTGCTTTTTCATATTATCGATTTAAAAGAATCAAAATAACAAGTAATCTATTTTAACATTGATGTGAAGGTTATTTATATCTTTATTGGAATTCAGCAGAGGAACTGTAAAGAAAATATTTTGATTTTGACAGAGAAATTGGACCAAAAGGTGGTTTTCAATAGAATCATTAAATGCGACCATGATCGCGGTAATATTTGATTTGTACATGTACACACAACGAAATGTACGCATAGGGTATAGATTTAAGTAATTTTTAAATTTAAGTATTTTACTTTAGTGGCGATTCCTTAAATCTGCTTACCTCTGTATTTGATTCTACACTTTTAACAGGCGTCAATTGGTACGTGGAAATTAATAATTGAAAAAGAAAATACCACTTTCATAATTTTCTAGAGCAGAGTGCGAGAGTATACACAATTAACTTCTTCCTTTTATTTCAATTTAAATCGACAAATTCCTGTTATCAATGTTCTTAATTAGTATTGACATGAGTCAGGCAATAATTGACTGTGATATAACTTAAATGATGTTGAAAACGGCAATTTTCCTTGCATAGTGCTGAATTGTTTACCCAGGGATCATGGATAAGTGAACTGTCACCGTGATATAACTGAAATAATGTTGAAAGCGTCGTAAATTCCCAATAAAATAAAATAACGAGTCATAACGAGGTTATTTGTTATAAAGAAATAGAATAGTTCCTGGTTTAATATTCTTTCCACTGAATAAGTGTCATGCAAACTTTCTGAAATACAATAAATTTGCAGTAAACGACTTTAATAACTTCTAAGTAATAACGCTCCTTTAGATGAAGGAATGATTATTTTTTGTTTTATTGAGGTTTTACGCCGTTTTCAACATTATTTCAGTTATATCACGGCGACAGTTCACATATTCATGATCCCTGGGTAAACAAACCACTACTAGGCAAGGAAATGTGTCTTGTCCAAGGGCACTCCACCAATGACCGTCATGCCGTAACGAGAGATCGAATCCGGGACGCCCGGTTTCAAATCCCCGACGCGAACCACTCGACCGTATGATTATGGAATAAAACATTGTGACAAGGTGGGAAGTCGCTGATTATGAGCAATTTCTTATTTTGCAACACTGTTTTCAATTTCGATTGCTGCAGAGGCGCGTCAGAAAGCGTCTGTATGGGGGAAAGTATGAACAGAAATCCCTTGATTAAGAAGTTCGTTACCTCTATGGAGAAAACGGCACTTAACCCTATCCCACCTATAGACGCATTTTGAAAACATCGTGCCAAAAGGTGAAATTGCTCAAATATGAGCAATTCCTCTTTTTGCCACAAAGATTCCACTTTTTGTCAGTAATTAAACATACAATTATAGAGATTTTCCAAATCTTTGAGTAGACATTTTCAAAGTCGTCTGCTGCAGATTTGTTCGAAAGGTCAAACTGTACACAAAGCAAACGTATTTTCTTGTTGCAGACACATGAATTCAAAGTTGATGTACTCTTAGCATATCATATCAGTTAAGTAATGAACGGTAGCCTTATATCGGATTAAATAGATAGCTGCGTCCTAACGAAATTACTTTACATAGAGATAAAAAATGACTGATCAATCTCCCTGGTTTTCTATTTTTTCCACTGATTTAATGTCGTGTGAACATAACTATTAAGCGTTTCTCAAATATAATTTATTTAATTCAATTTAAGCTGATCTATTTTACATCGATTGTGAAACAAGCTTTAAGCTTATATTAATCACGCTCGATGTCTGCTCCCTGGAGACATTACCAGGACTCGCGCCGTTTGTGTAGAATAAACCAAAAGGCAAGAACCCGCTCGTCACGGGATTCGAAAGGTACGAGAGGTCCACGTCTTTAATAAAATCTAGGAAAAATATAAAACATTTCTTTAGATGAAAGTATTATTATTGAATAAAGTTTAAAACAGAAGTTTCTCAATGTGAGGAATTTCTTCTATTGCCACACTGTTTTCAAATTTCGTTCGCTGCAGAGGCCCGTCAGAAAGCGTCTGTATGTGGGAAAGCATAAACAGACATCCCTAGATTCGGACGTCCGTTACCTCTATGTAAAAAACGGCATTTAACCCTTTCCCAGATATAGACGCATTTTGACGCGTCTAAAGCCACAGATGCCAGTCTCGTTTCAAATCTAAAAATAGCATTTGACTATATATTGACAAGTTATATTTCCTTTTCTACGGCCCGGGACATCAATAGGGTTTTTAATTATTCGGCATATTTTGTTGTATTAATTTATTACAAAGCGCCTTATACAGCATTTCAAATGTGTACAAGAGAGAAAAAAGAAATTTCCTTTCGAAATTAGCGTAGTTTTGTGCTTTTATTAAAATATCTTAACAGTTATATCAAATGTTCATGTTAAATGTGTTCTTTATTGAGAATATAGCCAAAGAAAAAGATTTTCAGCGCGCCACTCCTGAATACAGATTACTCTCCGTGTTTTATAGCTGTGAAATAAGTAATGTACAATTGCTCTATGATAACTGCGTATTAAAAATATATGACACTTCTTAAAAATGGAAAAATCGGATTTACGAGTTTTTACTCAGACCTCATGCATCTCAGTGATGTACCCGAGCAGTAGTTTTACATTAAACTATATCTTGCATATATTTACATTAAATCTAATAACATTTGGTACATAACTTGCATTGACCGGAACATCTTTGAAAATGATAATTCCACGCGAATATCTTAAGGTAAATTACAGCCATTGCGATCAGAAAAATTGGCCGTTGGAAAGGAAATGTGCCTTGTCAATATATAGTCAAATGCTATTTTTTTTTTATTTTAAATGAGACTGGCACCTGTGTCTAAACAGACATTCTTAGGAAACATCGTGACAAAAGGTAAAATAGCTTAAAACACGAGCAATTTCTTCTTATGGCAGAATGTTTTCGACTTTGTTCAGTAAGTTAGCTACACTAATAGAGATGTTCCATAATTTTTAGTGCAGATCTGTTATAAGTGGGAAAGGGTTAAAACCCTAGCTAAGATCTCTATTAACGTTATTCCCAGATAAACAGACAATACGTCTTCAACTGTTTCCTTGTAATCTGTTTAACGCCGTTTTAAACAATTATTCAGTTATATAATGGTACATTACTAGTACTACTGGTCCATTTATACCGACACCAGCCAGTCAGTCTTGGGACCCTAAAAGGGGAATCAATACTAGAATAGTATAAGTCTTTGACCAGTATGACCTGATGGGGGACCAAAACCGCGAAATGGACAATCTACCTTATATCACGATAACTTGTTTATTTTATATATAGGATTTTTCATGGTTGTTGATTTATTATCACTTGTAATAAACCAGTTAACTAAGATGATATGCCTCGAGCCTAGGCTAGCGTCATATTCAGCTTAGTTAACGAGGTTATTAAAAGTGATATTCGATTAACATGAATGAGATATTCTATTTATCACTTAAAGTGATTTATGAGGCGTACAGTATTTTGAAAAAAATGTACATGAAATTTGCCTGTTTTGGCGCAAAAGTGACTAACGTTGTATAACGTCAAACCGCTGACGTGACGTCTTTTTTATAGTTTTGGTTTCCGCGTTGTAACAAAAAACTTGAGCGTAAGACAAGAAACCAAACTAGTAGTGTCATATGCTATCTAAGTAATGAGAATTTTACACTCCCAGAGGGAGCTTATGTGATAAAATTCATTTATGAATTATTTTTAGCTAATTTGAACATGCACCAATATCCCACGGACCATTCTAACTACTCAAATGCCTTCAATCAAACATTGCTTTACATTCAAGCCTTTGCTAAAAGACCACCTTTATTAAACAATACCCTGCCTATAGCAACGACACTTTTAATTTCCCAATTGCTCATTTTCTGCATAGATTACCCTGTAATTAAATACCGCCTATGAACAGAGACCATATTGTTCTCTTCCCATACATGGTCTTTAAACACAGGTTGGATTGTATTTGCTTGGGGAAAAACACGCGGCTCGAGAAGTCTTATGTCAAACATCATAAGGAAAAGCCGAGATAAAATTCCAACCCAAGTAGCCTTGGATAGACAGCCTTTAACTTTACATACTATATATAGACGCTCAACTGAGATTCGACATAATTGATGTGTATTACGAATATTTTCAATACACTCCCGACTCCAAATTAATAATTTTACGTTTCAAGGGAGAACACTTATGCTTTGCCGTTGTGTTATTCAAGCCTAATCACGTCCCTTACAAATGTATCAAACAAAAATCTATTGAATACATAAATCGCTTTTTGATTGTAGGGTTTAACGAGGAAGTTGGGTATTACAATTGGCAGTTTATCAAGAGTTGTGCATACATCTTATTCAATGCAGATATGAATCGGATATGGTGTAATTCGTATAAAACTAATGATTCGTGATTAAATGTTAACATTTATAACAACATATATTGACACCGAACCCGCTGAATTCAAATACACGACAGAATCACCCTTGACAACAAGTTGTTAAACATGTTCTTTGCTAAATATGAATACACAAGTAGCTGGCAAAACTTACTGAGATCAGATTTCACAGAAGTTCAGGCTGATTTTTATTTAAATCTAACTTAACCCTTTCACACTTCCCAGTGAACCATTCGTTTCGGTGACAGCAACGTCTCCTATGGGTGTTGGTATGCAATACGTTTGTACTACGTGCTTAATACGTTTCGGAGCAAATTGGAACACTATAGACGTCTGCAAGACGTCTGCCAAACGGCTTTAAGACGTATTGGTAACCCAAACCAAATGGACACTAAGTGAAGACATATACTAGACGTCTACAATACGTTTTTAATACGTATTGGTTACAAAAACCAAATGGACACAAAGTAAAGACATATAGTAGACGTCTTCAATACGTTTTTAATACGTATTGGTTACCAAACCCAAATGGACACTAAGTGAAGACTTTGAAAAAAATACAGTAGACGTCTACCATACGTTTTTAATACGTATTGGTAATCAAAACCATATGGACACTAAGTGAAGACTTTCAAATAATTACAGAAGACGTCTGCCATACGTTTTTAATACGTAATGGATACCAAAACCATATGGACACTAACTGAAGACTTCGAAAAAAATACAGTTGACGTCTGTTATACGTTTTTAATACGTACTGGTAACCAAAACCATATTGACACTAAGTGAAGACTTTGAGTAAATAAACAGTTGACGTCTGCCACGCGTTTTTAATACGTATTTGTAACCAAAACCATATGGACACCAAGTGAAGGGTTTGAACAAAATCAGTAGACGTCTATCATACGTTTATAAGACGTATTGGTAACCAAAACCATATGGACACAAAATGAAGCTTTAGAAACAAAAACAGATGACGCCTGCAATAGGTTTTTAATACGTATTGGTAACCAAAACAATATGGACACTAAGTTAAGACTTTGAGAAAATAAACAGTGAACGTCTGCCATGCGATTTTAATACGTATTTGTTACCCAAACCATATGGACACTAAATGAAGACTTTGAAAAAAAATAAGCAGTTGACGTCTGCCATACGTTTTTAATACGTTCTGGTAACCAAAACCATATGGACACTTAGTGATGACTTTGAAACGAATTCAGATGACGTCTGCCATACATGTTTAATACGTATTGGTAACTAAAACCATATTGTCACTAGTTGGAGACTTTGAGGAAATAAACAGTTGACGTGTGCTATGCGTTTTTAATACGTATTGGTAACCAAAACCATATGGACACTAAGTGAAGACATAGAAAAAAAATCTGTACACGTCTGCCATACGTTTTTTAAACGTATTGGTAACCAACAAGATATTGACAATAAGTGAAGACTTTGAAAAAATAAAAAGTTGACGTCTGCCATGCGTTTTTATTACGTATTGGTAACCAAAACCATGTGAATACTAAGTGATGACTTTGAAACAAATACTGATGACGTCTGCAATACGTATTGGTAACAAAACTACATGGACACTAAGTGAAAACTTTGAAAAATAAAAGGTTGACGTCTGCAATACGTTTTTAAGACATATTGGTTACCAAAGCCATATGGACACTTAGTGAAGACTTTGTAAAAATAAACAATTGACGTCTGCCATGCGTTTTTAATACGTATTGGTAACCAAAACCATATGGACACTAAATGATGACTTTGAAACAAATGCAGATGACGTTGCTGCTGGTCCTGTCAGGCTTCTGAAGCAAACTGTGCGACGTGCTTCGAAGGGTACGGCACCAAAAAATCCATCCACAATCCGTGACATTCCTGTTCTATTCCCTGTTTTTTTTTAACCAATGTCATATATGACAACGAGTCGCCAGATAGCCGTATCCTCATGTTTGCCACTGTGATAGTCTCCGCTTTCTAGAAAGCGCAAGCTGGTTCATGGACGGTACACATCAACAATCCCCTCTCAGTTCCAGAAACTGTTCGTGATTCGTGTGCCCCTCAGTTACTTTTGTGCCTCAGATGTCTACGTACTCTTGCATGCCCTCTAAGCAACAGACTATATGAAGAGATGCTGACTTCCCCCACTAGATGTGTGTCTGCAGCGAGGTATTAGACCCAACCCAGAGCGCATCCTGGCAGACTACGAGGTAGCGATACACAATGCCGTCAGAACTGTCTTCACATACAACATTCATATACAGGGATGCTTCTATACCATCTAACCGAGGCTACCTGCCTGCAGGCTGGAGAAGAGTTCAATCAGAGGGTTTGCAGTCTGACTATAACAATTATGATGAGGTTAGGACATTCTGCGCCAAGCTTGATGATCTTGCAATTCTGCCATCCAACGACGTGATAGACGGCATGGCGGGCTTTTGCGAACAAGCCCCTCAACAACTGCAGTGCCTGGTGGAGTACTTTGACTCAAATTGTGTGAACGGCTCATTTCGTGCAGTAATGTCAGCAAGCGGGCATATGAGGTTCCGGCGCTTATCGCCTAGATTCCCCCAGTACTTTGGAATGTACACAGTGCCACCATTGAATACCAGGACTGCACAAATAATCAGTGCGACTCGTGAATTATTCATTTAAACATCTGGTGGGACATAACAACCCTTCTCTTTGGAATGTAGTGAAATGCGTTGGAAAAGATGCAACCATTTATGGTGGCAGCTGACATTCTTCGGTGTGACCTTGGTGAACTTGCTCATTATTTCATTTGGCTTTCACTTGGCTTATATTAGCATATTCCCTTTCCTACATACATAAGTTTTCATCAGACAACAAAGAAAACATATTGACACGTTCGGTTTTCTAATTGAATACATTTTCCTCTTCAACACCTTTGAATAGTCTTTCATTTTTGTCATGGGGAGTTTGACTACCCATCGTGGGAATTTGAATACCCTGTCATTTTAGCCATGGGAATTTTGAGTACTATGCAATTTTTGAACCATGGGGATTTTGATATGTATACACTCACCCAAACCATGTGCACAGTAAGTGAAGCCTTTGAAGAAAAAACAAACGGTTGACGTCTGCCTTGAGATTTTAATACGTATTGGTAACCAAAACCATATTGACACTAAGTGAAGACTTTGGAAAAAATACAGTTGACGTCTGCCATACGTTTTAATACGTATTGGTAACGTCTGCCATGCGTTTTTAGTACGTATTGGTAACCAAAACCATATGGACATTTTAGATAAGTGGAGACTTTGAAACAAATGTAATAGACGTTTAGTTTGCACTACATTTTAAAAACATACTGATAATCAAACACTTAATTTAACAAATAACATGCTTAATTGTTACACTATAGATAGCTATAAAATATGAAATTTACAATTGCCACATTTCTAAAAATGGGAAATAAAATAATTCCTTATTACACAGAGTCTAAATAGAACATCTTCAGAATACAATTTTACTGAATCATATATGGATGCGTTTTATTCACATATTCGTGCAGTGACGTCTGTAAAACGTCATCAAACTGTCACGTTACATCGGGTACTTTAACTGAAATCGAGGCTGCCGCCATATTGGAGGAAACGATAGTGGATGATTCCGAATCAAAAGTGTTGTAGCTGTTTTGTCTGGAATTGCAGGTAATATAGGCCGTCAAGTATATCTGTGCATGCCAATACATACTATGATAATTACAAAATGTGTGTAACGATCAATGGAATATTGCCACCCTGTATGAAGCCAGTAATTAGCATTCCCGCCCTGTTTGGCGCGTGTGAAACTTTGAAAGAAGAATATGCTAGCTTCTTTTTAACCGTTAAAAAGTTAGAATTATGTTTATTCTGAGATAACTAATATATAAATCTACCCATAGCTAGAGCTCTACTTGTCTTTTTATCACCCGTATGGCTCTTTTGAATCACGAATATAGGTTACACGAGGAATTTTACATGTGAAAGACGTTCGAGATCTGAACGTCGCGGTAGGTAAAATGGTTATCGTGTATATATATACAGTTCATGGCCATAATGAAGATATATATATTAATCCTTAAATGTGAGTTAAATACTATTGTACTTTGTAGATCTATTGTATTGATGAATGTTCCATAGACAAATTATGTTTTATTATTATGTTCACAATGGACATTTCTATTTTTCAGCCATAACTTTAGCAGTTTATTCACATGAGTTGCTAAAGTAGGCTGTCTTACGAGTAATGTGCTCTTTTGTTACTGTTTTCAGAGTTTAGTTCATGTAAGATGATATGGCACCAATATGCTTTTTCTTTGCTATATGTAGCTAGTTAACTTTTTGACTGAAATATGGCACCAATGTATGTTTTGCCATAAGCCTTGTCGGGTATTTCGAGCAATAAAGTTATCTATAAAGACAAAAAAAATGGATAAACTAAAAGTGAGAAAAAACCACAGAAGAATTTATTAAAGTCTCTTCCGGGGTTTTTCCGTTACTAAAAATAGCCTGGCCCTCAGCTTCTATCAGTGTATTCTGTTCTGGGGGAAAATGCATTGTCATTGGTTGTTGCAATAGAGATACAGAGAAACAAACAGGACTTAAATTTCATAGATTACCTAAGGCAGACATGTAGAAAGTTATGGTTAAATGCTATCAACAGGAGACATGAAATAAGAACAAGTATGTACATGCACAAATTAGTGCAGTAGACATTTACATAATGTTTAATTATGAACAATGAGTAATGTAAAAAGTTAAAATCATTGTTGCAAAAGGAGAAGTTGCTTGTTTCAAGTAATTTCCCCATTTGTCACAGTTTCAAAAGTTGTCTGTATGTGTGAACATATAATAACAAGAACAAGTATGAACAAACATTTTGGACTGAAATCTTTTAAATAGAAATGTAACTAGTCTGTCACTGCTTTCTTGTACTATTAATATTGTTAATTTGAATGACACTTAGTTTTCCCACATAGGACAAATCTGCAGCAGATGGTTTTTTAAAAACCATAGGACAAATAATTGAAAAGCTCTTAAATTGTGGTAAAGTAATTATTGTAGAAAGTTGAAATCATTTATAATTGTGGCAAAAGGAGAATTTGCTTGTTTTAAGTAATTTTCTCTTTTGTCACAATGTTTTCAAAAGTTGTTTATATGTTGGAAGATATAATAAGAACAAATATGTACAAACAAGTATATAGATGCAGTAAATATTTAGAAATGTTAAATTATGAAGCAGAACAAATCAATTTCAGCATTCTCAATAACTGAATTGATTGATTTGGATTTAACGCCATTTTTAACAATTTCTTAGTCATATCACGGCGGCCAGTTCACCTTCTCATGTGTTTCAGATGAATACAGTTGTTAAAATGGCCAAAAAGTCAAAGACATCTACATCTGAATGGTGTGAGGACGTATCACTAACTAGGATTGAGGAATTTGGACACTCATCAAGTGAAGAATTGGACATTGAACGGCAGTTTTGTGTTGACCTTCCAGTACACACTTTTGAAGACTTTTGGAAGTTGGAGGAGGAGTTGGAGAGTAACTCTACGAAACGAAAGGCCCTGGTGAGTATTAAAGAGATTGTTAAATGATTTCTGGTGTGTACTTTCCCTCCTACAACAATTATGCAGCAGACGACTTTGAACAAATTTTGTCAAAAAGTGGAAAATCTCTATAATTGAATGAATAAGCTATGACTAAAAGTGGAAAACATTGTGGCAAAAGGAGAAATTGCATGTTTTGTGCAATTATTTATTTGTCACTGTTTTCAAAAAGCCGTCAGCTGCAGAGGAGTCAGAAAGCGTCTATATGAGGGAAAGAGTTAACCCTTATCTCGCAAGTCACAACTACATTAATAATGGGTATTTTAGCAAAAAACTTGGATCCAGATCATCACCGAGTTACTCAGTGTCTGATCCAGATCCAAGCTGGTTGACTTTACTCCAATTGTTTCGCAAATTGTCAATGTAATAGGATGGACTTTATAGTTGCAATAGACGAGAGTATGAGCACACGACAATTTGTTGCAGGGTTGCAATAAGTGTCAGTTTCTGTCTTTATAAAATGGATAAACTTGAAATAATTTCCTCAAATGAGTCGTGAGTGAGAAATATCAGTTCTAATCAGGGTATATATTGCAAACTGGTTACAGTCTTCAACTCACAAACACTTACTAAGCCCCTCATCAATGTCTGTTACAGTTTTCGACTCGCAACCACTTAATAAGCCCCAACCAATGTCTGTTACAGTCCTCGACTCACAACCACTACCTAAGCCCCTCGCCACTCTCGGTTACAGTCTTCTACTCACAACCCCATAGCCTTTCACCACTGTTTGTGGGTTGGATCCTGGTCTGGGTTGGTTCAGATTTTAATATGGGGAAGTCTTCCGGCTGACTTATAGTTGGTGGGTGGTTCTACCTATGTGCCCGCTTGTGACTGAAGGAACAGGTTGGCTTCTTTGGTCTTCCTATGCCAGTAATTAGCTGGGCGTTGCAAATTGACTGAAATACTATCGAAGCAAGCGTCTTTAAACCCATTAACCCATCAGTTCTAATCAAACACTGAATTAAATCTGATATTATATATATTGTGAGTTTATAATGACATGTTATTCATTTCCACGTCAAATAATGCAGTAATAATGCAGTATTCATTTTTCCACTGATATACATGAGTAGATACTTGATAGAAACATAAGGTATACGTTTTAGATCACCCGAGCCGAATGAAATTCTCTATAATTGAATGGGTAACCTATGACAAAAAGTGGAAAACATTGTGGCAAAAAGAGAAATTGCATGTTTTTTGCAATTTCTTGTTTTGTCACTGTTTTCAAAAAGCTGTCTGCTGCAGAGGCACCAGAAAGCGTTACATTTTTAAATATACCCCTGTTAAATACAACTTTATATTCAGAGCATATAAACAGTAGTATTAAACAGGATTAGATGAAATAAAACTTGTGTGTCAAGTTTACAGAGCTCCCGTTGAGTTATATTATATATAGAAGTTAAAGGCCAGGTTGCTTTACAACACTTGATGGTATGATAACTAAATTATAACCAGGTACTGGCCATGATGATT
Source organism: Serripes groenlandicus (assembly GCA_031761405.1). Classification (NCBI taxonomy): domain Eukaryota; kingdom Metazoa; phylum Mollusca; class Bivalvia; order Cardiida; family Cardiidae; genus Serripes; species Serripes groenlandicus. The sequence continues at coordinate 48,068,442 of JASEVX010000008.1, forward strand.
ATAATGAGTTACCCCGGTATTAGGTTTGGTTGAGAAAAAATAGATTTTTTTATAATGTATTTCTCTTATCAGTTATCTTGAGCCCACAACAAAGTTACATTGAATCTTCAAAAGCGGTTTAAATCTGCAAATGACGGATCTTTAATGTAATTAATAGAGCTATGACGAAGCTTTGCCAAATATATTTCATAAAGACTCGTCGTAATACAGTCTTACTAATTAATTAATATGAATATAAATTAAAATATGTAGTTTTCAACAAAAGTAGTATTATTAAAGTTAAGGATTAGTCCGAGTTCAATTGTATTCCCTGACAGAAAATGTTGTTCACCCAAATTAACTAGTCTGGATTACCTGTCCCTACCACTATGTTACGGGTCAGGCATACTAGAACAATGGCGGCTCCCACAGGACCATTGTATTACGGTTAAAGTCAATGTTGTCTGCTGGGCACTTTCATAGCTGTATTTTTTTCGTGTGAATATTATAACAAAGAAGTCATTGGTAACTTCATATTTTATTGCCTTTAATGCTAACCGTTGAATTTAATGCATTCGTTAAGTAGACGTATTTCGGATACCTTGTAATTTCGGATAAACATTACCTTTAATTTCGCATAACCTATATGTTGACCACATGGCATAACACTAGGTTTAAAACATAGGAGTAAATGAAAAGAAAAGTGTATAGAAGCAACATATTTGTATTTTTTTGCAAGAATACATATTATTTAGTCAAATAAATGAAAGCTTCATTCACAATCAATAGCCCTTCTCAGTGATCAGAAAGCAGCTGAAACATGTTATGGTCTTTTTGTAAACACTGGTAAGACAGTTATACCAGCAGACTTACAAATGGAACATCTTGTACGACTATTCAAGGGACATTTGCGTGCAATGTGCTCCAATATCACTGACAATTCTTTGGTGATTGAAGGGAAGTGGTGCTTTTTTCGGGACGGACGAGGTAACCAATAACTTTGACAAGGAAACGGCAGTAATCAAGTGGGCTCAGAAGCATAAAACGCTTTCGTCTGTTGAAGATGAAATGAAAATTATGAAAAACTTGAGACAAGAAAGACCATTCCTTGAAACTCATGGAAGGCATAGTTCATTTAAAAAAGAGCCGAAAAGTCCTGTGGTGAAACTTAACTTCGATGATTTTACATTATGGATTGAAAAACACAAAACACTGTTATTTTATGAGCTTTAGATTGTTAGTGTTGGCAATTCTGTCTGCAACAGGTCAGGTTATCAATAACAAAGAATATCATTACATTTTTTGGTTTATTAACCCTTTCAATCATATAGGCGCTTTCTGACGCCTCTTCGGCAGACAGCTTTTTGAAAACATAGTGACAAAAGAAGAAATTACTTAAAACAAGCAATTTATCCTTTTGCCACTATGTTTTCCACTTTTAGTCCATTCAAATTCAATTATAGAGATTTTCGTTTTTTTTTACAAAATATGTTCAAAGTCGTCTGCAACAGATCCGGTTATCGATAACACCGAATATCATTAACTTTTATGGTTTATTAACCCTTTCAATCATATATGCGCTTTCTGACGCCTCTGCAGCAGACAGCTTTTTGAAAACATAGTGACAAAAGAAGAAATTACTTAAAACAAACGATTTATCCATTTGCCACTATGTTTTCCACTTTTAGTCATAATGTTACCCATTCAAATTCAATTATAGATATTTTGTATTTGTTTTACAAAATATGTTCAGTCGTCTGCTGTAGATTTGTATGAGGGAAAGAGTTCATTTTAACTCTTTGCAAATCTGCTAAACTGTCGTCTGCAACATTTTTGAAAAATATATTTCTGTTCCAAATTTGCTTAGATAGAAACCGAGTGTCCAACAGTTTGGATCTCAGATCAGGCCCCTTGTTTTCTTGGCATGGTCTGTGTCCAAACTGTTTGAAAACACCACCAACGGTTAACGAAATCTGCAGCTAGCATGCAAATAGTTAATCCAGTTGGTAAGCAACAGAGGCAATCGTAACCTGCAAATAACTTTTTCAATGTATCTTGTTGCAGAGTCTTAAGTGTTTGTATATGTGTTGAACAAAGCTGATTGTATTTGGTAATTGCATCAGAAATAACCTAAAAAAACACAAAATTATATCAAATTGTAAATACCCAAGTAAGCCACTTCAAGGTATAAAACCAAATGATATTTATATTCAATGTTTTACGTAGCCACCCCTTAATACATTGACAGATACTATCTCGAAACAGAATATACTCTTATGTGTATCCGAAATACATAACACCATCCGAAATGTAGCTACTTCATAAATAAATAAATTGAGGAATTATATCTTAAACCTACGAAAGAGGGACAAAAAGAAGATATTTTCTTTTAACATACACAAATATAAGTGCAAGTTTAAATTTTAAAAAGTGTGCCCTACAGGGTATATGAGTTACTCTTTGCTATATTTGTCTTATCGGATACACTGGGCTCCGCCATGTTTGTGGTGTGCCTGACGTAGTATTTGTCATATAGTACGCAGGGAACCAGACAACCAAATTAACATACAAACATAAGTTCATGTGTCAAATATATACAATTAACCCTTTCCTCCACACAAGCCCCTTTTAGCGATTGCTTCATTTCATACACTGTTCTCAATACAATTCTAAAATGGCATTTTTCTTTTACCTATATGTTCATATTTTTCATCAGATCCTTTCCTTTTGGATTAGTCTAAACATAGCTTGTGGAGGAAATGGTTAAACTTACATGATCTGCTATAAAAAAGAACATATATTGGTATAATTTTGATTGTTGCAGTTCAGATATTCATGTGTAATTAAAAAGTTCAAGGAATTAAAAACGTTTGGAACCTAACTATTCAACTAAAGTGAGCTCTATATTTCATTTTTTAAGCTCACCTGAGCTTTGCTCAAGGTGAGTTATTGTGATCTCCTTTTGTCCGTCGTCCGTCGTCTGTCAACTTCTTTTTCTCAGTAACCAGTTGGTCAATTGGGCTGGAACTTCACAGGAAATATCCTCTCAATGGCCCCATCAGAATTCCTTCAAATTTTTAGGATCCATGCAGAATTCTGGTTTCCATGGCAACGAAACAAAAAACAACTTCAAACATTCATATTCTCCCAAACTGTTTTGAAAATTTTGAAAATATTTTGTAGAAATGTTCTTTGGGTGACCCTCTATCAGATTCCTTGAAACCATGTTGATCGGTCAAAAAACATGGCCGCCAGGGGGGCGGGGCTATTTTCCCATATATGACTATATAGTGAAAACTTAAAAAATCTTCCTTCTCCAAAAGTGTAGGGCGGATTTTCAAATAATTTTGTTGAAATGTTATTTGGGTGATCCTCTATCAGATTCCTTCAAGCCATATTGATTAGTCAAAAAACATGGCCGCCAGGGGGCTGGGCTATTTTGCCCTATATGGCTATAGTGAAAACTTAAAAAATCTTCTCCTGAAAGTGTCGGGCCGATTTTCCAATTATTTTTCCTCTAAGCCATGTTGTTAGGAATCCGCTGTGGTCGAGTGGTTAGCGTCGGGGATTTCGAAACAGGGTGTCCCTGGTTCGATCCCCAGTCGCGGCAATTCGGTCATGGTGGAGTGCCCTTGGGCAAGGCACATTTTCTAGCCTAGTACTGGTATGTTTATCCAGGGATCATGAATATTTAAATTTAATTGCGCGCTAAATGACCTTAGCTGTCGATGCGCCATAAAACAACATACATTCATTCTAAGCCATGTTGATTGGCGCAAAAACATGGCCACCAGGGGAGGGGGTGCTATTTAGCCTGTTATGGCTATAGTGAAAACTTAAAAAATCTTCTCCTCCGAAAGAGTAAGGCCGATTTTCAAATTATTTTATAGAAATGTTCTTTGGATGACCCTCTATTAGATTCCTTCATGCCATGTTGATTGGTCAAAAAACGTTTTTTGCGTTATATGACTATAGTGAAAACTTAAAAAATCTTCTTCTCAAAAAGTGTCAGGGCGTTTTCAAATAATTTTGTAGAAATGTTCCTTGGGTGACCCTCTATCTGATTCCTTGAAGCCATGTTGATTGGTAAAAAAACATTGCCTCCAGGGGGCGGGGCTATTTTGCCTTGTATGGCTATATTGAAAATTTAATAAATCTTTTCCTCCAAAAGTGTCAGGCCGATTTTCAAATAATTTTGAAGAAATGTTCCTTGGCTGACCCTCTTATCAGATTCCTTCAAGCCATGTTGATTGGTTGAAAAACATGGACGCCAGGGGGCGGGGCTATTTTGCCTTATATGGCTAAAGTGAAAACTTAAAATATCTTCTCCTCCGAAAGTGTCTGGCCGATTTTCAAAAGATTGACTAGAAATGTTCCTAGGGTGCCCTCTATCAGATGTCTTCAAGTCAAGCCAGTGTAGGAAACTACCAGGGGGGCAGGGCTTATATGGCTAAAATGAAAACAACAACAAGATGAGCGATCCAGGGCCATCATGGCCCTCTTGTTTATTGTATCTCACCAAACTTATACAGTAGTTAGATATCCATCAGAGCTCGATTTCTTTCGAAAACCAGCCAGAACTGCCCATGCATGACAGGATTATGGCCCTTAAAATTGTCAAAATTGCTATAACAGAGCTTGCTAACAAAATACAATCTTTATTTGTTATTGTATCTCAATCAAACTTATACAGTTGTTAGAAATCCATAAGAGCTTGGTTCCTTTCCTAAACCAGCCAGATCCGCCCATGCATGACTGGATTACGGACCTTGAAATTGTCAAAATTGTTATAATATAGCTGGTTAACAAAATTCTTTATTTTTGATTGTCACGATAACGCCTTCAATATCCATGCCAGTAGAGCATGGGCCTCTTGTTAGTAAATATCTCTTTAAACACCAGTGGCAACATTAGTAAATGTTTAGGATAATCTAGAGTTTGTGACATAACAATTGAATAGCGATCATTATGCCTGTACTTTAGATGTCATGTACAAAGATTAATGCTTGTCTTGAAAGTGTTTGTTTGTAATATATATGTATATCAAATAACAGCAGCAATTATACAACACTGTCTTGATCGGAACAGTACAAGTAGTTAACTTCCAGTGCCATTTGATTTTAAATTGTTTTCTGCAATTTAAATGTAACTTTCATGTAATTGTTTTTAGCTCACCTCGCCTTTTGTCCGGCGTTAGGCGTGCGTCGTCCATCGTACGTCAACTTCTTCTCCTCAGTAACCAGTGGTCAATTGGGCTGAAACTTCACATGAAGCATCCTCACAATGGCCTCACCAGAATTCCTTCAAATGTTTGGGATCCATGCAGAATTCTGGTTTTCATGGCAACAAAATGAAAAAAATAGTGACCCTCTATCAAATTCCTTGAAGCCATGTTGATTGGTCGAAAAACATGGCCGCCAGGGGGTGGGGCTATTTTGCCATATATGGCTATAGTGAAAACTTAAAAAATCTTCTCCTCCAAAATTGTCAGGCCGATTTTCAAATAATTTTGTTGAAATGTTCCTTGGGTGACCCTCTATCAGATTCCTTGAAGCCATGTTGATTGGTTGAAAAACATGGCCGCCAGGGGGGGGGGGGGCTATTTTGCCTTATATGGCTATGTTGAAAATCTTCTCCTCATAAAGTGTCGGGCCAATTTTCAAATAATTTTGTAGAAATGTTCCTTTAAATGACCCACTATCAGATATCTTTAAGCCATGTTGATTGGTTAAAAAAACATGGCCGCCAGGGGGCGTGGCTATTTTGCCTTATATGGCTAAAGTGGAAACTTAAAAAATCTTCTCCTCCTTAACCCTTTCCCTCATATAGACGCTTTCTGACGCCTCTGCAGCAGACAGCTTTTTGAAAATATAGTGACAAAAGAAGAAATTGCACAAAACATGCAATTTCTCCTTTGGCCACAATGTTTTCCACTTTTTGTCATAGGTTATCCATTCAATTATGGAGATCTCCTATTTTTGACAAAATATGTTCAAAGTCGTCTGCTGCAGAATTGCCGTATGAGGGAAAGGGTCAAGTGTCTGTCCGATTTTCAAAAGATTTACTAGAAATGTTCCTAGGGTGACCCTCTATCAGATTTCTTCAAGCCAAGCCAGTGTAGGACACTACCAGGGGGGGGGGGGTGGGGGGGGGGGGGGGGGGTGGGGTGGGTGGGGGGGGGGTGGGGTGGGTGGGGGGGGGGGGGGGGTTGCGGGGCTTATATTGCTAAAGTGAAAAAAAATCAAAAATCAAGTGAGCGTTCCAGGGCCATCATGGCCCTCTTGTTTATGGGATTTAAGCCTTAAAATAACTTTAACGTTAAACTTTCTGATAATTGTATTAGTTGGCTTGCGATCTTCAGGCTTTGCAAATTATGTAGACCAAGCCCAGCGACCACGTTGTGAACGCGACGCCTGACCAGGGTTTACAATATTTAACGCTGGTAAAGATAATTTCAGCCAATACTATCTCAAACAGTTTAGACCCTGACCAGACATTGACAACGCGGAGGCTGATCTGTGTAAGCATTGTTTTCGATTCTCGAAGGATGCCTGTCATTTTAATTATCATTTCCTTATTTTCATAACAGGTGTATTGCGAAGGAAAACGCCACAGGAACCTGAATGCAGTCTAAGGTCAAGGGCCAGTGATGTACTGAAGCGGTCAAGCGGGCTAAAGGGTGGTGCAGCTTATAAAGCCAAAAAGATCAAACTGGCGTCTTCATTTGGCACTCCAAAAATTGAACAATTCGAACTCGATGAAACTTCATCCTCATCCAGTGACAACGAATATATAAACGAGTGATTACAACTTTACCCTGTCCTCCACAGAAACTGTTTTACTGATGATTATTGAAATATTTGTAAGAAAAAGAACACTTGGTCATAACATAATGCTCCATTTCCTACACGATTTCAATCCAATGGAAAAATGGCACTTTTCTATGGAAGGGAATATCCCCCAAAATGCTATGGGTCTTTATGACATTCTTATTTATAAACATTACATGCTCATGTGTCTTGATGACATTCTCATTTATAAACATTACATGCTCAAACTCTATGGGTCTTTATTACATTCTTATTTATAAACATTACATGCTCATGTGTCTTGATGACATTCTCATGTCCAGTCAAAAACTAGGTCACCAGGTCAAATTTAAGCAAAATCTTGTTAACACTCTTGAAGCTATATTTTTGGATGGAGCATGTTGAAACTTTTGTCAGAATGTTTGTCTTAGTGATATCTAGGTCAAGTTTGAAACTTGAGTTTTCAGTTTATAGTTTTTTTTTTATATCGAAATTTTAAAGAAAAATAAAAGGTTCATTATATACATGTCTTCGCTTTGTCATTAAAACCTTTTAAGCACTACTGTAAAACGTCTTCAGGGGGTTTCTGTCTTGCAAACGTATTGATGCGGTTTGAAAAACGTTACTATAAGGGAAACGTTTTAAGAACCTTTTAAAGACGTGTACATTGCAGGTCTTGGCAAAGCCTTTGAAAGGTTTTCTAGCAGTCTTCAGCACGTGTTAGCTGGGAAACGTCTTAAGATCGTCCTAAAGACGTGTACATTGCAGGTCTTGGCAAAGCCATTTAAAGGTTTTTTAGCAGTCTTCAACACGTTCAGAAAACTAAACCGATACGTCGACGATATGTAACATTTTTGGGTGACGGCAACGTTTTCAGCACGTGTTATCTGGGAAAACGTCTTACGATCGTCCTAAAGACGTGTACATTACAGGTCTTGGCAAAGCCATTTAAAGGTGTTTTAGCAGTCTTCAAAACGTTCAGAAAACTGAACCGATACGTCGACGAAATGTAACACATTTGGGTGACGGCAACGTCTTCAGCACGTGTTATCTGGGAAAACATCTTACGATCGTCCTAAAGACGTGTACATTGCAGGTCTTGGCAAAGCATTTTAAAGGTTTTCTAGCAGTCTTCAACACGTTCAGAAAACTAAACCGATACGTCGAAGAAATGTAACAAAAAAGGGTGACGGCAACGTTTTAAGCACGTTTTATCTTGGAAAACTTAATTGTCAGCATGTTTGTCTTGATTTTATCTATGCTATGGTTGAAACTTGGGTCATGTGAATCAAAAACTAGATCACAATTTTAAATTGAAGGAACATCTTATTGACACTCTGGAGGCTGCATTTTTATATTCTAATATCATATTGAAACTTTGTCAATAATTGTTATTTTGGAGAATTCTAGGCCAAGTTCAAATATAGGTCATGTTAGGTCATACACTAGGTCACTTTACCAAATTGAAGGAAACTCTTGTTAGTCTAGAAACCACACTTTTCCTTCAGCAGCTTGAAGCTTTTCCAGAATGTTTGTCTTAATAATATCTATGCCTAGTGAAAATAAAGGTCATGGTGGTTCAACAACTAGGTCACTAGACCAAATTGAAGGAACATTTTGTTAACACTTTGAAATGTTAAATGCTGCATTTTTAATTTAGCATGTTAAAAATGCTTTCAAAATTGGTGTTTTGGTGAAATCTAGACTAAAATATAGATCATGTTGGATAAAAAGCACCGAGGTCACAATAAAACATTTTAGAACAATCTTGTAAACACTCATGACCCCAATGTTAGCTACAGCATCTTGAAACTTTGCCAGAATGTGTGTCCTGATGATTATTGATATCTAGGCTAAGTTCAAATATGGGTCATGTCGGATCAAACATAAGGTCACTAGACCAAATTAAAGGACAATCTTGTTATAACTCTGAAAGCTGTTCTTTCAATGTTAGGATTTTGAAACTTTGGCAGAATGGATGTTTTGAACATTGCCTTTAACCCAGATAGAAAGTATGTCACTAGGCCAAATTGAAAGAAAAACTTGTTCGCACTTTTATTATGTTTTATTTTTCTGTTTTGAATATTGTGTATGTTCATGTGATTAAGTGAATGTTAAAATTGTTGATTATTTCACTTTGCATCAAAAGATAAAGAAGGGGAAGGGTACAAAAACGGTCTCAGTTCCGACAGCTTGTAACAGATTCCTCAATCATAATTTTACTTAACATAAAGCTAATCAATATTTGAGAAAATGCGGAACAAGATCTGCAAAAGTAATGAATGTGCAAAAGCACGAGGAAGAAATAATCATATCTCTTTAAAAATATTAATTACACTAAGGAAATCGAATAAATGTTCAGGTTTGACAGACTCAAAGAGCTGAAGCATACTTTGAGACTTGAACAATATATCACGTTTTGGGGGCGAAATCAGCACTTTCCAGAAGAATATGCTGTACTGAAAGTTGTGTAAAACATGGAATACATTGAGGTGCATCCTCACCTTTCAGTAAGTATGCATGAGTTAACCATATGTTTCCAATGCGTAAACGAGCAAGAACAATTTATTCTCGACGAAAGGATCTCAAAGCTGGCAGCCACATACAAAGTACTGACTTGATTGAGTGGAGTTTATTATTTACTTGTTCATTCCAATCAATTTGCCAATCATCGTAAAGTAAAACATTTATTTAAGGTTTAAAATCGGAGTAAGGCATTTTAAAAGGTAAAATATATTGTGTAAGAGCAGACTTTGCTGCCAAGTCAGCTTGTTCGTTACCGTGAATGCCCATATGACTTGGGATCCAGCAAAATACTACATTCGATTTAGGACATATATATGATAGTTTAGACAGGATATTAACAACAAGAGGATTTTTATTTTTTTCATTCTGAAGTGCCTGCATAATAGACAATGAGTCGGTAAATATGATATACCGCCAATAACCTTCCGATATAATAAAGTCTAAAGCTAAATGTATTGCCTTTAACTCGGCGGAAAAAAAAGAAGAATTATCTAGCAGTCGAAATGTTATCACATCGCCATCAGGAACTCCGCAGCAGCAGCACGTTTGCCATCCTTAGAACCATCCGTATAAATACGCTCAAAGTTAAAATATGTATTTTTAATTTCCGTATACTTGGATTTAAAAATAATAGGATCTGTGCAGGCCTTTTTACGGAGCCCCTAAAGTGACATTCAATATATTGTATTAGTATGCAAATAAAACAGCTAATTTGCATATTAAAAAAAAGTATCGGATTTTTATTTCGTTTTTACGAAATAATAATTCGATACTTTTTTTTAATATGCAAATAAGCCAAGTTATCTCGTATAAACAAAATAATCATTTCGTTTAAACGAAATACTTATTTCGTTAAAACGAAATAATGATTCGATACTTATTTTTAATATGCAAATTAGCTGTTTTATTTCGTATTTACGAAATAAATATTTCGTTTAAACGAAATAATAATTCGATACTTTTTTTAATATGCAAATTAGCTGTTTTATTTCGTTAAAACGAAATAATTATTCGGTACTTTTTTTAATATGCAAATTAGCAGTTTTATTTCGTATTTACCATAACACATGACATTTCATAAACTTTATAAGTGTACGTGTTACCGAGTTTCCTCATGGTTGTCTGATGATTTTGATTGACTGGGGTTTAATGCCGTTTTCAACAATTAACTGTTCAGTCATATCATGGTAGCCAGTTCACCTAATCATTTGTTTCCTGCTTTGTTCACACCAGTACTCCACACAACATACTTTGCCGAGCCCCGGTAGCTCAGTCGGTAGCGATGCGGGCTGTCAATCCAGGGGTTTGTTAGTTCGAATCCCGGCTCGGCCAACCTTTATAACGACGATTGACAAAAGTCAATGCGACATGCGTCATTCGTCTTCCACCAATGGGCTCAGTATATGTGGAAAAGCAGCCAGTTGCTTGGGAAGATTGTTGTGTTGTGGAGTACTGGTGTGAGAAAACCAGGAAATGCATGAGTAGGTGAACTGGCCGCCGTGATATAACTGAATTTTTATTAAAAACGGCGTTAAACCCCAATCAATCAACAACATACTTTCAACGCAACTGGCTGCTTTTCCACATCGACTGTTAGCCCATTGGTGAAAGACGAATGACGCTTGTCGCAGTGGTTTTTGTCCAACATGGTAAAGAATGTTTGCCGAGCTGGGGTTCGAACTCACAACCCCTAGATTGACAGCCCGCTTCCTTACCGACTGAGCTACCGGTGCTCGGCTGATGCAAAGACCTAATAACACATGTGTTATTAGGTCTTTGGCTGATGGTAGACTCGAGATATTTATTTTAATTTATTAATTTACTTAATAAAACAGCGCAAATTTGTATATTAAAAAAGTGTTGAATACTAACTATTATTTCTTAAATAAGAAATAAAACGGCTTATTTGCATATTAAAAAAAAGTGTCGATAATAATTTTTTCGTTTAAACAAAATAAGTATTTCGTAAATACGAAATAAAGCGGGCTTCTTTGCATATTAAAAAAATGTATCGGATTTTTATTTTGTTTTTACGAAATAAGTATTTCGTTTTTACGAAATAAGTATTTCGTTTTTACGAAATAAGTATTTCGTTTAAACGAAATGATTGTTTCGTTAATACGAGATAACTTGGCTGATTTGCATATTAATAAAAAGTATCGAATTATTATTTCGTAAAAACGAAATAAAAATCCGATACTTTTTTTTTAATATGCAAATTAGCTGTTTTATTTGCGTACTAAAACAATATATTGAATGTCACTTTAGGGGCTACGTACCTTTTTATCGGTCGCAAGCTCATAAATAAATGATGGACTACTTAGAGTCCATGGTGGAGCATCTGAAATGTCTTGCTTCGCTATGTCGTCAAGATCAATATCAAGCTTTGCGACTTCTGGCCCGTAACGGATACCAACAAGGCAATATTACCCGTTCCTTCTTTAAAAATAGTTCCTTGTATAATGGGTTGAAAACAACTGTGTGAGTGGCATTTGAAGGATTAGACTTCAGTTTTAAGAAATACTGCATAGCTAGTTTTTTTCGGCGTAAATTTAACAATGGTTCTACGTAGAGACTTTTGACGGGCGAGGTCCGAAAAGCGCACAAGGCTAGCCGCAAACCCTGATGGTAAATGGTATAAAGTGTTGCAATGTATGACTTTCGTGCTGAGACATCAACAATACATGCATAGTCCAATTTAAATCGTATTAGTGACCTGTAAAGTCTGAAGAGGACTTTACGATCAGCACCCAATTCCATATGGGATACAACGCGTAAAATATTTAATGCTTTCTGGCATTTATTTCTAAGATATTTAATATGAGGAATAAAACTCAGCTTTGGGACAAACAATAGACCAAGGAATTTTAATTCAGGCACAACTTCAATACGAATGCCATCTAGTGTTAAATCTGGATTTAGGTGGTGTTTACGAAGTTGAATGTAAACATTATCCTTCTTCGTGTCTGGAGACATATACTATTATTGCGCGAGACATACCGCCCATTAAAGAATGACGTAGTAAGCAGGTGCCCGTTAGGTCACCCGACGCTTGGTTGGCAAAACAACCTCCATTATCAATAGAGCTTAAATGGAATTCTAATATAAAGGGAGGTAATTCAGAAATCATTACATTATTCTTAGATGCTATATTGAATATAGTACAAATACATTTATTTAACACTTTTTGAAGTAAAATCCTACTATAAAGTTATATTATGTAACCGAGTTGCATATAAATCGGAAATATTTTGATTTAAACGGAAGAAATTTAGAGTTGCTGAAATGTTTTTTCAAAATAGTTTATTTATAATTGAAAATAAATGAACTTAATACTTGATCTTGCTTCTTGTAAGATAATTCCAATAGATGTTCGGCCCATACGTTTGAGAAGAAAAGCAGGCTTCCGCCGGAATTCTCATACATTAAATCTTCTAACAAAAGTAATAAACCGGATAGCGTCTGTTTTTGGGGAAGGTTTAAGAATGACAAGTTATACGAACATGTTCCTTTCTTACTTGAGCAGACCATCCATGGGAAGAGAACAATCAAGTGGTCGTTAACCCTTTCCCACATACAACACATCTGCAGCAGATGACTTTGAGAATATCCAGGCAAAAACATGGAAAATCTCTATAAATGGAGGTAATTACTAAAAATAAATGAAAACATTGTGGTAAAAGACGAAATTGCTCGTTTTCAAAAGTTGTCTGCTGCAGAGGCGTCGTTAGGCTCTGTATGTTGGAAAGGGTTAATTGCAGGGTCATTTGTGCAGAAAATGAGTAATTGGGAAATAGAAAAATGGTTGCAATAGACAGGGTATTTCTAAACAAAGCTTGACTTTAGCACAGGTTTGACTGTATATGGTAATAATTTCAAGGACAGACTCACTTTCATGTAAACTTTCTCCATTTATGCCAGAGCAATATCTCCTTAATTAGTGAAATTTAGTTTGATGTGTCTGATCTCTAACTGGAGCACACCTTACTCAACCCAGCGGTTGTAAGTTCGAACCTTTTTGTCATGATCTTTGGATAAACCAAGCAGTACTCGGCTCGAAAATGTGTGATCGAACCCAGAAGACATCAGTTCCAATTTCTCGACGCTCACCACTGCAGATTCCATAGCAACGTTTACTAGCAGACGTTTATTAATAATAGAAATGTATAAACTTAATTAAACAAGCAAACGGAAAATGTTCAAAGAAAATGGTTGCTGTGGACTATATATCACCCAAGCGAGTATCCTACATTTGTTCGTATTTCAGATATGACTACGAATATGAAGATGTCAGTGTCATAATCCTGGTCAAAAAGTGAATGTTTACCAAAAAACATATAATAAGACAATTGATGATTACTATGGAACTATCACGAAAGTTCCTTCTCAGTCAGAAATGTAGTTTATGAGTGGGATATGTTTTGAACTTCAATCAAAAACAGTAAATTAGACAATTACCCTGGTAGGCATTGTTTGATATACGAGTTGATATCACCCAAGAAAATATTCCTATCATATATATTTTTTTTAATCTTTGTCCTCAGTCGATGTCGTGAACAACTGGATTGTATGCAACATGCATCATAAAAGAAAGCAGGCACATAGATAGTCAAGTAAAATACAAATGGTAAAGGTCGTTGACAAATCGAAAGCTGACAATGTAGATGAAGAAAAACATACCTAAATGGGCGACTGTTCGTTCGAGGATGTGGCATATTTGTAAAATAATGTAGCTTCTAAAATAAGAAAAGTGCTTGTTCATTTGCAGGTTTAACACATTTCATACTGCTAACTATCACAAATATATGCCTACTGTATTATCAGTTGTTGACACCTCTGGTAAATCCACACTTCATCACAAAATAAAGACGGCGAATTTGACTATTGGAGCTTGGACATATCTTTTCTAGTGTGTGATAGTATTTATTTATCGAAGAATGCTGAAATGATGCAAGACATATTAGAATATATACATACCAAACGTACAGCCCTAAAGCATTTGTGGTGGAAATGGTTGTCGTCTTGATGACCAGCAGTTCCACCATAGGATGTCTGTGGACCCAACTAACAGTTTGGCTAATATTGATCATGAGCTATGATAAAGTTTGACACGAATAATCAAAATATAATCCAATCTCCTACAGTTATGTTTTAATAAAGTCGATGCCTAAATCACATTGTCTGGTTTCAGTCGTGATTTCCGACTTGTTTTACAGGGTCCCGAATTTGGGTAATATTTTGATAAATAAAATCTATAAAAGAACACAATAAAATTGTGAGGTAAAATTGCACAGTAAAATGATAGCGGTAGGCGTTTGATCATTCAAGGTCTTAATGTACTTAATTTAATAAAAATGCATATATTGTTATCAGTTAGGGTAAAAATGTGACTAGGGTCAAATCGGATATCAAATCAGCGTTTCGTTTATTACCGATTCACTCGGGAGATTACAATTTGCTTGGGATTTACATTGGCGATATTTCATTTGTGAACAAGCGGTAACGTATGGGATGCATAATTTCTTGAATAACTTTTGAAGAATATTCATATATATTTACATTGGTAGGTTGAATATAGATCAAAGACGAAACAAGAGACCATTACTTGAACGGTTTCCTTTTTGCAGTGGAGCAAGTCAAGTTTTTGTTCATACATGCACCTTTGAACGCTCTTGTTTATAATTAGGGTGCCGAAAGCTGTAGAGAGACTCCAGATTCAAGAACGACCATGTATGTTCTTGGTCTTGAAATAGATTCCGAACATGTGACTATCAAAATACTTAACCATACAATTGATCAGATGTGCTTCATTCATGTTAGCATTGTAAATAGTAAGCGGGTATCGCGGAAAGAGTTAAGAGTAATAAATCTTATTAATCCTAAAGGCAGAGTACATTTAAACTAAATACATTCAAGTTGCTGATTCTATTTCCCGAAAACAGTGGTTGAGATTCCGGGAAATAGATCCCTATTCCAAACGAGACCAAAATCATATACCGGCCATTTCCTAACAGTAGTATTCAATGTGAAGCTAACATACATTGAGATGCATTTCTCTGCACATACATTCGGTCTATAAAAAGGAATTTAGCGATATTCGAAACCTTACAGCAAGTTGTTTATTCGTAACGAAAAGTCACTTTGTTCAATTTAAGATAGTGTTCACTTAAAAACAATTGTATCTGTAACAAACCGTTCAAGCAAGACAGCGCAATTGTATGATATAGGTATTAGCTATGAATGAAAGGGAAGTCACAGATAAAACAAATCACTTCATGGTTGAAATTAAGTAATTAAAGGTTTCAAACAACAAGTTGGTCGGGAAGAGTCTCGTCTTCCTATATCGTATGATTTATTTAAATTGATAATATAATAATATTGCAACACATTGCGATCGTCACAGTTTGTATTCGGCCAAATTATGTTATATCTGTCTATGTCTAATTAAAAGCTAGTTGGCTTACTTTCGCAAAATGAAAGGTGCGACCTTTAGAACATTACAAGTCCTTAAAGACATACTCGTTAATGAAAGGGAAGGCATCCGTTTGCTTAACATAATATTTCCTAAAACATATCCGAAATAGGGGAATGTACAGCAATCAAGATAAGGTAGACAGGTAATGAGTTAAGTGTCTATTCAAAAATAGTTTATTAAATGAATGTTTGTCCGAAATGTGATATTTCAATGTGTTGACATTGGGATGATCAGCCTTTACCTCGTTACTTGTTTGGGGTTATTGTGATTACATCAAAGTCAGTGAATTGTACCAAAACAAAACTCATTTAGGAATAGAGCAGTATATACTGGTCAAACTTGGGCTATATAAATTGCGGGTCCTTTGATGTCAACTGTTTTAAATCTTATATTAGAAGTTATGTAATGGAGATTCCTTCCACTTAATAGGAAGGCTGCTTCATGGTAGCACTGACCACTGTCCTTCAGTCTTTCGTTTGTAGACAAATTGTAAAGTATTCTGTCACTTTATTTCTCAGAAAGTAATAAAAAGATAAAAAATATAACATTTCAAACCTACAGTAACTTGCAAGTCGTATGAGTATGTGATGCATGCCATTCAAATCCCACACAGAAATGCATACAGAGCATGTGGATGAATATAAATGTCTTTTGATGATTCGGCCTTTGCTTTTTATCGAGCCAAGATGGTTCTAGCCCTACTGCTGCCTCTTGACCTCACACTGGACCAGTGCAGCCAGGAGATGTTTTCTATCACAGAAGCCGCATATCTGTTAAAAGCTATAGTAACTTGTTCTTATATTAAACCCTGCGGGATAGAGATATGTCTCTGTAGAAATCAGTTACAGAATGACTCCTATTGAAAACACCAAAAACTGACTGTTTTAGAATTTTTCAGAAAGTAAAAAAAAGCTGAAAAATATAACATTTCAAACCTACAGTTACTTGCAAGTCGTATGAGTATGTGATGCATGCCATTCCAATCCCACACAAAAATGCATTCTGAGCATGTGGATAGAATATAAATGTCTTGCGTCACCAAGAACGGGACAGAGAAAATAAGGATCAAATCTCATGATTATGCCCGTTCATATTGAAAGTAAAGGGAAACAACCAATGTTCAACAATTCCAAAGTTTACCAAGAGTTAGCTCCCTTGAGCTGTAACACTCATGCCAGAAATGACCAAGAAAGGTTTTGGCAATGTATGATAAACATCTGGGCATATATACAAAGCGTGCAGATACAGATCAGACAATACTAAAGTTTGAAGCTTAAATATATATATCGTATCTACTACTTATTTAACAATAAATGATTGCAACATCAAAAAATTACCACGTGCGTTACCCGAAATAAGAGCAAATCAAAATGAATGAAGTTAATAAATCAAGATCAGTCTTGAAACCAGTACAAACTTATACAATGGTATTATTCTGTAAGATGCAACATATGTTAGAGGAAACTCACACCATATACACACAAAATAATCGACAATACAGCGAAAATGTAAATGACAAATCTTCTGTCATGCGGCTGATTTTTGGAGTGAAGCAAACCGCACGCTTCTGTAACGAAAATTTAGTCGTCGACTAATACCTGATGAATTGTCTATGGAGATGACATCCCACAAATCCTAAATTTACTACGATAAGATAATTCCTTAGTGTTTTGGTATTTATTTAGCTCATCTATTACTTGTCTTTGTATCTGCTATACACGTGGGGGGATCGAGGTTGAAAGTTACTTTTGATCGAAGAATTGAGCAGAGAGTGTTAATCTTCCTTTTGAGATATATACCACAGTGGATATAGTTTGCTAATTATTTGAATGTCTTTACCCTCGCAGTTCAGAATAAACTATTTGTAGTAAACGTGCGCCCTTAAACATCTTTCAATCATGGATTAAGTTTTCACGAGGATAATGCATTAAAGTATGCTCGGTCGATATATAAGACTGTATCATGTTCGGTGTCAGAAAATAACATGCTTTAAATGGCAAAGCATGCCTTCAATATTTCGAAGGAATATTAGTAAAACGTCGTGAAACGTAATACTACAATATCATGTTCCGTTAGTTCTGGCTATAAATACATATATACCTTTAGGATATTCACAGAAAAAAATCACCATTACACATATTTGAATTATGAAAATACACTCTTATTTGATATAGTAGTAGTTTATTTATTTAACCAGAAGGTCGAAGACCCATATGGCATCAACTTTCAGATAAAGTTCAAACATAATAAACATAAAACTTACAAATTACATGTCAAACATGGTAGTATGTCATTTGTTCGATACTAACATATAATACAATAATGGCAACCGTTAACGGTTACAAAAGTTACAAATTATCTGTCAAACAAGGCAGTAGGTTCTTTTTGCAGACTAACATATAATATAATAATGGCAACCTTTAAAGGTTACAAAGCAATTGTCGTTGCATATAGCATTTGCACAACATACATTCAAACATATGGCAAATACATGGCAAACATATGGCGGGGAAAATACGAAACAGTATAATGGCCTTCTAACTCCGTGCTACTTGTTCTAATCACACAAAACAGCCACAAACGTGTAAACCAGTATATTGTATGCGTTTTATAATATCATTTCCTTGAAGGCGGATATGATGTCAGATTTATCCGCTCTTATAAATGGATGAAATGTCAGTACAGGCATTTGCAGATGAAAATGCAACTTTTAAGAAAGTAAATAGTGACAGTAGACATGGATGAGAATCTTCACCATTAAATGGATAAACTTGAAGGTACATGTAACTTCCGGTGTAGAAAATGTACGCATTTATGGAGTGAATGATAATATAACTGTAAGCTTGAACGAGTTTGTAAAGGGTTAGTAACTTCATCTTAAAGGTAATGACAAAGGTGTGTGATAACAGACCTCATTTTCCTCGAAAACGAACTTATCCGCTCTGAATAATAGATGAAATGACTGACTCAGTACATCAATGTCGAGATGAAAATGCCAATAATAAAAATAAAATTAGTGATTTAAGGCTCGGTGAAAAAATGGATACATTAGAAGGTCATCCCTGGCACACCGAGTTACACATGTGTTAAGTAAGGGTAAAATAAATGTAAGTTAGAAAGACTGACTAGGTACATGAATGTCGAGATGAAAATACAAATAATAAAAATAAAACTAGTGATATAAGGCTGGGATTGTGGAACCTGGGTGATAAAATGGATACATTAGAAGATCATTTTTGGCACACCAAGTATCACATGTGTTAAGTAAGGGTAAAATAAATGTAAGTTAGAACGATAGTGAGTAAAATTCGGACTATTTATGATAGCTTTGAAGAACCGTTTACTAAAGACATAGCTAGTCAAAGGATCTGTTGTTTAAAAAGCAATGCCAAAGGTGTATGTCCCATAATAGTTAACTGTTCAGAGTATAATTAAGATCTTTACGTTATTGTTTAACAAGGCTAGTGGATGTCTAGATATGAAATTAAAAGAACCACTACAATAGGATTTAAAACAAATAACATCCATGCTTATTTCTTGCTGGCAAATTTGATACCCATACAAATATATGTTTAGATTATATTACAAAATATATGATATTCCCAGTAGTATTCACAGTGTTGATGTTAACTATATTTCAGATGCGTAGGAATGTTTGCTTAATCATAAATAAAGCAGATAAAATACGTTTGGGATGTGTGTTGTTGTATCCATGGTACACATTTACCAAATGGTCGTCTTTTTGGTCAATGGTCTGGTTACGTTACATGCACTGCAAACCATGGAAAAAGTGAAGTATCTGTGTGATGATGAATTTACCAGCAACAATCATGCATTTGGGAAGACCTATGTTGCATTATGTTGTATCCATGGTGCGCATATATCAAATGGTCATCTGTTTAGTGTGTATTCTGGTTACGTTACATGCCCTGCAAATCATGGAAGAAATGTAGTAGGCGAGCATAGAA
The DNA here is from genome assembly GCA_031761405.1 of Serripes groenlandicus. Taxonomy (NCBI): domain Eukaryota; kingdom Metazoa; phylum Mollusca; class Bivalvia; order Cardiida; family Cardiidae; genus Serripes; species Serripes groenlandicus. The sequence continues at coordinate 48,088,199 of JASEVX010000008.1, forward strand.
CATCTTCTGAATTTCTTCCCTTTGTCAGATATTTTAACTTAGCTGTGTGCGATGCTACTTGCTTTCTCTATACAAAGAGAGACCACTATTGACAGTAATGTTTTACTGAATGAAGAGTTAACATTCATATATCAAAATAACTTTCATGATAATTTCATTCAAGATATTTAGGATTTTCAAGTTATTCTTAAATAAGACACTCTGTGAAAACATTGTTTTTGAACCTATGTTGTATTTGGGTCGGCGGCCCTATTTTACAAATAAAGAATTACTGTATTGTATTTCATTAGATGGTTACACTTTACCATGTCGTCCCTTATATTCGATTAAAGGGTTGATATGGTTTACCGGTACTGCGAAATATGGACAGCTAGGAACAAATCTGCATATAATATAATCGCTTTCAGTCTGAAAAGCAGTGAATCCAGCGTGGGTAGAATGTTTGAAATCACATTTCAACCAAAAGATAAATCAATTGATAATTTAGTTATAACCCACGACTCCAGTATGTAATTGTCAATATATATGAATGAACGATCAAAGAAAATATGCATTTCTCCTTGTTTCGGTCAGGAACTTCAATTTTGTGTCGTTTGGAGCTTTAAAATACTCAAAAAAAAAAAAAGGATCACCATATGGTTAAGTTGTGGTTTCATGGACTCTTCATAGAAACGCGATCGGGTCATCGCTGAGGCTATGCTTAATTTAATAGGGAAATCGCAAAAAGAAAACAGATGTTTATGTATAAAATAGGTTTTCCTCTGAACAAATAAAGTGAATTACAACTGAAATGAAATAATTATTAGTAAATATGTTTTGTGCAAATATGACTTTTAATTCAGAAAAGGTTGCATGTTAACAATATATATATACCGGAAAATAGCAAAGATATTCCCTGAAGTCATATTCAAACTTCTTTTTCTAGGGTACCGCCTTGAAGGTGTTGTGGTAGAACTTCCACCTCGGATGCGAGACGTCGCGGGTTCGATACTTGGCCGGATCATACCAAAAATTATATCGAGTAATTGCACCACTTGTTTGTGGGATACTGCATCACTACACATGTAGTACTCTTTGTACCACTTATTTAATTTGTATTACGTTATAATATTTTGTTTTGTTTATTTTTATCCGAAAGTGCACTTCCAAGCATATCGATCCTTCGCAAACTATCCTCATAGATTCATGGAACCTTAATCCGATCACACTTTTAGTCGCATTTCGACGCATCTGCAGCTGAATACATTGAATAACATTGTGGCAAAAAATCAAATTCCTAATAATGGGCAATAATTTGTTTGTACATTATTTATTATGTTGTGTATATACTTTATTATGTTGTGTATATACTTTATTATGGCATATACATACTTTATTATGGTACGTGAATTGTTTACTTTGTTTAGTGCATTTCTTATGATTTTATATAGCTTGCCTATTATGCTAAGTGCACTCATTTTTATGTTTTGTAAGAGTTTTATTGTCTTATGTGCATTCTCTGTTATATTGTGTACGTTCTATATTTTGTTACGTAGATTCCTTATCCATATATGAAGGCACATACAATGTTTTACATTGTGTAGGTTCTGTTTTTGTTTGTTTTGTGACTGTTGTATTGTTATATGAAACCTCTTTCTTATGCTGTGTTTTTTATTGTTTTGTTCTTTGTGTTCTATGGTGTACAACCTGTACTTGTTTATCATGATAATGCGGACAATATAAACGGGTATAATTCCAAGATGCACCGTCAATAAACGGCATGCGCAACATCTGGCGATCCAAGAGCAATTTCTCCTTTTTCAAAAATGTATTTTTCTTTATTCAATTATTGTTCTTTTATTTATAGAGAGTTTCTATATGTTTGACTAAATGTTTACAAAGCCGTCTGTTGCAGATTTGCTGTATGTTGGAAAAGGCTAAGCTGATTTACTAATTTAACATTAAAAATTATATCATTCAAATGGAAAACATCTTAAAATGTTTGTGTCTAAAAGAAATTGACATTGAATTGAACTAATATTAAACAATGATATATCATTTTACTAGAATCAGTGTTAAGTGTAACGTGTACCGGAGTTAAGCCAGCGCGGGTCACCCATCCAGGCACTAACCGCGATGAACGTTACTTAACTTTAAGAAAATGTCAACAACTCTACCAACGTCGCGATAAAAGCCGGCTTCTACAACAAGGCTGTAGAAGTGCTATTTAATCCTATACCTCGTTCCCGTTACTCTAGTACTTCTAAGCAGACACTGTGCAGGCCGGTTTTTTACCGGTGAATCTTGGAATTCTCCCCGTTTGTGTTGTCCGCGTCATCATCATAATCAACTTGCTACATAACGAAATACAGTTTGTACACCGTATAACAAAAAAAGAACATGTCACAATATGAAATCACGTAAGACAGTAAAGTATGCACAAAATATTTTAAAACTGCACAAAATTGAATAAATAATGTGCATAACATAATAAAATATCTTCACAAGGTATCAACGAATGAACAAAACACAACAAAGAGTGCATACAGCATAACACAGAAGATAATGAAAACTGCATAAAACACAATAAAGAATGTAAATGAATAAAAAGATAGTGTGCATAACATAATAAAAAGTGTACACAGCATAACATAATTGGATAAGGAATGTACGTAACAGAATATAGAACGTACACAACATAACAGAGAATGCACATAAGACAACAAAACTCACACAGAACATAAAAATGAGTGCACTTAACATAGAAGACGAGCTATATGAATTAATACGAAATGCACTAAACAAAATAAATAATGCCCATACCATATTAAAATATGTACTCATCATAAAAAAGGATGTACACAACATAACAAAGTATGTACACGGCATAATAAAGCATGTACACAACATAATAAAGGGTGCAAACAATATAATAATAAGCGTCATTATAAGACAGTTGAAGCGTTCCATAATATTTGATTATCATTATTTCTTTATTACCTGTTTTGTGAATATATTTTCAAAGTCGTCCGCTGCAGACTTGTTGTTTTCGGGAAAGGGTTAAAAAGGGGGGAAAACCCCACTTTAAATGCAAAGTAAACACTTCTCTTTGGCGGTCGGCATTACTATGTTGACAAGGAAGAGATATCACGGGATTTTGTTATCGTCTCTAAACAAATAAATACTGCAGTTTTATTAAAACCATTACAAAAGCAAGTACATTTACCGATATTATTACCTACCTTGATGCGTTTCTGCGGCGTGTATGGGCCTAACGATTAAAGAACGTATTATATATTTATCGAAAATCCCTCGTTGACAATTTATGAGCAGGTAAATATGTACCGAGGTAATAAAAGTTGGGTCTTTAATATTCGAGTTAGTAAGGATAAGGGTTAAGTTTGCACAAATAATATTGTTCTTTTCTAATACCGATATGATTGCCAAGATTGATTGGTGTATTATGATTGAGTAGACCGTGGATCGAACCGGAGGTAGATTTGAACCTGCAGAAATTTAAAGTCTAGTGTTTTGCTTTTTTTTTTATTGTAGCCGATATTTACCTTTGACAATAATTGTCTTGGCAAGCCTAGAACCCTTTCCCTCTTACAGTTAATGTGTCGCAGAATTTGTTGAAAACATCTATATAAATTGAATAGTTATTATTGAATTTAGGCAATATAACAAGCCGCTGGTAATGAGCAAATTATCCTTTGTGCCACAATGCATAAATGTTGTCATTTGCTGATGCGTCAGAATCAGTCTGCAAGTGGGAAAGATTTAATGAAAGATCATCTTGTTGTGACATAGTTTTCTTTATATTCCAAAATTAGGCAAGGACCTATCGAGTGTATTCTGGAATATTGTTTCTCTTCCTCGAACCGTTAATGTCATCTTACAGATACTATTAGATAGGTAATCACTTAATATTAACTGACAATGTTTAGGCAAGACAGGGGTATAACGTTACACAAGGCAAAGTGTTATACTTACTTACGTTTACAATAACAATTAAATTATTTAAAGATGTCATCGCTTTTCCGAGCTCAAAAGCAGTTTCATAATTTTGTAAATTGATTAAATATTCAAGACTTGAATGAGGATATACCTTATATAAACAAACATAACAACATTTACTAGGCTTAACATAACATGTTAATCGCACCTATTTGCTTAATATCTAACCTTAGCTATTTAATCTTGCATTATATACATATTCATCATGTGCCATTTTGCCTCGGGTTCTGTAAAACTTTGACCCAAAGGCCGTGGCAATGTGTCGCAATTGTTCGTTTAATCTGTTATATGAATGATTTATATGCTTAATTTGAATCAATGTATGTTAATACAGCAGTGCTGTAAACATATTTATTTTTCTAAATATTTGAAAAACTTTGAAAACATGTAACACTCTGTCACGGTTTCTCCTAAACATTTTACCCTTAACGTGCATGTTTGTGTATTCATGCAGGTATATATGTTTTAATTAAACTTGATCGTCACATTTGACTGCCACATGCTGCTTAGGCGTTGTTCTCTGATCAACCTAGATAAATGACGAGGTCAGTTTGAAAGAAAAAGATTTGCAGAAACGTTGTAACTGTCACCGTTTTCTTTCAAAGAATGCATTGAATGTTTCAGGTGGAAAGCGGTAAAAATATACCAGTGGACGGTAAATACCCATGTACTTCAGAGTACGCAAACTCCCAGCTAAACCGTGGCTACCATATATGTACAAAAGACGAAGTACATACTGACTCTATTCGCAAGGCGACCGCGGCTTATCTTGTTGGCATGTTTAGTTCGGTCAAACCTGTTAAAGCATAGAATATAACATCCTGGTTACAAAGGAATACCAGCTTTAAAATAAATTGATGTTCTAAAACCTAAACTTTATTTATCGACGCCGTTAGTTTTTAGACTTTAAAGTGTATAGTTTAAAAGCCACAAGGGCTCATAACTAAATTGCGTTGAAAAAGTTGCTCACGATACATATGAAATAGTGTGGATCACACTAAAAACCTACTTAACTTTATTCCCCTCGAAACTTGATTAACCCTTTTCTTTTTAGATAAAACTTGTAGACAATACCTAATAATCTAGACCTCGGGACAAGAAAGTAATAACAATGCAAGCCGAGTAACAACACTAGGTGACTACACCAAGTGTAATACAACTCATATGAACACTCGGGAGAGCACATACCTTGTTTGACTTCAACTTTTTCCTTTTGCTACAATGTTTTCCACTTTTAGTCATTGGTTATCCATTCAATTATAGAGATTTTCCATGTTTTGACAAAATCTACAGTAGACGATTTTGGACATATTTGTAATGATTTTCGGAAACGACGAAACTCCGGCTCTGTCATTCATTATTTCCAATCATTGACAAATATCATGGCGGCCAGTGACGACAATTGAAAACAATGTAACAAAAGAAGAAATTATGATATTCACCGAGTCACTGTTAGTGGTAAACAGTTTTCAACTCTATTTAATAACTATCCTTTTTTATGTAGGGATTTTCCATATCAGTGCAAATATGTTATCAAATTCGTCTGCTGCAAAGTTGTTGTCAGTAGAAAAAGTTTTTTTAAGAAATAGGCCGATCTGGCACGCATAGTTGCGGGTATCTGTCTTTCGTGTTGAGTCGTTTAACTCTTTCACAAAGTACACTTTTCCATGTTGTATTTTGGACAACTCCATTTTTCGTCAAACAGGATATTTTGTAAAATGTAATGTCAAAGAGGCAAACAATGCACATTGCAGGACAGAAAGCTGGTTACGAGCTGTTTCACCTGAAATCTGCATTGTTTGCATACATCTTTAATTGTGTTTGCCAGCTAAAGATTTAAATGACGTGTTACAATTTCGAAATGACCCGTTACTGTGTACATGTAATCAAATGATGTCGTGTCTTTTGTAAAATTCTTTCCAATTGTGACGTAGTTTGAACTGTGACAGCTAGACGGATTTGGTTTCTGTGATATTGTTTTAACCTTCGCCCCGGTAGCTCAGTCGATAGCGAAGCGGGTTGTCAATCCAGGGGTTGTGAGTTCGAACCCAAACTCGACCAACATTCTTTCCGACGTTTGACAAAGAGCACTGTGACAGCGTCATTCATCTTCCACCAATGGGCTAACAGTCTATGTGGAAAAGCATCTAGTTGCTTTGAGGGTATGATGTTTTGAGTACTTGTGTGAGAAAACCAGGTGACATATGAGTAGGTGAACTGGTCGCCGTGATCAATTGTTGATTACGGCGTTAAACCCCAATCAATCAAAACTTTCATGTATGTTTTGTTATTTGACTTACTTCCCCATGCTTGTTCTTGACGACGATCATTTTAAACCTTTCCCACGTGTGGATATTTTGAAACATCTTCAACAGACGACATAAAACTCCTTAGAAAAAAGAAAACTACTAATGAGTAGTTTTTGCTTTTTGCCATAATAGGTTTTCAGCTTTATAAAATGTATTTAATTTCATTTAGAGAGTTTGTATATGTTTAATTTCATGTTTACATAGTTGCCTGCTCATGGAGTATTGGTAACTAACACAGAAAACGCTGCGATATAACTAAACATTTGTTGATAACAGTGTACACACCACACACATAAACAGTCTTCATTTGTTTATCTGACACCAATGTTGTAGAGAATTCATGTTTGTTCGTTCATATCTCTCGAGGTCTTTCGGAATATTTGTGTGGCTCTTTACTCGTCCACTTCTCCCATTTTGTGATTATTATATGTGTAAAAAAAAGAAAAGATGGGACTCTGAACTCATGCACTCATATATGAGTGTGAGTTTACTAACATATTGTTGCCAATAACATGTTAGTTTTCATTCAAACAAATGCCTTCGTTTTGTTTCGAATCGAAACAGTTTGCTTATACAGTCGAACCTGTACTAAAGACTACCTTGGAACATCAATTTCCTGTCTATAGCTATCATACTTTTAGTGTTCTTAGTTAGCATCGTTCAACCAGGTCACACACAATTATAATGCAGTTGCGTAGTCTTTGAACATGTATGAGATAGTAGGCGAAACATGCACACAGGATCAGACTGTATATATATGAATGTATATAACAAAATTAGATTTATATTCTAATAAAATGAATTATAAATTTAATTACAATGCTATGTGTACTGAGATCAGAACGCATGTGTGTGCGATCTTTTCTCAGTGGGCATCGTTCAACCAGATCCCACACAATTTTAATGCAGTTGCGTGGTCCATGCACATGTATGAAATAGTAAGCTCAACGTGCAGAACATGATCAGACTGTATATATATATGAAGGTTGATCTTGGCTTGCACATTTTGCGAGGGATATACTAGTCGCTTTCACGCGGTGAAGGGGTTGAATAGGGACACATGTGTGTGTTAGATGTCTATGTTATGCTCTTTTGTAAATGGACAGTCCCTTAATTATGTTAATATGTTTGTTGTCACATGTTTTAAGGTGTGTGGGTATACATATCGATGCTTTACAACACTTTGTTCTTACACATTTTGGAGAACATTATGAGCATAGGTGATAATGTAATTAACTCTTCGTCGCCGTAATTCTAAATCGGAATATTCCATCTTAACATTTTAATTTTATATGTTTGTTTACATTGTATGAATATTTTGAGGAAAAACGTGAAGTACCAAGAGTGAAGTGCAGATTAGAATCAGTCTGTAAATATATACGGGCTGATCTTGGTCTTAGAAAAAAACACAAAATAATTTACTGCCATATGGAGTGCAATTAGAGCTAAGCAGGAATAACCTTGACACAGTTCAAGACAAAATTAACAAACAAGTTAATGAGGAAAACCTGGAAAGTATGCGCAAACTGTTCACTACGAACATGGGTGAGGGCCTGCATTCTCAAGTTTTTCGTCTCGCACCAAAGTCAATCAATTGCAGTCGCAATTTCCCACCTGGACTTTGTCATTCTGCGGTGCATTCCGCAACACTAGGATCCAGTAAATTTACCATAACATTAGCAGAAGCTGCCGATATCACAGTTAGCCAAAATTGAATGTTGTGTGTGCATTTACTGTCTAAAGACCGACTAAGTAAATAGCATTCCGAAAGAAAGGCAACAGCCGAATTTAAACAGAGAAGATTCTATTTGCGAAAACGATAGTCCTATCGGTCCCTATTTACAAAATCTCGAAACAGTGCGGAAAAAGCAGGCTCATTCACAGCTTAATAACACATATATATGGCCTGTCACTAAAACACAATTAAGAAATGAAATGTTAACAGCAGTTTCAACATAAACAACAAATTTACTAAAGAACGCAGGGATTAAGCCTGGAAATGATGAGCAACTTTAGGACCAAAACATGTTTGTAATCTGAGAATGCATTCGGAAATAGCACGTTTCCAGCTCCTTTTCACACAAAGTTCAACTGAACATTGATAACCTCGATTACATGCAATACAATGCTCCTAGCTCACAAGCCATTGTTTCTCTTTCCTAATCATACCCAAGTAGATTCAAAGAAGGAAGGGTCAGACTGCAAAATTCCAACTCATGTTTTACATCAAATGTTTACTTTTTTAATCTTTAAAAACAACCCTTAGTCCAAAAATGTACCTAAAACTCATACAATTGTTCAGTACAGTATATTGCTATTCCGGCTACAAGTGGTATATTACCCTTAATAACGCGATCGCCCATCGCTGTTGCTATGCTAAATTGAATAACGAAATCGAAAAGCCGAATTCAGATGTTCCTGTTTACAATAGTTTATCCCCTGAAACGAGTAAGTGAATTACAATAGAAATAGTTATCAATACATATATAGTGTGCACATTTGACGAAGGATATAGACATGATAGTCGATAGAGGTCTCTCGGGTTATATTTCAAAGAACTATGTATGGGGTTCCACTTGTATTGTAGTGGAAGAGCGTCTACCTCGTATGCGAGAGGTTGCGGGTTCGATATCAGAGATCATACAACATATTATATTGAGTAATTGCACCACTTGTTTATTTTAAATTGCATCATTACTAGTATTTGTATCGTGTGTTTAATTGGTACTACGTTAGGTGTTGTTGTGTTGTATATATATATATATATATATCCGAGATAGCACTTCCATGCATATCGTACCTTCGCCACTTATCCTTTTAGGTATCATTGAACCTTAACCCTTACCCACTTTGATATTCAGTTAGACGTATTTACAGTTGAATACATTGAATCACATTGTGACAAAAGATGAAATTGCTATACATGGTCAATATTTCCACTGCCTAACATTTGTTAACTGTATTTGATAAATATACTTTTAGTAATAGATAGTATGCGAAGATACTGTATTCGTCTGCTGTATAGTTGTTGTTTTCGGAAAAGGGTTAAAAATGGGAAAAAAAAATCAATTCAAATTCAATATAAACATGTCTCCCAGGTGGTCGGTTTTACTATTTTGACAAGGAAGAATAATACATATAGTATTTTTTTTATCTTTTGTAAAAACATACATTTAGTTTTGTTTAATCCATTGCAAAGGGCAGTACATTTACCGATAATACCACTTACCGTTCCTGTGGCGTGTATGGGCATTGGCGATTGAAGAACGTCGTCGAACATGTAAAGGAAAATTTATGAGCAGGTTAAGATGTGATGTACCGAGATAATAAAAGTGTTGGTGTTTAATGTTCGCGTAATGTTCGCGTAATGTTCGCGTAATGCAGGATAAGGGTTAAGTTTGCACAGAGAATATTGTGTTTTGTTAAAACCGAAACTCTTCAATATTGATTTATTACTGAAAATTAATGAAAGTTTGATTAATAAGACTTTTAACAGTATTTAAGTTTATATATTGGAGTTTTCTGGGTAATGTACCAGTATTACCGCAGTCATTGAAATTAACTTTTAAAATTCACTGGTTCGAAAATCCTAAATAGTTTGTTTTGCTATTTAGTACATGTACAAGTACACTGTCCAAAGGAGACTGTTTACTGTTCCGAACCAATATTTACTGGCCAGGAACTATAGAACCACTGTTAATTTACGAGACAGCTACCAGTAATATTTAACCCTAATACCGATGGATGAGCCGTTATTTTATCGCCGAAACCCTGATCGCTTATATGGGAAATCAATTGTTACCATTTAGAATGTATTTGGTATGACCAGACCGGGGATCGAACCACAGGTTGATTTGAACTTTCAGAAAATTAAACTCTTACTTTTTCCTGTGGATGGGTTGACTGTTCGTTTGTTTTATTTTACTTTAAACGGTAACTGAAATTTACCTGATGACGAATTGTCTTAGCTTGAATAATTGTTATTGAATAGATTGAAAACATTGAGGCTATATAAACATTTATTAATGGAAAATTTCACCTTTTCGTCACACTGTCTTCAAATGTCATCTGCTGCAGATGCGTCAGAATCCGTCTTCACGTGGGACAGGGTAAATGAAAGAACATATTATTGTGATATTGTATAGTTAGCCTGTATGTTTCAAAATAAGCAAATGATTTATCGAGTGAATTCTGAAATATGTTTTTCCTCTTCCTTGAACCGAGAATGTCATCTGACAAATACTTATGGATAGGTAATCAATCAAAATGTTCAATATAAACTGACCATGTATAGGCCCTTAACATGCTACAGTTGAAGTGCATGCGTGTTTGCTTAAATGTGTACATGCAGGTATATTTTATTACTATTTAGTGCCGTATATAACTGCCAAATGTTGCTTACGTGTGGTGATGAAAAAAGAGGTGTAGTAATATTGAAACTGTCTCCTTCTTCTTCCAAAGAAGCTCTGAGTGTTTCAGTAGGAAATATTGCATATGTAGTTGCAACAGTGAAAGGTGAACACACAGGTCCTCCAGAGTACGGAAATTCCTAGCTAAACCTTCATTTCTGTACAGTACATGAATTGGTTTCAAAATGAAGGATGTACACATTTTCCTTTTCGCTTGGCGCGGCTTATCCTTTTGGCATGTTGATTTACGGTTAACTCCTTTAAACCTTTAAAACATATTGTAAAACATAAGCCTTTTTACGATTAACCCTCCAGGTTTAAAATACAATCTTTAATACGCTGATAAAGCTTTTTGCCAAAAAATAACATCCTCGTTATGGCGCTGTCACACTGTTTCGTATCGTATAGCGTTAGCCAGCGTATGAAAGATAGCACGCATACGCTGGTATACGCTGACATACGCTAGGGGTACGTTAGGCATAGTTTGTATACGTTTCAAGTACGGCCATATATACAATGTACGCTGGTATACGCTGGCATACGGTACTTTTTTAAGAATGCCTAAATACGCTGGACATATGCTGGCGATACGCTACTCATACGCTACTCATAGGTTCAATACGCTAAGTATACAAACAATTCTGTATTTCCAATAGCTTTTTGTGCGTATGAAAATTTATTAATTTGTGAATTTTCATACGCAACTAATACGTTTTTCTCATACGCAATAGTGTGACAGGGCCATTACAACGAGAATGTCAACTTTAAAAACAAATGATCGTTTAATATCTAAACTTGACTAACCGAATCCGTTGGTGTTAATTATTATAATTGTATAGTTTGAAAGCCACAAAGGCTCATAACTAAATTGCGTTTAATTAGTTTCACACGATACATAGGTAATAGTGTGGACCACATTACAAACGTACTTAACTTTATTTCCCTCCCTATTTGAGTAACCATTATCCGTTTAAATTAAAAGTGTAGGCAATACCTAATAATCTAGACCTCGGTACAAGAAAGTAATAAAAATGTCGGCTGAGTACATACACTATTGTTCGAAGGAAATTCATGAAGTAAGTAGACTTTCTAGATAACAATTCAGTCGTTTACATCTTCCCAACATATTACGTTGAAAAATAGACAAAAACAAAATGTATTTCGCTTTTTGTCTTCATGATATTTAACTCAAAGTCAACTGTGGGCCATATCTAGTCGAAAATGAGGGGACTAAGCGCACTGTTAACACTCTACAACACATACTTTTGTTTTACATCAGCCGGTTGAACCTTTTTTAAATGTGTGTCTCGATGACAACTAGGCTAATTTAAAATATGGTCATATCGAGTCAAAACTAGGTCACAAATTTAAATTTATGGAAACTATTGTGGATACTCAAGTGACTATGTTTTTGAGATGAGATGACAGTTTGTAAGAATGTGTATCTTAATGATAACATGTATATATATCTAGCTTACGTATAAATGTGAAAACTAAATTAATATACTACAATTAAGAAAACATGTTTTGGAAACTCTATAGTCCGCATGTTTTAATTTAGATCGATGAAACTTTGGCAGAATGCTTTTCTCGATATAAGCCGAAGTGTGAGTCCTGTCTAGTCAAGCACAGGGTCATTAAATCAAATTGTAGTCCTCTTGGGGTCGCGTTTTTCATTGAGCATGCTCAAACATTATTAACATGTTTGTCGTGATGATGGAACGATTCGGTGATGTAATGGTAGAGTTCCGCCTTGGGTGCGAGAGTTCGTTGTTTTGACACCCAGCCAAATCATACAAAAGACTTTAAAATGGTAGTGATGTCTGCCAACATTGGCGATCAAGGTTGTATTACGACTTATGAGATAGCATTACGACTGATTGGCTAGTGTTAGGATAAATGGACATGCAGTAAAGAAAACGCCGTCATATAACGGAATTGTTCAAAGAGATGTAAAACACAGAACAATCAATTGTCCTGATGATTTCTAGCGTAATTCTTAATATGGAATATGGGTGTTTAAAATCTAGGTCAATAGGCTATATATCAGGAAAGTATTTAAGAAATACTGCGAACATTCTATAGGCCGCATATTGGAGTTCATGAATGATCAAACATTATCATAATGTTTGTCTCAATGGGAAATATGCTACGTTTGAATAGGTCACTGAGTCTTAATTTAGGAAAAAAATAAGTTCAATTACAGTTGAAGGAGGTTATTCCGTCTGTAGATACTGTTTAACACCCAGCATATATGTGTCGCTCCTAATGAGGCTTTTTATACGAGTTCATCTAACAGCGCTAAAGGATTTGTGATAAAATATTTATTTTACACCGTTTTAACATTATTTTATGCATGATCCCTGGCTAAACAAACCAGTACAAGACTAGGGCATGTGCCTTGCCCAAGATCACTCCACCATGTCCGCTGCGACAAAAAAACAAATATGAAGCAGGCAACTTTTAAAACATTTTGACAGAATGAAAACAAATATGGTCTGCTGTAGACGTGTCAAAGCGGGTCTATATGAGGGAAACGGTTTAATTGCGGTTTTCGTAGAAAAAGAAATCGGGTCATGGTACTTGGATGCTATAAACAGGCACGTACAAAAGTGAGGTAAGACTGATATTAATGAATCTTTTAAATATACAACAATAAAATAATGAAAATAAATTAAGCTTAAATTTATCCTTTCCAACACTGTCTTTGTCATATAGTAAACAGTTTTGAGAGTTACTTATCGACGGTACAGGATACTTGTTGCTCTTATATATGTCCTTGATTGAACCCTTATCAACATACCGACGCTGTCTGACACCTCTGCAGCAGAGATTTTCGAAAACATTGTGGTAGAAGGAGAAATCAATCATAATGATCATAATGATCATTTTTTGTTTTTGCCACAATGTTTTCATTATTTTCCCTTATATATATATTCCATTTATTTGCATTTATACAACGTACTTTCAAATCGTTTACTCCATATGGGTTGTATGTTGGAAAGGGATACATCGGATAAATAAGAGACAACAATATCAAAGGACAGTTCGCAAAAGTTTGTTTTGCTTTATTCCCTTAATTTAAAAAGGTGAAACTATTATTGAAATAGTAATTTACTATTTATTATTAGAAGTAGGAGTAGTAGTAGTAGTAGAGTAGTAGTAGAGGAAGTGGGAAGACGAGAAGGAGAATGTGAAGTTGTAGAAGTACATATAGTAGTAGTAGTAGTAGTAGTAGTAGTAGTAGTAGTGGTAGTAGTAGTAGTAGCAGTAGTAATAGTGGTAGTAGTAGATGTAATAGTAGTAGTAGGTTAGTAGTAATATTAGTGGTTGTAAAACTGGAAGTGGGAGAAGTGGGAGAAGTAGGAGTAGTAGTATAAGTATAAGTAGTAGTTGTAGTAGCAGTAGAAGTAGTAGTAGACGTAATAAAAGTAGTAGGTATAATAATAGTAATGATGATGGTAGTAGGAGGAATAGTTGTAGTAGTAGTAGTATTAGGAGTAGTTGTAGAGAAATTGTGTCCGCTGTCTTCTATTTCATCTGAACATTGAAATGTTTTAGACACTTGAAAGATACGACATGTTTCATGTCAAGCCGCCCGTATATTCTAATTCCCCTTTATGTATTGCTAAATCGATCGTTACCTGGTAAGACTCTTACAAGAAGAATGTTTGATGCGTTGATATATTTCAGATAAGACATCTCGAAAGAAATTGGTTAGTTGTGACATTTTATCATGATCCAATGGGCTCTCAGGTTGACATGTCGCTTAATAGATAAATCAAACTATTTCTCTCGATGTTCACGCGGCCCTTGTCGTATGAAAAGCTGCAAAGGGCCATGTCGTCAATATTATTTGCCGATAAAAAGTAAAATTCAAGTGTGAGCGTCAATGTACATATACCAGTAATGTGGTTGAATTATAAAGTATTAATATATATCTACCCGAATTAAATGTAAGACAATAACCTTTTTGTAATCAAAACGAAACACCAAGGCTTTACGATTTCTTTCAACAATATATTTGTTTTATTTTGCAAAATGGGCCACATCGAACTGAATGTGTTAATTATTAAATAAAACCAATATTATTCCAATTATTGCGTTGAACGTCTAAAGGGCATAACGTCAACAACGTCAGGGGAAACCAATGTCTTGGTGCGTTTTTTATAAACTATAATTGGTATTTATAACGCTCTTCGAATAGTCTGATCTCCATTCATTTAATAAATCTCTATGTTTCTAATGAAGTGCACTTTCTTTTTTGTCATCTCAATATTACTAAATCTTACATGTAATGGAAGAAGAATATGACCTTCATTTGAGTTAGAGTCTGAGCGCGTATGTTCCTCAAATGATAAGTGTAAAGTGTTCATTTGCACATTATGCTGTATTGTTATACTAATGAATTGCACTGCTGAGTGTATTGCAATTAATTGTATTATAATGTGATATTAAGTTTATCATTTGTATGTGTAATGCGAAAATCATGTCAGTTTATTCTAAAGTTTCATAGAGATGAGTTGCAAAACACACTAGATGATCAGAATAAGTGTCTACTTTTGATTGTTGGTTTAATTTAAAGTATTAAATGTGTACAGAGAATTGAGTCAATGTAACAAAGCATAGCTGAATATATATTCTTAAAAACAACTATTTATACTACATTTTGGTTGAAGTGATTTAACTATACTTATAAGAGTTTAGTGTTGCAGAGAACACTAAAATGGCACAGAAATGGACTAGTAAAAATATTAAAAAAGAAAAAGGGTGTTATGCCCTTATCAGGAGAGATTTAAAATGCACAGGTATCGTGTCGTGTCTGTTGACATGGGTAGGTCATATATGTATATAGAGGTTTAAGACGAGTTAGACTATACAGTCTTCTCTTTGCCTTGCCTTTATTGTCCAATTTGTTATAGTTATTCATATGACCAAGTTGTAGTTTTGACGAAAACCCGAACTAATATCAATAAAGGTTGTATGCATAACCGCGTTAGTTCATGAACAAATAACGTCATCTCCTCCTTATCCATTAACTTGGCCTCACAAAGTATGTATTAATAAGAGCTAAAAATAGACTTACTTACAATTTCTTAGAAATGAATATTGTAAATATATCTTAATGCCCATGCTCGCATTATAACAGTTACAGTATTTCTGTTTACTGGGTAAGTATGCATTTATTTTAGAGTTGTTAATTTTAACTTAGTTTTGTTATTTAAACGACCTTTGGCTTGATTATACGATTGTCTTTTCTTTCATAATGTACGTATACTATACTAATATACTTATGTTACCTTATATAGTTTATATTCATGTATGTCTGATAATATAGACATCTTCAAAAGTTAGCATTCCGTCAAATATGTAGGATTCATTTCAAAGTTGAAGTAAACTAACATTTTTGGCATTGAATTTAAAAAATGGTTAGTTAAAACGTTTACTCAAATTTGAATAATTGTATACACAGCCACTAAACAACGTTTATTGTAATATAGACTATAGAAACATTCATATCGAATATAATTGTGATATATGTCTAAAACATTCAAAAGTCGGTGTGTGTGTAATTTGGTTGAACATGCAATGTAAGGAATATTCATAGGGTTAGTGAACTAGAAGGAAAACACTAACTGTACCTAATTTCTTTTCTCTAGCTGAGACCTTACTAGACATTTATTATGCTGGGTTCAAATGTTACATGTTAATAGCGTCTTATCCGTTAGGACTAAGTTTCGATCTGTCTGATATATTTTGATATACGTCGAGCTTATGTTACAGTTATTGTTAATAATTCAAGTTCAACAAAGGCGGTTTGAAATCCACATATTTGAAAGCATGAATTAATACTCAGACTACTTAAATGCCCCCTTTAGTAGCCAGCTGCTCGGACAATGTTTGGTTGGAGATAAAGATAGCTAGGGGGAACGGTAAATACATTGATTAGACTTCCCTAAATGATATGCTTAAATAGGTAAATATTGATCTCAAAGTACTGAGGTTCTCGTATGACGTGGCACGTTATAGCTAAAAAAATATCGGCTAACCTTGACCCGCTTGATCTATTTGAAAATATAAATATTGTCAATACTTATATCAGGTTTATATTTTGTCGAACGATTATTCAACTGAGACTTATTGAATTCGCTTCTAAGTAAATTTGAATGTGCTATTTCATTTCCTGGCAACTTAGTAGAGCCGTGGGTTTTGTGGAGGTAAAAAACCAGAATGTAAGTTAATAGTGTTTATGAAATATATTCACCTGTAGATAACATAATCTGTACATAAATCATATTAACCTTATAGACATAATGCTGATCAATGTAGTTTCATTTGTATCAAAGAATAAATTCATTTAATTTAAGACTGATACTTTGATAATAAGATGCAAGCTGAAAAAAGAAAAATGAAAAATATATTCATTACTCATTTTCCTTTTGTTTCTTCTTTAATTCCTCTATTTGCCACAGTAAATTAATTGTTGGCTTTACATGATGTTTCTTGAATGAAATTGGAATTATTATCACCACAGATACAAAAGTAGTTTTGCATGAACAACTTGTGAAGATGCAGTTGGGGCCGTGTAAATGCATTCTTATCCGATCATCTTAAAACATATATCTAACGAAAACTAGTTCCATGACCAAGTATGTTTAAATTTTACGATAACGCCTCGGTGGTGTAGTTGTTAGACATGTTATCTCTATAACGAGAAATCGAGGCTGGAAAACCCGATCGGTCAAACCAAATACATTTAAACATATAATGTTCACTTACCACCTTGCTTGTGGGATTACAATCACGACTGATACCCCGGTGTAAAATAAGGTTACCAATAGTACTGGTAATTTAACCAGCAAACTCTACAATGTGATTTAAATATTGTTGAAAGCGACATACACCACCATACAAAAAGTATGTGATAACGCCCCTTTTATCTTAACATAGTTCATATAATGTAAAATGAATTATAACAGATGGAATAAACTTCATTTTCTAGAAACATCGACTATAAATGGCTGAAATCGAACAGTTGTGTCGCATTGGTGAAGGCGAGCACATATGTACGAGGAGTTCTCTGACGGGCTTCTTGCCCGAATGCAATAATTCACACAGCAGTTATTGTTCCGTTAATGGAGATGGTCACGGTAAAAGAACACAACACTTGCGCCAACTCAGTACTTTGACAAAGACGCTATTGTTATTCGGCACCTTATTCGTCGTTATCTGCATGCTGATTGCAGTTATCATCTTACTCGCAGTACCTAGGCACGAACCATTACAACCACTACCACCCGTAGAACTGAACCAAACCTGCCTGGACTGTAAAACGTTAAGCGCGATAGTTGACAAGTGGGCGTGGAAAGCTATATCCGAAGACAAACACACGGGTAAATGCTGCTTCAATAGCGAAATTGGACTTTCTTCAACGCTGAAATCCGTAAATATGACATTTATTTCAACGATTTGCTGGGAAAATGTCTTGAAGACATAATTCGGAATGTTTTAATACTCATAAATTAATCCTGCTGTCTTTAGTTATTAAAACAAATGAAATAGGCATTTACCGATAGAACAGTTTAAACTTTCCGTAATCGTTTATGCATTGACAAGAGATAGATTATGAAAACATTATGGAAAATCGAGAAATTTCTCACTTGTTTTAACTTCCATCTTTCAGTCTAGGTGATCAATATTTTAATGTTGAAAACGATGAAGATAATTACATCGAATGACAATTGTTAAAAACGGCGTTAAACCCAAATCAATCAATCAATCAGCATCGAATGATCGTTTAATTGTCCCGATAAACCAAGTGTCGACATTTGCGGCCATATTAAAGTGAATAACCAATAACAAAATTTAAATGTTTAATATTATTAACTAAATATTTGTCACTCAACCTAAATGGTACTGTATACCTTTCTAACGGAATGTCTCTTATAGTCCAATGGTGAATGGCAGTTTTATCACGTGATACTCTTTTTCCGCCGCATACGACAAATCCACAGTAGACGACATGAAAAACATTGGCAAACATCTCGGAAATCATTGTAAATGAAAGAATATATATTGAATGGCTTTCGAAAGTAGGATTGATTTTCAGTTAATTCAGCAGCATGTCTCCTTTACAATCAGAGTTGTTTCTATTATTTTACAGTATTTAGATACACGTCTTTCGAGCAATCAGTTGGGTGAGTATTCGTGACAGGGTTAATTTTGTATAATGTTTCATCAAATAAAGCTGAAAGCTGGCTATATTAACCAGAAGACTAGATGAGAGGGAGTAAACAGGTCTTTTCCCAACAATATCTCTCTTATTACTCAACCAAATCCTATGTTATGGGTACTCAAAAGAATCGTCTCAATGAGACTATTCTTTTGAGTTACCACAACATAAGGTTTGAATGTTAAATAAGGATTTAAGAACATGAAAAATTACCCGTATCTAGAGCTTTGATTAACTTAACCGTGATCCATGAAAACCAACATACCGTATCAATTGATTGATTAATTGATGAATAAATACGTTTTCAATGGTATTACAGTTATATATATCACGTGATTCCTGCATTACTCGCATCTCTACTCAACACAACATTATTCCGGCATAACAGTGGGTATAACGATGCTTCAATGAACATTGTTATTTAAACGACCAATGTCTGTCTTAATAATGCTGCTAAACGTTTCACTTGAATAATGTTTAACAAATGCATTATACCTGAGTCCCATGCTTAAAGTCAGCCAGTAGCATGGGAATACTGGTGTATGTAACACTAAGAAAAACTTGGAAGATATCTGCGAACAAAATATAATCTACATGTTCGCCATTGCGTAGGCGTTACCACTCCTATCAGAGAAAATACGTACCCACCATGTCTAAACTGTCAATAGTGCTACGCGTGATAGTCGTGCCCCGGTAACTCAGTCGATAGCGAAGCGGGCTGTCCATCGAATCCACGAGTTATGTTTTGGAACATGAGCAGCTCTGCCAAAGTTCTTTCTGACGTTTCACAAAAAGGCAATGCCACAAGTGTCATTCGTATTGCACCAATAAGTTAACAGAATATGAAAGCACTCAGTTGCTCTGGACGACTGTTTTGAAGAGCCAGGAAATACATTTTAACTTGACCACCGTGATATCAATGAATAAATGTCGAAATCGCCGTTAAACCTCACCAAATATAATCGACAATAATGAGACTGTGTGACCAGCTTACATCAGCATGCTCCACACGGCACGCTAACTTACGAAGGTCCATTTTCGTGTGACGTGATAAATATTCCCTATCTGTCACCTTCATAAGGAATCTGCCGTGGTTGAGTGGTGTAAACGTCTGGTAGTTTACCGGGCGTCCCGGGTTCGATCCCCTGTCGAGGCACGACGGATATGGTAGAGTGCCCTAGGGCAAGGAAAATGTCCTAGCCTAATAATGGTTTGGTTTGTTTACCCAGGGATCATGAATAACTAAAACTGTCGCCGTAATTGAAATAATGATTAAAACGGCGGTAAATCCAATGATTGAACTAATATATGTTCCTCAGAAACCGATCGGTTGCGGGAAAGTAACGACGTTTTACACAATCTAGTCGTGAATCATCTGCTGAGTCACAACTCGAACGACACCTCGATACCACCGTATACACACCCGAATATGCAAACGCTGATCGACTTGATCAATAACGTTTTTCACAGAAAACGGTCCGTTCTGCACGTAACCAGCGTGAACACAACTATTGCTGAAGGTAGAATTTGTTTTGTTGTGTTTTACTTTAATAAAGACAAGAACAATCATAATTATCAAATACAATAACATAATCTGACAATACAAAAGTATCGGAGAAGGAAATTAACAGACATTTTGTACAAATTCTTCCTTTTAAGTAATGATTTAATAATTTGCACGTGAACACAGTAATAGCCGAAGGCATTCTTTTTTTTATATTTATGTATTTTTTAATTTCGACAAGTACAAGCATATATTTTACAATAAAATAGTACCGGAAAGTGGAATGATACTTTTGTGCAAGTTCTTCTTTTTCAATAATGATTAAATCATAGTAATAGCCGAAGATAATGATTTTTGTTTAGTTCTTTTTAATTTCGACAGGTGCAAGCATATCTCACAATAACAAAGTAATGGAGAGGGGAAGTATACTTTTGTTTAATTTAATTATTTTTCAATATTAATTTAATTATTTGTAGGTGAAGACCCGAGGGTCTCCTGGAGGAGCAAGATCAAGCAAGGAAATATCTCCCTCTCGAATGATAGCTATTCAATGACCGTCATGAACACCGGTCTTTATTTCATCTCCACCCAAGTGAAATTCCGTGCAAGCGTCTTCAACAACAAGACCAGGTAGGAAAAAGCTTGATTTCTAAAAAATTGTATAAGTCATGTTGAATGATTGGTTTGAGTTTAAAGTGTTTCAGTTTTAACACGGTGGCCCTTTGAGAGTATCATGTGTTTTCCAACTCACCCGTACTAGTTGGCAAAACAACACATCCCGAGGAAACTACTTTCCTTTCTAAATACATGTATATTGTTGACGTCATTGGTGGAACACGAGTAATACCAATAACGATGACTTAAACCTTTCCAACAAACAGACGCTTTTTGACGCCTTCGCAGCAGAGGATTTTTAAAAACAATTCGACAAAAGGATAAATTTATCAAAAGGAGGCTTGTTTTACTTTTGATACAATGATTTCAAGTCTTTTTTAAAACTCAACGAAATAGAGTCATCACTATAAGACGCACAATGCGTGGTGAATATTTACAAACAGTGTTCTTTTTTGATCAGTCAGTGCCACATCAAAGGAATACAATTACTAGGGTAACATTTTGCAAAATGAAATAAATATTTGAAACTTAGGGATCAAATTGCATACGTATAATAGCAAACAGTTGCTTTTTTGGTCATAACAATTCCTTTACAAATGGCTTCCAATGGTGGCTTCCAAGGAGCTACCAATGGACTTCCAATGGGCTTCCAAGATGCATTAAAGACTAAATGACAAGCCGTAAAGAGCATCCTGATCAAACTGACCTTGATGTTGGCAGATTGAAATACCACAAGCCGCGAAACTAGACAAGCCTAAAAATAGTTTCTGAGCTCTGAAATAAACGGCATAGCTCTAAATATGACTTCTTATTGTTCAATTTCGAGAATGAATTTCGTTCTGATCAAACAGATCAGTTTTTTAGACTCATTTATCTCCCAAAGCCTCTCTGAGAGTGTTAAATGCCATAACATAAATATCATATGACACTACAAAAAAGCCATATAGCACTTCTAGTTTGGCTTCCAGTCTTACGCTCAAGTTTTTGTTACAACACGGAAACCAAACCAGTGATTTGACGTCATAACGTTAGTCACTTTGGCCCTAAAACCGGCCAACTTCAGAAATATGGTAAACTTTAAGCACATTTCTTTCGTAATACGCCTCCTAAATCACTTCATGGGATAAAAAGAATATTTCATTCGTGTTTATTTTTTCGTTAAATAGGCTCGCGGCGTATCATCTTAGTAAACTAGTTTAATAAAAGTGATAATAAATAAACACTCATGAAATATCCTCTATGTATATTTTGTCTTGACTAGGGATGCAACGGTACAGTTCTATCTTGGAACGATGAGACAGGGTCAGCAATCGCATGTTGACGACTACAAGAAACGATACGTGTTTAGCGAAAGGAACACTGAACACGACGCAATCTTGCACACGATGAGTAGATTAGAGAGGGGCGATAACCTTATCATACGATTTCCCAGCAGCCAGAAGTCGTATATCGCATCCGAACGTGGTGCTCACAGGATCAGTATTTTTGAATTGTAGTAGTTACACTTTCTAAGTTACTGTTCTATCAATATCATTAAAACCAGACATAAGCTTTGCTTGCTCGTATATAGGTATGTTGGACGCCTCATACCTGTAGTCTCAAATAGATATTTGCATTATTCTTCGCCTATAGAATCGTTTTGTATAAACAAAATGGGTATAACCCATATACATCTACGAGATAGAGAAGCGATGGTTGTCAAATGCTTCTATTGGATATAATTGAGCGTTTGTAGTAAGTCTTTCGATTTCATTGAACAAATAAACAAGCACCTGTTCATGAATAGCTTTTGTTCTATAGGGTCAATTCGATAAAACCTTGTATGCGATGTCGTCATATGTAATGTACGGCCAGCAAACTTTTTTTATCTGATTAAAATGAGATACATGTAACTGTATACTAAGAGGTGAGTTAAAATACATTTCAACTCTGGCATGAATAAGGTAAATTTTACACGGAGTTAAAAGTTGACGTTCCATATACCCGAGTCAAACAGTTATCTAAAACACTATTCCAAAGTACGGATGTTTGTTTTGCGCTTTCTGACGCCTCTCTATTTGACTTATGAAAACATTGAGTAAAGAGATAAAATTGCCTATAATGAGCAATTATCCTTTCAAACAATGTTTTCAACCTTATATTTAAAATATAATTTATCGAGATATATCACATTTGTGTCATTATGTTGAAATTTGTCTGGTGTATATTTGTTGTATTTCACGAAACATAAGAAGAATTAGGTGTACAGGCTGATCTGATCTGAATTGATTGATTGCTTGGTGTTTTACGCTTTCACCAATATTTCAGATATATCACAGCGTTTTCTGGGTAAGTTACCAGTACTACTGGTCCAATTATCCTAACACCAGCCAGTCAGTCGTAATGATATCCCCGCAACACTGAACTCCAAGGAGGGCAGCCGTTATTACCCTTTATAAAGGCATTGGTATAACTACTATCGAGGATTGAATCCACGATCTCTCACATCGGAGGTTGATGCTCTACCCCTACTCCAACGATGAGGTTGATCTGAAACGACACTGTTCAACTTGTATTTTCCCTAACGGACGGGCTCATTTGATTAAGTTTCAATGAAAACGATAATTGTCTTCACAACAGAGATCGAGTATTCCAACTAAGTGTGATTTTTATATTTCTATACACACATTTTTTATTTTTCATATTGTATTATTTAGTTCAGATTTAATTTTATATCATAAATAATTTAAATATTTCAATATTAGATTCGTCACATTTCGTTAAAATTAAAACAGTTATTTGTTTATAAGGTCCTTTTAGTATTTACTTTACATAAAATAAGCCGTTGTTGCGCCATAACAAAAATATCCATTCAATCATACATGACGGGATTGATTGCGAAAGGTTAATCTACAACTCGCATGATGATGTACTTTCGATTAACTGTTTTCAGGAGCTTTTCTTACAAATCAAACTATAAATGTTTTTTTGAAAAAATGTACCAATGTGTTTTACTTCCTCAAGTTATTGTTCAAAATATTGTACTAAGTGTCCCATTTTAGCTCACCAGTGCAAAATGTACTCGAGGTGAGCCATTATGATCAGTTACCGTCCGTCGTCCAATCAAAGTTTCTTGTCTAAAAGTACTGGTCCAATTTTAAAATAATTACAAATAATGTTTGCCTTGGTGTCTCTCATAAAAATCTTAACCAAAAAGCTGAAGATTCAGAAAGATGTAAACTGCAACACTTTAAATTTTTAAAAAATCTTCTCGCCCAAAAGTACAGGCCAAGTTTGAATGAAAAGTATTTTGCAAAAATGTCCTTTGGTTGAACCTCTACAAAGTTTTCTCAAATTATTCTGATCCGTTGGAAAACATGACACATAGGAGCCGGAGCTGGTTTCCCTTATATGTATATAATAACAACTTTTTTAATAATCCTTTTGTCCAAAATTACTGGCCGAATTTAAAAATATAATGGCACAGATTTTCCTTGTGTGACAAAGTATGAAGAGTGTTCAAATTATTCGGATCCAGTGGAAACCATGGCCAGTAGCGGGCGGGGCTTATTTCTCATGTATGCATATCTAGTAAGATCTTTAAATATATTCGTGTCCAAACGTATAAGACTGATTTTAAACTACTATGGCACGCATCTTCCTTGGCACAAATAATGTTTAACTAATTTCGATCCGTTGACAAGCACGTCCACCAGGGGGCGACGCTTGTTTTCCGTGATTAGATAGAATACGAGAACCATTTAATTTCTATTAATGGAGGTGAGCGAATTAGGACCATCATGGTCAACTTGTGTAACTAGTATTGTTTTGCTTATAGTGAATGTACAATTGATACTGTGCCAATGTGTTTGACTAGCGCTTATTATTGTTCATTATATTGTTTTTTTAATTTCATTGCTCGAGGTGAACTGACTGTTTCTGATCGCAGACAGGTTAACAAATAATCTACTGTGTATGAGATAGTTGCTGTTAGTGAGACTGTTTCTGATCGCAGAGAAGTTAACAAATAATCTACTGTGTATGAGATCGTTGCTTTTAATTAGACTGTTTCTCATCGCAGGCAGGTTAACAAATAATATACTGTGTATGATATCGTTACTTTTAGTGAGACTGTTTGTGATCGCAGACAGTTTAACAAATAAACTACTGTGTATGAGATCGTTGCTTTTAGAGAGACTGTTTCTGATCGCAGACCTCCTATGATATGCTTTTACAAAAAGTAGACTTTCTATTTCATGTTTGTAATAGTTGATGCAAGCTTTATTATTATCCGTTTGTTTCTACACGTTAAGACAACTATTTACATGTATTAAAGTTAAGTTTTAACTTATTTAAACATTCCGAATCATATTTTCAGCTTACATGTATATAAATAAGGCGCGATGTCAGCACCAAGGAGACTTACACAGTACTCTTTACGTTTGTATAAAAAATGTCAATGGCAGAATCTGCTCATGTCGGGATTCCAACCCGGTACGAGAGGTTGAAGCTTTTTAAAACACTGTACCGTTGTCCCCTAACATATAAATAATGGTAAGCATATCGATGCTATCTGATATAATTATACACGTTTTGTCCCTTACTGCTCAACTCGTGCTGTCATAGTTTAGAGAACATAATCAGAAAAGAGGATTAGCTTGTTCTTTAATAGTCTTATATGCACTTAGGATGTTTTACTTAATGTCCTCCTTAATAGTCCCTCTCAAAATACATTTTCTTGTCTGCGTTTAAAAGGTCGTTCATAGTTCTGTCGATGTCGATGAATATGTTGCTTGAATGCTATTAAATGAATCGTAGAAGTTTGTACGACTGTTTCATATTGTCAAGATATTCATTTCTATAATAATTCATTATTACTTATGATGAAGATTAGCACTTGTTTTTGTTATCTGATGATGATTTGTATTTTTCTTGAATTTGAAATAAATATTTGTTGAACGAATCGATTCAAATAATTTATGTGTTACAAAATAACACGTGTGGAAACATGAAACCCGCATTGAAGAGTAAAGAAGGGTTATAGCTTCTGAGTACAGCTTTGAGTGCCCTTAAGCAATGCACATTTCTTAGCATTAAACTGGTTTGTTAACCAAGAATCATGAATGAAAAAAAAAATCGCCGTTATATAATAGAAGTAATGTTGAAAACGACGTACAAACACAAAAAACCACCGCTGATTTAGTACCAGGATCACTGACCATAGTCAAAACACGATTGGTGGTATCGTGAACGCAGGGGAAAATATCAACGTCACTGTCTTGGTCAAGTCTATAAATGTATTACGTTGCATCATTCTTGATTGATATCGCCTTGGGTGCATGAAGTCGTGAGTTCGATCCCCGGCTGGATCATACAAAATACTTTAGGAACGGTAGAAGTGGCTGCCCTCCTTTGTACTCAGGGAAGTTGGGTCAACATTACGTCTGACTGGTTGGTGTCAGGATACATGGACCAGTAGTACTGGTAACTTACCCAGGTAATCCCGTGATATAACTTATAACACCACAAACAATCAATCAATCAACATGATTGCATATACCTTTGAGGTGGACATTGGGGGCCACTTTAGACAACACGTGTGTTATGTATACAAGTATGTGTTATTTGCAATCCCTTCCCTCGACTACGTGGATTGGATAAGATGTATCGAACCGAAACACGTCTGATTTTTTGCTCTATGTTTGTATGTGTTCTGGAGCATTTACATCACGTGACTTCAAAATTCAACATGTTACAATGGTCTCGTTTGCGCATGCGCGCAACTCTACCAAAAAGAGGATTAGCTTGTTCTTTAGTAGTCTCATATGCAATTAGGATGTTTTATTTAATGGTCCTCCTTAATTGTCCCTCTCGAATACATGTTCTTGTCTACTTTTTGAACGTCGTTCACAGTGTTGTCGATGTCGATGGATATAGTGCTCGAATGATATTAAATGAATCAGAGAAGTTTGTACGACTGTTTAATATTGTCAAGATATTTATTTCTATAATAATTCATTATAACTTATGATGAAGATCAGCACTTGTTGATGTTATCTGATGACGATTTGCATTTTTGTTGAATTTGAAATAAATATTTGTTGAACTAATCGATTAAAATAATTGATGTGTTACAAAATAACACGTGTGGAAGCTTTGGTAATGAAAGCATGAAACCCGCATTGAAGAGTAAAGAAGGGTTAATGCATTTGAGTACAGCTTTGAGTGCCCTTAAGCAAGGCACATTTCTTAGCATTTAATTGGTTTGTTAACCAAGAATCATGAATGAAAAACAAATCGCCGTTATATTATAGAAGTAATGTTGAAAACGGCGTAAAACACAATAAACCACCACTGATTTAGTACCAGGATTACTGATCATAGTCAAAACACGATTGTTGGTATCGTGAGCGCAGGGAAAAAACTATCAACGTCACTTTCTTAATCCAGGTTATAAATGTATTACGTTGCGTCGATATTGATTGATATCGCCTTAGGTGCATGACGTCGTGTGTTCGATCCCCGGCTGAGTCATACAAAATACTTTAGAAACGGTAGAAGTGGTTGCCCTCCTTGGCGCTCAGGGCTGAGGGGTCAACATTACGTCTGACTGGTTGGTGTCAGGATACATGGACCTGTAGTACTGGTAACTTACCCAGGAAATCCCGTGATATAACTTAAAACACTTCAAACAATCAATGAATCAACATGATTGCATATACCGTTGAAGTGGACAGTGGGGACCAGTTTAGACAACACGTGTGTTATGTATACAATTATGTGGTATGCGCAATGCCTTCCCTCGACTACGTGGATGGGATAAGATGTGTTGAATAGAAACACGTCGAACATGCCGTGTAGTAGGTTTCCCTATTATGTTCCAACATGCGACACATCTGCGGCAGACAACTTTGAAAACATATTGAAAACAACTTAACATCGCATTAACATCAACCATTATTTATTGAAAATATTTGAAAACAAATGTTTTGACACAAGGATAACTTGCTCATTCCTCCTATTGTGGCAATGCTTTCAAAGGTTTATCTTGCATATGCGTCAAAATGCG
Organism: Serripes groenlandicus; assembly: GCA_031761405.1. Lineage (NCBI taxonomy): Eukaryota > Metazoa > Mollusca > Bivalvia > Cardiida > Cardiidae > Serripes > Serripes groenlandicus. The sequence continues at coordinate 48,116,313 of JASEVX010000008.1, forward strand.
TCTGCATGGGATGTAAGGTTGGCGGATGGGGGAGCTAGACAGATATGTTGTTAAGTCTGTCAATTGCCAACGTTGTAGTAACAGGACACAGTGACGTAAACACCATTCAGACAATGTATCAACAATTTGTCAGTAACTTATCGGCGACTAGTTCACCTATCCATATGATTCCTGGTTTTCTCATACCAGTACTCCGCACAATATACTTTACAAGCATGTGGCTGCTTTTCCACATAAACTGTTAGCCCATTGGTGTGAAACGATTTACGCTTGTCACGGTGACTTTGCTTACAATGTCAGAAAGAATGTTGGCCGAGCTGGGGCTCATACTCGTAACCCCTGGATTTACAGCCGGCGTCGATACCGACTGGGCTACCGGGGCTCGGCCAAATCTGTGTAGTAATACAAGTATAGGCATATACAATAAAACCTCTCCAGCAAAACATCTGGCCTAATCAAAGAAACTAAGCTGTTAAGAGAGGTGTCGCTGTATTTTAGATTGTATTCAATCCCCTAATTGAAATGTATGTTGAAATATCTAAATAAGACAACGTAAGACAGTGGGAAATTGTTTGTCAGGGGTAGTTTCGTCGTTTCCTGTAAATGGTGTTCGCTGTTTTCTACCAATGTTTCCACGAAAGTGGAACTAATCTTCACGAAAGTGAAATCTGTGTGTTTTTCTTTTTATACATTTGTTTGGTTAATCCAAAATATAACCTTAACACAAATCATATTATTTATCAGTATAAAAGATTATTTGTACTCCATACGACGGATTGGCCCGATGGTTTAATAGTTACTAAGATGGCCTGTCAATTTGTTCTTGAAGTTGTTGCTCGTCAGACAAGGCAGAATGTTTAGGAGGTGTTTCGCATATACAGCAATGCTGCAGCAGACGACTTTTAAAAAATCCAGACATTGTCGCAAAATGTTTTCAAAAGCCGTCTGCTGCAGAAGCGTCAGATCCGGTTTGGATGTGCGTATGTTTTCAGAAGTTACACAGTATAGACAATTTATAAATGCGAGCCGAGCCGCGGGAGGCGAAATGCATTTCCATGGTCGTCATCATATACATCGAGTATTGAAGTAAACGCAATGGGACTTCGGGTGCGGGAGTTCACGTGTTCGATCACATAATTCATATAAAATACTTTGAAAATGGTAGTAATGACTTCTCAGGGTTGTTGGGTTAGCGTTACTACTGACTGGCCTGTTTCAGGATAAATGGACTAGTAGTACTGGCGTAAAACACCGAACCATCAAGTGATCCGGCTACAGTTAGAGTGTTACGTAACTGTAATTCACAGCCATTACTTTACTGAGAATAGGCGAACAGTGAGGACGGACGGTATGCGAACGAACAGAAATATGTTGAGTGTGTGCGAACGAACCGAGATATGGTAATTGTGTGCGAACGAACCAAGATATGGTGATTGTATGCGAACGGATAGAGATATGGTGATTTCGGTTAGTTCGCATTTAATCATCATATCTCTATTCGTTCGCATACAATCACTATATCTCGGTTCGTTCGCATACAATCATTATATCTCTATTCGTGTGCAAACAAACAGAGATCTGATGACTGTGAGCGAACGAACAGATAAATGGTGATTGTGTGAAAACGAACCTAATGATTGCGTGCAAACTAACAGAACTCTGATGATTATGTGCGACCGAACTGGTTAGATTCAGTCCTTTCAAACTATGTGGTGCACACTCACTTAGTCCCGACTTCGCATGATAAAAGCCTTTTCTCAATTTAGTTATATATCCAGTGTCTGCACATTAGTCAGTATATGTTCTGCAGATTTGATTGGAGTTTAACGCCCTTTTTCAATACTGATTACTTACCCAGGAATCGAAGTGATATAACTGAAAAAACGTTGAAGGCAGTGCAAAGCAACAACCAATAAAGCAATCATCAAAGAGGATTGACACTAGTCACAATGGCTCTTGTGAGAAAGTGATCAATGGCCGTGCAAGGGTTCGAATCACGACGTATGGATGGATAGCCTCCGTTATTACATACTGAGTTCTGTTTACGTTAATGAAGATCATAACAAACTGTTTTCCCTACATGAATAGAAAATAGGTGTCAAGGTTTACAACACAATTTTCTGGCTGTTACATGTCACCTAAAAAGCGGTTAACCCTTTCCAGACATATTGAAGACGATTGCTGACGCCTCTAAAAGCAGGCACCTTTTGAAAAAGAAAAAATGAGCAATTTCTCTTTTTGTTACAATGTTTTCAAATTTATTCTATGATACAACTAAAGTCGTCTGCTGCTAAATGTGTTGTACATGTTTGTGGGAAAGGGTTATTCGTGTATTTGTGCCCTGCGATTTGCGGTCTCGTTAACTTCTCTGCAACGTGATCATATTAACATAATTTTAGTACGGTTCTGGTGACACTGTGCGGATGCACGGACTCGCCTATGCATTCCAATGTACATTCGAACCTGTGCTAAAGACCACATTTGAATAGCAAGTCCCTCTCTTTAGCGACGATACTTATCGTTTCTCAAATACTCATTTTCTGTTCAAATGACCCTGCAATTAAAGTCCAACTGTGAACAAAGACCATGGGTGGTCTTTAAACGCAGGTTTGAATGTATACGTAGATGCAGTAAGACTCAAAATCTCTGACGCGGCTCTAATTATTTAGATTGCTTTTTCATATTATCGATTTAAAGGAATCAAATAACAAGTAATCTATTTTAACATTGAGGTGAAGGTTATTTATATCTTTATTGGAATTCAGCAGAGGAACTGTAAAGAAAATATTTTGATTTTGACGGAGAAATTGGACCAAAAGGTGGTTTTAAATAGAATCATTAAATGCGACATGATCGCGGTAATATTTGATTTTTACATGTACATACAACGAAATGTACGCTTAGGGTATAGATTTAAGTAATTTTTAAATTTAAGTATTTTACTTTAGTGGCGATTCCTTAAATCTGCTTACCTCTGTATTTGATTCTACACTTTTAACAGGCGTCAATTGGTACATGTACGTGGAAATTAATAATTGAAAAAGAAAATTCCACTTTCATCATTTTCTAGATTAGAGTGCGAGAGTATATAAAATTAATTTCTTCCTTTTATTTCAATTTAAATCGACAAATTCCAGTTATCAATGTTCTCAATTAGAATTGACATGAGTCAGTCAATAATTTACTGTGATATAACTTAAATGATGTTGAAAATGGCAAATTGCATAGCCTAGTGCTGGTTTGTTTACCGAGGGATCATGAATAAGTGAATTATCACCATGATATAACTGAAATAATGTTGAAAGCGGCATAAATTCCCAATAAAATAAAATAATGAGTCATAACGAGGTTATTTTTTATCAATTTTCCTGGTTTAATAATTTTTCCACTGAATAAGTGTCAAGTAAACCTTCATATTGACCCTTTCTCAAATACAATAAATTTGCAGTAAACGACTTTAATAACATCTAGGTAAAAACGCTCCTTTAGATGAAAGTATGAGTATTTTTTGTTTTATTGAGGTTTTTAACATATTTCAGTTATATCACATATTCATGATCCCTGGGTAAACAAACCAGTACAAGGCTAGGAAATGAGCCTTACCCAAGGGCAATCCACCATGACCGTCATACCGCAACTGGAGATCGAACCCGGGACGCCCGTATTCAAATCTCCGACGCTAACCACTCGACCGTATGATTAAAGAAGGAAGTTTAAAACAGTGTGGCAAGGTGAGAAGTTGCTCATTATGAGCAATTTCTTTTTTTAACACCGTTTTCGAATTGTGTTCGCTGCAGAGGCGCGTCAGAAAGCATCTGTATGGAGGAAAGCTTGAACAGAAATCCTCTATGGAGAAAACGGCACTTAACCCTTTCGCACCTATAGACGCATTTTGACGCGTCTAAAGCAGACGTCTTTTTAAAAAAACATCGTGACAAAAGGTGAAATTTCTCAAACACGAGCAATTCTTCTTTTTGCCACAAAGTTTCCACTTTGTGTCAGTAATTAAACCTACAATTATAGAGATTTGCCATATTTTTGAGTATACATTTTCAAAGTCGTCTGCTGCAGGTTTGTTGTATGTTGGAAAGGATTAAACTATCTACAAAGCAAACGTATTTGTTTGTTGCAGACACATGCATTCAAAGCTGATGTACTCTTAGCATATAAAATCAGGTAAGTAATAAACGGTAGCCGTATATCCGATTAACTAGATAGCTGCGTCATAACGAAATTATTTTACGTAGAAATAACAAATGACTGATCAATCTTTCTGGTTTTCTATTTTTGCCACTGATTTAATGTCGTGTAAACATAACTATTAAGCCTTTCTCAAATACATTATACTTAATTCAATTTAAGCTTATCTATTTTACATCGATTGTGAAAAAAAACCTTAAGCTTATATTAATCACGCTCGATGTCTGCTCCGTGGAGACATTACCAGGACTCGCGCCGTTTGTGAGGATAAATACCAAAGGCAAGAACCCGCTTGTCACGGGATTCGAAAAGTACGAGAGGCCGACGCTGTACCACTGTATTTCACACAATATATTTGCAGTCGACGACTTTAATAACATCTAGGAAAAATATAAAACATTTCTTTAGATAAAAGTATTATTATTGAATAAAGTTTAAAACAGAAAGTTTCTCAATGTGAGGAATTTCTTCTTTTGCCACACTGTTTTCAAATTTCGTTCGCTGCAGAGGCCCGTCAGAAAGCGTCTGTATGTGGGAAAGCATAAACAGACATCCCTAGATTCGGACGTCCGTTACCTCTATGTAAAAAACGGCATTTAACCCTTTCCCAGATATAGACGCATTTTGACGCGTCTAAAGCCACAGGTGGAAGTCTCGTTTCAAATCTAAAAATAGCTTTTGACTATATATTGACAAGTTACATTTCCTTTTTTAAGGCCCGGGACATCAATGCGGTTTTTAATTATTCGGCATATTTTGTTGTATTAATTTATTACAAAGCGCCTTATACAGCATTTCAAATGTGTACAAGAGAGAAAAAAGAAATTTCCTTTCTAAATTAGGGTAGTTTTGTGTTTTTATTAAAATATCTTAACAGTTATACCCGATTTTCATGTTAAATGAGTTCTTTATTGAGAATATAGCCGAAGAAAAAGATTTTCAACTCGCCACTCCTGAATACAGATTACTCTCCGTGTTTTATAGCTGTGAAATAAGTATGTACAATTGCCCTATGATAACTTCGTATTAAACATTTATGACACTTCTTAAAAATGGAAAAAATCGGATTTACGAGATTTTACTCAGACCTAACGCATCTCAGTGATGTTCCCGAGCAGTAGTTTTATATTAAAATATATCTCGCATATAATTACATTAACTCTAATAACATTTGGTACATAACTTGTGTTGACTGTAACATCTTTGAAAATAATAATTCCACGCGAATATCTTAAGGTAAATTACAGCCATTGCGATCAGAAAAATTGGCCGTTGAAAAGGAAATGTACCTTATCAATATATAGTTAAATGCTATTTTTTTAATTATTTCAAACGAGACTGGCACCTGTGTCTAAAGCAGGCATTTTTCAAAAACATCCGTTACAAAAGGTGAAATTGCTCAAACACGAGCAATTTCTCCTTTTGGCACAATGTTTTTATCTTTTTTCCGTAATTTAGCTACACTAATAGAGATTATCCATATTTTGTTAGTAGACATTTTCAAAGTCGTCTGCTGCAGATCTGTTATAAGTGGGAAAGGGTTAAAACCCTCGCTAAGCTCTCTATTAACGTTATTTTCAGATATACAGACTATACGTCTTCATCTTTTTCCTTGTAATCTGTGTAACTCTTTCAGCGCCAAAGGCAATATTGAGGTTTTTGCAAACAATGCTGATTCAGGTGAGTCAACTCGTAACGAGCTGTCTAACCAGAAATCAGCATTGTTTGCCTTTTATTTATCAAAATAGTCTAAACTTTTATTACATGAGAATGGAGACGCCCGATGTTGAATATGGAAGAGTCTACTTTAAACAACTCGACGCTGAAAGACTTAATGCCGGTTTCTACACAATTATACAGTTATATAAAGGTACATTACTAGTACTACTGGTCCATGTATATCCGAGCCCCGGTAGCTAAGTCGGTAGCGACGCGGGCTGTCAATCCAGGGGTTGTGAATTCGAACCCCGGTTCGGCCAACATTCTTTCCGACGATTGACAATATTCAATGCGACATGCGTCATTTGTCTTCCATCAATGGGTTAAGTCTATGTGGAAAAACAGCCAGTTGCTTCGGCAGATTGTTGTGTGGAGTACTGGTGTGAGAAAACCAGGAAATGCATGAGTAGGTGAACTGGCCGCCGTGATATAACTGAGAAATTGTTAAAAACGGCGATAACACCAATCAATCAATCAATCAACCATTTATACCGACACCAGCCAGTCAGTCTTGGGACCCTAAAGGCGGAGACAATACTACAATAGTATATTATTTTATATATAGAGGATATTTCATGAGTGTTGATTTATTATCACTTTTAATAAACGAGTTTTACTAAGATGATATGCCACGAGCTTTGGCGAGCGTCATATTCAGCTTAGTTAACGCGTTTATTAAAATGTGATATTAGATTAACACGAATGAAATATTATATTTTTCACGGAAAAACGGAAGTCCGAGTAGCCCCAAATTGCCCACTGAGTTCGTTTTGTAACAAGCAAAAATAGCACCATAGTATATGTGACCTTTGACCCTGACCGTAAGAAGTTTCTAACCGAAACTTTATAAATGTGTTCATTTATGTAAACACTGAATTAAACAAGAAAATAGAGGACGAGTTAAACAAGTGGGTTACTGTAGACAAAAAAGCATCATAAATATGTTCGTTTTGCAGAAATGACTAAATACATGTATATGCAACTCGTACCTTCATAGCCCTGGTGACAATGTTATAGTTTTACAAACAAATGCATATTTAGATAATTAGTGATCCTTAAGGAAATGAAATGTTCGTTCTCATTCAGACCTGTGGTTTCTGAATATGATACGTTTATTATTGCTCTTAAACTAAAAATAAACAACAACAACCTTGGAAGGTATGGCTTGCTGTACGAGTGGATCATCCAAGATGTTTTCCTTTCATTTTTTTCCAAATCAGGAAGATTTCCTTGTGTTTTTCTTTCTACTCCGTTAATTAATGATCATCTAGGTTAATATTATATAAATGTTGCAAGGCTTCCAGTGTGACAGTATATATTATCAACATGAGGAAAATACTGTTACCCGAGTCAAAGCCGAGGTTAACAGAATTTACCCGAATGTTGACAATATGTACTGTCACACTGGAAGCCATGCAGTATTTATTTTATTATACCGAACAAAATTACAAGTTTATTCCATTTATTCCGTACCTTTAAAAGGGAGGGGAACATGTGGGTAGATCTACAACAATATAACACCACATATGAATATACCGGTCAACAGTACACTGTCACATGGCACGACTGTCTAAACGGTGACGTTACTGTTTTAAATGACGTCATGCACGTCTACTTTAGACGCGCGTTCCATGCAACAGTATACTGTTTAACCAGTCAAAACCGTACTGTTAGCATGAGACAGTAAGAAATTGCCCATGATGAGTATTTGAGAATTAACATTACCATTTACCAAAGTATAATAATAGCCATTATCTCGACAAGTCATGCCTCCTAAAAGAAAGCAGGCGCCAATAAAGTAAATTTAATTTAAGATGACAAATGTCGTGGAAGAGTTGAACCATTTGTCCTTAGGGGAACATGTGTGTGAAGCGACTGGAAATAAATAAGTTCTTGCTCATTTACTTAACAACATTACAGTTTTTGAATATCAAAATAATTTTGCAAGCGTATTAAACGTTGAGACATCTGGCAAATGAATTCTTCAGGAAAACACGAAGACGGCGAATTTAACAATTGAAATTTAGAAAAAAATTTGTCTAGTCAACACATGCTGAAATGATGAACGACATCTTCAAATGTACATGATGAAAACGGTAAACGTCTTTTTGACGAGCAGTCTGCCAAAGGAAGAATGTAGACCCAAAGCGCAGTTATCCTAATACTTGAACTGTGACTCTTGCCACATGCATGCAAAAGTCCAAGTTAACCGTGACCCCAGCATTTTGCAAAACTAGTCGAGAATAAATGTCATGAAAACAATTTCAACAGGCTATGTTTGCGTCAAGTATGTGATTGTTTGCAACAAGGTTTGAGGTGTGTTTGGATCATCAACACGTTTTTTGTTCAGTGAATACAAATTAAACAATGCCTGAGCATGGTAGTACCATTCCCAAAACTACTTCTGTTTCTCAGGGTCAAAGTAATTGTTCCTTCTTGCCAGACAAACCCGATTTATGGGTCAAAAGTAATGATTGATCAGATATGCATAATTCATATTAACCTTGTTAATATAAAGCGGATAGAAGGGATAGACTAAGAGTCATAAGTCACATTTATGTATTATCCGTATGGCAAAGTACATTCCAACTAAACTAAATCAAGTTGCTGGTTCTATTTCTCGAAAACAATGGTTCAGCTTCCTATGCCAGTCAAGACCTACAGCATGTACCGCGTCATTTCCTAACAGTAATATCCAATGTGAAGCCAACATACTGTTAGGTAATTTTTTTTCTAAACATTTCACTATTGACCTGTACAACAGATTTAGCAACATTTGAAACATTACATCAAGTAATGGTTGTAGCCAAACATGACTTCGTTCAGATCAATGTATTGGTCAGTTGGTAGCATTCTTATCTGTAATAAACTTAAGATAATGGCAGTTACAGATGCAGCAGACCACTTTCTGGTTAATAAAGAAATTGATAGTTTCAAACTGCAAGGTAGTCGGGTAGATTCCCATTTTCCAATATCGTATGATTTATTTAAATCGATCTGTATCAGATTCCTTCAAGCCACATTGATTGGTAGAATAATATGACCGTCACCGGACAGAGGGCTGTTTTGCATTATATGGCTATAGTGAAAACTTTGAAAATATATTCTCTTCAGAAAGTACCAGACTGCTTTTCAAATACTTATGTAGACATGTTCCTTTGGTAACCCTAGACGTGATTTCTAAAGCCATGTTAATTGGTCAAATGGCATGGCCACCATAGGTTGGGGCTAAGAACAGTTGTGTCTGCTTTTGCGTACTAAGTGGTAAATACACATGTGTTTGCCTACGTTAAAAGTCATCTCAATTTTACAATACATGGTTTGGTTGATAGTGCGGCAGCGGAGCTATACTGGTTATCTTCTTTGAACGTACCTGACCTCAAAATGAGTTATTGTGGTTAGCATGACAAATAACATTGTTTAACTCAGTATAGTGTTCTATGGCTATCATAGCCATCTTGGTTTAAAGGTTGTGGAGCTCACTTTTACAAAGCAATCGTGTGACCTTTAGAACATAGTTTTAGGCCTGAACGAAATAGTAGTTATTGAAAGGGAACCAATCGTCTTGATTTTCAAAAGCACATCCGGAAATAGAAGAAGATCTGCAAGATCAAATAGACATGTAGTGAGTTATGTCCCTTTTCGAATAAGCTTTATCACTTGAATGTTAGGCCGAAATGTTTTGGTATATTGATACTAATTTCGATGTAGAATCTTTACAAAAGAACGTGGAAAAACGTTATATCAGTCAAACATAGTTAAACATCCCGGCTAGAAGTTCTCACAGCTTAAAGATATTCACAGGAAAAAGCCAAACAATTACACAACTTTTATTCCAAAATATACACACATGTTTTATGGATGCCGTGGTTCATAATGTTCATTTGAGGCTGGAGGTAGAGTTGCGTTGAATATGTATATATTTTTTCTGGCCATAATGTTTTGGCGCGGTTTCTATCCGATGCACGATACTTTACTGACCAGCCGTGTCTAATATACACATATTTTAACTTCCTTCAGTACTACGTATATTTGTTTTGGACATAACATATACTCATTAGTCGAGAAGTCGTAATAATGGAATTGGGTATGTCTATGAAAATCACTGCAGTCTTTGTTATTGAAATCATAAATATTGTAAAAGATACGCTCAGGTCTCTGAGATTTGCAATATCCATAATGATGGCGACGATAACGTCTACGTTGCAAAGGTTTGCAGTGACCATCCCGGAGCTTTTGCTGATGGTTGGACAGATTACGAACTTCGATGTGTTATGGCAATAATAAGACATATTCCACTTGATCTAGACAGTACGACATTTGGAAACTCCTACACCAGAATTGTCGAAATGCTATCCATATTTGATGTGAATGAGAGAGCGAATAGGTCAAGTTATACATTGTATTTTGCCAAGCTAACTGGTTGTGTAAATAGGACACTGGAAACGAAAATATGCACAGTTAAATTGCAAAAAAAAACACACCGCATAACTGAGTTTCCTGTATTAAAACATCACTTTGATATTGGATACGTTTAAAAAGGTAATATTAACATTAAATAAGTATTTAATCCCAGCTATTGGTGATGTTGTCAATAAGCATTGTATATATGAAGATCAATCATGTAAACGATATTGAATATGACACAGTGTCAAAGAAAGGGCAAACAAGTACAGATGTGCAAACTCACATGTTCTAGGTTACGGAAAACCGTCCAGCTAGTTCACGATGGCCCTGATGCCGTGTATAAGCAAACTGATTGAGATGCTATTTGTGTACTTCTCACATAAGTTATAACGCATACATTAAATAGTATTCCCCAGTCCGCAACAACATGATTTAAACATATACATCTGTACGTCAATTTGACTTTTACGTCGCCTGTCTCGACCGCAAAATGTTGATTTTGATTGATGAGGCATATGATATCATTGTTTGAAATTGGTCGTATGGGACTACATGTCGTTGATTAAGTGCTTGGGAATGTACAAGCATCTTAAACAAGTCTTAAGTTTGTCATACGATACGCTAAACACACCCAGATCAACGTAGCTCGTTGAGTACGTCAGGGAGGTTTGCTGTCTACGAGTATGTATCTATTATTCATTAAAGACCTACTAACGACATTACACAACCATGACCTAAATACTATTACCATGGCCTCACCTGCTATACTAATGGTTCTTGAGGTATATTCAGCAGTGAAATACTTTAAGATAAATTAACAAGAGGTCCAAGATGTCACTAAATCGATCACCGGAATAATGAATGAATGTATATTGTTTTATGGCGCATCGACAGCTAAGGTCATTTAGCGCGCATTTAAATTTTATTATTCATGTTCCCTGGGTGAACAAACCAGTACTAGGCTAGAAAATGTGCCTTGCCCAAGGGCACTCCACCATGACCGAATTGCCGCGACTGGGGATCGAACCCGGGACACCCGGTTTCGAAATCCCCGACGCTAACCACTCGACCACAGCGGATTCCATTCGTTCACCGGACGGTAGTATTGAAGCAAATTTCTAATAGTAGGGAAAATTTGATCAAGGGTAGGAATGAACTGAAAATGAAACAGCTCATAAGTAAAGGACTTTTGTAATAAAGCATAACATCATTGAACAATTTGAAAGAAGTCCACCACAGGCACATTCATGTCAAGTTTGGTATATATGTCAGTTGGTTTAGGAAGAGATGTCGTTTGAATATACATGTAATGTTCACATTACGCTTTTCTGATGCCGTCTTCCAGCTATATTTTTCAAACAATCAATATGGCTTCAACATATTATTTATAGTGTTACTGAAGGAGCGTTGCTGCTAAACCATCTTGAAACCTGCAACAAACTATTTAAGAATTGAATTTGAAACTATTTCATTTTGCGACTGTTATGATGCCGTTTGGTGGACATGTTTTTTAACCAATCGATATGGCCTTGGTAATGTTTATAGGAGGCCACGCAACGACCCTTTCTAGCATATTATCTCGGAATCAGACAAGATGATTCAGAGCAGAAGACTTTTAAAGTAATTGAAATGTTCTCCATTTCTGATGCCAAAGCAACCAAAGTTCTGTTTACAATTTATATATTTGAACAATTTTGAAAGAAGACCAATAAAGTATGATTCCTATTACGTTTGGTTGAAATTGGTCCATTGCATAAGGAGGAGAGGTCATTTGAAGCAATAATGATGTTTACCCTTTTTCTGAAACTGGCAATAGTGGTGCCCGTACAGTTACATGTGAAGATTATATTCCAAAATATATGATAGTCTCAGTAGTATTCACAGTGTTGATGTTGATTTTTTTTCAGATGCCTTGGATTATCTGCTTAATAATAAATTCAATAGCAGAAACAATACATTTGGGAAGTGTGTCGTTTAAGTTTGTTGTACATGTATCCATGGTAGACAAACATCAAATGGTCGTCTGTTTTGTGAATAGTCTGGTTACGTTACATTTACCGCAAACCATGGACGAAGTGTTGTATCTTCATAATAACAAATGTAACAGCTTACTTAATATATTTTTGAATTATGTTGTATCCATATTAGACATATATCAAATCGTCGTCTGTTTGGTGAATATCTTGGTTACGTTAAATGTACTTCAAACAATGGAAGAAGTGTAGAATTCTTACATCTTCTGAAGTATTTTAACGCGATATTCCGAATCACTTTCCTTTACATTAAACACTTGCTGTCTCTATGCAAATTATAGTTGCAGTTGTGTCGGTTGCCTCTATTTACAAAAAATGAATGATTGTATTGCATTTTATAGTAGACCTTATTCGCTTACGACACTTACCCCTTTACCATGTCGTCCATTACATTCGAGGAAATGGTTGATATGGTCTACCGGTACTGCGAAACATGGACAGCTGCGACAAAACCTACATATAACATAATTGCTATCAGTCTGAAAAGCAGTGAATGCAGCGTAGGTAGAATGTTCGAAAACATATTTCAACCAAAAGATAAATCAATTGATAATTTAGTTATAACCCATTACTCCAGTAAGCGATTGTCGATATATATAAATAAACGATCAGCAAAAAATGCATTTCTCATTATTTCGGTCAGGGACTTCAATTCTTGGTCGGTCGGAGCTTTGAAATACTCTTAAAAAAAGTGAACACTATATTTTTAATTTGTTGTTTCATAAACTCTTCATAAAAACGTGATCGGGTCATCGCTGAGGTTATGCTCAATAAAATAGGGAAATCGCAAAAGGAAAACAGATAATCCTGTATAAAATAGTTTGTCCCCTTAAATATTGATTGATTGATTTGGTTTTAACGCCATTTTTAATATTTTTTCAGTCATATCACGGCGGCCAGTTCACCTACTCATGCATTTCCTGGTTTTCTCACACCAGTACTCCACACATCAATCTTCCCAAGCAACTGGCTGCTTTTCCACATAGACTTAGCCCATTGGTGGAAGAGGAATGACGCATGTCGCATTGAATTTTGTCAATCCTCGGAAAGAAAGTTGGCCGAGCCGGGATTCGAACTCACAACCCCTGGATTGACAGCTCGCGTCGCTACCGACTGAGCTACCGGGGCTCGGCGTTTATGCTGACAAGGAAGAGTTATCAGGAGATTTGTTTATCGTCTGCACACAAATCCATACATGCAGTTTTGTGTAACCCACCGATTGCAAAGGACTGTACCTTTATCGATATTACCACTTACTTGATGCGTTCCTGAGGCGTGTAAGGGCATACTTCTGTAAAGAACGTATTGGATATTTAGTTATTCCTTTGTTAAAAATGTATGAGCAGGTAAAGATGTACCGAGATAAGAGAAGTCTTGGTCTTTAATATTCTCGTAAGGCAGGATAAGGGTTAAGTTTTCACAGATAATATATTTTTTTAATACCGATGTTATTGTCAAGATTGATTGGTATACTTGTTTGACCTGAATGGGGATCGAACCGCAGGTTGATTTGAACCTTAAGAAATTTAAACCCGTACATCTTTCAATGGACGGGATGATTTATCATATGTTCGTGCTTGTTCCAAAATAAGCAAGTGACCTATCGAGTATTTACTGAAATATTGTTTACCTCTTCCTTGAACAGTGACTGTCACCTGAAAAATACTAATAGATAGGTAATCACTTAAAATGTTTACTATAAACTGATCATGTTTAGTGATAAACATGCGACAGTTGAAGTGCATGTATGTTTGTATAAATTTGTACATGCAGGTATATTTTGATTTGAGTTTGATATATAACTACCAAATGTTGCTTACACGAGATGTTTACTGATTCACCTCGGAAAATGGCTAGGAAGTTTAAAAAAGAATATTTGCGGTAACATTAAGTGTCTCCGTCTTCTTTCAAAGAATGCTTTGAGTTTTTCATGGTGCAACAGCGAACGCTGAACATCCAGATCATCCAGAGTACGCACAATCCCAGCTTATCCGTCATTTCCATATATGTGTACAGTACATGAATTGGTTTTAAAATAAGGGATGAACAAAACCACTCTTTTCACTAGGCGCGGCCTATAACCTTTAAAAATGATTAACCCTTCAGAGATTTAAAATACAATCTTTAATGCGATGATACAGCTTTCTACGAAAAACATAAAACAACCTCGTTATAACCATAGGGGCCTGGTACGTTATTTGTAAAAAAACCAAAACAATTTAATAGAGTATTGTAAGCAACACAAAAGTCCCCTTCCGGACATAAATTATTCATAAGTTTAAAATGGCACGTAATTCTGTCAAACCACAATTTAGAGTAATTTCCCTTGACATACATGTTCTTTTAATGGTCATGATTAAATGTGTGAAGTTGTAGAGTTGTAGACATGCAATTGCGGAACACACTTTGCAAGTCTGACCCTGACCTTCGTAGTAACTGGCTTGTTATAGTGCGTGACGCATAATCTTTCTATGAAGAATAGTAGTGTGAAGTTATAACACAATCCATTCAAGCATGTGGAAGACACAGCCCGGAGACTTCAGAAAAGCTTAAGAAATTGTTGAGCCCAAATTGTGACATTGACCTTGAGAGTAGGTGGATAGGTTATGTGCATGACACATTACCTTGCTATGGAGACACACTGTGTGAAGTTATATCAACATCCTTGAAAGTATGTGGAAGACACAGCCAGGACATGACAGAAAAGATTCAAAATATTTAAGCCGAAACTATGACCTTGGAGTAGGTAGATTGGTGTTGTGCATGACACATCATCTTGTTATGGAGAATAATTGTGTGAAGTAATATCAAAATCCATCCAACATGTGAAAGATAAGCCCGAACACGATATTGCGCACGTACAATGTTTGACACCAAACTCTGACCTTGACCTATGAAGTAGTCGGCTTGGTGATGTGTATTACACAGAGTTCCTTTGGCGGGGGATAATTATAAAAGAATATTTATTCAGAATATTAGCAGCTGACGTTTTTCTGTTATTGCTTTGGGGGTTCATCTTTACACTAGCTTGATACATATTGTCTGAATATCGAAGCAAGACGACTTCAACGTTTTTATTCATGTGTTAATACATTGCAACATACGAGGAAAATATAATGATACAGTCATAGTTCTGGATAATTCATACATTAGTATATGACAAGCATGTGTTCAAAGAATATACTTACTAAGTATACTTACCACTTTAAAACAAGATTTTTTGCAAACGTTGACCGTGGAAAAATAGCGTGACTATAAGACAAGTGAAAAATGACGTGGGTTATATGACGTTTTAAAGGCGTATTTCAGACTTTATCGTTTTGTTAGTCAAATGTATGCTCACCAAGGCTACATCTAGTATGTATAGGAGATAGTTCCATATGATTTTTACTCTTGGTCTCCGACAAGTTTTTCCAATGATCCAGTATGTATACTTTACAATTTCTCTGCGTTACAGTTGTATAGCAGAAAACGTATGTCGTAACATGTACGATTCACACACTTGTAGTTGTTGCACGCGTTAGCCGTGCAGTAGTAGTATAAAATAGATGTTCTAGTCAGTTCTACGCAAGACTGCTCGCAGTTGCCTTTACGCTATCCAAATTCAATACAGTTAGTATAGCTATACATCATTACGTATATGAATTGTAAATAGGACAATACTGATAATTACTAGCATGTTGGTTTTTAAGTTCAATTCAAACCAAAGTTTAACTATTAGATCATCGCTGAAATTGGCGAAAAAGTTAAACTTTGCATCATAAGTTATGAGATGCATGTCAATATACGGCCTTTTGATTGCGCAGGTATTTCCAGAGTTTTTCATTTAAAATGTCTTTATCTCTGGTGTTTACCCATGGGTCAATCGATGAATTATGCGTACAGATGTGTCAAGGTGTCGTATTACATGATTATGTTAGATGATTAAATGCTTTGCAAAACACTTCAATGTACAATGTCTGTCTTTTAATCAACTGCAATTTAATCGCTGTCTTGCCCACGCAAAAGGTGTTTGTTTGCGTTTAGTAGTGTTACATGTATGACCTTATGTGTTCGTCTTGAATACGTTTAAGAGACGTTGTCATCTTCCCTAGACCAATAATTAGGTCTTGCAACTATTAACGCCACTTTTGTTTCAACGTGTCCGCTAAGTATCCAAATAGTGTTTCGTACCAATACGTTTTAAGACGTAATGTAGTCTTCTTTGCCGCAAAATGTCTCGAGCACATGTATGAGACGTCTTGCGTACTAATACTACTAACAGACGTCTTCGTCACCAAAACGTCTGGTTCACTAGGTTGACTATTTCAAACATTTGCACTACATTTCTCGGATCAGGCATAACTTTTATAATCATGTCTAAAGAGTTCAGTGATTTTTAAGTACTACTGCTCGGCTGTATATTTATCTTCATCTCGGAATTTCCCGAGTTTGGAAGTTTTGCCTTGGTTATTGCACAGGCGTCCGAATTACTATCACAGCAAAGCATGCGGAAAAAATATTCAATACCTCGTTAAAAAACTAAAAAAGTCTCTCTTTATTGTCTATATTATTACACTATATGGACGTATAGAGGGACTATTTATAGTAACACGTGCGGAATTCCCCGTATTATTACGATCATTTTTATCAAAGCGTATAGACAATATAGAGAGACATTTTGAGTTTTTTAACGAGTTATTGAGTATTTTTTCCGCATTTTTTGCAGTGATAGAAATTCGGACGCCTGTGGTTATTGGTTCATCGTTCTCTATGAAAATACAATTGTCATCTTCACACGAACTACTATTGTACAGTATGGACCAAGTCTCACTAAGAATATCACTTACTGATACAATATGAGAAATTTGCATCTTTCTTTGTTTTATTAAGGGTTTTACGCCGTTTCCAACATTATTTCAGTTATATCAAGGCGATAGTTCTCTTATTCATGATCCCTGGGTAAATAAACCAGTATCGGGCTAGAAAATGAGAAAAAAACAAGTGAATTCCGCTATGACCGCATTGACTGGAGGTCGAACCAGGGATCGCTTTCACAGTCATTACTCCTACTTTTTCCTTGGTAACCTCCTTTTACGTAAATGACACAGATCACTGCTTAATCAAATTGATGATATATTAATATTCCAATTATTATGTAAATGTTTGAGAGGGGTAACAATTGACCCTTCACTTCTTATATCACGTGACTACATCTTTTTTTTAATACGCTGATGCAACTCTATATTTTTAAACATGCAATATCTTTTCTTAGTTTGATATGATCAAGTGTAATGAATGAACTATGATAAGTTGGCGGTGCAGGCTGATTTCGATTGTAAACATGTTCCATGTTCCTGAGATTCGGAATTCCTATGATATGATCTAGATCTGAGGCAGTTATATATGCGGATTTACACGACAGTACTTATCGTTCTATAAAAGGCGATGCTATTATTGACTTGAATATATTACGTGATCCGTCAATAACACATGCATACCTATTTTTAACTGGGTTTCAACATACAGATACATTACATTCCTGGTTCAATATGACCTGTCGGGCTTGATGATCAGCACAAAAAGCGATCATTATTTCAAACACCGATGCTATTAACCAATTTATAATTACTCAAATACCTATACTGGATATAACTTCTGTTTATATAACATATAATCATGTTAAGTCCCTCTTACATAGACTATCTCTGACGCTTCTGAAATAGAAGCCTCTAAAGCCGATGCCTCTGAAGCAGACGACTTTTCAAAGCATTGTGACAAACGGTGAAATTGCTCATAATGATTAATTTCTGCATTTTCCACACGTGTTTTAACTATGTAAAAGACTATACTTTCATTGATAGAGTGTCTTTAAATAGTTTCAAAGTCGTTTGATTCAAATTTATTTGTATGTTGGTAATGATTAGTATTTCACATGGAGTGTTTAACACGTTATAATTTATTCTACCAATATGTTATTTTAGAAGTGAAGACAATTTACTATTGTTGACAAATGTCGATCGATTACGCCCAGATAGACAAAGACACAATTAGCACTAATGTGAAACCTGCACACACACTTCATGAGCACGACCATGAAAAAGGTAACATGTTAATGTTGTTAATGGTGTAGAATCGGAATGCACAGTCTGGTCAAGATCTATACTGTTCACGTTTTATCGAACGAACGAACGAATATTTTATTATAGTGACATATGTTATTTACAAATATAAATAATAAAAATAAAAAACTTCCACAACGTCCGGCCACATTGGGCCTACATGTTCTCACTCTATATACTATTTACAAAGAATGTGCACATTTATTTACAACTGGTCTCTTTTTCCATCGCCTCTCACCTCTGATCTATGTGAGAAAGTAGTCAGTGGCTTCGAAAGAATGTTGTGTAAGTACTGTTGTAGGAAAGCCAAGAAAACATGGGTAGGTGCACTGACCGCCGTGATATGACCAAAGCTGTTGAAAGCGGCGTTAAACTCCAAACAAACAAAACAAACAAACACCTGGTGTCAGCTACCATACACAATTCGTTATATACAAACATAGATGCATTCACAAAATCATTTGCATTCAAGAAATATCAAATAATCGTATACATTTATAAACAGTCTGTGCATAGATTTACATAAATATAATTATGAAAACAGTATTACTTTTATAATATATTCCTGCGCCTTTGATAGGATTTATCTATACATTTTACGTTTAAATGGTAATCTAAAGCATCGTTATCGTTAAATGAATCAAAGTTTGGACATCTATCGCTGATTTTATTAATTAAATTTCGTCTAATATCTTCATATTTTTCACATTTTAGCTGACACTTCAACACTTGTTTGGTTGATGTCTATGTAAATGTTTGTAATAAAGTGTGATAAGACGGCGCAGATGTAGATGTATTTAGGATATAACATAAATTAAAGCCGGGCCTTTGTACGTATATTGATACGCGACGGTCTAATGCATAAATTATCATTTGATAATGAACGTAAGTGATTTTCAAATCTTTATCGTGCGGATTAAATTTCTCGCAAAACTAAATGATATGTTGCCTCATACAATTATCAAATTTCGTTTTAACTCGTGCATTCATTACAAGATGTAGTCCCAAAATAATACTTACAACAGTTTATTCTTTATTCTAACATGACGTTGTTTTCCTTGTCTATAGAGAGCGAAGAAAATAACCGTTGATTATTAGTCAATAACCAATGGAAATGCACTACTTTTCACATTGGCTATTCCAGTTACCCCCCCCCCCCCCGAGTAAAAGCCTGTCATTCAGCGTCAAGTGATGTAAAGAAACATACATGTATAGTATACTAAGTCGTCTGCAATGACTGACTCGATAGATCTACCTTGCATGCCACCTTTTTGGGCTATTTGTACAGCCAGGCGGTTAAATGGGCAATGGAGAATTATTAAACATGTCTTTGACGGACTTGTGAGAAAATGCGTATTATAATCAATGGGCCCTGCTAAGAAGGTGGCCACAAGATTCACCTTTGAAATAACAGAGACTTATGCAGAAAGAAATGACTATTTGAGGAGTGTTTCTGGGCTAAGTCAGGAGGACTTTACAGATCTGGATGAATCATTTGCCATAGAAAACCTCCCTGCTATGCACACGTTTACTGGTGCTATATCCAACAGTAACGTCACTCTTAATGTTAACAATGCCAAATAATCACAAAATCCGCATAAAGTTAGTTGAATAAAACATTGTGTAATCATTGACGGAATTGACGTGTATTCAAGTTCTATTTTTTATAACAGATCAGCACAGACTTGTTATTTTTGATATGTTTTTGTCAATGTCAATACATATTGTTAACCTGTGTAGTATAATGAAAAGTAAATAATTAATTAAATAAAATTACATTGTCTTGTTGCTGAGTATACCCCTCTTTGTCGTTTTTTTCTGCAGTTATGCGTAAAATGCAGTGGGTAGTCACAATTGATGGAACAGCACACTGGTGGGTAAACCGGTCTGCTAAATAGAGAACCTATTAAAAACTGTGGTTTATTGGCGAATAAACAACGGCCTTCGTGGTTTATTTCTGCGCATCAGAACTCCAAACCATTGTTTATTCGCCAATAAACCACGGTTTTTGATAGTTTATTTCTTAATTATACACAATTTCTACTCGTCTGAGACTATTACTGCTACAGCTACTTATACTAGTGCTACGATTTCAGCTACATCAACAACATCCAAACTACTACTGCTACTTTTACTCTGATATTTTACTTCTACTTCAACATCATATATACGCATTACAACTACTACTGCTACTACAATTTACGCGTCTATTTTTTTTTAATAAACGCACTGATAGTAAGAGTTTGCTTCAACAACCGCAATAACAATACAAGCTTCTTATCCTACATTCACTTCTATCATTTACTTCTACAACTACTTATTCCAACTTAATGCAGCATAACGTTTGATTCTTTGACAACAATGAATGCATCTATTTCTTTTTTAATAAACGCAATGACACCAAAAGTTTCTTCTACTACTACAACCAACTTATTTTAGAATCGCTTCAGCACCTGGAACAACAACATATTCCTCCTCATTCACCATTGTCATTTACTCCTAAAACTACTTATTCTATATTAGTTCAGTATTGCGTTTGCAATTGAATGTTATTAGTTATTTGGTCTGTTACTGACCCACTACGGAAAAATAGGGGGTCTGTGGAATTTATAGGGGGCGAGGCGTTAGCCGAGTCCCCCTATACATTCAACATACCCCCTATTTTTCAGTAGTGGGTCAGTAACAGACCAAATAACTGATTTATTTCATCGACCACCTTTCATGAGCAAAAAAAAATGATACTCTTTCATTTACATTAACATTTACAATATTTCTAGATGAAATTTACGGGTTTTGGCGCCAAATCACTAGCGTTATGACGTCAAACCGATGACGTGACGTCATTTTCCTAGTATTTGGTCCAAGTATTTTTAAAATTCCTAGTACTAAACCCACTTTAATAATGAAATGAAACAATATCAATTTGTTTTGTTCATGAAAGGTGGTTGATGAAATAAATCAGTTATAAATGGTCTGTTACTGACCCACTAAGGGAAGAAAAAAAAAATTAACAAGCGTAGGACATGCATTATTTTTATACATTCATTGATTTTTTTTTTTCTATGGAAAGGGAAGTTACTTTGCATGATATTCAACTTCGTAGTCGTTATGATATATATATTGTAAACAAATCGCTGTTAAAAAAAACTTCCAGTCAGCTTGATCTGAGAATAGAAGCCATATTGAATTTACTCACCCCCTATGGAATTTACTCACCCCCTATAGAAATATAGGGGGTGTGCACGTGACAGGCTTTAACTAATGAAATTGCTAGAATTTCGTGGGAGGCGAAATAAATATATTTGTATTCTACTTTCATCTACTACTACAAACTACTTTTCAAACTGTTTCAAAAACTACAAGAACAAAAACAACAACTACTTATTATACAATATACAATCACCTTAAATATTTACTTATACAACTACGTATTATATTATTTTAGCATTGTTTTGCTACTTCTATTATGTGTTTGTTTAAACACTATAATTATATACGGAGTTCCTTATTATTAAAACACGCGACAAACTTATTACGTCCAAAAGGGTATCTCACCAGTGTAGATTCATATCAGTCGCTGCATCTGCTCAGTCGTTTCAGGATCTACACATATGGACAGAAGCTGCTTACATACGTGTGTAAGTAATACTTGAATAGTGTAGATAGTAACCATGCTGGCCGTGTGCACGAGCTAACATAGCTCTACACTGTTCACAAAAGCAAGTCTATACATTTTTCGATGGTCGGGATTATATCGCATTACTAATGACAGAGTATTACGTATTATGATACATTAAAGATATCATTATACTTGTCATTATTTTCTAGTGCTTGATTGAAATCGTCGTAATTGATATCGTTCATAACAGGTACGTTTGAAACCACCATTGAACTGTATCAATTTCTTCGAATTGAATTAAAAGGCGATTCCTGGTACAATTAAAGAGTTTGCACTCATGCCAAATGTATAATAAGAATATGACTGAATAATACATATATACGGTACGAGTACTGGTTAAGTGTCCAGGAAGTAGACATCTGAGGGTGAGTTCTATATATATGTTATGCCATTCAAAATATGAGCCGTTCTGTGAGAAAACCAAAAGTACGGACTCTGCTTAGTATATCGATCCAGATCAGCCTGAGCAGTCTACGCAGGCTACTCCGGACCGACATATACCGTCTCAGGGAGATAGAGATATAAAGTAATTATTCCTGAAACAGGAGGCGAAAAGTGTCTGCCCGGGTTAGCCTGCGCGGGTCCGGGATGAACCGGGTCGATACTTAACGCAGAGTCCACACTGTTTGTTTTCCCGTGGGACGGCTCATAAATTTAAATCAAATAAAATACAAGACGAATTTTGATGCTAAGCATCAAAGACGCCGCACATGATTTTAAAGCATGACTTAAAGGGAAGCAGATGCAGTTCAATACATTTAAATAACCTGTGCAAACGGACAGGATGTAAATATTTTGAACAAGAAGGCCAAATGTACCTTTTTCTTAAACAAGAAGGCCAAGATGTTCCTTTATTGCTCACATGGATACCATAGTCTATAATAAAATGGTATCAAGAGCAAAAAGGGTCCATTTTGACGTAGGGATTATACACTTTATATGCTACGATCTATGTGGTATTCAGCATGTAAAGTTTAGTCTTCAAACCATTTGGATTACCGTTTGCTTAACATTGACTGCAACAATAAAGTGTCATACAAGCTGAAGTTTCTTAATTTTAAATCTACTTTAACTAGATCAATTAGATAAATAAAATACATAGATACTGAAATATTAACAGATATTAACTTAAGTGTTATTGCCTTTAGTTATACGTTAAGTGTGACACAAGCTTAAGTCTATTCTCCTTCCAGTTGAGCAGAAGTATGATAACAAAAATCGAGAGTATTTAATCAAAAAATACAAATAATTCTAACAAGTTTAAAGATATTTAATATCAAAATTAAGCATTTTTGAAATTAAAAGAATTTGTTTTCATGTATAGTCAACATATAGCAAGAATACAATGGTCTGAATGAACAACTGTATGGGGAGGAATGTTTTAAGTTTATTAATACAACAGAAATAAATAGGGAAAAAACATCATCCGAATTGTTTTTCTGAGCTTTGAGAATCGAGTCGTCAGAGCAGTAAACCAAACAATTAAAAAAGCGTAGCCTAGTGAACTCCGTAAAACAACTCATAAACAAAGCTTAGCCTAGTTAGTTGGGGAATAGTTATTAAAAACAGTTTAAATGTGTCTAAAGTTTTGTAACAACGGTAAACAATGTACATATTTTGTATCTTGTTGTTTCTTAAATCAGTTAATACAATTTATTCAATCATAAAGGCTGTTTTTTCAAACATAATACAAAGTTTTTCTTTACAATAATATTTGTTGGTTGCTCCCTTTTCGATTACGTCACCCCATGGTACAAAATTAAACCTATCCCATACTGACGCCGCGCTTCCACGCGGCGTCAATAAATGGTCTTCTTTTTATTCCGACGAGCTAGTGTGGCTGATCCCGAAAATAAACAGATAATTAACATTCCTTTCGTCAATTTTGATGAGGTCGACATTGATTTATATATATATACATATATATATCAGCCGTTCCACGTGAAAACCAACATTATGGCCTTTGCGTGATGTATCCACCCAGATCAGCCTGCGCTATCCGCGCAGGCTAATCCGGGCCGACAGATTCCGTCTCAGGGGAATAGATGTATAGAGAAATGATTCCTTAAACAGAAAAGTCACAGATGGCGAAAAGTGTCTTCCCGGATTAGCCTTCGCGGCATACTTAGGCTGAACCGGTCAATACTTTACGCAGAGTCCACACTGTTGGTTTTCATATATAAAAATAATACGCATGTACATGTTATAACAAACTATAGATAGATATAGATATATTCCTTGAAAGGATATAAATTCGGACTGATGCCATGCGCAAACATGTTCAACACAAATCAACACATTTACCCGTCAGTTAATTCGGTGACCTCATAATGTTATTTGTTCTGGTTAAATTCGAATTATGAACTTGTAGATTGAAATCAAATTCTTCGTATTACTATATATAGATCGATTCCTTGAAAGGAACTAACTTTGTGCTGATGCCATGCGTATGTTTATTCAATAATTATTTATGCATTTCTCCGCCAGCTTATTCAGTAAGGTCATAATGTGACGCTTTTATAAATAAGATAACGGATAAAAAACTGTATTATCTACATACAAATCACAATTGTATAATCGGGACACCGGCACATTCAGAAATTATAAACAGGCAGGCTAGTCGTTGTCTTAGGTGGAGGCAAAAGCAAGTTCAGTCACATTGTGCTGTACTAAATACGTATGGTGGTAAAGGCTTAAACATGTACAACCCTCATATATACTCTGTCTGACGCGTCTGCCGCAGACGACTTTTGAAAACATTGTGACAAAAGGAGAAATTGCTCATGATGTACACATTTTCCTTTTGCCACAATGTTTTCCAGTATTAGTATATATTACATGGAAACAAAGAAGTACATTTGTTGTTGTTCCATTCAATTATAGAGATTTTCCTTGTTTTGTCAAAATCTAGAGCAGACGACTTTGGACATATTTGTAAAGTTTTTACGAAACTAAACTGTGTCGAGCTGTGAAAGCTCAGTCGGAAACAACGAAACTCCGGCTATGTCATTTCCAATCATTGACAAACGTCACTCGTCTTTCTCATTGGGTTTAAATGTAGAAAAGTAGCCAGTTTCCTGGGGCAAATATTGTTTAAATTACATGTACGCGAAGTCAAAAATGCACACGTAATGTGTTATAATTGAAATATCATTGAAAATGGCATTCAAATAGTATAAATCAAATAGAACCAAACAACATACTTTGTTTGATAATTTTTGCGTGTGTAAATCTAGCCTGTGGCTAATAATCGTATTCTTTCCCCGCCGTCGCCGAGTGGTTAGCGTAGACGATTTGGAACCGGTAGTCCCGGGTTCAATCCTCAGTCGCGACGCGATGATCATGATGGAGTTCCCTTGGGTAAGACCCATTTCCTAGCCTAGTACTGGTTGCTTTACCAAGGTTCATTAATAAGTGAACTGTTGCCGGGTTATAACACTAATACTGTTTAAAATGGCGTTAAACCCTAAGAAAACTAGCAAAACATATATTCATTCGAATTGATTTAGTTGTTATCATTGTTTACATTGTTTCGCTGAGGGTAATGCTCATGTCTTTCTCAAAACACACTTAACTGAGAAGATATCTTGTCATATCTATTGTATTATCGTAGTGCTGTTGTCCTGTTTTGTCCCTTCTTTCTTGTATGTTTTTTTTTTCAATTAATAGTGTTCTTCTTCTTCTTTATTTTACTTATTTCTTCATGCTTGTTTTTTGACGATGATAATTGTACCCCTTTCTCACATTTAGATGTATGTTGACACATCTGCAACAGACGACATAAAACTCAATAGAAAAAAGAAAACTACTAATGAGTAATTTCTGCCTTTGCCACAATATGTCATCAACTTCATTCAATGTATTGATCTCCATTAAGAGAGTTTGTATATGTTTAACGTCATGTTTACATAGTTGCCTGCTCATGGGGTATTGGTACCTTACACAGAAACCGCCGCGATGTAACTGTGCATTTGATGAAAGCGGTGTAAACATCAAGCACAGTCTTCAGATGTCTATCTGACACGAATTTTGTAGCTAACACATGTGTGTTTGTTTATCTCTCTAGCGGCCTTTCGGGATGCTTTTGTTGCTATTTTCTCCCACACTTTTCCATTTAGTTTATTTTATATGTGTAAACAAAAATATAGGATATTGCCTTCGTCAGCGAATGAGTTCAATGACGTTTTTTTCACTTACCTGTTATTGTTTCTTCCTTTATGTAATTAATTGGACTTATTTCCTGTCTTTTGTTCAAGGTTATTTCGCCAGTTCGGTCATATTGACTGCACAGATATAGCCAGATAGAATAAAATTACATTTAATTAGTAGTAGTGGTATGAGTAATGCTTTTGTGTTTACTATTTTCTTATTGATCGAATTAACAACTTCCTTCATACATATTGTAAAACACGGATAATAATACGCGCTATGTAATGGCATCGGTCAAGGGGCTATGATAGCTTTATAAATATACAGTTTTTTCACCGGAGTACCTAGCGCTGTAAAATAATGCACGTGTCGGTCGGTCCGAGGGGGGGGGGGGGGGGGGATTAGCTGTATAAATCTACAGTATTTTCACCGGAGTACCCAGCGCTGTAAAATAATGCACGGGTCGGTCGGGGAATGAGGGTCATAGCTGTATACATCCACAGTATCTTCACTGGAGAAGCCAGCGCTGTAAAACAATACATGCGTCGGTCAGAGGGGAGTGATAGCTGTTTCAATCTACAGTATTTTCAACGGAGTAACCAGCGCTGTAAAAGAATGCACGTGTCGGAGTACCCAGCGCGATCACGGCTTATCTCCAACACAGATAGATAATAGTAGTCTATTCTTTGTTAGATCTTGACGAGACCGAAATGTATGTGTATGTCTGCATATATAGGCGTTGTTTGATTGCCTTATCAAAACATGTAATGTAACAGTAAATGTCAACGGAGCTAGAAATGTCAACATTATGCTAAGATACGTTGCGTTTAAGTCAATATCATTTTGCATAAACACAAACACACCTTAAATTATCTGTTTTATATCGAGAAAAAAATACTAAGATATTGTAACCTTTTTGGATCAGGTTATGAATCTGTTCTGCGTTATTAAACTCTTCACTACTTGCTAATATTTATGAAAACATTGTTTTTGGATTGGCCGGATCCTTACTGTCCGTAAAGATCAAGTTGTACACTGTTGCATGCACCGGTGCAAATAATATAAAGAGTATGAGTGTGAGTACACATACATTATTACGCTTAGAAATCTAGCCTACGTTCTTAGAAATACAAACTATATGGTATATATAGCGATTCCTTTAAAGGAACTCGATTCGCACTGATTTCATAGGTAAACATGTTCAATAAAAAATGGGAAGTTATTGTTCTACCCTTTGTTGTATTTACTTATGTATAATATGTGCATTTTCAATGTTTTGGTCACTTTTACTCCTCATAATGAGTGATTTGCAATTTTGTTCTTGGAACGCAACTGGCTTAATGACTAGTGGGTATTATCTAAGTAAAGTACTTGATCAAAAGTCTGTAGACATTTGTGGTTTATCTAAACATTGGTTAATTCCATCGGATATGCATTTTCTGAATAGTATACATCCAAATTGCAATAGCTTGGATGTATCCGATTCAGATTTGAATGCATATAGAAGCAGAAAAGTAGGAAAATGTGGTGTTGCGTTGTTGTGGAAGAAATCGCATGACGACTCTATTTCTCCTCTTTCTATAGATAGTGATCGGATTATAGGAATACAAGTTCAAAAGTCAAGTGATAAGTATACATATGTATTACAAGTATATATGCCCAGCTCAAATCACAGTATTGCATACTTTCGTCAACACATAGAAATGTTACATGATCTTATCAGTATGTATTTACAAGTTGGAACAGTAATTATAATGTTCGATTTTAATGCTGATTTGAATGGATCTATGTTTATTAAATAAATAGGTATTAGAGGTCATGCTCTTTCGGAGCTGACGTCTATGTTCGATTTGATTAATATCACTACTTCATCCCTTTGTACTGGTGCAGATACAAATTATTAAAATTCCTACAAGCCTATATGTCGAACTCTTAAAATATAAAATAAGTTTAAGTCAATGCCTGAAAAACAGTGTAGATCAATTACCGGTAAGTGATATACACTGTTTTATAGACAGCCTATACCAGTGCATTGTTAATAACATCTGTATAGCCTCAACTACACATCTTCCTCACACGTCGTACCGATCGCATCTTAAGCCCTATTGGTCTGTCAATCTGAGGCAAGCCTATGCGTTTATGAGATTGAAGCGCAGAGTTTGGGTTCGGGATGGCAGACCAAGAGGGGATGATTTTAATTCATACAGAGAATACAAAGATGCAAAAAGCTGTTTTTGAAAGTTACACAGAAATGTCTCTCTAAAGTACCTCCAACAATTTAATACTGACATTGAAAATGCGGCTGGTATTAATAGACCACTATTCTATAAATTATTCAAATCGAAGATGAAAACATCACAGAATATTGATTCTAAAGAGATTAAATTTGGCGATTTACTCGTTCGTGATTGAACATTTGTCGTGAATGGGGTCGTCACTATGCAATCCTTTACTCCGATACGTAGAGTGATTCCTCTGACCGAGTGCACTTCGAAAATGTGACGGCATATGTTAATCGTATTAAAAAAGAGTCGATTATAGTAGATGAGGATCACATAGCTCAAGGGGAAATGTTATCTGCCTTAACTACGTTAAAAAATGGTAAAATGTGTGGACTAGACCGGGTTTGCCATGAACATTTCATTCACGGTGGATTAATGTTAACACATTATGTGACTGTTTTATTTGATTTAATGTATTGTTTTGGTCTTGTACCTACAGCCCTTAAGCAAGGTATGCTTATAACCTGATACAAAGGTGGTGGTAAACCCAGCAATTACTCTGGTAATTATAGGGCAATTACCCTTTCCTCATCTATTTTAAAGCTATATGAAAATGTTCTTCTCAAACGCCTCCAAATATCCATAGCTAAACCATTATATCCTGTCCAGTGCGGATTACAACCAATCATGGGTAGTACTATGACTTGATTCATTCTAACAGAAAGTATTAGCTACTGCAACGAATCTAACAGTAAATTGTTCGCTTGCTTCTTAGATGCCCGACAAGAATTTGATATATATGGCATGATGGTCTATTATATACACTACGTGCGTTACAAGTCACCCCAAAGCTGTTACAATCTGTTATTTCCATGCACAATGATATGTAAAGTTGTGTCATGTATAATGGCATTTATACTGACTAGTTCCCAGTTGTACAAGGTACGCGACAGGGTGGGGTATGGTCCCCATTCCTATACCTCATATATATTGACTCGTTGATAAAGCAGTTAGAAAACAGTAATTAAGGTCTTCAAGTTCTAGGCTTTAGCGTATGTGTCCAGTCCTTTACAGACGACTTGACCCTTCTTGCTCTATCAAGCAAAGCCTTACAAGAAATGATATTGATTTGTTATAAATATTCTTGTTTATAGAGATTTCAATACAATCCAAATAAATGCACTGTTGTCACGTTTAATAACTTTGGAGAGCATTTTCTCATAGTTCTCGGTATTGTTGTTTTGGTAATAGCCTCATACAAGAAACGGAGGATGTTGTTCATTTAGGCATTTTATGTAATAAGTATTCCTCAACAGCTTCAATTGTAAAAAATGTATATAGGAAATTAAGGGGGACTTTCTTTGTGTTAATTAAGGAAGGTTTGCACAGAAATGGTCTTTTTCCAATTACTAGTTTCAAAATATACAAATTTATTGTTTTGCCCAGAGCACTCTTTGGTTGTGAAATGTGACAGTCGCTTTCTGGGCGAGACAACTTGATTTTGGAAAGGTCACACAGATTATTCTAAAAACAGATTCAGGGATTGAAAAGTAGATCGAGGACAGATATTGTCCTCGGTCTATTAGGCGCCCTGCCATTGCAGGCTGAAATTGATAAGAAGAAATTGATCTTCCTTGGTCAGTTGTGTCGGTTAGAGAGGGACTGTACAACAAAACGTCTTTTTCTTCTGCGTTTATGTTCGTTCAATAATGGTCTTAGTAGTACTGGTTATATATCTGATATTGTCTCTATTTTACGTAACAATGAATTGTATCATGTCTTGTAAGACCTTTCGACATTTGGCGAGTTTCCAAGTAAAAATGTGTGTAAAAGAATGGTTAACAGCAGAATAACTAATCAGTGTATTAGTTTATGGAACGATAGAACTTCTTTGAACGAATTTGTACTACATAGACACATTCAGGAGCAGCAGTTCTCTGGTAATCCTATATGGTCTTATGCAAAACATAATCCTAGTATGATGTATGCTCGTTTTTCTGTGGCGCAGTTAATTGCGTACTCGTCTACTTTTGATACTTATTGTACGCGTTTTGATAGGCACGATATAGATTTAAGTGTTACTGAGCATATTTTACTAGACTGTAATAGTCTACAATCTTGTAGATCCGCATTTAAGCGTAGAATGCGTCATGAGTTTAGTAATCAAGTTTTTGATCGGTTAAAATCCTCGAGTAAGACTCACTTAATTAGAGCTCGATTTGGAGTAACTGATTAATTTGAGCAAGTTCTTCATGCAGACTACCAAACATTCTATCGAACTGTCATTTTGTACTTCCACACTGTTTGGAACTGTTACATTTACGTTCGGTAAGTAAGACAGTTTCCTCTCGTGTTTAACGTTGCTGCGCTTCCAATGTGTCACAAGTTGTTACACACCTTTTGATAGCGACGACGATAACTTAGGCTCAATTTATATAATTTATTTATGTGAATTGGTGTAAATTTAACCCTTGCCCCCATGTAGACGAATTTCCTTATCATTACTTATGCTGGGTAATTTTTCTTATGATCTCTAATGTTATTAACGCTAGAAGTATGAATGTATTAATTTATGACTGCTAAAAGCTTGCCCCAATATGTTCATTGCATGTGGGATAGGGTACACGTTTTGTGTTGGGGTTTTGTGTGTGTGTTTTTTCTTGTGCATGTTTATATTGTTTGTCTATGTTTGTATGTTTTTCATGTTTATGTATACATATAGTGTGTGTCTATGTGTGTACATGTGTGTCTATGTGTGTACATGTGTGTTTATGTGTACACATTATGGATGCGTTTATACGTATGAATGCATGGGTGCATATTCAAATTTTGTTGTTTTGCTTCTTTTTAATTATTTTCTTTTTTTCTTCTTCTTTTTCTATCAATTGTATCCCCATTCTTTTATTTTCAATTCCATTTATATTGTATTTGTGTAATCTTCAATATTGGAGGAAATAAAGATTATATATTTCTCCAGTCGCGGCGCATCGATCATGGTGAAGTGCCCTTTTCCTAGCCTAGTTCTGGTTTCAGTTCACAGGGAGCATTAATAATTCAACTGTCGCCGTGGTATAAATAAAAGAATGTTGTCAACGTCGTAACACAACAGTAAAACAAACAAATGTTTATGTATTTCTTAAAACACTCGTATCTACGAAGTTATTTTAGTTTAGTCATTTAATTTTCTCTTCTTTCTTGTATTTATTTTCTAAATTAATATTTCTCTTCTTTTTTCTTCTTCTTCTATATTTTACTTATTTCCTTATGCTTGTTCTTGACGTTGATCATTCCACCCTTTGCCACATGTTGATAAATGTTGACACATCTGCAACAGGCGACATAAAACTCCGTAGAAAAAAGAAAACTACTAATGAGCACAATCTGATTTCATCTTAGATATATTTTGTTTAAATTTTCATTCATGTTTGATTCTTATACGGGCGTTTTAAGTGTGGTAAAAGTAAAAATGGGATATAAGGTAAACGTTAAGGTCGTTAATTAAGCGGCACTCTTGAAATCAACAAAGCGGCGTATAACCACAATAAATCGAAATCAACATGTGGTATTTACTATCAGGGAAGATTCTGATCATCGAGCACATCCGCGTAGTCTGACCTGACTCTCACTGTTCGCTAATTACTCAGACGATGTATGAAGAAACTTCTATTTAACAGTACCCATTATTTTATGCCGTCCCGTGAGAAAACAATAATTATGGCCTCTTCGTAATATATCGACCTAGATCAGCCTACGCATTCCGTGTAGACTGATCCTGGCCGACACATTTCGTCTCATTGGGTTAGAGATATAGAGTACAGAAACAGAAAATCCACAGGAGGCGAAACGTGTTTATCCGGTTAGCCTTCGCGGAATGCTTAGCCTGATCCGGGTCAATACTTTACGCAATGTTGGTTTCCTCGTGAAAATCGCATTTTATATCATTTAGATCAATCAGATAGTATTGCGCACGTGGAACAATTAGGGTGATTACACCGTGTATTTATAGATGTGTAAAACACGTCACGCGAAGACGAAGATTAACAGGTTTTGAAAAGTATTACGATCAATTTACAATGCAGTACAATACATTTTATCGCATAAAAACTACAAGTTTTATAGCGTATTTAAACAAACAACAAACCATAACAAAGACATTATATATTCAAGTTATTGCCTGTATCGTTCTGTTTAACCCTTTCCCACCTGCAGACGCATTTTGACGCAATAGCAGTAGACGACTTTTGAAAACATTGTGACCAAAAGCGAAATTGTTGATGATGATCAATTTCGCCTTTGGTCACAATGTTTTCAACTTTAATTAACAATTAAGCTATCTTTTATAGAAATTTTCAAGTTTTTGTTCACTATGTTCTCAAAGTCTTCTGCTGCAGATGTGTTGTACGTGGAAGGATTAAGCTTTTCTGATTTTATGAAGGACTACACGATCTTGATATCATTTCACGGATTAAACCTTTCCCACATATACATGCTTGTTTACGCTTCTACAGCAGGCGACTATTAAAACCAATGTAACAATAGGTGAAATTGCTCAAAACGAGCAATTTCTGCTTGTGTCACAATGCTTTTAACTCTATTCAATAATATACTTTCATGTATTTTGGATTATCCATTTTAGTGCAAATATGTTATCAATTTCTTCTGCTTCAAACTTCCGGGTGTCGGCCTTTCGCGAAGAGTCATTTAACTCTTTCACAAAGTAGACTCTTACATGTTGAAAATGGGACCACTCCAGTATTTTGTAAAACAGAATGTTTGGTAAAAATAAATGTCTAAGTGGCAAACAATGCAGATTTCAGGAGAGACAGCTCGTTACGATCTCGCACTTCTGCCTTAAACGTCTTTGTTCTAGTAAAATATTAAACAGTATACATATGGGAATCTGGTTTTTGCTTCGGTATATTACTCGACACGAATACGACAGAAGTCTCTCTCTGCAGTAGATGACACGAAAAGGGTAATTTTAGTAACAATTAACAATATATATTTCGACAAGTGTCATCCGCCTTCTATAACATACTTCTATAACCGTCTGCTATAACCGTCTTCTATAACAGTCTTCTATAACAGTCTTCTATAAAAGGTTTTAAATGTATAAGCGAAAAGAAATCAGCTGATTGATCGATTTCTTGGTGGATATAAAGAATGTCAACGTGAATGGTGAAGACGTAGATAAGTCTTTACTAAAAAGTAGACTTATAAAGATAACAGACGATCCGGCAGTCCATAGGTTTTCACGTGGAGGTGCACATAAGAGTAAATAATGTATCACCTTACATAATTACCTTGACATACAGTTTTAATCTATTAATATACATTTTGTCAATGCTTATATCAGATTTATATTTCGTCGAACGATTATTCAACTGAGACTAATTTAATTCGCTTCTAAGTAAATTTAAATGTGCAATTTATTCCCTGACAACCTAGTAGAACCGTGGATTTTGTGGAGGTAAGAATACAGAATGTAAGTTAACAATGTTTGTAAAATATATTTACCTGTAGATAACATATTCTGTACATAAATCATATTAACCTGAGACACATAATGATGATAAATGTGGTTTTATTTTAATCAAAGAATAACGACATTTGATTTAAGAATGATAGTTTGATAATAAGATGTTAGCTGAAACAGAAAAATGAAAAATATATTTCATTACTCATTTACCGTTTACTTTTTTAATCCCTCTATTTGCCAGTTTGTTTTACATGATGTTTCTTTAATGTTACCCACTTTGTAAATTAATTTTATAACTTTTTACATATAAGAAAGTTTTTTCATCACATGAGGTACGTTAATTTATTATCTTGCTGGCTTTAGTAGGATTTCATGTCTCTTGTACAATTAATAAGGCATTTAAGATTCTTTTCATCACACTTATTTATATTATATTTACATTTTATGTATGTAAATAAATGTTAATAAACATTTGGAGAATGATAAAAATAATTCACATTGTAAATGAATACATTTAAATTTGATTTGATATCATAGTGACACATGTTTTATAACATTGGAATTAGTATTATCAAAGATACACAAGTCTGAAGCCGTGTCAATGCATCCTTGTCTGATCATCTTAAAACATATATATAACACATACTGGTTTCGTGTCCGCTTTGGCGGTGTAATTGTTAGACATTTTATCTCTGTAGCGAGAAATCGAGGCTGCATTTACCAAATACATTTAAAGGTAATGAACTCAAGATTATAGATTTTTTAGTTAAAGTTTTGAAACCGTCTTGAAATATGATAATCATATTTCTGTAATAAAATTAGAGTAAAAATGTTAACCATAACAATACATATCTAAATAGTTATGGTTTATGCTTCATTTTTACTGGGTAGACATACCAAGAAAGCTAAATTGTGTACATGTTCGTGACTTCAAATTGACAGTTTTTAAACATTTACTGCCATAATAGTTTTGAACTATTTATTAATTACTTTGTTTTTACTATGAGCAAAATTTGCAGAAGTTTCAACATTTCAAAATTTATAATTGTGAATTTCCATCTTGGTAGCGTGGATACAATCATGACTGATGCGCTGGTGTTAAGATAAGACTACCAGTACTAGTACTGGTAGTAATATAACTAGGAAACGTTACGATGTGACTAAGATATTGTTGT
Source organism: Serripes groenlandicus (assembly GCA_031761405.1). NCBI lineage: Eukaryota > Metazoa > Mollusca > Bivalvia > Cardiida > Cardiidae > Serripes > Serripes groenlandicus. The sequence goes on from JASEVX010000008.1 coordinate 48,151,477, forward strand.
CAGCAGCATACACAACCATACACATAGTGTGTTATAACGCCCTTTTTTAGCTTAGCATAGCTTATTAGAATTGAGCCGTCCCTTGAGAAAACCAACATTATGGACTCTGTGTAATGTATCGACTCGGATCAGCCGTCTCAGGGGGATAGAGGTATAGAGTAATGGTTCCTGAAACAGAAAATCGACAGTAGGCAAAAAATGGCTGTCCGGGTTACATGTAGCCTGCAAAACATGCTTAGGCTGATCCGGGTCGATACTTTACGCACACAATGCTGGATTTCTCTGACGGGCCCCTTGTCCGAATACAATAATCTAAAAAGCAGTTTTTGTCACTAGTCAATGAGGTTTCAACAGCGAACTTGAAATCTTTTTAACGCTAAAATACTTAAATATGACATTTGTTTTGACGATTTATTGGGAAAATGTGTTGAATACACAATTAGGACTTTATTGATACAAATACTTTGATCAGGCTGGCTTCAGTAATTTAAGAAAAAGGAATGAGAATTTACCGATTGAACAGTTTAAACATTTCATTTGCGTTTATGTATTGACAAGATATCGATTTTGAAAACGTTGTTGAAAAATAAGAAATGTCTCACTTTAACTTCCATCTTTCATTCTTCGTGATAAATATTTCAGTGTTGTATAAGAAGAAGATCATTACATCAAAGAATCGTTTATTTTTTTCCGAAAAAGTCTCAATTCCAAACAAGTATCGACATTTGCAGCCAGATTAATGTGATGAACCAATCAACCAAAATGGTACTATAGACATTCCTAACGGAATGTATCTTGCCGTCACATGTTGAATAGCAGTTTTATCACGTGATACCCCTTTTTCCGCATCATACGATAACAGCAGACGACTTGAAAAACATTGGCAAACATCTAGGAAATCATTGTAAATGAAAGAATGTATATTGAGTGGATTTCGAAAACATTGTGGTAAAAGTAGGAACTAAGTCAATTCAGCAGTTTGTCTCCTTTATAATTATTGATGTTTCTATTGTTTTACAGTATTTCCAGCAGTAAATTAGGTGAGTATTTGTGACAGGGTTACTTTTGTTAAAAGGCATACTAGCGGTTCAAAAATGATAAAAACCAATACATCATATAGGTAAACGGAGGTTTGTTATATACATGACAATAAAAAGCAAACTGGAAAACGTACAATTGCTCCAATGAGTTTACAGGATATGAAAAACAGTAAGTTGCTTTGGACGAATGTTGTACTTATTTGAGAAACCCAGGAAATACATAGGTACATTGTGACTTGACCACCGTGATATGAATGAATAAAGGTCGAAATTGCCGTTAAAAGCCACCAAATATAATCGATGATGGGACTTTGTGACCAGATTACATCAGCATGCCCCACTGAGGTCGTTAACTTACGAAGGACGATTTTCGTGCGAAGTGATCCATATTCCCTATTCATCATCTTTATAACGACTCCGCCGTGGTCTAGTGGTGTAAGCGTAGGGGATTGTATACCGGGCGTCCCGGGTTCGATCTCGAGTCGTTGCACAACGGTCATGGTGGAGTGCCCTAGGGCAAGGAACATTTCCTAGCCTAGTACTGGTTTGGTTTGTGTACCAAGGATTAGGAATAAGTAAAACTGTCACCGTGATATAAAGTTTTAAACGGCAGTAAATCCACTAATTGAACTAATATATGTTCCTCAGAAACCGATCGGTTGCTGGAAAGTAACAACGTATTACACAATCTGGTCGTGAACCATCTACTGAGTCACAGCTCGAACGATACCTCGATACCACCGTATACTAACCGGCATCTGCAAACGCTGATCGACTTGATTAATAACGTTTTTCATAGAAAACAGTCATACTGTACATAACCAGCGTAAACACAACTATTAATGAAGGTAGGATTTTTTGTTTTGTTATACTTTAATAACGACAAGAAATTATCAAATAAAATACAATAATCTGACAATGAAAACATATCGGAGAAGGATTTCAACAGCATGTTTGTACAACTTCTTCCTTTTCAATGATTTAATTATTTGCACGTGAACACAGTTAGCCGAAGGTAATGTTTTTGTTTTTTTAATTTCGACAAGTACAAACATATCTTGATAATAAAATAGTACCGGAATAGGGAATTATACTTTTGTGCAAGTTCTTCTTTTCCAATGATGACTAAATCACAGTAATAGCCGAAGGTAGTGATTTTTGTTTACTTAAATTTTAATTTCGACAGGTGCAAGCATATCTCACAATAAAATAGTAACGGAAAGGGAAGTATACTTTTGTGCAATTTACTTCTTTTTTAATATTGATTTAATTATTTGTAGGTGAAGACCTGATGGTCTCCTGGAGGAACAAAATCAGACAAGGAAATATCTCCCTCTCGAATGATAGCTATTCAATGACCGTCATGAACACCGGCCTCTATTTCATCTCCTCCCAGGTGGAATACCGTGCAAGCGTCTTCAACAACAAGACTAGGTAGGAACAAGCGTTTCTTTTCAAAATTGTATAAGTCATGTTGAATGATTGGTTTGAGTTTAAAGTGTTTCAGTATTAAAGGTGCTGAAATCCAGATTATAGATAGTATAGTCAAAGTTTTAAAAATGTTCAAAAGTTGTCTTGAAGTATTATAATCATAATTCTGGGTTAAAATTAGAGTAATAAATTCGCTTTCAAGTGCAATAAACATCTAAAAATTGATCGTTTACGCTTCATTTTTACTTGATAGACATACCCGGTAATGCAAATTTTGTACATTTTCTTGACTTTCAATTAACTGATTTCAACATGTACTGCCGAAATAGTGTCGAACTACTTATTTCCTACTTTTGTGTCACTATTAGCAATATTTGCAAAGGTTTCAACATTTCAATTTTTTATCTCCATCTGAAGATCAGCACCTTTCACACGGTGGCCCTTTTTGAAATTATCATGTGTTTTCAAACTCACCCGTAACAGTTAGCAAATTAGCAAAAGACAACATCCCGAGAAAAACTGGTTTCCTTTCTAGATAAATGTATATTGTGGACGTCACTGGTGGAATACAAGTAATATCAGTCGAAACAATGGCTTAAACCTTTTCTACAATTAGACACTTCGCAGCAGAGGACTTTTAAAAACAATTTAACGAAAGGAGAAATTTAATAAAGTTTTACTTTTGATACAAGGATTTTAAGCCTATTAAAATTCGACCAAAAAAAATCATCAGGATAAGACACACCATGCTGGGTTAATTTGTACAAACAAAGTTCTTATTTGATCAGTCAGTGCCACATCAAATGATTTATTGACTGGTGTTTAACGCTGTTTTCAACAGTTGTTCAGTCATATCATGGCGGCCAGTTCACCTACTAATGTGAATTTTGGCTGAGATTGGGTTGAAAATCACAACCTTTGGATTGACAGCTAGCGTCGCTACCGACTGAGCTACCGCAGCACATTACATAACTCCATTACTAGGGTAGCTTTTTGCAAAATGAAATGAATATTTGAAATGTAAGGTATATACGATCAAATTGCATACAAATAATAGAAAACAGTTGGCTTTTTGGACATAACATTTCCTTGACAAATGGCTTCCAATGGGGTGGCGTCCAATGGGCTTCCAATAGGCTTTCAATGGCCTTCCAATGGGCTTCCAATATGCTTCAAAGACTAGAAAACAACCAGTTAAGAGCATCCTGGTCAAACTGACCCTGATGTTGGCTGTTTGAAATATTTCAGGCTGCGAAACTATACAAGCCTGAAAATAGTATTTGTGGTCAGAAATAGTTGCATAGCTATAAATATGACTTCTAGTTGTTTAATTTCGGGAATGAATTTTGTTCTGATCAATCAATTTCTTTAGTACACATTCTGAGTACAGAGTAAACTTTCATAGGTTTTGAACACAGGCTGATGTCCCTAATGTTGTTATTTTTTGAGACGTGAAACGAACTCATTTATCACATAAATCTTCTCTGGGACTGTTAAAATGCCATTACATAAATATCACATGACACTTCAAAAAATCATATGACACTCCTAGATTGACCTCCAGTCTTACGCTCAAGTTTTTGTTACAACGCGGAAATGAAAATGACGTCACGTCAGCGGTTTGACGCCATAACGTTAGTCACTTTGGCGCTAAAACCGGTAAATTTCATGTAGAAATAAGGTAAACGTTAAGTACATTTTTTTGAAATAGTATTATACGCCTTCTAAATCACTTTATGTGATAAAAATAATATCTCATCCGTGTTTATTTATTATCCCTTTTAATAAACTCTTTAACTAAGCTGAATATGACGCTTGGCAAGGCTCGCGGCATACCATCTTAGTAAGGTCGTTTAATAAAAGTGATAATAAATAAACACTGATGAGATATCATCTATGTATATTTTTTCTCGACCAGGGATGCAACGATACAGTTCTATCTGGAAACGTTGAGACAGGGTCAGCAATCAAAGGTTGACAACTACAAGAAACGATACGTGTTTAGCGAAAGGAACACTGAACACGACGCCATCTTGTACACGATGAGTATGTTTGAAAGGGGCGATAACCTTATCATCCGATTTCCAAGCGTCCAGAAGATCAGTATTTTTGAATTGTAGTAGTTACACTTTCTACGTCACTGTTCAATCAATATCTTTAAAACCAGACCTCAAACTTGCTTGCTCGTATATAGGTATGATGGCCGCCTCATACCGGTAGTCTCAAATAGATATTTGCATTATTCATCGCCTATAAAATCGTTTTGTATAAACAAATGGGATATAAACCATATACATCTACGAGGTAGAGAATCGATGGTTGTCAAATGTTTCGATTGCATAGAACTGAGCGTGAGTAGCATCATTCGATTTCATAGGACAAATAAACAAGCACGTGTTCATGAATAACTTTGTCTATAGGGTCAATTCGAGACAACCTTGTATGCGATATCGTCAGATGTAATGTACGGACGTCAAAGTTGTGTTGTCTGACTAAAATGAGATAACTATATACTTAGAGGTCAGTTAAAATACAGTTTAACTCTGGCAAGAATAAGGTCAATTTTACATGGAGTTAAAAATAGTTAAACAATAAACTACAACCTCTAACGCCTCTGCATTTGACTTATGAAAACATTGAGGCGAAAGAAGAAACTAACCCTATTTGATATTTAAAATATCATTTATGGAGATATTTAACATTTTTATCATTATGTTTAAATTCGTCTGGTGTATATTTGTTTGTATATGAGAAAACCCATTTTGGGAAAGTTTATGTATTGATAGTCTTGAAAAACTAGTTTAGCCATTCCATCGGAAAAGGTACTGATTGTATGTTTTAAGAACAGTGCAGATCAATATTATTGTGTTTATCCAGACACTCTGATCACGGTATCCACTGTTCCAACATTACTTACATAAGCCTGTTATAATCTACTGTTAACTTGTGTATATTCTAATAAGACGAATTAGGTGTACAGGCCGATCTGAATGGATTGAATGTTTGGTGTTTTACGGCGCTTTAAACAATAGTTCAGTTATATCACGGCGTTTCCTTGGTAAGTTACCAGTACTACTGTTCAATTTATCCTGACACCAGCCAGTCAGTCGTAATGCTATCCCCGCAACACTGAGCGCCAAGGAGGGCTGCCAGTATTACCCTTTATAAAGTCATTGGTATTCCCCAGACTGGGATCGAACCCACGACCTCACATACCCAATGTGGATGATCTACTACTCCTCAGCCGAGGAGGTTGATCTGAAACGACAATGTTCAACTTGTATTTTTCCCAATTGAGCCATTTCGCGAAATATAGAGTATTGATAGTCTTGAAATATTAGTTAAGCCATTCTACCGGAAAAGGTACAGATTGGCTATTTATGATCAGTGCAGATCAGGATTAGTGTCCAGACACTCTGATCACGGTATACATCGTTCCTACATTACTTACATAACCCTTTTAGGATCTACTGTTAACATGTTTATGTTCTGATCGGATGAATCAGGTGTACGTGCTGATCTAATCTGAGTTGATTGATTGCTTGGTGTTTTACGCCGCTTTCAACATTATGTCAGTTAAATCACCATTTATAAAGGCATTGGTATGACTAATGTTGAGGATTGAGGCCACGACCTCTCACACCAGAGGTTGATGCCCTACCCCTACTCCAAAGAGGAGGTTGATCTGAACCGACACTGTTCAACTTGTCTTTTTCACAATTTCACATTTAATTATTTTCAAAGAAAACGATAATTTCCTTCACAAAGGAGATCGAGTATTCCAACTAACTGTGATATTGTTTTTATATTTTTATACACACATGTTTTTTTTGTTATTTGATATTATCCATGTACAGTTAAGCTTTAATTTTATTTCATATAAAAAAAAGTTCTTAATTATATAACATTCAAATTACCTTTCACGATTCGATTCGATTCGTCACATTTCGTTAAAGATGAAATAGTTATTTGTTTTATAAGGTCCTTTTAGTATTTTCATCAACATCATCCATCCTATCCAGATGATGTCATAATAGAATAATTCAAACCTTTACCCAGAATGGACCGTTTGCGTATTTCACCAACTCTTCCTACTTCTCCTATCCTAGTTCGCTATATGATACCTTAGAGCTGATGTATCAATTGAGAAACCGGCAGGAACCTGTTTTTGTCGCCATTGTCCTCACCGTTCATAAACTTGGATTTTGAAACGTTTAGTTCTCGGGCTTCTTCGTAGACTGTTACGTCGATGTCGGATTAATTTGCCCTTTATTCCTAATTTTAATATAGCTAAATAAAAAAGGATGAAAATAATAATAATTGAAATATAGTAATAGAAATAATAGAAATAATAATTAAAAATTAATCAAATATGCTTAAGGTACGACATAACTAATGAAGTTTCCAGGGAATAAGTTTGTTATCTTGTTATGTAACCACTTGAACCAAACATAACTAGTACTATAGCAACGAACGATATACCAAGACAATAATGATGATAGCGGCCAACATCATCACCAACATCCATCCTATCCAGATGACGTCGAAAATAATAATTCAAACCTTTACCCAGTGTGAACTGTTTGCGTATTCCACCAACTCTTCCTACTTCTCCTTTCCTAGTTCGCTATTTGGTTACCTCAGTGCTGATGTATCCATTGAGAAACCGAAAGGAACCGGTTTATGTCGTCATTTATCTTCGTCGACTGTTTCATTAAATTGTGACTTCAAACTCGTCTTTTGGTTTAGTAGATTTGTATTTTCACTATCTCCTATATTTGTCTGTTTTGTGTCACCCACTACGTAAAAACTAAATGTTTGGTCGATGTCGGATTAATTTGCCCCTAATGCCCTTAGTTCCTAATTAAAATATAGCTATAAAAATAAAGATGAAAATAATAATAATTGAAATATAGCAATATAAATGATAAGAATAATAATGAAAAATGTATCAAGTAAGATCAAGGTACGACATTTTTTATGTAGTATCCAGGGAATAAGTTTGTTGTCTTTTTATGTAAGTTATGTGAAGATTGATCCACGAATAGATTATCTAGAGCTATGTGTTGTAGCAAAGTGTTTCAACGCTCATTAATGGGCCTCGGGGTGCAAGATTCTTATCATTATTAGGTTCAATCCATCTTGAACCAAACATAACTATTATTATAGCACCAAACGATGGACCAAGACAATAATGATGATAGCGACCAACATCATCCGCATCCATCCTATCCAGATGATATCATAATAGAATAATTCAAACCTTTACACAGAATGGACCGTTTGCGTATTTCACCAACTCTTCCTACTTCTCCTATCCTAGTTCGCTATATGATACCTTAGAGCTGATGTATCAATTGAGAAACCGGCAGGAACCTGTTTTTGTCGCCATTGTCCTCACCGTTCATAAACTTGGATTTTGAAACGTTTAGTTCTCGGGCTTCTTCGTAGACTGTTACGTCGATGTCGGATTAATTTGCCCTTTATTCCTAATTTTAATATAGCTAAATAAAAAAAGATGAAAATAATAATAATTGAAATATAGTAATAGAAATAATAGAAATAATAATTAGAAATTAATCAAATATGCTTAAGGTACGACATAACTAATGAAGTTTCCAGGGAATAATTTTGTTATATTATTATGTAACCACTTGAACCAAACATAACTAGTAATATAGCAACGAACGATATACCAAGACAATAATGATGATAGCGGCCAACATCATCACCAACATCCATCCTATCCAGATGACGTCGAAAATAATAATTCAAACCTTTACCCAGTGTGAACTGTTTGCGTATTCCACCAACTCTTCCTACTTCTCCTTTCCTAGTTCGCTATTTGGTTACCTCAGTGCTGATGTATCCATTGAGAAACCGAAAGGAACCGGTTTATGTCGTCATTTATCTTCGTCGACTGTTTCATTAAATTGTGACTTCAAACTCGTCTTTTGGTTTAGTAGATTTGTATTTTCACTATCTCCTATATTTGTCTGTTTTGTGTCACCCACTACGTAAAAACTAAATGTTTGGTCGATGTCGGATTAATTTGCCCCTAATGCCCTTAGTTCCTAATTAAAATATAGCTATAAAAATAAAGATGAAAATAATAATAATTGAAATATAGCAATATAAATGATAAGAATAATAATGAAAAATGTATCAAGTAAGATCAAGGTACGACATTTTTTATGTAGTATCCAGGGAATAAGTTTGTTGTCTTTTTATGTAAGTTATGTGAAGATTGATCCACGAATAGATTATCTAGAGCTATGTGTTGTAGCAAAGTGTTTCAACGCTCATTAATGGGCCTCGGGGTGCAAGATTCTTATCATTATTAGGTTCAATCCATCTTGAACCAAACATAACTATTATTATAGCACCAAACGATGGACCAAGACAATAATGATGATAGCGGCCAACATCATCCGCATCCATCCTATCCAGATGATATCATAATAGAATAATTCAAACCTTTACACAGAATGGACCGTTTGCGTATTTCACCAACTCTTCCTACTTCTCCTATCCTAGTTCGCTATATGATACCTTAGAGCTGATGTATCAATTGAGAAACCGGCAGGAACCTGTTTTTGTCGCCATTGTCCTCACCGTTCATAAACTTGGATTTTGAAACGTTTAGTTCTCGGGCTTCTTCGTAGACTGTTACGTCGATGTCGGATTAATTTGCCCTTTATTCCTAAATAAAAAAAGATGAAAATAATAATAATTGAAATATAGTAATAGAAATAATAATAAAAATGTATCAAGTAAGATCAAGGTACGACATTTTTTATGTAGTATCCAGGGAATAAGTTTGTTGTCTTAGTATGTAAATGTTGTGAAGATTGGTCGACTAATAGATTATCTAGAGCTATGTGTTGTAGCAAAGTGTTTCAACGCTCATTAATGGGACTCGGGGTGAAATATTCTTATCATTATTAGGTTCAATCCATCTTGAACCAAACATAACTATTATTATAGCACCAAACGATGGACCAAGACGATAATGATGATAGCGGCCAACATCATCCGCATCCATCCTTTCCAGATGATGTCATAATATAATGACATTTTTCTCACCGTTTATAAACTTGGATTTTGAAACGTTCGGTTCCAGTCTTCTTCGAAAACTGTTTCGTGAAATCATGACTTCAAACTCGTCTTTTTGTCTAGTAGATTCATATTTTCGTTATCTGCTTAATTTGTCTGTTTTGTTTTACCCACTCCGTAAAAACTAAATGTGTGGTCGATGTCTGAATCATTTGCACTTATCGCCCTAAATTACTTACTTTAATATAGCCCAAATAAATAAAGATGAAAATAATAATAATTGAAATATAGTAATAGAAATAATACGAATAATAATGAAAAATAATCACGTTCCATAAAGGTACGGCTTCACTTATAAAGTATCCGGGGAAAAAATTGGTTATCTTGTTATGTAAGTGTTGAAACATTAATAGATGATCTAGAGCTTAGTGTTGTAGCAAAGGTGTTTGAACTTTCAGTTATAGACATGGAGATGCAAGGTTCTAACCATCATCATAATCAACAAACCTTTAACCAAACAAGACTTTAATTATAGCACCGAACGATGGACCAAGACAATACTGATGATAGCGGCCAACACCATCACCAGCATTCATCCTATCCAGATGACGTCGAATAGAACAATTCAAACCTTTACCCAGTGTGGACCGTTTGCTTATTCCACCAACTCATCTTTCTTCTCCATTCCTAGTCGGCTATTTGGTTACCTCAGAGCTGATGTATCCATTGAGAAACCGACAGGAACCGGTTTGTGTCGCCATTTTACTCACTGTTCATGTACTTGGATTTTGAAACGTTCAGTTTTCGGGCTTCTTCGTCCACTGTTTCGTTAAATTGTGACTTCAAACTCTCTTTACGTTTAGTAGATTCATAGTTTCGTTATCTGCTATATGTGTCTGATTTGTTTCACCAACTCCGTAAAAACTAAATGTTTGGTCGATGTCGGATTAATTTGCCCCTAATGCCCTTAATTCCTAATTTAATATAGCTAAACAAATAAAGATGAAAATAACAAAAATTGAAATATATCAATAGAAATGATAAGAATAATAATGACAAATTTATCAAGTACACTTATGGTACGACATTATTTATGTAGTATTCAGGGAATAAGTTTGCTGTCTTGTTATGTAACTGTTGTAAATATTGATACATTAATAGATTATCGAGAGCTAATTGTTGTAGCAAAGTTTTTCACAGTTCATTTATGGGCCTCGGGTGCAAGGTTCATGCCATATTAGGTTCAACACATCTTAAACCAAACAGGACTATTATTATAGCACCGAACGATGGACCAAGACAATAATGATGATAGCGGCCAATATCATCATCAGTATCCGTCCTATCCAGATGATGTCATTATATAATAATGCAAACCTTTACACGGTGTGGACCGTTCGCGTTTGCCACCAATCTTCCTACTTTTCCTTTCCTAGTGCTCTATATGTTACTGCAGAGCTGATGTACCCATTGAGAAACCAACAGGAACCGGTTTTTTATCGCCATTTTCCTCACCGTTCACAAATATGGTTTTTGAAACGTTCAATTTTCGGGCTTCTTCGTCGACTGTTTCGTTAAATTGTGACTTCAAACTCGTCTTTTCGTTTAGTAGATTAGTATTTTCGTTATCTTCTATATTTGTCTGTTTTGTTTCCCCCATTTCGTGAAAAACTAAATGTGTGGTCGATGTCGGATTAATTTGCCCTTAATGTTCTTAATTCCTATTGTTAATATAGCTAAGAAAACAAAGATGAAAACAATAATAATTGAAATATAGTAATAGAAATAATAATAATAATAATGAAAAATTAATCAAGTACGATTATGGTACGATATTACTTATGTAGTATCCAGATATTAAGTTTGTTGTCTTGTTATGTAAGTGTTGTGATGAGTGATACATTCATAGATGGTCTAGAGCTAAGTGTTGTAGCAAAGTGTTTGAATGTTCAGTGATGAACATGAAGGTCCAATGTTCTATCCATCATCAGAATCAACACACCTTAAACCAAACATGACTATTACTATTGCACCGAACGATGGACCAAGACAATAATGATGAAAGCGGCCAACATCATCACTATCATCCACCCTATCCAGATGATGTCATAATGGAATCATTCAAACCTTCACCCAAAATGGACCATTTGCGTATTCCACCAAATTGTCCTACTTCTCCTTTCCTAGTCCGCTATATGATATCTCAGATCTGATGTATCCATTGAGAAACCGACAGGAACCGATTCTTGTCGCCATTTTCCTCAACGTTCAGTTTTCAGGATTCTTCGTGGACTGTTTCGTTAAATTAGGACGTCTAACTCGTCTTTTCGTCCAGTTGATTCGTATTTTCGTTATCTGCCACATTTGTCTGTTTTGTGTCACCCACTCCGTATAAACTAAATGTGTAGTCGATCTTGGATTGATTTGCCCTCAATTCCTAATTGTTATATAGCTAAATAAATAAAGATGAAAATAATTATAACTGAACTATAGTTATAGAAATAATAACAATAATATTAACAAATTAATCAACTACGACATTACTTATGTAGCATCCAGGGAAAATGTTATTTGCCTTATTATGTAAGTGTTGTGCAAATTGATAAATTAAAAGATGATCTAGAGCTTTGTGTTGTAGCGACATTTTTAAACGTTCATTCATGGACCTCGGGGTGCAAGCTTCTTATCATTATTAGGTTCATGAAATCTTGCACCATTTAGGACTATTATTATAACATCATTACCAACATCCATCCTATCCAGATGATGTCATAATATAGTAATTCGTATTCCACAAACTCTTCCTACTTCTCCTATCCTGATCAGCTATATGATGCCCCAGAGCTGATGTATCCATTGAGAAACCGACAGGAACCAGTTTTTGTCGCCATTTTCCTCACCGTTTATTATTTTTGATATTGAAACGTTCAGTTTTGAAACTTCGACGTCGATTGTTTTGTCCAGTTGTGACTTCAAACTTGTCTTTTCGTCTAGCAAATTCGTATTTTCTTTATCTGCTATATTTTTCTGTGTTATGTCACACACTCAGTTAAAACTGAATGTGGGGTCAATGTCTGATACATTTAAAGATAATGTCGGAAGGATGCAAGTTCGCTGGGAAATTATGTACATGTGTGTCTTCCTGTATATCTATAGTACTGATAGTTTCCATTTGAAATCAAACAGAGGCCATCATTTCGCCACCATCTTACTCGGTATTTTATTAAATATATATTTGTATCAGGTTGGAGAATGGTCCGGTCATTCTTACGACACATTTCGGTATTATCCAGGAGAAACCTAGTGATATCTTGTTACGAATAAGACATGGTTAGAAATTGTCTAGTTTCTGGAATGAGAATGACGCGGTCACACTAATATGATGAGATGTTTCATGCATTATCCAGTGAATACGTTGGTTGTCTTAGCGTTTTTCCTTAGATTTAGTTGTGGAAGTTTCTTACTCTTATAAAGTCTGATCTTATGTGACTGTTTCACTAGCCTCCTACGTTGGGCAACGTCGCTGATGATATAACCAGTTAAAAATAGCACAGCTCATTTCAAGAAGAGGTAGAGTAGAATAATTCGAATGTTTATCCAGATTTGACTTTTTGAGACTCCCACAAACTCTATTTTCTTTTCGAAAACAATTTTCTTGATATTCTTACGCGACATCGCAGTATTATCCAGGGATATACAGTTGTTGCCTTGTTATATATGTGATAGGAACGAGAATGACATCGCGGTATTATACAGAAGGATAAATGCTGTTGTCTTATTATAGTTGTGCAAAGGATGAGTATGGCTCCGACATTCTTACGCGACATCGCGGTATTATACAGGTGGATAATTGTAACTGTCTTGTTATATTTGTGTCAGCAATAAGAATGGTCCTTGTATTCTTACACGACATCGCGGTACTATACAGAAGGATAATTGCTATTGTCTTATTATAGTTGTGCCAAGAAGGATGAGTATGATTCAGACATTCTTACGCGACATCGCGGTATTATCCAAGAGGAGTTGCATTGATCTCTTATTATTTTTTCAGTCTTGAATACGATTTGTCCGGGCCTTTTACGGCACACCATGTTGTTATCAAGGGCAATTTGCTTGTTGTTTGGTTATATTAGAGTAAGGAATGTGAATGATCCAAACTTGCTTACAGCATAACATTATTTATGAAGTATCCAGGGACTCAGTTATTTGTCTTGTTATGGACCAAAACTATATTGATGAAAGCGGCCATCATTATCACCAGCATCCATCCTATCCAGATGATGTCATAATAATATAATTCCAACTTTACCCAGAATGGACCGTTTGCGTATTTCACCAACTCTTCCTTCTTATCATTTCCTCGTTCGCTATATGATACCTCAGAGCTGATGTATCCGTTGAGAAACCGAAAGGAACCAGTTGTGTCGCTATTTCCCACACTGATCGTTAACTTGGATTGTGAAACGGGGGAAGCGGGGATTATGTACATATCCATAATACCATGTATTGCATGACAATACCCTAAATTCCTTATTTTTATATAACTAAATATATATAGATAAAAATAATAATATTTTAAATATAGTAATTAAACTTTTTTTTTTAAAATATAGCCATAATAATGATAAATGTATCAAATACTACTACTGCTTCTTCTTTAACTCCTACTTCTACTACTACTAGTACTTCTAATAATAATAAAACTATAAATAACAATGGTAAAAATAATAAAACATATTTCTTTTTAAAAATAATCACTTTGTACAAATACGACTTTAAATACCAATATAACCAATAGTCTTTAAGCAACTCAATTGTGTCTTTTAAAACGGATTGCATTCGCTACGATGGTGCATAGGCAGCCAACACAACGTCAAACTAAGCATACTAACAAATGACCTGGGTCTGTTTTCTTAATTTAGTTTTACTCAGTCACTTGATCAAATTAATCATATAGCCAACAATGCGGGTGAATTCGCTACGATAGTGCCCCAATCATTCAGCAAAATAACGAATCTGACCTGGTTACGTTTTTAATTGCCTTCGTCCGCCATCATAAAAATTATTTGAATTCCTCCATCAAACTGATTGTAAATGTTCCAGTTCGTAGGGCAGTGAAGCGACGGGACCTGCTCTGGGTGATTACATACCTATCTGACGCATATTCGAGTCGAAATCGGTACTGTCGTGTTCAGACCTATATTTGATACCAATGGATTTGCTTTAGATCTTCCGTGGTTGATATTTGCTAATACAAGCCCGTGTCCCACCGTCACGGACACTATTTTTGGGACGACGCCTAGTCCAGAACAGAGAACGTTCCGGTCCAAATTCGTCTCGCTGTAATTGATATTAAACAATATTGTTTTGCATCTCGATACATTCAGTATGAGTTGGCATGATGTAGTGTGCTATAACGTAAACTATATGATGCATTGGATATTACCTACACTCCTACACTTAGACATATTTGTATATGTGTGTTTGTAATCTTTAACTTTGTTCATGTTTTCCTTCAAACTTTTCATATACATTGTTTCATTGAGCAATGTTCGCATATTTTATTTGTCTTTTTTATTTACAATGTTTCATTCAAACATTTCAAACACAATTTTTCATTGCTCGCATTGTTTATTTGTCTTTTTTATTTACAATTTTGTTAAAGTATATATGGCGGATTTCCACCACCACATGTATGGTTAATGACAGATATTCTGAGATTTGCATCTTGAAAAAATGCTCATATTTAATAATATTATAGTATGCAGTATTGTTACATATTTACATAATTTTCATCGTTATGAAGGACATCCGTTTAAAGAAAGGGTCTTGTTTTCGATGATTGAATGTTTTAGTTCTTTTGAAATAAAAGACTGTTTAACCGCTCTGATACGCGGGTTATGCAGACTAAACTGCATTATATGATGTGCTCAAAGGTATTTATTGTATTAATTGGGTTTAACGTCGTTTCAAATAATTTTTCATATCACGGCGGCCAGTTTTTTTTTACTCATGTGTTTCATGGCTTTCTCACACCAATTCTCCACACAAAAGACTTTTCAAGCAACTCACTGCATTTCCAAGTAGACTGTTTGGCCATTGGTGGAAGACGAATGTCGGAAAGATAGTCGGCTGAGCTGGTGTTCCAACTCACAACCCATCGATTGCCAGCTTTTGTCGCGAATGACTGAGCTACCGGGCACGGCTATAGAAGATACATATAAAACATATCTTTGAAAGTATTGTTTGAGTACAGATAAAGGTTTTCAAAGCAGTTTATATATGTTCTGCTTCTCTGTTTGTCTTTATAAGAACGCATGCCTTCAGTACATCAAAAATTGAAGTATCGAACTATGCAAATTGATAAGTGAAAAAGACGAATGATGTACGACGTATCTTTTACATGAGAACGTAAACAAAAACAGTCAGTGATTGTTAACTGTAATACTTCAATGTTCATATTCAGTAATTTCAAGATCCAGCCTAAAAGCACGGAAACATTCTAGCAATGACATACATTTTAAGTGAGCCAAACATATGCACTAGACAGACGTATACCATAACGTCGACATGAATACGACGTCATATTACTCTGGCGAATACCCATAACCATATTCAAATTTGAAACAAGAGGAGAGGACCTTAAATAAGCTATGGAAATGTAGTCAAATCCATTTTCTTGATGATTCCTATAATGTAAAATATATGAGAACTAAATAGGTTAAGACTAACCCAAACCAGAAGCTTGTATATACATGATACCTTAACAAATAAACAAGGGCGAACCTATTTGGTAAAACACAGTGTGATGCCGTAATGTAAGTGAAAACGATTCTTCAAACTGCATAATTGGTAATGGCGTTCACGTAACCTGGGACGTCATGTTTATTCTAGGATGCAGGTAGAGCTTACGGTTGAATAGTTATATTTGAGGCCATACTGCAATTGATGCAGTTGCTATCGCATTCACGACAGTTTATTGACCAGCCTTTACTATTTGTCACATATATTTCCCTTGTTCGGTATTCAATGAACTCATCTCGGGCATTCCAAATACCCGCGAAATCGTAAGAGTGGAAATGTTTTCAATTACTTCAAGGCATTTCCTGTTTAAGATACCTGTATTACTGGTCCATTATCCTGACACCAGATACTCAGTTGTAATACTGACCCCGCAACCATGAGCGCAAAGGAAGGCAACAATTACTACCATTTGTAAAGTATTTGGTGTGTCCATGCCGGGGAACGAAACCACGACCTCACGCACCCTAGGCGGACGCTCCACCGCTACAAAGAAATCATCGTCTAAAAGGCATTGACAAAGTTGTTTGTCCTACAACTGTATACTGAGTATATAACTCGGATATGCTTTAGTTGGAGTTGTTTATTTGTTTGTATGGTGTCTGACGCTAAATTCAACACCTTTAAGTTATATCAACGCGTTTTCTTGGTAAGTTACTGTTACAGGACACACTGGTCTGTTTATACTGACAATAGTAATTCCGTAGTAAAATTGAACATTAAAAACTAGGTCATTATTTCGTCCATTATTAAAGTACATGAATTGGGTATGACCCGGCCGGGGATTAAGACTTCGACCTCCTGCATCGTAAGCGAATACTGTATCATTATTCCATCGATGCGACAATACTTTCGGAGTCCTACATATCTTAAACGATTTTGTTTTAACCAATCAACATCCATATAATTGTTTTTTGTGGCAATTGTTATTCCCGTACAAATAAATGTTCAGATTATATTCTAAAATTTATGATAGTCTTAGTTATATTCCCAATGTTGATATTGACTTTTAAAACAGCAAATACAACGCATTTTGGAAGTCTGTTATTGCATTATATCTCACATGGTCGTCTGTTTCATAATTATTCAGTCAAGTTAGCATGCGCCGCAATCATGGAATAATTGTTGTAGACTGTCATATATTGCCATCTAATTGCTTCGCTATGGCAGTAAAATCAACAAGATAAGTTTCCTTTACAATCGAAACTTACTTTCTCTATGCGAAGAGAGACAAATCTTGACACGAATGTTTTGATTATCAGATGGAGGAACAGATGAGTTGAATATGTATTTAACGGACCAGAATGCATTAGCACGCCTGCAACCCTATTCATGACACGTTACTGATCAGTCGTTGCCTTTGGTCAACTATATCGTCCTCCTTCAGTAATAAGTGCATTTATTTTGGTTATTACTTATACTCATAAATCGAGCAACTTTAATAGTGTAAGAAGGGTTACGTTTTCGAGAATCACTGTTTTCTTCGCAATTGTAATCTTATATAAGTTGTTAAAATATAGATTTGCGAATACCATAATAAGGGCGACGATAATATCTACGTTGCAAGTGCACGAATTGACGTGCTATTGCTGGCTACTGGACAGATAACGCACTTCGACGTGTTATGGCCAGACATTTACATATTCCACTAGATCTAGACAGTACATGGAAACGTCTACACTAGAAGAGTAGAAATAATATAAATATTTGCTCCGAACTAATACGCGTATATCTCCTATCGAGCACAAGATATATATTATATTTATTGAGGATTTTCAATATATTTAAGAATTGATGTACATGCAAATAGGACATATGCATATGTACATGACCAAATTTCCTGTGTCCAAACATGATTATATACGTGACTTTTATATTTACATGATCTAAAAGGGTAACACGAACAATAAATAAGCGTAAATCCCCAGATGTTCTACAAAAAAAATGTTACATATGCAAGCCAATCATTCGGATTATGTGACTCAGTTAATGCAAACGACAAAGTGCCAACGCAAGGACAAACAAACACTAATACACACATAATTTAGGGGTAAGTGATATATAAAATGAAAAACCTTCCAACTATCGTGAGGTGTCTTACCAACGATTTGAGATGCTATTCTCACAATATAATTAACGCATTCATTTCCTCTGCTCAAATTGTATACAGCTGTCAGCAACAACATGATTTTCAACAAATTAAGTTGGATGACAAATATATTGTTACGTTGCCTGTCCCGACAGAAAGGTGCATTTAAATTATGCGGAATATTATATTATTCCCAAAGCTTTGTTGTATGGGACTACATGTCGTTGATAACGTTCTTTTTAATGTACAAACATCTTAAACAGGTCTTAAGTTTTCCATACACTACGCTTATTTAACGTTCATTTAACGCTATTTGAGGTGTACGCGAGGGAGGGTTGTTGTCTACTGTTCTGTATCTAGAAATCGTAGATAAACTAGAAACGACATTTCAAGACCTAGGCATTCACTTCATGTCCCTAATTGTCCCGATGACGGGAAATTTCGAGCAGTGAAAAAACTCGAGAAAATATACATTTGGAACGAGTCTTGCTTATAACAGGAGGCACATAGGGATTTTTACGATGCAAAATAAGTTTCACATGAATAGATTGACTTGAAATGTCTCAGTATTACCCATATATGTCATTGCGAGAATTGTTCTTCTACTGTCCATGCTAATATTACTAGGTGAGGTTGTGGACCTGATCACTCAATCTAGTCCTGACACTATTGCTATTGTGAGATAGTCTGCTAAGCAGAATAAACTACGTTAACTTTTCACATCTTTACGGGACATAACAGACGACATAAATATGGATCTCATTTCCTTGAAACCGAACTTATCCGCTCTGAATATTTAATAAAATGATAGAGTCAGTACATGCTAAAAATGTACAGATGAACATTTATATGAGCATTTCCCAGACAGATTTCAACGACGTATTATGGGTGAACGGTTTGTCGATATAAATATGGCAACACTGGGAATATTACTAGGATATGATATGGTAGAGTTTGTTTATTTGATTGTATGTTGTCTGATGCTGAATTAAACACCTTGAATTTGTATGAAGTCGTTTCCAGAATAAGTTACCAGTACTACTGGTCCAATTATTCTGACACCAGTAATAACCTCTGAATACTGAGAGCCAATGAGGGAAAGCCATTACTTTCAATAGTACTGTACACGTATTTGGTTTGACCCAGCCAATTATTGAGCTCTCGAACCATTATAACCTTGGACGGAAACTCTACCATAACACAATCGATGCAAAAATACGCTAGGAGAAGGAAACACACACTTGTAAACGATTTAAACTAATCAATTCTCTTACGAATGTTCCTGCTTGCCATTTTGATGCCCGTACAAATAAGTGTTTATATTCAAAAATGTATGATATTCTCAGTAATCCTCTATGCAAAGAGCGACCACTGTTGACAATAATGTATTACTGAATGAAGAGTTGCTTTCAGTTTGAAAAGCAGTGAATCCAGCCTGAATAGGATGTTCGAAGATATATTTCAACCACACTGGATAAATCAATTAATAAACACGGTATTACTAATGACTCCAGTATGAAATTGACGATATGAATAAATGAACGGTCAGAACAAATATGCATTTCCCCTAAAGTCGGTCAGGGACTTCAATTCTGGGTCGGTTTGACCTTTGGAATACTCTTAAAGAAAGTGATCATCATATGTTTAATTTTTTGTTTCATGGATTATTTACAAAAACGCGATCGGTCACCGCTGAACCTATGCTCAACAGAATAGCGAAATCGCAAAATGAAAACAGATGTTGCTGTACCATGAACAAATTTAAGTGAATTAATACATGAATTAAATAGTTATTAGTAAAAACGTTAAGTACAAATTTGACTTTTAATCAGACAATGTTGGCTTTTTTTACAAGATATAAAAGGAAAATAGCAAGATTTGCCCGGAATACATATTTAAAATACTTATTTTTATGGGTAAGTCATTGATGGTGTAGTGATAGAGCGTCCACCTCGGATGCGAGAGGTCCCGTTGTTGATACCAGACCGGATCATACCAAAGATTCTATTGAGTAATTGCACCACTTGTTTATTTGATACTGCATCATTACACATGTATATTTGTACATGTATCACTTATTTAATTTGTATTACGTTATTTTTTTTTTTTTATTTCTCTCCGACAATGCACTTCCAAGCATATCGATTCTTCGCAAATTATTCTTAAAGATTCAGGAAACCTTAACCCTTTCCCACGTTTAGATGCAATTCGACGCATCTGCAGCTGAATACATTGAATCACATTGTGGCCAAATATACAATAGCTAATAACGGGCAATATTTCCTTTGCCGAAACCTGTTTTTAACTCTATTTGATTATATATTTCTTTATCACCTATTTTGGTAATATATGTTGAAAGTCATCCGCTGCAGAACTGTTTTGTGTGGGAAAGGGTCAAACAAGAGAAAACCCAACTTCAAATTCAAAGTAAAAACTTATCTCAGGTGGTCGGCATTACTATATTGACAAGGAAGCGTTATCAGTGGATTTTGGTTTCCTCTGCACTCAAATTCAAACATGCGGGTTTATTTAACCCATTACAAAGGGTTTATCTTTACCGATATGACGACTTACTTTGGGCGTTCCTGCGGCGTGTATGGGAATTGTCGATTGAAGAACGTATTAGATATCTATCGAATTCCTCGTCGACAATTTATTAGCAGGTAAGTATGTACCGAAGTAATAAACATGTTGGTCTTTAATTTTTGCGTAAGGCAGAATAATACGAAAAAAACCCATGAATGACATTAACATTAGTATTGTCTAGTCAATTACTTATAAATCCTTTTTTATGGCCAAAGTATGCTCTTTAATTTTTGTTTATAATTATCTTGCGTTTTTTCGTAAATAGGTAGCACCTATAGATATATTAGAAAAGGGTTAAGTTTGCAGACCGATTTAATTGTCAAAATTGATTTAATAATAACAAAAAGAAATAAAAGTTGAATTAATAAGTTTGTGTTTTACACAGCTTTAACGGTATTTCAGCTATATAACGACTTTTCCTAGCTAATTTACCAGACTGCTATCAGTAATATTGAATCCTGACACTGCTTGATGAGTCGTTTGCTATCCGAAAACCCTGATCTCCTATGAGGGGAATCAATTACTACCATTTGTTATGTATTTAGTATGACCGGATCGGGGATCGAACCAAAGGTTGATTTGAACCTTCAGAAGTATTCTTTTCAAATGGACGGGCTGCTATGTAACGTGTTCTAACTTTTTCTGACTTTTATTGGTAACTGTAATTGACGTGGTGACGAATTGTTTTCTTGAATATGCTTTGACGCTTTCCAACTTGAAGTAGATTTGCAACAGAAGACGTTGAAAACACCAACATTTAAATATCTTTATTAATTGAAATGTTATTATTTAATAGAGTTGAAAACATAGAGGTGGTATTAAAGATTACCCGAAAAGAACAACTTCTCCTTGTTGCTGTCTTCAAATGTTGTCTTCTGCAGATGCGTCAGAATCCGTCTGCAAGTTGGACAGGGTTAATGAAGTGATATATGGTTGTGGCATTGCATAGTTAGTCCTAATGTTTCAAAATATGCAAGTGACCCATCGAGTGTATACATACTTGAATATATTTGACCTCTTCCTCGAACCGCTAATGTCATCTGACAGGTTCTAATAAACAGGTAATCACTTAAAACTTTGTGAGAGACGTACACAATTACTATTTCGGCTTGGCGCGGCTTCTCTATTTGGCATGCTGATTTACGGTTTACCCTTTTAAAACCATATTGCAAAATATAAACCCTTTTAAAATTAACCCTCCATAATTCAAATACAAACTTGAATATGATGATAAAATAACACCCTCGTTACAACAAGATTATCAACTTTAAAAACAACTGATCGTCTAATATCTAAACTTGAATACTCGACTATGTTAGTTTTAATTATTATAATTGTATATTTTGAAATAAATAAAGGTTTATAACGAGATGGCTTTGAATTAATTTCTCACCATACATACGGACAAGTGTTGATCACACAACTATTGTACTTCATTCCCGTCTAAATTTGAGTAACCATTATCTATTTAAATCAAATATGTAGGCAATACCTACTAATCTAGACGTTAGTTCAAGAAAGTTATACAAATGCCGGCTGAGTACATACACTATAATTCGGAAAAAATTGATGAAGTAAGTAGAATTTAGACAAAAACAGTTATTATCCGTTTTTCTTGATGATGTTTAATCCAAGATCAACGTTGGGCTATGTCAAGTCAAAAAATGGGTCACTCAGCGCATTGATGTTACTGTTACTGTGGCATTGTTTGTTGCAACACTATGTCACTAGACCAAGTTTAATACAAATAGTTTGGACACTCTGGAGAACACATCAATTTCTTTTACTTCAGCAGGTTGAAAATGTATTGTGTGTCTTGATGACATCTAGGCTAGTATAAAATATGGTCACACCAAGTCAAAACTAGGTCACTAATCTAAATTCATGGAAACTATTGTGGACACTCCAGAGACCATGTTTGTTTGATGTGAGATGGCAGTTTGTAAGAATGTTTATCCTGATGATACAATGTATATGTATATAGCTTACGTTTAAATGTGTGTCACATCGGATGGAAACTAGATTTATATACCACAATTAAGAAAACATTGTTTGAAAACTCTATAGGCCACATGTTATAATCTAGATTGATGAGAATTTGCCAGATTGCTTTTCTCGATATAATCTAGAATAAGCCGAACTGTGAGTCCTGTCTAGTCAAGCACAAGGTCACTAGATCAAATTGTAGTCCTCTTGAGACCACGTTTTTAATTTAGCATGATCAAACTTTATCATCATGTTTGTCATGATGACGCACTGATTCAGTGATGTAGAGCGTCTGCCTAGTTGTGAGAGTTCGTGGGGTTGACCCCCGGCCGGATCAGACCAAAGACTTTAAAATGGTAGTGATGGCTGCCCTCCATGGCGTTCAAGGTTCTGGGGTGGTGGCTGGCTGGTGTCAGGATAAATGAACCTGCAGTACAGGAAACGCCGTGATATAACTGAATTGTTCAAAGTGATGTCAAACACAGAACTATCAATTGTCCTGATGATACCTAGCGTAATTCTAATCATGGAATATGTGTGTTTAAAAATTAGGTCACTATGCTTTATATTAGGAAAATATCTAAAACATACTGTGAACATTCTAAAGGCCATATCTTGGAGTTCACGAATGATATATAGGCTACGGTCGATTACGGGTCAGGTGTGAGTCTTAATTTAGGAAAACATTAAGTTAAAGTACAGTGATAAGAGGTTATTCTGTAAATACTGTTTATAACTGTCACCCAGCATACATATGTCGCTCCTAAGTTCAGCTAACAGCGCTATCGGATTTGTAATAAAACATTTATTTTACGCTGTTTTACAATTATTTGATTTATATCACGCCACACTTCTCCGATGCATGATCCCTGGCTAAACAAATCAGTACAAGGCATGGAAATGTACTTTGCCAAAGGGCACTCCACCATGACCGACGCGACTTGGGATCAAATCTTCGACGCTCGTTTCAAAATCCCCGACGCTAACTACTCGGCCACGACGGGTTCCCAATATATATATATTGAAGAACGTTAACAAATATTTTTCAGTAGTTATTTTCGTTACTTTTCCCCATAAAACAACAAATATATAGCATGCGAATTTGAAAAACATATTTCCAGAATGATGGAAAATGTGGTCTGCTGTAGATGTGTCAAAGCGGATCTGTATGAAGGAAAGGGCTTACATGCGGTTTTCGTAGAAAAATAAATCAGGTAATGGATTGATTGATTGATTGATTGATTGGGTTTAACGACGTTTTTAAGTGCAGTAATACATCTATATTTGTTTTTTCGTCATTTAAAAACATATTACTGTTATTGAATACTTCGTATCATAGACAATGTTGTAATATAAGTAGTAACAGTAGTAGTAGTTGATGAGGCTGTAGCAACAGTGGTAAGTATTACTTCTTGAAGCCTTTTTCTTCTTCTACTTTGCGTCCGCGCCTGTCAACATTGTCTGTGTGCTCTACCAGGGGACATCACTTTAGTAAATACTTTGCAGTTTATTGTTCCATGCCACATGGACATTGCGGTGATGGATACATCTTTAAATGTGCATAAATGTGTGCATTAAGCATGTTGTATCCCGTGCGTAACCAGGATCTAGTGACGTGTTCCTGTCAGTATAGGAGATGATAATCATCCTTGATCGGTATACGCTTAATCAGTAAAACGTTCACCGTGACCTTTTCCTCATAAGTGATGTTGTTTTGTGGCTGATGACATTTACCTCCTTAATCTGCCTACTCATTTCGAAGCATACAAGTGCTAGCTGGAATGCATTGGAGGACAATTTGTCTGGCTTGACATAGCTGACATTATGTTACGGAAAGTGAAGGCTGTTTGCAGTAGAGTAACGCTTCTAGGACTGTCAGAGGACCAATGGGGACGGGCATCAGTGAACAGTCTCTTCTATTACTGTTAGTGCTCTCATACAAAAATAAACTGCTGCCTTGTATTTAGTACGGTGCTTCCCAGTTACCTAACTAACGGTCTCGGTTTGTCCTGTGGTGTGACATGAACATGTCATAACCTCCGTCAAGAAATATGAACATTTGCTAATCCGTATATGTGTACACGTGTCCATCTTTCTGGTACAGAAACTAATTCAGATGTCATAATTCATCCTGCACATTGAAAGGTTGCTGCCAAGTAACATGACTAAAATATCTATAAGCACTACAGTCCCACGTAGAAAATGTAATATTCTGCTTGAATCATTTACTTATTTGACACATTATAAATATTGGTGTGTGTACACTAGGTTAGATTTCACCTGAACATTGTGTTGTTATTGCAACCTGAAAAGTACTGTATACAGTTCAATGATCAATCTAAATGTCCAATGTTAACTGACCATCATAGTGCAACCATTTTAACTGCTAGCTTAAATTTCAATTAAGAAATCAAACATTAAATTGCATAATCATTGTTCATGGCAAGCTGCTTGTATAATCTACGCACCCCTTGACTATTGTTGTATTGTGTATCGATACCCTGAGATATGTCTATCAACGAATTACTTAAAACAAATGCCCTCATTAACGTGCATGACATCGTTATCTGGTAAGTCTCTTATCAGAAGGATTTTTAACACTTTGTATTATTTCAGAAAAGGAATCACGATAGATATTGTTTTGTTGTGACCCTCGCTGTTCTTTATTATTAGACCAATGACCAACCGTATGAACGGATCCATTTTGTCATGATACAATGGTCTCACCTTTCGCTTAAGGCATTTAACAAAACAAGATCGTCGTTATTTACGCGGCCCTTGTATTTATTTCACAAAAGTCACGATCAGGTCAATTTTGATGATAATCTCCTCGATCATCTAAACATACTTTACGATATTTTTGTCGGCGTCTGTCAGGGAAGGGATCGTGGAGTTTGAAAGGGATGGGGGGAGGTGGGGTGCTATTCATGCAAAAATAAGATGCGTTTTGTTTATTGATTGATTGCAGTTTAACGCAGTTAAATTACTGTAGCCAATTAACATGTGTATCCTTGGTCCAATTCCACGAACATAACTTAGTGCTCATACTATTAAAACTTACAGGTACATGTCATTATCTTTGTTTCCCTTATAACGAGCACAGCTCATTTCTTGCAAGAAACGTGCTTTGCTGGTTTAGAGGTGTAACCTTAATTAGGGGAAATTTCCTATATTCAGTATGGAAAACAATTGAGTGCAAAGTTACTACGGCCCGGCTCATGAAATCCAAATGAAATTACATAGAACAAATCAGGGAACCATGACTGACATTTATTCATATCCGGGCGACGTCACATCCGTCCAAATCAACCTTGTTCCCGAGATAACGACAACAACTCCTTTGTACAGTAAAGGCTGATAACCAGAACCTATCGGCTACGAGCTTTAGGAAAGATTCTTTATCTCTCTCGTTTTCGTAACATATATTAACACAGACGATTTCATTTTGGCGTTCTTATAGGTAAAGATATAAAATCTAGCTGTATTGTAAATCTGAATGTTTTGCTTTCATTGACGGATGTTCCTGGCTGTCTGGTCTAAGATGCTCTTCGTGGTAAATTTGTTTCACTCTCAATGCTTCGCAGACCTGCTAAAGTCGTTAGTCCTTCTGAAAAAAACTCCTTCGGACGGTCACAGATCGATGCAAAAATGTGTTGAACATACACCCTGTGACCCGAATCAGAAACATGTATTTATGTCTCTGACCAAATATGAATCACAGGGAGTGCTCCTGTACAGTTAGTATGCGAGTTCCGGATCAGAACATTGTTTCTCAGAAAATCTGCATAGAAACAATGTTTAAAAATACATATACCTGATATATTTAGAAAATTCAACCAATTTTGATTGAAAATCGATGTTGTTTTTCTCTGAAATCATGCAGTCGTAAAATTACACCCGCGATATTTTACAGATGCACCGTTTATCCAAAAACGTGGTCTACAATTTAAAGACAATTATAAAATGTATCTACACAATAAAAATCGGTAAAACTGGTATGAATTTGTTCATCTATTCTTACAAATATTCTGTGGAGATGGAGATCATCTGGAGAAAATGATGTATATACATGTCAGTTTTGGACGAGTTTTTGATGCGTAACATATCAACATTGCTGTGACGTGCACACTGAACGGAATGCAAATTGTATCTTTTGCAATAAACATATGTTTACAGTTAAACTACTTTCTAATGTTTTCTTGCTTGAATAAATGTAAAAAGCTTGTGTGTAATGAACAATGTGTAGGCATGAATAAAGATCTACCGATCTACTTTTTCAATGTTCTGTAAATTTATCATTAACCGCATATAGTTTTTGTTTTGAAGTATCTTATCCAGAAATAATGATGATATCATAATTAAACTTAACTCTATAATTTGTTTAATGCTACTTTATAAGATGTAATCATTTTACAACTGCACATTTTCAGAAATCTATTGTTATTAAATAACAAATCATGTGATCCCAAAACACTCTTACTCGATTCGGATCTCCCTGAATTACCCAGGTAAATAAATTAAGAAATGTTCATGTGTGTGACAGACACCAAATATAAGATGAAAAGTGGGATATTTTGCTATTTAACTGCAAAAGTTTCTTGGCTAATCAGTTAAAACTAACAGCTTTTTAGACTAAAAGAACACAAGAAGAAACGTCCCAAGTGTATTCAAGAGACATATTGGGTGTCCAAAAAAGGAAGTTTGAACAAGTTTTCTAAAAGACTTGACTCGAGACATATCCATAGCCGAGACGGATTTATATGCGCATGCCTTGTGCTGTGTGTTCTGAACAAAATTTTAAAAAAATGTTTTACAAGTGATAAAGGATGTGATAATCAAAAATGAATCGTAACAAGGCACTTTGCATGACAGGACGGTAGCCAGAAAGCTTGATCCAAAGAATTCTCGACCCCAGTTTTAGGCGACCCCATTATCGGTTTATATAGGTGTGAATGGATGGTTTAACACACAAGTGTCATAAACAAAAGCGATATGATGCTTGACTGATTATTGATACTTGATTACCTGTTGATTGAGTATTTAAATGATCATGATGTGTTCTAAATAGTTTATCTGCTGCAGACGGTATAAGGTATAATTATATTAATGAATTAGGAAAATTGTGAGAAAAGGAGGAAATGTTCTCTATCAAACAATACTTCAAATCTTAAGAATACTTTGAAAACCATGACATAGGATAATTTATAACAATGTTAAAACATACATCATTATTACATTAATCATTATTTAAATGTAGTGATTATACAACACAAGAACCATCATCCATTCACACCTATATAAACTGGGGTCTCAATTGGGGTCGGCTATTCTTAGGAAATTGGGGTCGAGAATTCTGGAAGCCGTCAGGACCACTGCGATGCTTTAAAATAATCCACCCTGCAGCTAAACATCATTCAAGTAAGTATAAAAACATCTTGCAAAACAGTTAAATCTTTAGAATTGGAAAATGCACAATTGATTTTAATTCGAAAGCATTGTGAGAAGTATAATGGCATATTGTCAACAATTTTACCTTTTATCACAATGCTTTCGAACATAATATGCTGTAAGATCAAATGTCATCTTCATAAGATAAACACAAATGTAGGTTTCATACCTTCTGGTGTATTAAATTTTACAGAACTATTTTTTTTTTATATAGATATAATTCTTCTGTATCATCAGTAATTATAATAATTAGATGTCAATTAAAATGTTGATTTATCTTTGATGTTCAACAATATCTGTATAAGGCCATCAATGGCTACTTTTTCTGAACACAAGTGCCCAAAAATACTCAAATGAAAAATGTATAAAAATACCAAAATACACCGAAATCCTCAAAATCTACCAAATTATAAAAAAACATCACCAAATATCAGAATTCATTGAAAATTAGGATTTTCCGCACACATTAGGCGATAACTGGTTGTATCTCCAGAACATTGAGCGTGATTAAAACAAGATTAAAGATTGTTTCACAATTGATCATTTTGATGTAAAAAGATAAGTTTAAAGTCATTGGTTTAAGGGAATAATCCAGATAAGACTGCACAGAGGTACAAACTGGTCTAAAACCAAACTGGGTGCAGAACCCAAAGCTTTGCTTTTTGACATAACTAATATAAATGTAAATGTTTTCAATTCTGGTCTATATTTTAAATATTAGGCTATTTAAAAGGTAAAAGTAGAAAAAGGTATGAATAGTGTTTATAATCCCATTCTTTAATTTTTAATTTTATTTTATATAAAGACACTTTTATTTTCAGTTATTGTTTGATATCATGTATTAAAGCAGCAGTCAATCATATTCTGCATCAAATTTTATTTTAAAACAGAATGGATTTAGAGCATCCCATACAATCATGGAATAACAGTTCTTATGGCGATTACTGTAGAGGAAATTCATATAAGCAGTTAGTGATATACCCCTTGGCCATTGTTACCTGTCAACAATGAAAATATCATGCATCTTTGACTGTGGGGTAATATTCTTTCCTGCATACACATCAAAACAGTAAATGGATTGAGATCAACCTGTACAATCATGGAATCACAGCTGTTATGGCGATAATGGGAGAGGAAGTTCATATAGGCAGTTAGTGATATACCCGTTGGTAAAAACAATTAAAATTGCATGCATCTTTGACTGTGGGATAATATAACTTCCTGCATCAACATCAAACAAGGGAATATATTGAGAGAAACCCATTTACTGATAGAATCATAGCTGTTATAACAATGACAGGAGAGGAACTTCAGCTGATTACATATAAAACTAATGGATTCATAAAAGGTAATGTTTATTAATGTATAAGTTTATCAAAATCATATTAAGCTTGTTTTATCTAATTAAATGCAGTATATAAAGAAAGTCCTGTTTTGTTATTGCCCAGTTTGTGTTTTTTATGATCACGTTTGTCTGATGTCCTTCGGTCACACACCATCAACAATTGCCTTGTGAACAATCTACAGGCAACATTTTACAACATCCAATATGAAGGAAAGTTTATCAGAAAATCAACTCCATCCAATCCTGGCCAAGTTGTAGGCTGGGTCCTGTGAGGTGAAAAACTAGGTTTCAATGTTTATTTGAAGGAACATATTGAAAATACTCTGGATGCCTTATTTTAAACTTAAGCATGTTGAAATGTTTTCAGAATAACTGCTTTGATGATATCTAGGCTAAGTTTAAATATATTCAGTCATAAACTAGGTCACTCCACCAAATTGAAGGAAAATCTTGTTAGTCTAGAAACCACACTTTGCCTTCAGCAGCTTGAAGCTTTGTCAGAATGTTTGTCTTGACAATATCTAGACCTAGTAAGAATAAGGGTCACGTTGGGTCAAAAACTAGGTCACTAGACCAAATTTAAGGAACATTTTGTTAACACTCAGACATTTTGAATGCTGCATTTTTAGCTCACCTGTCATGTAGTGACAAGGTGAACGTTTGTAATCGCCCTTTGTCCGTCGTCTGTCGTCCGTCGTGAACACGATACAGTCTAGATTTATGATCCGATGTTTATTAAACCTATTCAGTAGCTAGATATACATGAGAGATCGGTTCCGTTCGAAAACCAGCAAGATCAATCCATGCATGACGGGATTATTTAAAATTGGCAAAATTGCTATAATTGACATTGTGAACAAGTTAAAGTCATGATTTATTATCCGATGTTTACCAAACGTATACAGTAGCTAGATATACATAAAAGCTCGGTTTCTTTTAAAATTAGCAAAATTGCTATAATTACCCCTGTGAACACGATAATAACTTCATTTATTATCCGATGTTTACCAAACCTATACAGCTACTAGATATACATGGGAGCTTGGTTCCGTTAAAAAAAACAGCTAACTACAGTAGTTAGATATACATAAAAGCTCGGTTCCTTTTGAAAACCAGCTAGATCTGTTCATGCATGATGGGATTATGGCCCTTTAAAGTTGGCCTTGTGATCACGATTAAGTCATCATTTATTATCCGATGTTTAACAAACTTATACAGTAGCTATATATACACGAGAGCTCGGTTCCGTTTGAAAACAAGCCAGATCCGTCATGCTTGACTGAATTATGGCCCTTTAGAATTGGCAAAAATGTTATAATTGACCTTATGAACACGATAAAGTATCATGTATTAGCCGATGTTTAACAAACTTATACAGTAGCTAGATACACATTAGA
Source organism: Serripes groenlandicus (assembly GCA_031761405.1). Lineage (NCBI taxonomy): Eukaryota > Metazoa > Mollusca > Bivalvia > Cardiida > Cardiidae > Serripes > Serripes groenlandicus. The sequence goes on from JASEVX010000008.1 coordinate 48,182,656, forward strand.
GATCGATTTTCTGTTGAAAACCAGCCAGATCCGTCATGCATGACTGAATTTGGCCCTTTAAAATTGGCAAACATTTTATATTTGACTTTGTGAACACGATAAAAATTCATCATTTTGTCACATGCCCTCTACATTGGCAATATTGACACATTGTCGAAAACTATGGCCGCCAGGGGCAGGGCTTATATGGCTAATGTGAAAAAAAAATCAGGTGAGTGATATAGGGCCATCATGGCCCTCTTGTTAATTTTAACATGTTGAAATTTTGTCAGAATTGATTTTTTTGTGAAATCTAGACTAAAATAGAGGTCATGTGGATAAAAACAACAATGAGGTCCAAAGAAAAACGTTTGAGAACAATCTTGTAAACAGGTTTGACCTCAAGGTTTGATTCAGCATCTTGAAATATTGTCAGAATGTTCGCCTAATGAGTATTGATATCTAGGCTAAGTTCAAATATTGGTCAAGTCGGGTCAAACATAAGGTCACTAGACCAAATTAAAGGAAAATCTTGTTAACCGTCTGACAGCTGTTCTTTTAATGTTAGCATGTTGAAACTTAGGCAGAATGGATGTTTTGAACATCGCTTTTAACCCAGAAACTATGTCACTAGGCCTAATTGAAGGAAAAACTTGTTTTCATTATTGTTATTTTTTACCTTTCTGTATTGATTATGTTCATGTAATGAATTGAATTTTAAAATTGTTGATGATTTGACTTTGCACCAAAAGATAAAGTAGGAATAGTGTACAACAGTGGTCTCAGTTCCGACATCTTGAAACAGATTTCTTTATCATGGTAGTCACATACCTATAGGTTAGACCCATTATAGACGATGTGTTCGTGATTAGGCTTTACATTTTATTATTGTACTTCTATCCCTTTTACTACTAGGTGAATATCTAGGTGGCAGTTATTATTGCCCAATATACCTTACCCTGCTTTACAAGGCAAGTAGAAAGTATCGTAGAGAAACAACAGCATGTCTTAACCTAACAAAAACGGCACCATGTTGTGAAAACAAACAGTTGTATAATAAAGCAGAAAGTGAACGGGGTACACTTACGATGATATACTAAGATTCTCTGCTGACAGGCAAACATGCAGCAAACATATTTGCTGACAATTTTGAAGATGTAAGTCACAACTACCTCAACTGTGAAATACATTGAGAAGTTTATGCAGAAGAGAGCAGTCAGTACGTCGCAGGCTGTTATCATGGAATAAGCGTATCACCCTCAGTGAGAGACAAACAGCCATGATGCAGCTCAAAGCCAGGAAGTCACCAGGGCCGTAATATTTTACCAACAGGATGCATACGCCGCCTAGAAAGAAAGAGAGGATTTAGAAACAGTTGATGGTTTAAATGCACCCCAATTAACCATCGATTCCTCTCCAAAACATGGATTCACCACAAGTTCAGCACCAGGTATATGTATCGTCAATCCATGGAAGATACGTCAGCATCCAGACTACATAGCCTCATTCCTTTTAGTCCTCCGCCACTAGACGAGAGATGGACAATCTGTACTTGAAGGTTCGCTCCTGCTTGGTCATGCAGCGATGATTGTAGGGTGTCATGAACTTTGATCAACTACCAACGGCATCATATTCAACAAAGCATATGGAATAGGTTGGTCATCACGAGGTAGTGCCTAATATTCTGAAACACCAGCAATACCCTGATTCATAGTTAGGTATAAGTAATAATCTTTGAATACCCGCTCATCAGGACAGGTTCTGTTTGCTCCAGTGTCAACAACAAAAACTCACAGGCCAAAGGCCATCAGTTGGAAAGAGTGAAATCACTAGTATTTGTAGTAGAAACTGGACAACGAATAGCATTGTGTGTCCAATCAATAGCTCCTATGCAGTTATGAAAGCTCTAGCTCTGGGAAAATAGCTGGGCAATCTTTTTCATTGCATCTGGTGTTTATAGACATTTAATAGTCTCTTGTGCATAAACAGCAATAATGGCATCAGAAATCTTTGACATTACCTTACTGATGGTGTTAGTTGCGATTCGAAAGCCGAATGTTAGTGTTTGGTAAGAATCTTAATTAGGCATGTAGCGTAACATTTTAGCAATATGTAGCTCTGGCTGTTGATAAAAATTGAGTTGTTATTTGAAGCTAAATGTAAACATCTCCCTTTTTCTAGATGCACTTAGTTTCTACGACTATCATCCGATCAACAAATCAGACGAGCACTTTGACAAGAATGTAGTTTTAGAATGTTATCCTTTTGCTCCTGTTCTTATACCGCATGATTGCCGTGTTTAACAACCAATCAATATGATTGTATGTTAGAGAGTTATACAATGATAACATTATACCATATTATATTGGTATCAGAAAAGCTAATTCAGAGGACAATGTCACCCTTTCTGCTGTCGCAGCAAGTTCTCCGTAGAGAATAAATATACCGCGCAGTTGCTTTATTTGCCACAATATCTCCAAAAGTCGTCTGCTTCAAGGGCGGTAGAAAGGGTATTTATGTGGGTAAGGGTTGATATATCAGGTTTATTTTTCTGAATATTTCAGAAAAGCATAGTAAGCATTGTGGCATAAGAAGATATTGCTTTTTATGAGGAATGATTTTAAAAGTTATCTGCAGCAAATGCATTTGCAGGTGGAATAAATAAGATATTTACACATTCAGGGACTTGTCATTTTATTTGGTTACCTAGAATAAGTGGAATTTATTGAAATTATTTGACTTTTTCTTTTGTTTGCATTCGTAATTTAGGCTAGAATTTGTTGCACTATTTTGTTGGCGTATTGAAATGATACAAATGGTGTTCTCTGTCATTTACATCACGTGACTTCAAAGTCTCACTTGTAACTAAGGTAGCCTTGCTAACGCAATTAAACAAAAAAGTAGTAGAAGTATTTATGCCATCTCTATTTTGTATTTATGCTTAGTAAATTCGATACGATGCTTTAAAGAACTTTTTAAAACCACGCTGTTTAGCATCACGTTATCTATTGTGAGATTCAGATATTCGAATAAGTTTGAATTATATCTTATAATCAAGACCTTTGACCCAAGTTCAAGAAACTACGCAAATCGAACGATAAAAAGTTCGAAAGTTATAGTGTGTATAAGCTCTGTATGATTCAACAACACTTGTGAATCAAAGTACTGTGAGTGTCTCGTGCCCAACTGTACCTTTAGATTTTATGCAGAAACATTATTTTCATTATAGACGAAATAGGTTAATGTGACAAATAAGACTGGCCACAACAAGGTCTTCAGCTTCTCTTTCTGGAATGCATGACATAATGAAATTATGAATAAACGAAAAATAGTCAAATGAATCAATTTATCAATTAATCAATCAAACAAACAATCAATAAACTATCAATGAATGAATGAATCAATCAATCAGTCAATCAAATCAAATCAAAGCAAATCGAAATCAATAAATCATTCAATCAACCAATCAAGCAATCAAGCACTCGATCGACCAATTAATAAGTAGTATGAGTGGTAGAAGAGGTAGTAGTAGACCTAGTATTAGTAGTTGTAGTAGTAGTAGTAGTAGTAGTAGTAGTAGTAGTAGTATGTAGAAGTAGAAGTAGTAGTAGTAGTAATGGTGGTAGTATTTGTACTAGTATTAGTAGTAGTAGAGTAGAAGTAGAAGTAGAGGTAGTAGTAGTAGTAGTAGTAGTAGTAGTAGTAGTAGTAGTAGTAGTAGTAGTAGTAGTAGCAGTAGTAGTCCATGTTAGTAGTAGTAGTAGTAGTAGTAGTAGTAGTAGTAGTAATTGTATAATGGTCATAGTAGTGAAAGAAGTAGTAATAGTAGTAGTAGTAAGAAAAGTAATAGGAGTAGTAGTAGTTTAGTAGTATAAGTCGTTGTAGCTGTAGTAATAGAAGAAGTAGTTGTTGTAGTAGAATTAGAAGTAGAGGTAGTAGTAGAAGTTGTAGTAGGAGGAGGAGGAGGAGGTGGATGTGTAGAAGTACTGCTATTGAGTAGTAGTAGTAGTAGGAGAAGTAGTAGTAGTAGTATTAGTAGTATTAGTAGTAGTAGTAGTATTAATAGTTGTAGTAGTAGTAATAGTAGTAGTAGTAGTAGCTGTAGAAGTAGTAGTTGTAGTAGTAGTAGTAGTAGTTGCAGTGGAAGTAGTAGTAGTAGTAGAAGTAATATAAGTAGTAGTTATGATAGTATTGGTGGTGGTATTTGTAAGAGGAGTTGTTGTAGTAGTTGAAGTATTAGGAGTAGTTGTAGAAGTGATAGAAGTAGTAGTTGTAGTAGTAGTAGTGATGGTAGTATTTATTTTTTTATTGTTTTATTCATTTTAATTCTTTCTAGTGGAGATTGATAATATCAAATAAACACAAGTTTAAGTTAAATTAACAAATAGTATGGATATAGAGCATCGTTATGCAGTTCATATACAAATATTAATATGAATATATACACTGTTGTATAGTGAGATTTACTGCTTTCCTTCATGGATATGTGCTTCATGACCGTGTTTCATCTTTAAGGTTCGAGCACAGAACGCAGTTAAGTGCATTTTGGAACTATGAGTGATTTCCGACTCACAGAGATTACACTAGGTTTCTAAGGCAGCTATAGGCATACACCAATGACCAAATGTCTTATTTGCCGGTAAAAAGTAAAATTCAAGTGTGAGCATCCATGTACATATAGCAGAAATGTGATTGAATTATAAAGTATTAATATATATCTACCCGGATTAAATGTAAGACAATAGCCTTTGTGTAATCAAAACGTAAAACTATGGCTTTACGGTTTCTTTCATCAAGATAGTGTTTTATTTTGCAAAATGGGCCACATATTTGTTAAATATATTTCTGTATGATAATAGGAATAAATAAGGCTGAAGTGTATGCTCTCAGAGAATGTCTTTGTCAATAATTAAACAGTTTAAAGATTAACATCGATCTTATCTATGTCATTGATTGAACCTTTTCCAAACATACTGACGCTTACTGACACATCTGCAGTAGACGACATTCGAAAACATTGTGGAAGAAGGAGTTATCGATCATAATGATCAGTGTGCTTGTTATCACAATATTTGCAATACGTTTCAATAATTAAGATACCCCTTATAGAGATATTCAATTTACTTGCAAATATATTTTGTAAAACGTCTACTTCATATTTGTTGTATGTGGAAAAGGGATAAGTAAGTCCAGTAATACATTATAATATTTTGGTCATCAATTAAAAACATATTACTTTGATTGAATTATTCGTATTATAGACAATGTTGTAAAAGTAGTATTAGTTGATGAGGCTGTAGTAACAGTTGCATGTCTATGAGCGCCTTTTGATTGCACAGGTTTTCTCGCTAAATATCAAAGTGGTGTTTCGTACCAATACGTTTTAAGACGTCATGTAGGCGTCTTCATTGCTGCAAAACGTCTCGAGCATATGTGTGAGACGTTTTGCGTACCAATACTACCAACAGACGTCTTCGTTTGGTTCACTAGGTTGACTATTTCAAACATCGGCACTACATTTCTCGGATCAGGCATAACTTTTATTATAATGTCTTATTTAGAGTCCAGTGATTTTAAAGTACTACTGCTCGGCTGTATATTTATCTTCAACTCGGATTTTTCCGAGTTCGGATGTTCTGTCTTGGTTATTGGTTCATCGTTCCCTATTGAAATACAATTGTCATATTCACAGGCACTACTATTGTAAAGTATGGAACAAGTCTCACTAAGAATATCACTTACTGATACAATGAGTAATTTGCATTTTTTTGAGTTTTATTTAGGGTTTTACGCCGTTTCCAACATTATTCCAGTTATATCAAGGCAATAGTTTACTTATTCTTATTCATGATCCCTGGGTAAATAAACCAGTATCGGGCTAAAAAATGAGAAGTACCCAAGTGATTTCCGCCATGACCGCATTGCCTGTGGGTCGAACCACGGATCACTATCACAGTCATTACTCCTACTTTTTCCTTGGTCAGCTCCTTTCACGTAAATGACACAGATCACTGCTTAATCCAATTGATGATATATTAATATTCCAATTATTATGTAAATTTTTGAAAGGGGTAACAAACGACCCTTCGTTTATTATATAACGTGACTACATCTTTATTTTAATACGCTGATGCAATTCTATATTTTTAAGCACGCAAAATCTTTTCTTAGTTTGAAATTATATACTAATTCCGATTAAACCCGGTTATTTTAGAATCTTTACATTGTTTGTTACCATATTAACTATTTTTATTCTGTTTTCAATTTTATGATCAAGTTTAATTAATGAACTATGATAAATCGGCGGTGCAGGCTGATTTCGACTGTAAACATGTTTCGGGTTCCTCAGATTCGTCATTCCTATGATATGATCTCGATCTGAGGCATTTATATTTGCGGATTTTCACTACAGTAATTATCGTACTATAAAAGGCGATGCTATTATTGACTTGAATATATCACGTGATCCGTCAATAACACATGCATACCTATTTTTGACTGGGTTTCAACATAGATACATTACATTCCTGGTTTCATATGACCTGTCGGGCTTGATGATCTGCACAATGATATTTCAAACACCGATGCTGTTTAACCAATTTATAATTACTCACATATCTATAATGGATATAACATATAATCATTTTAACTCCCTAACAATCATAGACTCTCTCTGTGAAGCCTCTAAAGCCGATGCCTCTGAAGCAGACGACTTTTCAAAAAAGGTGTCAAACGGAGGAATTGCTCATAATGAGCCTTTTCTGCATTTGCCACACGGGTTTTAACTATGTAAAAGACTATACTATCATTGAAAGAGTGTGTCTATATATTTGTATAGATTGTTTCAAAGTCGTCTTATGCAGATTTGTTGTATGTTGGTAATGATTAGTATTTCACATTGAGTGTTTAACATGTCATAATTTATTCTACCAATAGGTTATTTTAGAAGTGAAGACAATTTACTTTTGTTGACAAATGTCGATCGATAACGCCCTGATAGACAAAGACACAGTTTGCACTAGTGTGAAACCTGCACACACACTTCATGAGCACGACCATGAAAAGGGTAGCATGTTAATGGTGTTGATGGTGTAGAATCGGAATGCACAGTCTGGTCAAGATCTATACTGTTCACGTTTTATTGAACGAACGAACGAACGTGTTATTATAGTGACATATGTTATTTACAGATATAAACAATTTAATTAAAAACTTCCACAACTACTACTGCTGCTACAACAATTTACGCGTCTAGATTTCTTTAATTAACGCACTGACAGCAAAAGTTTCTTTTTCTACAACTTATTTAAGAACTCCTTCAACAACTGCAACAACAAAACAAAACACTTATGCTACATTCACTACTATTATTTACTCCTACAATTACTTATTATATCTTATTCCAGCATTACGTTTGCTTCTTCAACAACAATGCATCTACGTCTATTTTGATAAACGTAATGACAGAAATTATGTCTTCTACTACTACAACCAACATATTTTAAAATCGTTTCAGCAACTGGAACAACAACATATTCATCCTCATTCACTATTTTCTCCTAAAACTACTTATTCTATCATAGGTCAGTATTACGTTTGCAACTGAATGTATCTATTTGTATTCTACTTTCTTCTACTACTACAAACTACTTTTTGAACTGTTTCAAAAACTACCGGCACGAACAACAACAACAACTATATATTATACAATCACTTTAAATATTTACTTATACAACTACGTATTCTATCTTAGTTTAGCATTTCTTTTGTTACTTCTACTATAGCGTTTGCTTCTATGTTCATAATATGTGTAAACGCAATGGCAGCCGCACCTTCTTCTACAACTACTACTTGTACTTATGCTTCCTCTAGATTGTGTTCTGTTACGAATCTTATATTTAGCGTTCGCCTATCATGTTTCATTATATTAACCATACCATTGCTAATAAAAAAAAGGGGGTGGAGTGAAGGGGGTCATGCTAACGTAACACCCCCCCCCCCCCAATCCTGTCGTTTTAATCTAATGTTTCGAAATGGTTTTTTTTAAACACTATAGTTATATACGGAGTTCCTTAATCTTATTATTAAAACACACACAAAACTTATGACGTCCAAAAGGGTATCTCACCAGTGTGTATTCATATCAGTCGCTGCATCTGCTCAGTCGTATCAGGATCTACACACATGAACAAAAGCTTCTTACCAATGTGAATAGTGAAGATATTGACCAGGCTGGCCGGTTACACGAGCTGATCTAGCTCTACACTGTTCACAAAAGCAAGTCTATACATTTTTCCAAGGTCGGGATCTTATCACCTTGCTAATGACAAAGTGTTACGTATTATGATACATTCAAGATATCATTATGCTTGTCATTATTATATTGCTTGATTCATATCGTGGTATTTGATATATTTCATAACAGGTACGTTTGAAACCACCATTGAACTGTATCAACATCTTCCAGTTTACTTAAACGGTACGGTTTGCACTCATGCCAAATGTATAATAAGTATATGACTGAATAAAACACATGTATACGGTGCGAGTACTGGTTAAGACATCTGAGGGTGTTTACTATATATATGTAATAGGCTTCAAGATATGAGCCGTTCCGTGAGAAAACCAATATTATGTACTCTGCGTAATATATCGATCCCAGATCAGTCTGCACAAGCTAATCCGACCCGACATATTCCGTCTCAGGGAGATAGAGATATAGAGTAATTATTCCTGAAACAGTAAATCAACATGAGGCGAAATGAGTCTGTCCGGGTTAGCCTGCGCGGCATACTTAGGATTATCCGGGCCGATACTTTACGCAGGGTCCACACTGTTGGTTTTCACGTGGGACGGCTCATATATTTAAACTGAATAAACTATAAATGGTCTTCTTTGAATTCCGACGTAATATTACAACAGACAACGATAAACCTTTTGTCTCTTTTCCAACAGTGTTGTCTACTCCGTTAAATGTTTTAAAAGGTGGACATTTTCAACTTCCTGCTATCGATTTCAAAGTATAATACATAATTCTTAAATTGTTTATGGTAATATTATATAAGGTTATGGGTCAAATCAAATATCGTGATTGTCACGTGTCACGTGAACACAAATTTAAGAACTTAACTTATGTCATGAAAAACCCTGTCTTTTGTACATTTAGAAAACAGTGTGACGAACCGTGACATACAGATGACTTTATCTTTATGTATCGTTCACTTTCTAAAGCTGACTCTTAAACTACCTTTCGTTTACCCTTTCCTTCTTTCTATTGCAGAGAACTCGAATTGTGTTGCATCTGCTGCAGGCAGCCTTTAAAAATATTGTGGTAAAATTGGAATTTGTTCACAATGAGCAATGTCTTTATTTGCCACTCTGTTGTCAACTTTATTCATTAGTTTTACTTTTATTTATAGAGATCTTCCATAATTTTCCCAGATGAATTTAAACTCGCCTGCTACACAATCCTTGTATGTCAGAAATTGGTAAGTGACACACGGTGAGCTTTTGAATGACGAGACCGATACGCACTGGTGTGATATAGTAAAATATAGTCTGATTGATCGATTGATTGGAGTTTAACGCCTTTTTCAACCATTTTTCAGTAATATCACGGCGGCCAGTTCACCTTCTCATATGTTTCCCTGTTTTCTTACACAAGTATCACACACAACATACTCTCCAAGTAACTGGGTGCTTTTCCACATATACTGTTAGCCCATTGGTGAAAGACGAATGACGCTTGTCACAGTGACTTTTGTCAAACGTCGGAAAGAATGTCGGCCGAGCTGGGGTTCGAACTCACAACCCCTGGATTGACAACCCGCGTCGCTGCCGACTGAGCAACCGGGGCTCGGCCAAACATAAATACAATACTAGACGGATTTAGTTATTGATTAAAGTTTTACGCCGTTTCAACAGTTGTTCAGCTATGTCACCCCTGCAAAGTCACCCAGTGAGCGTTTCCTGATTTCTTCCATACGTAATACATTCTTCCAAGGCAACATTTTACCTTCCCACATAGGTGGAAAACATAATTACGCTACACAGAAGGACAACCGTCAATTATCAGAAAGAACGACATTCAAACACTCGTCCCCTGGTTTGATAGCCCTAATTGTTACCGACTGAGCTATTGCGGCTGATCTCCAGCTTAAATATATACTTGACATTCCTTTTTCAATTTTGAAGAGGTCGACATTTATATATTATATATAATTCGCATGTGTTTGCATTATCAGAACATGTAAACTTTAACAAACTATAAATATAAATACAGCGTTTCCTTGAAAGGATCTTAATTTGGGCTGATGCCATTCGCAAACATGTTCAACACAAATCAACACAACTACCCGTCAGCCAAATCGGTGAACACATAATGTTTTTTTTCTGGTTTCTTCGTATTACTTTATTCATAGATCGATTCCTTGAAAAGAACACATTTTGCGCTGATGCCATGCGTATGTACATTCAATAATTAATTATCATTACATAATTCAGAGATAATGTGACGCTTTTTTAAAAAATAAGATAACGGTTTAAAAATCAAATTATCCACATACAAATCACATTGTATTGTATAATCAGGCCACCGGCACATTCACAAATTACAAACATGCAGGCTAGCCGTTGTCTTAGGTGGAAGGAAAAATAATTTCAGTCACATAATGCTGTATTAAAAACGTATAGGCGTAAAGGGTTGACAACATCTACAACAGACGACTTTGGACATATGTGTAATCCTTTTCCTTATGCATACGAAACCAAACTGTGTCGAGCTATGAAAGCTCCGTCGGAAACGACGAAACTCCGGCTCCGTCATTCATTCTTTTCGATTATTGACAAACGGCAATCGTCTTCTTCAATTTGCTGAAATGTAGGAATGTAGCCAGTTGCTTGGGTAAAATATTGTTTGTACGAGAAGGCAAAGATACACACGTTAGGTGTTATGGTTGAAAATGGCATTTTAGTCGAATAAATCAAATAGAACCAAACAATATACTTTGTCTGATAATTGTTGCGTGTGTTAATAAATCCTGTGGCTAATAATCGTATTCTTCCCCCGTCGCCGCCGAGTACTTAGCGTCGGCGATTTGGAACCGGTAATTCATGTGTCTATCCTTAGTCTCGGCGCGATGATCATGGTGGAGTGCCTTTGGAAAAGACACATTTCCTAGCCTAGTACTGGTTTCCTTACTCAGGGATCATTAATAATCGAGCTGTCGCCTAGGTATTACTGAAATAATGTTAGAAATGACAATAACCCAAAGAAAAATAACAAATAACATACACATCCTTTTATTTTCTCTTCTGTTGTGTATTTGTTTCTCAATTACCATTTCTCTTTTGTCTTCTTATTCTTCTTTATTTTACTTATTTCCTGATGCTTTTTCTTGACGTTGATCATTTAACCATTTTTCCACATGTGGATATATGTTGACACATCTGCAACAGGCAACATAAAGAAAGAAAACTACTAATGAGCTCAATCTGATTTAATCTTTGATATAGTTTGTTTAAACTTTCATTCATGTTTGCTTTTCTCCGGGCGTTTTGAATGTGGGAAATGTAAAATTGGGATATAAGGTAAATGTTAACATTGTTAATTAAGCTACACTCTTCGAAATCTACAAAGCGGTGAAAAAACCCCAATAAAAAAACGAAAAATCGAAATCAACATGTGGTATTTACTATCAGTAAAATCATGATCGTCGCGCACAGAATGACCTGACTCTCACTGTTCGCCAATTAGTCAGAGGTTCTGTTTACCCATTTAGATCCTTTAGAGCATGAAGTGTAATCAGATAGTATTACGCACGTGGAACAATAAGGGTGATTATACCGTTTTAACACGTCACGCGAAAATGAAGACTAACAGGTTTTGAAAATAGTGGCTTGATTGATTGATTGATTGATTGATTGATTGATTGGTCTTTAACGCCGTTTTCAAAAATGGTCATATCACGGCGGCCAGTTCACCTACTCATATGTTTCTTGTCTTTCTCACATCAGTACTTCATACAACATTCTTTCCAAGCAACAGACTGATTTTCCAAATAGGCTGATAGCCCATTGTAAGTGGGAAATAGTTTTAAAATAGGCTGAACTGGCTCACACCATTTTGCACGCAAACTTCCGGGTGTCGGCCTTTCGCAGTGAGTCATTTAACTCTTTCACCAAGTAGAATCTTCCATGATGATAATTGGACCACTTCATTTCTTTGTTAAACAGGATATTTGGTAAAAATGAATGTCTAAGTGGCAAACAATGCAGATCTCTGGAGAGACAGCTCATTACAAACTGTTTCATCTGAATTTGTATTGTTTAAAAAGGCAAGTTTTTGCTTTTGGCAGCGAAAGAGTTAAATGACGTTTTATAAATTTAATATAACCCGTTCCTGTTTATTCATTTATGTAATTAAATGGGCTAATTCCCTGATCTTTGTTCAAGTCTTATTTAAACTGTGCTATACTGATTTGGTGTCTGCGTATTGTATTAACCCTCGTCGTGGCAGTATGTGTCATTCGAGCCCCTTGCAAAAGTGTTTATGGACAACAGCTTGCAAAAATAAAATCTCGGTTCTATGTTATTTATTAATTCAAAATACAAATATATACTTCAGTTATATAAATACAAAATAAAAATGATAAACTAACTAACATAGTGTCGGCATGTGTGTACGATATGAACACCATCTGTTGAGTGACTGTATGTTTTTTAACGTCGCTTTCAACAAGTGTTCAGTTATATCACGGCGTTTCCTGGGTAAGTTACCAGTACTACTGGTCGCTTTATCCTGACACCAGCTAGCCAGTCTTAATGCTTACCCCGCAACCCTTGGATCCATTTTTAAAGTCTTTGATATGAGCCGGCCGGGGATTGAACCTGCAACCCCTCGCACCGAGGCGGACGCTCTACCACTACAACACAGAGGATCAGAGCCTGAAAAGACCATTCAATGACGAAAGTTGATCTGGTCATCGCTAGCCACAAAGTCCCGAATGTCTGTCTTGGTATAACGTGACCCATTTATATTGCACACCTGCCAACTCTGTCGTTTTTGATCTCACAGGCATGGCAAGATATATTTACATTACCAGATACGTAGTAGTATGAGCAATAGTGCATGTGTTTACTTGTTAAGAATTGGCAACCCGCTCTTCTGCCCTTAAACGCCTCTGTTCTAGTAAAATATTAAACCGTATACATATGGGAATCTTGTTGTTGCTTTGGTATATCACTCGATAAGAGTACAACGGACGTATCTCTCTGCAGTAGATGGCACGAAAGGGGTCATTTGGTTAACAACTGCACAATTGATTTACCGATAGTTTTTATGTATATATATGATATTACCGCAAGAGTTGCATAACAGAAATAAAAAGAAAAATCACAACATGCAAATGATGAACAGTCTCGTTTTCGAACAACAGACTCTGAATAAAAAGTATGTTTTCGTGATTCACTTAGTACTGTAATTTCGTTTACACCCGAGACCACTTCAGTTGTCGTGGTAGATCTAGAGTGTCCAGTTCGGCTTCGGAAGATGGCTGGTTCGACCCTCGGCCTCGTCCTTACAAAACCGTATGACATTGTAGTGTTGGCTGCTCACCTAAGCGCTCAGGGTTGCAGGTTAAGCATTACGACTGACTAGCTGGTTTCAGGATAAATAGGCCAGTAGTACTAGTGACTTACCCAGGAAACGCCGTGATATAACTTAAAAACGTTTTGAAAGCGTCGTGAAACACTATTTAAACCAGAATATCATGTCGTGCGAGGTGATTAAAATATCAGTTGTACAGTAATATATAGATGACCGTGTCCACATGCTTGGTCTTATCAGAATCTACACCAGTTGACATAATCTTCTAACATGCTTGTGTTAGCTATCCATGTAGGGTGTAGGTCTTGACCATATTGTGCTTATGAACATAATGGTCGGAATCTTTACTGTTATCAAAAGGCAACGTGTACCTTTGTTCATGCATTGGTTCAATTTATCATAATTATACAACTTTGTGTAAAAAAGCTATTCCAAGTTTGCAATGCGAATCGATCATTTTTCGACAAAATAATGAAAGTGTAACTTCTATTTGGTGCATTTCACATGCATGTTACTGTGGTTACTAAACAAGCGTATGTAAAACTGTTTGCTTTCTTTATCGGTACACTATTCGACAGCGAAAATGCATATGTTGTCTAAAGATAAGGGTTATGTTGTCAAATCTCTTCGCCACCACCATTGAATAAGACAATAAACAATACATATTGCGACCAGTGCCACAAGCCTTCAACAACAGGTTTAATGTGTCTACACGGATAAGTAGCCAGCTGCTCGGACAATGTTTGTTTAGCTAGGGTGAACGGTAAATACATTGATGAGACTTCCCCAAATGATATGCTTATAAAAGTAAATATTGATCCCGAAATACTGAGGTTCTCATATGACGTGACACGTTATAGTTAAACACATATCGGCTAACATTGAACCGCTTGATCTATTTAAAGATATAAATATTGTCAACACTTATATCAGATTTATATTTCGTTAAACGATCATTCAACTGAGACTTATTGAATTCGCTTCTAAGTAAATTTGAATGTACTACTTCAATCCCTGACAACTGTACACAACATTAGTAGAACCGTGGATTTTGTGGAGGTAAGAATACAAAATGTAAGTTAATAATGTTTGTAAAATATATTTACCTGTAGATAACATAATCTGTACATAAATCATATTAACCTTATACACATAATGCTGATTAATTTTGTTTCATGTTATCAAAGAATGAATTCATTTGATTTAAGACTTATAGTCCGATAATAAGATGTTAGCTAAAACAGAAAAATGAATAATATATCTCATTTTCCTTTTTCTTTGTTAAATCCTTTATTTGCCACAATACATTAATTGTTGGTTTTACATGATGTTTTCTTGAATGTTACCCACTTTTTAAATTAACTTAATAATTCTAGTTTACATATGATAATATTGTTTTATCACATGAGATAAATTAATTTATTATCTTGCTGTCTTTAATATAATGTAATGTCACTTGTACCATTAATAATGCATTTAAGATTAATTTCATCATACATATTCATATCTGATTTTCATTTCATATATGTAAAAAAAAAAAGATATACATTTGGAGAATGCTAAAATAATTCACATTGTAAATGAATATATTTAAATTTGATTTAAATTCATAGTGACATTTTGTATTATTTTAAGATTGAAATTATTATCACCAAAGATACAAAAGTATTTTTGCATGAACGACTTGTGAAGATGCAGCTGGGGCCGTGTAAATGCATTCTTGTCCGATCATCTTAAAACATCTGCCTAACAAAACCTGGTTTCATGGCCATGTATGTTTACTTTTTACGATAACGCTTCGGCTGTGTAGTTTTTAGACATTATATCTCTAAAGCGAGAAATCGAGGCTGCATAACCCCTGTGGGTCATACCAAATACCTTTAAAGGTGCTAAACTCCATATTATATATATTTAAGTCAAAGTTTTAAAACCGTTCAAAAGTTGTCTTGAAATATGAGAATCATCATTCTGTGATAAAATAAGAGTAATAATGTCAACCTCCAGAACAATACACATCTAAATATTGATCGTGTGTGCTTCATTGTTACTGGGTAGACATACCCAGTAAGCCAAATTTTGTACATTTTCATGACTTTCAATTGACAGTTTTTCAACATTTACTGCCAAAATAGTTTTGAACTATTTATCACTTACTTTGTTGTCACTATGAGCAAACTTTGCAGAAGTTTCAACATTTCAAATTTTTAAACACCATCTGGAGTTCAACACCTTTTTAAAAAAAAAAATGTGACTTACCATCTTGATCACGACTGATACGCTGTTGTTAAGATAAGTACAAGAACTGGTAGTAATTTAACCAGGAAACGCGACGATGTGACTAAACTATTGTTAAATGTGGCATACACCACCATACACATAGTGTGTTATAACGCTTTTTTAGCTTAACATAGCTCATTAAAGGAGCCATTCCGTGAGAAATCTAACATTATGGACTCTGCTCAATGTATCTACCCAGATCAACCTGCGCACTCCGCTAAAGCAGGTTCAGGCCGACTCATTTCATCTCAGGGGGATAGAGGTTAGTGTAATGATTACTGACACAGAAAATCCACAGGAGGCGAAAGGTGTCTGTCCCGGTTAGCCTGCGAAGCATGCTTAGGCTGATCCGGGTCGATATGTTACGCACACAATACTGGTTTTCTCGCGGGACGACTCAAATGTAAGATGGTATATACTTCATATTTTAGAAACATCGAGTATAAATGGCTGACTACGACCAGTGTTGTTGCAGTATTGAAGGCGAGCAGACATGTACGGGGACTTCTCTGACGGGCCCCTTGTCCGAATACAATAATTCAAAAAGCAGTTTTTGTTCCGTTCATGGTGATGGGTATGATAAAAAGACACAACACTTGCACCAACTCTGTACTTTGAAAAAAACGCTACTGTTACTCGTTACCTTATTCATCGTGATCTGCATGCTGGCTGCAGTAATCGTCTCACTCGCAGTACCTGGGCACGAAGTACCCTCGCCACTAGGAGTCGCACAACTGAACAAAACATGCCTGAATTGTCAAACATTAAGCGAGATGGTTGATACCTGGGCATGGAAAGGTATATCCAAAGACAATCAAACGGGTCAATGCTGCTTCAACAGCGAACTTGGACTTTTTCCAACGCTAAAATCCGTAAATATGATACTTATTTTGACGATTTATTGGGAAAATGGGTTGAATACACAATTAGGGCTTTATTGATATAAACACTTTTATCCGGCTTGCTTTAGTATATTAAAGAAGAAAGAATGGGAATTTACCGATAGAACAGTTTAAACGTTCCGTTATCGTTTATGAATTGACAAGAAATAGATTTTGAAAACATTGTGAACAAAAATAAGAAAAATCTCACTTGTTTTAACTTCCATCTTCCACATTCTGCGTGATAAATATCTTGATGTTGAAAAAGATGAAGATCATTACGTCAAATAATTGTTTAATTGTCCCGATAAAGTCCAAATTACAACCAAGTATCGCAGCTAGATTAATGGGAAGAACCAATCAACCAAAATGGTACTGTAGACATTTCTAACGGAATGTCTCTTACCGTCCAATGGTGGATGGCAGTTTTATGACGTGATACCTCTTTTCTGCCGCATACGACAACAGCAGACGACTTGAAAAAACATTGGCACACATCTAGGAAATCATTGTAAATGAAAGAATATTTATTGAGTGGATTTCGAAAAGATTGTGGTAAAAGTAGGAACTTCAGTCAATTCAGCAGTTTGTCTCCTTTATAATCCGTATTGTTTCTATTGTTTTACAGTATTTCGAGACACGTCTTTCCAGCAGTAAATTGGGTGAGTATTTGTGACAGGGTTACTTTTGTTTAAAAGCATACTAACGGTTAAAACGTATAAAAACCAATACATCATATAGGTAAACGGAGGTTCTATATATACATGGCAATTAATAGCAAACTGGAAAACGTACAAACCTTAACAGCAGTATTGTTACTTCTTCTGTAATAGAATGATGTATTTAACTACCACAAGGTGAGTGAACACACTGTTGTATTGCTGCCAGCTTTTTAAGTTTTGTTTTTAAAAATAAAACAGTTAACATGTCAATCAGTAATCTATCTTTCTAAATCGCATACGGCATGCGAAGATAAAGAAGGATTGTCTTAATTGCCATGTATATGTAGAACCTCCGTTGACCCATATGATGTATTGGTTTTTATACTGTTTTTATACTGTATGAAGATGCTTCAATGAACAATATGATTTAAACAAGCAATGTCTGTCTTAATAATGATGCTAAACGTTTCACTTAAATAAGGTTTAACAAATGCATTATGTCCTGAGTCCCAAGTTTAAAAATGTCAGCCATTAGCAAGGGAAAACTAGTTTATGTAATACTAAGATAAATTTGGAAGGTCTTTTGGAATATCATTGGCATGTTTGCCTTTGCGTAGGCGTAACACCCCTATCAGAGAAAATGTTAACCATCTGGTCTATACTGAGAATAGTGCTTCGTATGAAAGCCGTGCCCCGTTAAGCCAGTCTATAGCGCAGCGGGCTGTCCGTCGAATCCAGTAGTTGTGTTAAGGAATCCCAGCAGCTCGGCCACATTTTGTTCTGGCGTTTCACAAAAGGCAATACTACAAGCGTCATTTGAATTGCACCAATGAGTTTACAGGATATGAAAAGCAGTTAGTTGCTTTGGTCGACCGTTGTTAAAAGTACTGATTTGAGAAAGCCAGGAAATACATAGGTCCATTGTGACTTGACTACCGTGATATGACTAAATTAATGTCGAAAACGCCTTTAAACCCCACCCAATATAATTGGTAATGGGACTTTATGACCAGCTGATATCAGCATGCTCTACTGAGCATGTTAACTTACGAAGGTCGATTTTCGTGTGACGTGATCAATATTCCCTATTCATCACCTTCATAAGGAATCCGCCGTGTTCGAGTGGGATTTTATACCGGGCGTCCCGGTTTCGATCCCGAGTCGTTGCACGACGGTCATGGTGGAGTGCCCTAGGGCAAGGAATATTTCCTAGCCTAGAACTGGTTTGGTTTGTGTACCCAGGGATCATGAATAAGTAAACTGTCGGCGTGATATAATTGAAATAAGGTTGAAAACGTCGTTAAATCCAACTAAACGAAATTGAATTAAAATATCTTCCTCAGAAACCGATCGGTTGCGGGAAAGTAACGACGTATTACACAATCTGGTCGTAAACCATCTGCTGAGTCACAACTCGAACGACACCTCGATACCACCGTATACACACCCGGATCTGCAAACGCTGATCGACTTGATTAATAATGTTTTCCACAGAAAGCGGTCTGTACTGCACGTAACCAGCGTGAACACAACAATTAATGAAGGTAGGATTTTTTGTTTTGTTTTACTTTTATAACGACAACAAATGATCAAATAAAATACAATAATCTGACATTAAAAAAGTACCGGAGAAGGACATTAACAGTTTTTCTTCCTTATCAATAATCAGTTAATTATTTTTCACGTGAACACAGTTATAGCTGAAGGTAATGGTTTTTCTTTGGGTTTTTTATTTTCGACAAGTACAAGCATATATTTACAATGAAATAGTACCGGGATGTGGAATTATACTTTTGTGCAAGTTCTTTTTTGTCAATAATTATTAAATCATAGTAATAGCCGAAGGTAATGATTTTTATTTAGTTCTATTTTAATTTCGACAGGTGCGAGCATATCTCACAAAGAAATAGTAAAAAGTATACTTTTGTGCAATTTACTTCTTTTATAATATTGATTAAATTATTTGTAGGTGAAGACCCGAGGGTCTCCTGGAGGAGCAAAATCAAACAAGGAAATATCTCTCTCTCGAATGATAGCTATTCACTGACCGTCATGAATACCGGTCTTTATTTCATCTCCACCCAGGTAAAATTCCGTGCAAGCGTCTTCAACAACAATACCAGGTAGGAACAAGCGTTTCTTTTCAAAATGTTATCACAGTCGCGTTCATTGGTGGAGTGCCCTTTGGCAAGGCACATTTTCTAGCCTTGTACTCGTTTGTTCACCCAGGGATCATAAATAAAGTGAGCTGTTGCCGTAATATAACTAAAATAATGTTAAAAACAGCATAAAACTCCAATAAATCACATCAAAATTGTATAAGACATGTTAGATGATTGGTTTGAGTTTAAAGAGTTTCAGTAGTAAAGGTGCTGAACCCCAGATTATAGATAGTATAGTCAAAGTTTTAAAAATGTTCAAAAGTTGTCTTGAACTATTAGAATCATAATTCTGGGATAAAATTAGAGTAACCAATTCTGGGATAAAATTAGAGTAACCAATTCGCTTTCGAGTACAATAAACATCTAAATATTGATCGTTTATGCTTCATTTTTACTGGGTAGTTTATTGTTTTGACTTTCAATTGACTGTATTCAATATTTGCTGCCAAAATAGTTTTGAACTACTTATTATTTACTTTTTCGTCACTATGAGCACTATTTGCAGATGTTTCAACATTTTAAAATGTTGATCTCTTTTTGAAATTATCATGTGTTTTCCATCTCACAAATTAGCAAAACAAAACATCCCGAGGGAAACTGGTTTCTTTTCTAGATAAATGCATATTGTTGACCTCATTGGAATACAAGTAATACCAGTAGTAACAATGACTTAAACCTATCCAATATACAGACGACATTTGACGCACATGCAGCAGAGGACTTTTAAAAAGTAATTGGCAAAAGGATTTTCCTATTCCTTTTAATACAAGGATTTTAAGTCTATTAACAATTCGTCCAAATAGTATCATCACGATCTGACGCACAATGCGGGGTGAATATTTACAAACAGTGTTCTTATTTGATCAGTCAGTGCCACATCAAACGACTACACTTACTAGGGTAACCTTTTGCAAAATGAAAAGAAAACTTGAAATTCAGGGTATGTACGATCAAATTGCATACATACACTAGAAAGAAGTTGACTTTTTGGTCAAAACAATCCATTGCAATGGGCTTACAATGGGCTTCCAATAGGTTTCCAAGGGGCTTCCAGTGGGCTTCCAAAATACTTTAAAGCATAGATGACTACCAGTAAAGAGCATCCTGATCATACTGACACTGATGTCTGATTGAAATATCCCAGGCCGCGAAACTAGACAAGCCTGAAATTAGTATCTGAGGTCAGAAATAAATGGCATAACTCTAAATATGACTTCTCATTGTTCAATTTCGAGAATGAATTTGGTTCTGATCAACCTGATACCTCAGCACATAGAGTTTACTTTTATAGGTTTGGAACACAGGCTGATGTCCCTAATGTTGTTATTTTTTGAGAAGTGAATACAACTCATTTATCACACAAATCCTCTCTAGGACTGTTAAGATGCCATTACATAAATCTTGTTACATAAATCACTTCAGGTGATAAAAAGAAGATCTCATTCATGTTTATTTATTAGTTAAATATGCACGCGACGTATTATCTTAGTAAACTCGTTTAATAAAAGTGATAATAAAAAACACTCATGAAATATCCACTATGTATATCTTTTCTCGACTAGGGATGCAACGGTACAGTTCTACCTGGGAACGTTGAGACAGGGTCAGCAATCGCATGTTGACGACTACAAGAAAAGATACGTGTTTAGCGAAAGGAACACTGAACACGACGCCATCTTGCACACGATGAGTAGGTTAGAAACGGGCGATAACCTTATCATCCGATTTCCCAGCAGCCAGAAGTCGTACCTCGCATCCGAACGTGGTGCTCACAGGATCAGTATTTTTGAATTGTAGAAGCTCCACTTTCTACGTCACTGTTCAATCAACATCATTAAAACCAGACCTTAACTTTGCCTGCTCGTATATACGTATGTTGGCCGCCTCATACCGGTAGTCTCAAAAAGATATTTGCATTATTCTTCGCCTATATAATCGTTATGTACATGTATAAACAAAATGGGTATAACCCATATAAATATACGAGATAGTGAAGCGATGGTTGTCAAATGTTTCGATTAGATAGACCTGAGTGTTTGTAGTATATCTTTCGATTCGACAAATAAACAAGTAACTGTTCATGACTAGCTCTGTCTATAGGGTCAATTCGAGACAACCTTGTATTCGATGTCGTCAAATGTAATGTACGGACAGCAAAGTTTTGTTATCTGATTAAAATGAGATAACTGTATACTAAGAGGTAAAAATACAGCTTAACTCTGGCATGAATAAGGTCACTTTTACATGGAGTTAAAAGTTGACGTTTCATATACCCGAGTCAAACAGTTATCTAAAACACTATTCAAAAGTACGGATGTTTTGTTGCACTTTCTGACGCCTCTCTATTTGACTTATGAAAACATTGAGTAAAAAGATGAAATTGCCTATAATGAGCAATTATCCTTTCAAACAATGTTTTCAACCTTATTTGATATTTAAAATTTCATTTATTGAGATATTTCACATTTGTATCATTATGTTTAAATTCGTCTGGTGTATATTTGATGTATGTGAGAGAAGGTTGATCTGAAACGACACTGTTCAACTTGTATTTTTCCCTAACAGACGGGCTCACTTGATTAGGTTTAAATGAAAACGATCATTTCCCTCACGAAGGAGATCGAGTCTTCCAACAAATCTGTGATATTTTTTATATTTTTATACACACATTTTTTATCTTTTATATTGTATTATTTAGTTCAGATTTAATGTTATATCATACACAGAGCATATTTCTTAATTATTTTACATTCTAATTCTACTAACTAAAATATTTCAATATTAGATTCGTCATATTTCGTAAATTTAAAACGGTTATTTGTTTCATAAGGACCTTTTAGTATTTACTTTACATGAAATAAGCCGTTGATGCGCCATAAACATAATCCATTCAATCATACATTACTGGTTTGATTGCAAAAGCTTTTAATCTACAACTTACATGAAGATGTAATTTCGATTAACTGTTTTCAGGAGTTTTTCTTATAAGGTAAGATTAGCTATAACCCTTCAAGGTAACTATGTTACCTTAGTTCGATGTCAAAAGTTAATATGTTAATTTGGGCATAGAGATGCTCGGGCTAACAAGACATCACTCGGTCTTTACTATATTTGTAAAGAATATTTACTTTCAAACCTAGTAGTTCAGAAACCACATCAGAATTGGGAGTTTGGTAAAAATCAAAAGATTATTCATCATTTAATTACATATATTTTGATAGAAAAACACAGCTATATTATAGAAAAGACACACATATCTCTGTTATTTTTTCTCCGTTTTTTTTATACGTAATTGTATTGTTTTATTTATGTAATAAATATACACGTGCTTACAAATCAAACTATAAATGTTTTCTGCAAAAATGTACCAATGTGTTTAACTTGCTCAAGTTATTGTTCAAAAGATTGTACTAAGTGTTCCAGCTTATCTCACCAGAGCACTAAGTTCTCGTGGTGAGCCATTGTGATCAGTTACCTCCGTCGTCCATTCGTACGTCGTACGTTGTCCAGTCAAATTTTCTTCTCTAAAAATACTGGTCCAATTTCAAAATAACTTCAAATAATTCTTCCCTTTGTGTCTCTCATTAAAGTCTTAACCAAAAAGCTGAAGATTCAGAAAGAAGGAAAGTATTTGGCAAAAATGTCTTTGGTTGAACTTCTACAAAGATTATTCAAATTATTCTGATCCGTTGGAAATCATGGCACATAGGGGCCGGAGCTGGTTTCCTTTATATGTGTATAATAACAATTGTTTTAATAATCCTTTTGTCCAACATTACTGGCCGAATTTAAAAATGATTTGGCACAAATGTTCTTTAGGTGACCAAGTACGAAGAGTGTTCAAATTATTCGGATCCATTGGAAACCATGGCCGCGAGCGGATGGGGCTTGTTTTGTTGTATAGATGATGACACATTTAAAAAACATCTTGTACAAAAGCAATATCCCGATTAGAATATAAATTGGCACAGTTTTCCATGGGTATTTTTCTACACATATCGTTAATTGTTTTCCGATCTGTTGAAAAACATTGCCAGTAGGGGACTGAGCTTATTTCCCTTGTATGATCTTTAAATATATTCATGTCCAAACGTATAGGACTTATTTTAAAATACTATGGCACGCATGTTCCTTGGCACCAATAATGTTTACCTAATTTCGATACGTTGACAAGCATGTCCACCAGGGGGCGACGCTTGTTTTCCGTGATTGCATAGAGTAAGATCATTTAGAACCATTTAATTTCTATTAATGCAGGTGAGCGACTTAGGACCATCATGGTCAACTTGTGTACCTAGTATGTTATTACTTATAGTGAATGTACAATTGATACTGTGCCAATTTGTTTGACTAGCACTAATTATTGTTTATTATATTGTGCTGAGTGTTCCATTGTTTTTTTAAATTGCATTGCTCAAAGTGAACTGTCTGTTTCTGATCGCAGACAGGTTAACACATAATCTACTGTGTATGAGATCGTTGCTTTTAGTGAGACAGTTTCTGATCGCAGACAGGTTAATAAATAATCTGCTGTGTATGAGATCGTTGCTTTTAGTGACGGTTTCTGATTGCAGACAGGTTAACAAATAATCTACTGTGTATGAGATCGTTGCTTTAAGTGAGACTGTTTCTGATCGCAGACCTCCTATACTATGCTTTTATCAAAAAGTAGACTTTCTATATAATGTTTGTAATAATTGATGAAAGCTTTATTATTATCCGTTTGTTTCTACACGTGTAGACAACTATTTACATGTATTAAAGTTAAGTGTTAACTTATTTAAACATTCCGAATCATATTTTCAGCTTACATGTATATAAATAAGGCGCGATGTCTGCATCAAGGAGACTTACCCAGTACTCTTTACGTTTGTATAAAAAATGTAAATGGCAGAATCTGCTCATCTCGGGATTCCAACCCGGTACGAGAGGCTGAAGCTTTTTAAAACAATGCACCGTTGTCCCCTAACATATAAATAATGATAAGCATATCGATGCTATCTGATTTAATTATACACGTTTAGTCCCCCAACTCGTTCTGTCATAGTTTAGAGAACATAATCAGAAAAGAGGATTAGCTGGTTCTTTAATATTCTCATATGCACTTAGGATGTTTTACTTAATGTCCACCTTAATAGTCCCTCTCAATATACATGTTCTTGTCTACTTTTTAAAAGTCATTCACAGTTGTGTCGATGTCGATGGATATGCTTGAATGCTATTAAATGAATCGGAGAAGTTTGTACCACTGATTCATTTTGTCAAGATATTCATTTCTATAATAATTCATTATTACTTATGATGAAAATGAGCACTTGTTTTTGTTATCTGATGATGATTTTTGTTGAATTTGAAATAAATATTTGTTGAACTAATCGATTTATATGTTACAAAATAACACGTGTTTTCAGATAACTGAATTTAATCCTCCGCTTTGGTAATGAAACATGAAACCCGCATTGAAGAGTAAAGAAGGGTTATAGCTTCTGAGTACAGCTTTGAGTGCCCTTAAGCAATGCACATTTCTTAGCATTGAACTGGTTTGTTAATCAAGAATCATGAATGAAAAAAGAGTCGCCGTTATATAATAGAAGTAATGTTGAAAACAACGTAAACAACACAATAAACCACCGCTGATTTAGTACCAGGATTATTGACTATAGTCAAAACACGATTGGTGGTATCGTGAACGCAGGGAAAAACTATCAACGTCACTTTCATGATCCAGGTTATAAATGTATTAGGTTGCATCATTCTTGATTGATATCGCCTTGTGTGCATGAAGTCGTGGGTTCGATCCCCGGCTGGGTCATACAAAATACTTTAGGAACGGTAGAAGTGGCTGCCCTCCTTGGCGCTCAGGGCTGAGGGGACAACATTACGTTGGACCAGTAGAACTGGTAACCTACCCAGGAAATCCCGTGATATAAATTAAAACACCACAAACAATCAATCAATCCACATGATTGCATATACCTTTTAAGTGGACAGTGGGGTCCAGTTTAGACAACACGTGTGTTATGTATACAATTATGTGTTATTCGGAATGCCTTCCCTCGACTACGTGGATGGGATAAGATGTGTTGAATAGAAACACGTCGAACATGTCGTGAGGTTGGTTTCCATCATATATTCCAACATGCGACACATCTGCGGCAGAGTACTTTGAAAACATATTGAAAACAACTTTAACATCGCATTAACACCAACCATGATTTATTGAAAATATTTGAAAACAAATGTGTTGACACAAGGAGAACTTGCTCATTCCTCCTATTGTGGTAATGGTTTCAAAGGTTGTATCTTGCGTATGCGTCAAAATGCGTCTGTATGGGATGTAAGGTTGAGGGATGGGGGAGCTAGACAGATGTAAATTGCCAACGCTGTAGTAACAGGACACAGTGACGTAAACACCATTCAGACAATGTATCAACAATTTGTCAGTCACATATCGGCGGCCAGTTTACCTATCCATATGAGTCCTGGTTTTCTCATACCAGTACTCCACACAACAGACTTTCCAAGCATTTGGCTGCTTTTCCACATAAACTGTTAGCCCATTGGTGTGAAACGATTTACGCTTGTCAATGTCAAAAAGAATGTTGGCCGAGCTTCGGGCTCGAACTCATAACCCCTGGATTTACAGCCGTCGTCGCTACCGACTGGGCTACTTGGGCTCGGACAAATATGTGTAGTAATACAAGTAGAGGCATATACAATAAAACCTCTCCAGCGCAACATCTGACCAAATCAAAGAAACTAAGCTGTTAAGAAAGGTGTCGCTGTAGTATAAAGATTATTCAATCCCCTAATTGAAATGTTTGTTGAAATATCTAAATAAGACAACGTAAGACAGTGTGAAATTGTTTGTCAGGGGTAGTTTCGTCGCTTCCTGTAAATGGTTTTCTGTGTTTTCTACCAATGTTTCCACGAAAGTGGAACTAATCTTCACGAAAGTGAAACCTGTGTGTTTTTCCGTTTATAAATTTGTTTGGTTAGTTCAAAGAATAACCTTAAACAAAATCATATTTTGTATCACTATAAAAGATTAGTTGTACTCCATACGACGGATTGGCCCGATGGTTCAATAGTTACTACGCTCGCCTGTCAATTTGTTCTTGAAGTTGTTGCTCGTCAGACAAGGCAGACTGTTTAGGAGGTGTTTCGCATATACAGCAATGCTGCAGCAGACAACTTTAAATAAATCCAGACATTGTCGCAATGTTTTTTCAAAATCCGTCTGCTGCAGAAGCGTCAGAAACGGTTTGGATGTTCGTATGTTTTCAGAAGTTACACAGTATAGACATAAATGCGAGAGGCGAAATGCATTTCCATGGTCGTCATCATATAAATCGAGTATTGAAGTAAACGTAATGGGACTTCGGGTGCGGGAGTTCACGTGTTCGATCACCGTCCCGGTCATATAAAATACTTTGAAAATGGTAGTACTTCTCAGGGTTGTGGGGTTAGCGTTACGACTTACTGGCCGGTGTCAGGATAAATGGACCAGTAGTACTGGCGTACAACACCAAACCATCAAGTGATTCGGCTACAGTCAGAGTGTAACGTAACTCAAATTCATAGCCACTGCTTTACTGAAAATAGGCGAACAGTGAGGACGGCATGCGAACGAACAGAGATATGTTGAGTATATGCGAACGAACCGAGATATGGTGATTGTATGCGAACGAACAGAGATATGGTGATTGTGTGCGAACGAATAGAGATATGATGATTGTTTGCAAACGAACCGAGATATGGTGATTGTATGCGAACAATCAGAGATATGATGACTGCGAGCGAACGAAAATATATATGGTGATTGTGTGCGAACGAACAAAAACCTATTGATTGCGTGCAAACTAACAGAACTTTGATGATTATGTATGACCGAACTGGTTAGATTCAGTCCTTTCAAACTATGTGGTGCACTTAGTCCCGACTTCGCATGATAAAAGCCTTTTCTCATATTAGTTTTATATCCAGTGTCTGCACATTAGTCAGTATATGTTCTGCTGATTTGATTGGAGTTTAACGTCCTTTTTCAACACTGATTACTTACCCAGGAATCGCAGTGATATAACTGAAAACATGTTGAAAGAAGCGTAAAGCAACAATCAATAAAGCATTCGTCGAAGAGGATTGTCACTAGTCACACTTAGTTATTGTAAGAAAGAGATCAATGGCCGTGCAGAGGTTCGAATCCCGACCTCTGAATTGAAAGCGACTCGTCATTACATACTGAGCTAAGGAGGATCTGTTTACGTTATGGAAGATCATAACAAACTGTTTTCCATACATGAATAGAAAATAGGTGTCAAGGTTTAAAATTCAATTGTATGGCTCTTACATGTCGCCTAAAAAGCGGTTAACCCTTTCCAGACATATTAAAGACGTTTAATGACGCCTCTGAAAGCAGTCACCTTTTGAAAACAAAATGAGCAATTTCTCCTTTTGTTACAATGTTTTCAAATTTAGTCTATGGTTCAACTAAAGTCGTCTGCTGCTAAATGTGTTGTACATGTTTGTGAGAAAGGGTTATTCGTGTATTCGTGCCCTGCGATTTGCTCTCTTATTGATTCTCTGCAACGTGATCATATTAACATAATTTGAGGGAGGTTCTGATGACACTGTGCGGATGCACAGACTCGCCTATATTTTCACTGTACATTCGAACCTATGCTAAAGACCACCTTTGAATAGCAAGTCCGTCTCTATAGCGACGATACTTATCGTTTCTCAAATACTTATTTTCTGTTTAAATAACCCTGCAATTAAAGTACAACTGTGAACAAAGACCATGGGTGGTCTTTAAACGCAGGTTTGAATGTATACGTAGATGCAGTAAGACTCAAAATCTCTAGACGCAGCTCTAGTTATTTATATTGCTTTTTCACATTATCGATTTAAAAGAATCAAAATAACAAGTAATCTATTTTAACATTGAGGTGAAGGTTGTTTATATCTTTATTGGAATTCAGCAGAGGAACTGTAAAGAAAATATTTTGATTTTGACAGAGCAATTGGACCAAAATGTGGTTTTCAATAGAATCATTAAATGTGACCATGATCTCGGTAATATTTGATGTGTACATGTACATACAGCGAAATCTACGCATAGGGTATAGATTTAAATAATTTTTAAATTTAAGAATTTTACTTTAGTGGCGATTCCTTAAATCTGCTTACCTCTGTATTTGATTCTACACTTTTAACAGGCATCTCTTGGTACATGTACGTGGAAATGAATAATTGAAAAATTCCACTTTCATCCGTTTCTAGGTCAGAGTGCGAGAGTTTACAAAATAAACTTCTTCCTTTTATTTCAATTTAAATCGACAAATTCCAGTTATCAATGTTCTCAATTACAATTGACACGAGAGAGTAAATAATTTTAACTTAAATGATGTTGAAAACGGCAATATTTTTCTAGCCTAGTGCTGAATTGTTTACCCAGGGATCATGGATAAGTGAACTGTCACCGTGATATAACTGAAATAATGTTGAAAGCGGCGTAAATTCCCAATAAAATAAAATAACGAGTCATAACGTTCCTGGTTTAATATTTTTTTTTTACTGAATAAGTGTCATGCAAACTTTCTCAAATACAATATGTTTGCAGTGATCGACTTTAATAACATCTAGGTAATAACACTCCTTTAGAGGAACGAATGATTCTTTTTTGTTTTATTTAGGTTTTACGCCGTTTTCAACATTATTTCAGTTATGTCATGGCGACAGTTCACATGTTCATGATCCCTGGGTAAACAAATCACTACTAGGCAAGGAAATGTGCCTTGTCCAAGGGCACTCCACCATGACCGTCATGCCGCAATTGGAGATCGAATCCGGGATGCCCGGTTTCAAATCCCCGAGGCTAACCACTCGACCGTATGATTATTGAATAAAACATTGTGACAAGGTGAGAAGTTACTGATTATGAGCATGTCTTCTTTCGCCACACTGTTTTCAAAATTCGATTGCTGCAGAGGCGCGTCAGAAAGCGTCTGTATGGGGGAAATCCCTTGATTAAGACGTTCGTTACCTCTATGGAGAAAACGGCACTTAACCCTTTCCCACCTATACATGTAGACGCATTTTGAAAACATCGTGACAAAGGTTGAAATTGCTCAAACACGAGCAATTTCTCTTTTTGCCACAAAGTTTCCACTTTTTGTCAGTATTTAAACATACAATTATAGAGATTTTCCATATTTTTGATTAGACATTTTCAAAGTCGTCTGCTGCAGATTTGTTCGAAAGGGTTAAACTGTATATAAAGCAAACATATTTGTTTGTTTCAGACACATGAATTCAACGTTGAAGTACTCTTAGCATATAAAATCAGGTAAGTAATAAGCGGTAGCCGTATATCGGATTAAATAGATAGCTGCGTCATAACGAAATTATTTTACATAGAAATAAAAAAGGACTGATCAATCTTCCTGGTTTTCTATTTTTTCCACTGATTTAATGTCGTGTGAACATAACTATTAAGGCTTTCTCAAATACACTTTATTTAATTCAATTTAAACTTATCTATTTTACATCGATTGTGAAACAAGCTTTAAGCTTATATTAATCATGCTCGATGGCTGCTCCATGGAGACATTACCAGGACACGCGCCGTTTGTGTAGAATAAACCAAAAGGCAAGAACCCGCTCGTCACGGGATTCGAAAGGTACGAGAGGCCGACGCTGTATCACTGTATTTCACACAATACATTTGCAGTCGACGACTTTAATAACATCTAGGAAAAATATAAAACATTTCTTTAGATAAAAGTATTATTATTGAATAAAGTTTAAAACGGAAGTTTCTCAATGTGAGGAATTTCTTCTTTTGCCACACTGTTTTCAAATTTCGTTCGCTGCAGAGGCCCGTGAGAAAGCGTCTGTAAGTGGGAAAGCATAAACAGACATCCCGCGTTTCGGACGTCCGTTACCTCTATGTAAAAAACGGCATTTAACCCTTTCCCAGATATAGACGCATTTTGACGCGTCTAAAGCCACAGATGCCAGTCTCGTTTCAAATCTAAAAATAGCATTTGACTATATATTGACAAGTTATATTTCCTTTTCTACGGCCCGGGACATCAATGGGGTTTTTAATTATTCGGCATATTTTGTTGTATTAATTTATTACAAAGCGCCTTATACAGCATTTCAAATGTGTACAAGAGAGAAAAAAGAAATTTCCTTTCGAAATTAGCGTAGTTTTGTGCTTTTATTAAAATATCTTAACAGTTATATCAAATGTTCATGTTAAATGTGTTCTTTATTGAGAATATAGCCGAAGAAAAAGATTTTCAGCGCGCCACTCCTGAATACAGATTACTCTCCGTGTTTTATAGCTGTGAAATAAGTAATGTACAACTCCGTATTAAAATTACATGACACTTCCTAAAAATGGAAACGAGGAATCCGCTGTGGTCGAGTGGTTAGCGTCGGGGATTTGAAACCGGGTGTCCCGGGTTCGATCCCCAGTCGCGGCACAACGGTCATGGTGGAGTGCCCCTGGGCAAGGCACATTTTCTAGCCTACTACTGGTTTGTTTACCCAGGGATCATGAATAAGTGAACTGTCGCCGTGATATAACTGAAATAATGTTGAAAGCGGCGTAAAATCCCAATAAAATAAATAAATAAAATAAATTAAAAATGGAAAAATCGGATTAACGAGTTCTTACTCAGACCTCACGCATCTCAGTGATGTCCCCGAGCAGTAGTTTTACATTTAACTATATCTTGCATATAATTACATTAACTCTAATAACATTTGGTACATAACTTGCGTTGACTGTAACATCTTTGAAAATAATAATTCCACGCGAATATCTTAAGGTAAATTACAGCCATTGTGATCAGAAAAAGTGGCCGTTGAAAAGGAAATGTGCCTTATCAATATATAGTCAAATGCTATTTTTTTTTATTTTAAATGAGACTGGCACCTGTGTCTAAACAGACATTCTCAAAAAACATCGTGAAAAAAGGTGAAATTGCTTAAAGCACGAGCAATTTCTCCTTATGGCACAATGTTTTCAACTTTGTTCAGTAAGTTAGCTACACTAATAAAGATTTTTCATAATTTTTAGTAGAAATTTTCAAATTCGTCTGCTGCAAATCTGTTATAAGTGGGAAAGGGTTAACACCCTAGCTAAGATCTCTATTAACGTTATTCCCAGATGTACAGACTATACGTCTTCAACTTTTTCCTTGTAATCTGTTTAACGCCGTTTTCAACAATTCTTCAGTTATATAATGGTACATTACTAGTACTACTGGTCCATTTATACCGACACCAGCCAGTCAGTCTTGGGACCCTAAAGGTGGAGTCAATACTACAATAGTATACGTCTGTGACCATTATGACCTGACGGGGGACCAAAGCCGCGAAATGGACACTTTACCTTAAATCACGAATCACGATAACTTGTTAATTTGATATAGAGGATATTTCATGGTTGTTGATTTATTATCACGTGTAATAAACCAGTTAACTAAGATGATATGCCTCGAGCCTAGGCTAGCGTCATATTCAGCTTAGTTAACGAGTTTATTAAAAGTGATAGTAGATTAACACGAATGAGATATGTACATGAAATTTGCCTGTTTTGGCGCAAACGTGACTAATGTTGTATAACGTCAAACCGCTGACGTGACGTCTTTTTCATAGTTTTGGTTTCCGCGTTGTAACAAAAAACTTGAGCGTAAGACTAGAAACACAACTAGTAGTGTCATATGCTATCTACGTAATGGGAATTTTACACTCCAAGAGAGGGCTTATGTGATAACATTTATTTATGAATTGTTTTTAGCTAATTTGAACATGCACCACTATCCCACGGATCATTCTAACTACTCAAATGCCTTCAATCAAACATTGCTAAACATTCAAGCCTTTGCTAAAAGACCACCTTTATTAAACAATACCCTGCATATAGCAACAACACTTTTAATTTCCTAATTACTCATTTTCTGCATAGATTACCCTGTAATTAAATACTGCCTGTGAACAGAGACCATATTGTTCTCTTCCCATACATGGTCTTTAAACACAGGTTGGATTGTATTTAATCGTGTTTATGCCTGGGAAAAAACACGCGGCTCAAGAAGTCTTATGTCAAACATCATAAGGAAAAGCCGAGATAAAATTCGAACCGAAGTAGCCTTGGATCGACAGCCTTTAACTTTACATACTAAGATATAGAGGCTCAACTGAGAATCGACATGACTTGATGTATATTACGAACATTTTCAATACACTCCGACTCCAAATTAATAATTTTACGTTTCAAGGGAGAACACTCATGCTTTGCGGTTGTGTTATTTAAGCTTAATCACAGCCCTTACAAATGTCTCAAACAAAAATCTATTGAATACATATATCGCCCTTTGATTGTAGGGTTTAACGAGGAAGTTGTGTATTAAAATTGGCAGTTTATCAAGAGTTGTGCATAAATCTTATTCAATGCAGATATAAATCGGGTATGGTGTAAATCGTATAGAACTAATGATTCGTGATTAAATGTTAACATTTATAACAAAATATATTGACACAGAACCCGATGAATTCAAACTCACGACAGAATCACCCGTGGTTTTTCAACAAGTTGTTAAACATGTTCTTTGCTAAATATTAATACACAAGTAGCCGGCAACACATACTAAGATCAGATTTCACAGAAGTTCAGGCTGATCTTTATTTAAATCTAGCTTAACCCTGTTCTACTTGAAGACGCTTTCTGACGACAAAGCAGCAAACAACTATTGATAAAGCAAGCAAAAAGAGAAGTTGCTTATACTTCAATATAGAGAGTTTTCATACTTTTTGTCTAGATGTGCCGAATGTCGTCTGCTACAGATTGTTTATTTATGGGAGAGGGTTAAATGTTGTTTGCTACAGATTGTTTATTTGCGGGAGAGGGTTAAATGTCATCTGCTACAGATGGTTTATTTGTGGGAGAGGGTTAAATGTTGTCTGCTACAGATGGTTTATTTGTGGGAGAGAGTTAAATGTCGTCTGCTACAGATGGTTTATTTGTAGGAATGGGTTAAATGTCATCTGCTACAGATGGTTTATTTGTGGGAGAGTGTTAAATGTCGTCTGCTACAGATGGTTTATTTGTGGGAGAGGGTTAAATGTTGTCTGCATCAGATTGGTTATTTGTGGGAAAGGGTTAAATGTCGTCTGCTACAGATGGTTTATTTGTGGGAGAGGGCTAAATTTCATCTGCTACAGATTGTTTATTTGTGGGAGAGGGTTACATGTTGTTTTCTACAGATTGTTTATTTGTGGGAGAGGGTTAAATGTCGTCTGCTACAGATGGTTTATTTGTGGGAGAGGGTTAAATGTCGTCTGCTACAGATGGTTTATTTGTGGAAGAGGGTTAAATGTCGTCTGCTACAGATTGTTTATTTGTGAGAGCGTGTAAAATGTTGTCGAGAACAGATTGTTTATTTTTGGGAGAGGGTTAAATGACGTCTGCTACAGATTTTTTTGTTTGAGGAGAGGGTTAAATGTCATCTGCTACAGATGGTTTATTTGTGGAAGAGGGTTAAATGTCGTCTGCTTCAGATAGTTTATTTGTAAGAGCGGGTAAAATGTTGTCTTCTACAGATGGTTTATTTGTAGGAGAGGGTTTAATGTCGTCTGCTACAGATGGTTTATTTGTGAGAGAGGGTTAAATGTCGTCTGCTACATATTTTTTTATTTGTGGGAGAGGGTTAAATGTCGTCTGCTACATATTTTGTATTTGTGGGAGAGCGTTAAATGTCGTCTGCTACATATTTTTTATTTGTGGGAGAGGGTTAAATGTCGTCTGCTACATATGGTTTATTTGTGGGAGAGGGTTGAATGTCGTCTGCTACAGATTGTTTATTTGTGGGAGAGGGTTAAATGTCCTCTGCTACAGATTATTTATCTTTGGGAGAGGGTTAAATGTTGTCTGCTTCAGATGGTTTATTTGTGAGAGCGGGTAAAATGTCGTACATAACAGGACAAGATGTAACGTTTTCAATCGAGAACAGAAGAAGGTGTATTTTAGAAATCGCCAATTGTAGGTCAAGTGCTCACACCATAAAGTTACCACTAGTGATGCATGCTTGCTGAATATGTACATGCAACTGGTTTCAAGTCGCGGGTGAAAGTGGCATATATACGTATCCCACCCATCGCTGGATTTGGAGTCCCGGTAGAGACGCGAGCTGTCCACCCAGGACATAACAAAAATCGAAATCAACATGTGGTATTTACTATCAGTGAAGATAATGATCATCGAGCACATCTGCGTAGTCTGATCTGACTCTCACTATTCGCTATTTAGAAGATGTCTGAAGAAACTTTTATATAACAGTACCCATTAATTAGAGCCGGCCCGTGAGAAAACAACACTTATGGCCTCTTCGTAATGTATCGACCTAGATCAACCAGCACAGTCCGCGTAGACTGATCCGGGCCGACACATTCCGTCTCATAGGAATACAGATATAGAGGAATGATTCCTGAAACAGAAAATCTCACGAGGCGAAAAGTGTTTAGCCGGGTAAGTCTTCGCGGCATGCTTAGGCTGATCCAGGTCGATACTTTACGCCGAGTCCGCAATGTTGGTTTTCCCGTGGAACGGCTCATTTAGAGAAGGAAGTGTAATCATACAGTATTGCGCACGACGTCGAACAATTAGGGTGATTATTCCGTTTATTTATAGATTTGTAACATGTCACGAGAGAACGAAGATTAACAGGTTTTGAAAATAATAACAAATGAATACGATCAATTTACAATGCAGTACAATAAACTTCATTGCATACAAACTACAAGTTGTATAGCATGTTTAAACAAACAAAAAATCATAACAAAGACATTATATAATCGAGTTATGGTTGTTATCGTTCTGTTTAACCCTTTCCTACCTGCAGACGCATTTTGACGCAATAGCAGTAGACATCTTTTGAAAACATTGTGACCAAAGGTGAAATTGCTGATGATGAGCAATTTCTCCTTTGGCCACAATGTTTTCAACTTTATTTAACAAATCAGCTATCTTTTATGGACATTTTTCAGGATTATTTCACTACGTTTTCAAAGTCGTCTGCTGCAGATTTATTGTATGTGGGTTAAGTATTTCTGATTTTATAAAGGACTAGATAATATTGATATGTTTTGACGGATTAATCCTTTCCCACATTCACAAGCAGACAACTATTGAAAACAATGTAACAATATCGAGACGAGCAATTTCTACTTTTGTCACAATGCTTTTAACTCTATTCAATAATTATACTTTCATTTAGCTTGGGATTATCCATTGTAGAACAAATATGTTATCAATTTCTTCTGCTTCAAAAAAAGGGGTTTTAAGAACGATTTTGCACTCAATGTTTCGATTGTCGGTATTTCGCGTTGAGTCATTTAACTCGTTAACAAAGTAACCCTTTCCATGTTGAAAATTATACCACTCCATTATTTTGTAAAACGGGACGTTTGGTAAAAATTAATGTCTATGTGGCAAACAATGAAGATTTCAGGACAGACAACTCATTACGAGCTGTTTCACCTGAATCAGTATTGTTTAAAAAAAACATATTATTGGGTTTGGCAGCGAAAGAGTTCAATGACGTTTTACAAGTGTAAAATTACTTGTTATTGTTTTTCTGCTATGTAATTAGTTGGACTAATTCCTTGTCTTTTGAACAAGTCTTTACACTTGTGACGTTGTTTGAACTGTGACTGACTGCAATAGGCCTACGGACTTTTGGTGTCTGTCGTATTGCTTACCCGGTTCCCTTAGCGCCAATGCGAGCAGCCATTATTAGCATTGTTAAAGCCTGTGGTATGACCCGTCCGGGTATCGAACCCGCGACCTTCCACACACTAGGCAGACGCTCTACCACTACAACCCCGAGGGTCATAGCCTGAAATGACCATGAAGGAACAAAGGTTTGATCTGACCGTCGCTAGCCACAAAATCCCGAATGTATGTCTTTGTAAAACGTGACCAAATTATACTGCACACCTGCTAGCTCTGTCATATTTGATCTCACAGACATGGCAAGATATATTATCATTACTAGATACGAAGTAGTATGAGTAATGCTTGTGTTTACTTTTTGTAATTGGTCGATTCAACAAGTTGTTCATACAGGCTGTAAAACACGGATAGTAATACGCGCTCTGTTAGGGCACCGGTCAGGGGGGAGTGATTGCTGTAATATATACAGTATTTTCAGCGGATCACACAGCGCTATCAAAGGATGCATATGTTGGTCAGATGATAGATGGCTAGGCGTTTCGCGTTGATAATCCCGTTATATATATATATATATATACGAAGCATATAATGTATTAAGAATCGGTAGTCGGTCGGCAATTCGCTCTTCTGCCCGTAAACGCCTCTGTTCTAGTAACATATTAAAACCTATAACTATTGGAATCTATTCTGATGCTTCAAGTAAATATATAGAAGACATATGGAACAATGCTCGTCATGCTAAAAACAGGGGAGACAATGTACCACTGTTTAAGCCATACTAATTGTTGACTAATTTGATTGTTATCTGCTCTTGCTATCATTTTGCTAATTGGCGGAAATTACCGGACATTTGTGTAACATTCGGTATGTATACATCGATAGTGCTGCCGAAGGGCAGTAGAGAGATACACAGGGTACTTCAACATGGGATTATAGGGTAATAAAACTAGGGTGTTATGATATCGATTTTTTTTAATCAATTTACCAACAAATAAATTACCAACAAATAATCGAGCCGGTTTTTTCATCATTATCAATTTCATAATACATGTACATTGTTAAAAACATGGAGCCCTTTCTCTTTTATTATTCATAATGAAATAATACTGTCAATATAGTATATATAATTATTCGTTCCTCCATGAGTGTGTTACCTTTTTGCAATAGAGAGCATCAATGAACAAATTAGATCCATCAATTATGGTTTTATTTTGTTAAAAAAAAAGAGTCGAAAACAATGCAAAAAGAGTTCAAATGTCTCGTAGGCATGGAAATGTGGTGGGAAAAGGGTCATATTGCTGACAACTGCCAAATTAATTGTTTTCATATAGTATTTATATATATGATACTTCTGTAATTGACTTG
Source organism: Serripes groenlandicus (assembly GCA_031761405.1). NCBI lineage: Eukaryota > Metazoa > Mollusca > Bivalvia > Cardiida > Cardiidae > Serripes > Serripes groenlandicus. Next base: position 48,220,338 of record JASEVX010000008.1, read on the forward strand.
CATAAACAAAACGTTGAATAATATAAATAAAAAGAAACGCTGTCAAACTTAAAGAATACTTTTACATATTTGTAGCAGTTTTATTGGGATCATAATCGATAACAGAAATCAGAAATCGGTCAAGAAGAATACAATCTCGTTTTGAAACAACACACTCTGAACCAAAAGTATTATCATAATTAACTTATTCCTGTAAACTATTGTTAATACCTAGAAATATTTACTTAAAAGTCACAAGTATAAGTCTGCAAACATGAACATCTGGCTAAATTCACATTTGAGCCGTCTGCGATAAAACTTACATTGTGGACTCTGCGTGAAAGTATGGACCAGGATCAGCCTAGGCATGCGGCGCAGGCTTACCCGGATAGACACGTTTCGCCTCCTGTGGATTTTCTGTTTCAGGAATCATAACTCTATACCTCTATCCCCCTGAGACGGAATGTGTAGGCCCGGATCCGTCTGTGCAGACTGCACAGGCTGATCTGGATCGATACATTACGCAGAGGCCATTATGTTGGTTTTCTCACGTGACTGCTTAATTTTGAAAGTTTTTCTTGTAACAAATGCATGTAAGTACATATAGAAATAAGTAATCGAAAAGTGAACGCCGCTCATTCAAACACATTTTTTATTTGCGGACGTTTTAAAGACTGTTTATTTTAACCCCTATCCCGTACTAGATGATACAAACATAATTTTAAATTAGTGATGCAAATCAAAATAAAATAACGATAGCAATAGGTCTTCAATTGTGCGTTACGAAAGGATCATATTCCGACATAATAACGATAGCGTTACTTCAAATGCATGTTACGGTGGCTACTAAACACATATATTTAAAGATTCAACCCTTTATATCGACAACTATTTTGACAACTACTATTACATGCGCTAATAATAGGGGTCGAGAGTTTGAATCTCTTCTTCACCACCATTGAATAAGACAATAAACAATACATATTGCGACCAGTGTCCATAATCCTGCTACAACAGGTTTCATGTGTCTACACGGAAAAGTAGCCAGCTGCTCGGACAATGTTTGGTTGGAGATAAAGATAGCTAGGGTGAACGGTAAATACATTGATTAGAATTCCCCAAATGATATGCTTATAAAGGTAAGCATTGATCCCAAAGTACTGAGGTTCTTGTATGACGTGGCACGTTATAGTTAAAAATATATCGGCTAACCTTGAACCGCTTGATCTATTTGAAAATATTAATATTGTCAATACTTATATCAGATTTATATTTTGTCGAACGATCATTCAACTGAAACTAATTTAATTCGCTTCTAAGTAAATTTGAATGTGCTATTTCAATCCCTGACAACTGTGAAATCATTAGTAGAACCGTGGATTTTGTGGAGGTAAGAATACAGAATGTAAGTTAATAATGTTTGTAAAATATATTTACCTGTAGATAACATAAGCTGTACATAAATCATATTAACCTTAGACACATGACGCTGATAATTAATCGAAGAAAAATTTCATTTGATTTCAAACTGATAGTTCGATAATAAGATGTTAGCTGAAACAGAAAAATGAAAAATATATCTCATTATTTATTTTGCCTTTTTTTTTTAATTCCTCTATTTGACAGTTTTACACGATGTTTCTTGAATGTAACCCACTTTTTAAATGTACTTAATAATTCTAGTTTAGATATAATAGTATTGTGTTATCACATGTGATAAATACATTTATTATCTGGCTGGCTTTAATAGAATTTCATGTCACTTGTACCATTAATAAGGCATTTAAGATTAATTTCATCATACATATTCATATCCTATTTTCATTTCATTTATGTAAAAAAAGAATTATACATTTGGAGAATGCTAAAATAATTCACATTGTAAATGAATATATTTAAATTTAATTTTAATTCATAGTGACATTTTGTACTATTTTAACATGGGAAATATTATCAACAAAGATAGAAAAGTATTTTTGCATGAACGACTTGAGAAGATGCAGCTGGGGCCGTGTAAATGCATTCTTGTCCGATAATCTTAAAGCATATATATAACAAAAACTGGTTCCATGACCATGTATGTTACGATAACGCTTCGGTGGTGTAGTTGTTAGACATGTTATCGCTATAGCGAGACATCGAGGTTGCATAACCCGGATGGGTCATACCAAATACCTTTAAAAATATAATTGTGACCTACTACCTTGCTCACGACTTATACGCCGGTGTAAGATAAGCTTACCAATACTACTAGTAATTTAACTAGGAAACTCTACGATGTGACTTAAATATTGTTTAAAGCGGCATACACGACCATACAAAAAGTATGTGATAACGCCACTTTTAGCTTAACATAGCGCATTACAATGTAAAATGAATTATAACAGATGGAATAAACTTCACTTTCTAGAAAAATCGAATATAAATGGCTGAATTCGACCAGTTCCGTCGCATTGGTGAAGGCCAGAACATGGGGTCCTTGCTCGAATGCAATAATTCAAAAAGCAGTTATTGTTCCGTTTATGGAGATGGGCCTGGTAAAAGAACACAACACTTGCGCCAACTCAGTACTTTGGCAAAGACGCTAGTGTTATACGGAACCTTATCCTTCTTGATCTGCATGCTGATTGCAGTTATCATCTTACTCGCAGTACCTAGGTACGAAACAGTACAACCACTACCACCCGTAGAACTGAATCAAACCTGCCTGGATTGTAAAACGTTAACCGAGATAGTTGACAACTGGGCGTGGCAAGGTATATCCGAAGACAAACAAACGGGTCAATGTTGCTTCATCAGCGAAATTGGACTTTCTTCAACGCTGAAATCCGTAAATATGACATTTATTTTAACGATTTACTGGGAAAATGTCTTGAAGACATAATTCGGACTGTATTAATACAGATAAATAAATCCGGCTGGCTTTAGTTATTAAAACAAAAAGAATAGGCATTTACCGATAGAACAGTTTAAACGTTCAGTAATCGTTTATGCACTGACAAGAGATGAATTATGAAAACATTATGGAAAACTAAGACATTTATCACTTATTTTAACTTTCATCTTTCATTCTTCGTGATCAGTATTTTAATGTTGAGAAAGGTGAAGATAATTAGATCAAATGATCGTTTAATTGTCCCGAAAAAAAATCAAATTCAAACCAAGTGTCGACATTTGCAGCCATATTAACGTGAAGAACCACTAACAAAAAAAATCATATGTTTAATATTATCAACTAAATATTTTTCACTCAACATATGGTACTGTAGACCTTTCTAACGGAATGTCTCTTACCGTCCAATGGTGAATGGCAGTTTTATCACGTGGTACCCTTTTTCCGCCGCATACGACAAATCCACAGTAGACGACTTGAAAAACATTGGCAAACATCTCGGGAATCATTGTAAATGAAAGAATATATATTGAATGGCTTTTGAAAGTAGGATTGATTTTTCATTCAATTCAGCAGCATGTCTCCTTTACAATCTTTGTTGTTTCTATTGTTTTACAGTATTTCGATACACGTCTTTCGAGCAGTCAATTGGGTGAGTATTTGTGACAGGGTTAATTTTGTTTAATGTTTCATCAAATAAAGCTGAAAGCTGGCTATATTAACCAATTGACTAGATAAGAGGGAGCGAACAGGTCTTTTCCCAAGAATTTATCTCTTATTACTCAACCAAATCCTATGTGGTGGGTACTCAAAAGAATCGTCTCACTGGGACTATTCTTTTGAGTAACCACAACGTAGGGTTTGAATGTTAAATAAGGATTTTTGAACATGAAAAATGCCCAGTATCTAGAACTCTGATTAACTTAACCGTGATCCATGGAAACTAACATACCGTATCGACTGATAGATTAATTGACGTTTAAAGACGTTCTCAATGGTATTTCAGTTATATCACGTGATTCCTGCATTTCTCGCAACTCTACTCAACACAACATTATTCTAGCATAACAGTGGGTATAACGATGCTACAATGAACAATGTGATTTAAACGACCAATGTCTGTCTTAATAATGATGCTAAACGTATCACTTGAATGCATTATGTCCTGAGTCCCATGCTTAAAGTCAGCCAGTAGCATGGGAATGCTGGTGTATATAACACTAAGATCTCTGCAAAATAAATATAATTTACATGTTCGCCATTGCGTAGGCGTTACCACCTATATCAGAGGAATGAATGAATGAATGTATATTGTTTTATGGCGCATCGACAGCTAAGGTCATTTAGCGCGCAATTTAATTTAATTATTCATAATCCCTGGGTAAACAAACCAGTACTATGCTAGACAATGTGCCTTGCCCAATGGCACTCCACCATGACCGTAGTGCCGCGACTGGGGATCGAACCCGGGACACCCGGTTTCGAAATCCCCGACGCTAACCACTCGACCAAAGCGGATTCCTCTATATCAGAGGAAATACGTAACCATCATGTCTAAACTTTCAATAGCGCTACGCATGAAAGTCATGCCCGGGTAACACAGTCGATAAAGACTTGGGCTGTCCATCGAATCCAGGAGTTATGTTTTGGAACCCCAAAACTTATTTTCACACAAGCGTCATTCGTATTGCACCAATGAGTTAACAGCAAATCAGTCTGTTGTCTGGGAAGACTGTTGTGAAGAATACTGATTTGAGAAACACATGAAAGCCAGGTATGAGACTTGACCATCGTGATATTACTGAATAAATGTCGAAAACGCAGTGAAACCCCACCAAATATAATCGATAATTGGACTTTATGACCAACTTACATCAGTATGCTACACTGAGCATGCTAACTTTCGAAGGTCGATTTTCTTGTGTCGTGATCGATATTCCTTATCCATCACCTTCATAAGGAATCCGCATTGGTCGAGTGGTGTAAGCGTTCAGGGTTCGATCCCCAGTCACGGCACGACGAATGTGGTGGAGTGCCCTAGGGCAAGGAACATTTCCTAGCCTAATGCTGGTTTGGTTTGTTTACCCAGGGATCATGAATAACCAAGACTGTGGCCAAGATTATAATTGAAACAATGATTAAAACGGCGGTAAATCCAATAATTGAACTGATATATGTTCCTCAGAAACCGATCAGTTGCGGAAAAGTAACGAAGTATTACACAATCTGGTCGTGAACCATCTACTGAGTCACAACTCGAACGACACCTCGATACCACCGTATACACACCCGGATCTGCAAACGCTGATCGACTTGATTAATAACGTTTTTCACAGAAAGCGGTCTGTACTGCACGTAACCAGCGTGCACACAACTATTGCTGAAGGTAGAATTCGTTTTGTTGTGTTTTACTTTAATAACGACAAGAACAATCATAATTATCAAATAAAATAAAAAATAATCTGACAATAAAAAAGTATCGAAGAAGGAAATTAGCAGCTTTTTTGTACAAATTCTTCCTTTTCAATAATGATTTATTTATTTGCACGTGAACATAGTAATGGCCGAAGGCATTGGTTTTTTTTATTTCGACAAGTACAAGCTTATATCTTACAATAAAATAGTACCGGAAAGTGGAATTATACTTTTGTGCAAGTTTTTCTGTTTCAATAATGATTAAATCATAGTAATAGCCGAAGGTAATGATTTTTGGGGAAGTATACTTTTGTTTAATTTACTTCTTGTTCAATATTAATTTAATTATTTGTAGGTGAATACGGCCCGATGGTCTCCTGGAGGAGCAAGATCAAACAAGGAAATATCTCCCTCTCGAATGATAGCTATTCAATGACCGTCATGAACACCGGTCTTTATTTCATCTCCACCCAAGTGAAATTCCGTGCAAGCGTCTTCAACAACAAGACCAGGTAGGAAAAAGCGTGATTATTTAAAAGTGTATACATCATGTTGAATGACTGGTTTGAGTTTAAAATGCTTTTAACACGGTGGTTCTTTTTAACAGTATCATGTGTTTTCCAACTCGCCCGTACTAGTAAGCAACACAACACATCCCTAGGAAACTAATTTCCTTTCTAGATACACGTTTATTGTTGACGTCATTGGTGGCACACGAGTAATACCAGTAACAATGACTTAAACCTTTGCAACAAACAGACGCTTTTTGAAGCCTTCGCAGCAGAGGACGTTTAAGAACAATTTGACGAAAGTATAACTTTATCAAAAAGAGGTTTAAAATAAACCTTTTGATACAAGGATTTCAAGTCTATTATAAAAATCGACGAAATAAAATCATCACGAGACGACCACAATTACTAGGGTAACCTTTTTCAAAATGAAATAAATATTTGAAATTGAGGGATCAAATTGCACACGTATAATAGAAAACAGTTGACTTTTTGATCATAACAATTCCTTTACAAATGGCTTCCAAATGGGGGCTTTCAATGGGCTTCCAATGGGCTTCTAATTGACTTCCAATATGCTTTAAAGACTAAATAAAAACCCGTAAAGAGCATCCTGATCGAACTGACCCTGATTTTGGCTGATTGAAAGATCACAGGCCGCGAAACTAGACAAGCCTAAAAATATTATCTGAGCTCAGAAATAAACGGCATAGCTCTGAATATGACTTCTTATCGTTCAATTTCGAGACTGTTAAGATGCCATGACATAAATCTCATATGACATTACAATAAAATCATATAACACTACTACATGTAGTTTGCCTTCCAGTCTTACGCTCAAGTTTTTGTTACAACGCGGAAACCAAACTATGAAAATGACGTCACGTCAGCAATTTTACGTCATAACGTTTGTCACTTTGGCGCTAAAACAGGTTAATTTCGTGTAGAAAACGTTTTTCATAAATCACTTCATGTGATAAACAAAATATCTCATTCATGTTACAATTGTAATACACTCGTTAACTAAGCTGAATATGTCGCTCGCCAAGGCTCGCGGCATATCATCTTAGTAAGCTCGTTTAACGGTCATGGTGGAGTGCCCTTGGGCAAGGCACATTTTCTAGCCTAGTACTGGTTTGTTTACCCAGGGATCATGAATAATTGAACTGTCGCCTTGATATAACTGAAATAATGTTGAAAGCGGCGTAAAAAAGGTTATAATAAATAAACACTCATGAAATATCCTCTATGTATATTTTTTCTCGACTAGGGATGCAACGGTACAGTTCTATCTGGGAACGTTGAGACAGGGTCAGCAATCGCATGTTGACGACTACAAGAAACGATACGTGTTTAGCGAAAGGAACACTGAACACGACGCCATCTTGCACACGATGAGTAGGTTAGAAAGGGGCGATAACCTTATCATCCGATTTCCCAGCAGCCAGAAGTCGTACCTCGCATCCGAACGTGGTGCTCACAGGATCAGTATTTTTGAATTGTAGAAGTTACACTTTCTACGTCACTGTTCAATCAACATCATTAAAACTAGACCTAAACTTTGCTTGCTCGTATATAGGTATGATGGCTGCCTCATACCGGTAGTCTCAAATTGATCTTTGCATTTGTCATCGCCTATATAATCGTTCTTTATAAACCAAAGGGATATAAGTCCTATATACATCTACGAGATGGAAAAGAGGTGGTTGTCAAATGTTTCAATTGCATAGAACTGAGCGTTTGTAGTATCGTTCGATTTGATTTGACAAATAAACAAGCACCTGTTCATGTCTATAGGGTCAATTCGAGACAACCTTGTATGCGATGTCGTCATATGTAATGTACGTATGGCAAAGTCTGTTTGTCTGATTAATATGAGATAACTGTATACTAAAAGGTCAGTTAAAATACAGTTTAACTCTGGCATGAATAAGGTAGATTGTACATAGAGTTAAAAGTTGATGTTTCATATACCCGAGTCAAACAGTTATCTAAAAAACTAGTCCAGATGCTTTCTTGAGCTTTGTGACGCCTCTGTATTTGACTTTGAGTAAAAGGAAGAAATTGCCTATAATGAGCAATAATCCTTTCAAACAATGTTTCCAACCTTATTTGATATTTAAAATATTATTTTTTGAGATATTTCACATTTTTATCATATGTATTAGCGACTTAGGACAATGTACATTAGGAATGTACAGTTGATGTACATTTGATACTGTGCTCTTATTATTGTTCATTATTTTGTGCTGAGTGTTCTGTTATTCTTTTAATTTTATTGCTCAATGTGAACTGACTGTTTCTGATTGCAAACAAGTTAACACATAATCTACTGTGCATGAGATCGTTGCTTTTCGTGAGACTGTTTCTGATCGCAGACAGGTTAACAAATAATCTTCTGTATATGAGATCGTTGCTTTTAGTGAGACTGTTTCTGATCGCAGACAGGTTAACAAATAATCTACTGTGTATGAGATCGTTGCTTTTAGTGAGACTGTTTCTGATCGCAGACAGGTTAACAAATAATATACTGTGTATGAGATCGTTGCTTTTAGTGAGACTGTTTCTGATCGCAGACTTTCTATGATATGCGTTTACCAAAAAGTAGACTTTCTATTTAATGTTTATAATAATTAATGCAAGCTTTATTATCATCCATTTGTTTATATACGTGTAGACAACTATGTACATATAGTAATTTACATATATATATAAATAAAGCTCGATGTCTGCATCAAGGAGACTTAACCAGTACTCATTTCGTTTGTATAACAAATGGCAATGTCGGAACCTGCTCATCACGGGATTCGAACCCGGTACGAGAGGCTGAATCTTTTTAAAACACTGCACTATTGTCCCCTAACAAATAAATAATGATAAGCATATCGATGCTATCTGATCTAATTATACACGTTTTGTCCCCTACTGCTCAACTCTTTCTGTCATAGAGAACATAATCAAAAAAGAGGATTAGCTGGTTCTTTAATAGTCTCATATGCACTTAGGATGTCACAGTGTTGTCGATGTCGATGGATATGGTGCTTGAATGCTATTAAATGAATTGGAGAAGTTTGTACGACTGTTTCATATTGTCAAGATATTTATGTCTATAATAATTCCTTATAACTTATGATGAAGAGCAGAACTTGTTTGTTTGTTATCTGATGATGATTTGTATTTTTGTTGAATTTGAAATAAATATTTTCAGAACTAATCGATTCAATTAAGTTACTGTGTTACAAAATAACACGTGTGGCAATATTTCAAGATAACTGAATTTAATCGTCAGCTTTGGTAATGAAAACATGAAACCCGCATTGAAGAGTAAATAAGGGTTAATGCATCTGAGTACAGCTTTGAGTGCCCTTAAGCAATGCACATTTCTTAGCATTTATCTGGTGTGTTAACCAGGAATCATGAATGATAAAAAAGTTGCTGTTATATAATTGAAGTAATGCTGAAAACGGCTTAAAAAACACAATAAACCACCAATGATTAAGTACCAGGATTGCTGACCATAGTCAAAACACGATAGTTACTTTCTTGATCTAGGTAAAAAATGTATTACGATGCATAATTCCTGAGGGATATCGCCATGGTTGCATGAAGCTGTGGGTTCGATCCCCGGCTGGTCATACAAAATACTTTAGGAACGGTAGAAGTGGCTGCCCTCCTTGGCGCTCAGGGCTGAGGGGTCAACATTACATCTGACAGGTTGGTATCAGGATATACATGGACCAGTAGTACTGATAACTTACCCAAGAAATCCCGTGATATAACTTAAAACACCACAAACAATCAATCAATCAACATGATTGCATATACCGTTTAAGTGGACAATGGGGTCCAGTTTAGACAACACGTGTGTTATGTATACAATTATGTGTTATGCGCAATGCCTTCCCTCGACTACGTGGATGGGATAAGATGAGTTGAATAGAAACACGTCGAACATGCCGTGTAGTAGGTTTCCCTATTATGTTCCAACACGCGACACATCTGCGGCAGACGACTTTGAAAACATATTGAAAACAACTTTAACATCGCATTTACATCAACCATGATTTATTGAAAATATTTGAAAACAAAAGTTTTGACACAAGGAGAACTTGCTCATTCCTCCTATTGTGGTAATGGTTTCAAAGGTTGTATCATGCGTATGCGTGAACATGCGTCTGCATGGGATGTAAGGTTGGGGGGATGGGGAGCTAGACAAATACGATGTTAAAATTGTCAATTGCCAACGCTGTAGTAACAGGACACAGTGACGTAAACACCATTCAGACAATGTATCAACAATTTGTCAGTCACATATCGGCGACCAGTTCACCTATCCATATGAGTCCTGGTTTTCTCATACCAGTACTCCACACAATATACTTTACAAGCATTTGGTTGCTTTTCCACATAAACTGTTAGCCCATTGGTGTGAAACGATTTACGCTTGTCACGGTGACTTTGCTTCCAATGTCAGAAAGAATGTTGGCCGAGCTGGGGGCTCGAACTCATAACCCCTTGATTTACAGCCGGCGTCGATACCGACTGGGTTACCGGGGCTCGGCCAAATCTGTGTAGTAATACAAGTATAGGCATATACAATACAACCTCTCCAGCGCAACATCTGGCCAAATCAAAGAAACTAAGCTGTTAAGAGAGGTGTCGCTGTATTTTAGATTGTATTCAATCCCCTAATTGAAATGTATGTTTAAATATCTAAATAAGACAACGCAAGACAGTGAGAAATTGTTTGTCAGGGGTAGTTTCGTAGTTTCCTGTAAATGTTTTTCGATGTTTTCTACCAATGTTTCCACGAAAGTGGAACTATTCTTCACGCAAGTGAAACCTGTGTGTTTTTCTTTTTATACATTTGTTTGGTTAATTCAAAATATAACCTTAACAAAAATCATATTTTTTATCACTATAAAAGATTATTTCTACTCCATACGACGGATTGGCCCGATGGTTTAATAGTTACTACGCTGGCCTGTCAATTTGTTCTTGAAGTTGTTGCTCGTCAGACAAGGCAGAATGTTTAGGAGGTGTTTCGCGTATACAGCAATGCTGCAGCAGACGACTTTTAAAAAATCCAGACATTGTGGCAAAATGTTTTCAAAAGCCGTCTGCTGCAGAACCGTAAGAAACGGTTTGGATGTGCGTTTGTTTTCAGAAGCTACACAGTATAGTCAATTTATAAATGCGAGCCTAGACGCGGGAGGCGAAATGCACTTCCATGGTCGTCATCATATACATCGAGTACTGAAGTAAACGTAATGGGACTTCGGGTGCGGGAGTTCACGTGTTCGATCACCGTCCCGGTCATATAAAATACTTTGAAAATGGTAGTACTTCTCAGGGTTGTTGGGTTAGCGTTACGACTGACTGGCCTGTGTCCGGATAAATGGACTAGTAGTACTGGCGTGAAACACCAAACCATCAAGTGATTCGGCTACAGTCAGAGTGTTACGTAACTCGAATTCACAGCCATTGCTTTACTGAGAATAGGCGAACAGTGAGGACGGCATGCGAACGAACAGAGATCTGTTGAGTGTATGCGAACGAACCGAGATATGGTAATTGTGGTCGAACGAACTGAGATATGGTGATTGTATGCGAACGAACAGATATATGGTGATTGTGTGCGAACGAATAGAGATATGATGATTGTGTGCGAACGAACCGAGATATGGTGAATGTGTGCGAACAAACAGAGATGTGATGACTGAGCGAACGAACAGATATATGGTGAGTGTGTGCGAACGAACAGAAACCTAATGATTGCGTGCGAACTAACAGAACTCTGAGGATTATGTGCGACCGAACCGGTTAAATTCAGTCCATTCAAACTATGTGGTGCACATGCACTTAGTCCCGACTTCGCATGATAAAAGCCTTTTCTCAAATTAGTTTTATATCCAGTGTCTGCACATTAGTCAGTATATGTTCTGCTGATTTGATTGGAGTTTAACGCCCTTTTTCAACACTGATTACTTACCCAGGAATCGCAGTGATATAACTGAACACATGTTGAAAGAAGCGTAAAGCAACAATCAATAAAGCATTCGTCGAAGAGGATTGTCACTAGTCACACTTAGTTATTGTAAGAAAGAGATCAATGGCCGTGCAGGGGTTCGAATCCCGACCTCTGAATTGAAAGCGACTCGTCATTACATACTGAGCTAAGGAGGATCTGTTAACGTTATGGAAGATCATAACAAACCGTTTTCCCTACATGAATAGAAAATAGATGTCAAGGTTTAAAACACAATGTTACGGCTGTTACATGTCGCCTAAGAAGCGGTTAACCATTTCCAGACATATTGAAGACGTTTGTTGACGCCTCTGAAAGCAGGCACCCTTTGAAAACAAAATAAGCAATTTCTCCTTTTGTTACAATATTTTCAAATTTAGTCTATGATTCAACTAAAGTCGTCTGCTGCTAAATGTGTTGTACATGTTTGTGGGAAAGGGTTATTCGTGTATTCGTGCCCTGCGGTCTCGTTGACTTCTCTGCAACGTGATCATATTAACATAATTTGAGGAAGGTTTTGATGACACCATGCGGATGCACAGACTCGCCTAAATCTTCACTGTACATTCGAACCTATACTAAAGACCACCTTTGAATAGCAAGTCCCTCTCTATAGCGACGATAATCATTTTCTGTTTAAATGACCCTGTAATTAAAGTCCAACTGTGAACAAAGACCATGGGTGGTCTTTAAACGCAGGTTTGAATGTATACGTAGATGCAGTAAGACTCAAAATCTATAGACGCGGCTCTGATTATTTAAATTGCTTTTTCACATTATCGATTTAAAAGAATCAAAATAACAAGTAATCTATTTTAACATGGAGGTGAAGGTTGTGTTGTTTATATCTTTATTGAAGTTCAGTAGAGAAACTGTAAAGAAAATAGTTTGGTTTTGACAGAGCAATTGGACCAAAAGGTGGTTTTCAATAGAATCATTAAATGCGACCGTGATCGCGGTAATATTTGATTTGTAACAATATCCAATCACTGCAAGGATTATGTTAACGAAATGTACGCATATAGATTAGGTAATTTTAAAATTTAAGTATTTTACTTTAGTGGCGATTCCTTAAATCTGCTTACCTCTGTATTTGATTCTACACTTTTAACATGCGTCAATCGGTACATGGAAATTAATTATTAAAAAAGAAATTCCATTTTCATCATTTTCTAGATCAGAGTGCGAGAGTTTACAAAATTAACTTCTTCCTTTTATTTCAATTTAAATCGACACATTCCAGTTATCATTGTTCTCAATTAGAATTGCCATGTGTTAGTCAATAATTTACTGTGATATAACTTAAATGATGTTGAAAATGACAAATTTCCTAGCCTGGTGCTGGTTTGTTTACCCAGGGATCATGAATAAGTGAATTGTCACCATGATATAACTGAAATAATGTTGAAAGCGGCTTAAATTCCCAATAAATTAAATAACTAGTCATAACGAGGTTATTTTTTATCAATGTTCCTGGTTTAATACTTTTTCCACTGAATAAGTGTCATGTAAACATACATATTGACCCTTTCTCAAATGCAATAAATTTGCAGTAAACAACTTTAATAACATCTAGGTAATAACACTCCTTTGGATGAGAGTAATTTTTGTTTTATTAAGTTTTTTTAACATATTTAAGTTATATCACAGTTCATATATTCATGATCCCTGGGTAAACAAACCAGTACAAGGCTAGGAAATGAGCCTTACCCAAGGGCACTCCACCATAACCGCCATACGGCAACTTGAGATCAAACCCGGGACGCCCGGTTTCAAATTTCTCACGCTAACCACTCGACCGTATGATTAAGGAAGAAAGTTTAAAACAGTGTGGCAAGGTGAGAAGTTGCTCATTATGAGCAATTTCTTCTTTTAGAACACAGTTTTCAAATTGTGTTCGTTGCAGAGGCTCGTCAGAAAGCGTCTGTATGGAGGAAAGCTTGAACAGAAATCCCTTTATTCAGACGTCCGTTACCTCTATGGAGAAAACGGCACTTAACCCTTTCGAACCTATAGACGCATTTTGACGCGTCTAAAGCAGACGTCTTTTTAAAAAACATCGTGACAAAAGGTGAAATTGCTCAAACACGAGCAATTCCTCTTTTTGCCACAACGTTTCCATTTTTTGTCAGTAATTAAACCTACAATTATAGAGATGTTTCATATTTTTAAGTAGACATTTTCAAAGTCGTCTGCTGCAGATATGTTGTATGTTGGAAATGATTAAACTGTATACAAAGCAAACGTATGTGTTTGTTGCAGACAAATGCATTCAAAGCTGATGTACTCTTAGCATATCATATCAGGTAAGTAATGAACGGTAGCCTTATATCGGATTAAATAGATAGCTGCGTCATAACGAAATTATTTTACATAAAAATAAAAAATGACTGATCAATCTTCCTGGTTTTCTATTTTTTCCACTGATTTAATGTCGTGTAAACATAACTATTAAGCCTTTCTCAAATACAATATATATTTAATTCAATTTAAACTGATCTATTTTACATCGATTGTGAAACAAGCTTTAAGCTTATATTAATCACGCTCGATGGCTGCTCCCTGAGGACATTACCAGGACTCGCGCCGTTTGTGTAGAATAAACCAAAAGGCAATAACACGCTCGTCACGGGATTCGAAAGGTACGAGAGGCCGACGCTGTATCACTGTACTTCACACAATACATTTGCAGTCGACGACTTTAATAACATCTAGGAAAAATATAAAAAAATTCTTTAGATGAAAGTATGATTATTGAATAAAGTTTAAAACAGAAGTTTCTCAATGTGAGGGTTTTCCTCTATTTCCACACTGTTTTCAAATTTCGTTTGCTGCAGAGGCCCGTCAGAAAGCGTCTGTATGTGGGAAAGCATAAACAGACATCCCTAGATTCGGACGTCCGTTACCTCTATGTAAATCAAAGCGCCAATGGCACTGTAGTGGCGATCGTATGGAAAATCCTGCAAAGTAACAAGCAGTATATCGGTGTAGGGCTTGCGATGACTCTGGTGCGGGTAAATTTGAGAATGTATCAACCCTGCATCTTTTGACAATAGAATAATGTTAGTTTGCCAGAATGTTGTCTTGGTGATTTTTAGTTACGGTCTGAAATTGGTCATGATGTGTTCAAAATTAGGCCATTCCAAATTTATGAAAAATCTAGTTGGTAGTCTATAGAGTACCGTTTTAGCTCATTAGAATGTCTATTTGTAATCTAAATTGTTTGGGTAATCACAAGTTCATCCCCAGGTCGCTAGGCCTGGATAAAATAAATTTAAGATAAAATATTTTGTACACTTTAAAAATGACTAAATTATCAAGAAAGGAGAGAAAACAGTATCCATTAGTTAAACTGTTGGTGTTTGTTTCAATGATGTCCGATATTAAACAGGTCTGTTCAATTAAGTCCCTTCACATTGCATGATTGAGGGTTGTCAGAGACATATAAACACAGCGTATTTATATGTCTCTGAGGTTGTTAAACTGCTTCGAAAAAAATGTGAGTGCAAAAACAAACACAAAACATGCTCAAAAGGCACAATTTCACTATTTGTCAAACTGTTAAAGATATAGGCATATATTATAATGCTCGATCTCCAAACTAAACTAGGCTACACTTTCAGCATTGATTGCTAATTGACTCTAGAACGTGCAGACGTAAATACATAACGTGTGTACACATTGACATCGTGTGTCCTTTAAACCTTTGTAAACCAGTCTTATCATCTAAACGCTTTCAAATATTTAAACAACTACAAAATAAAGCGTTTATAATATTAAGATAACCAGTCTCGCGAGCTATTTATAGAACCTTTTGGAATTTCCAGATTTGAGTATCATCAGAGTTATTTGCAAGGCAGATAGAAAGCGCAATGATATTTATTATCTGCCCAATCATGACGAAGATAATATTTACATATTTTATGTAGATAATGTCTTGATAAAACTCAAATATTAGTAACAATCCGGGACCAAAGTAGCACTGACATAATTATTATTAATCACGTCTCTGCATCAATGATGGAACTATAACGGATGTGAGTAAATTAGTTTGCAGTAAGGAAAAAAAATATCAACGGGTTGTTCAAAACCGACTTTGTAAATATTTTGTTTCCTTGTTGTT
Source organism: Serripes groenlandicus (assembly GCA_031761405.1). NCBI lineage: Eukaryota > Metazoa > Mollusca > Bivalvia > Cardiida > Cardiidae > Serripes > Serripes groenlandicus. The sequence continues at coordinate 48,236,285 of JASEVX010000008.1, forward strand.
GTTTCTGTTAGCATTGTGGCGATTGTCAAACCAATCGCCACAAAAACGGCATTTAACCCTTTCCCAGATATAGACGCATTTTGACGCGTCTAAAGCCACAGGTGCCAGTCTCGTTTCAAATCTAAAAATAGCATTTGACTATATATTGACAAGTTACATTTCCTATTCTACGGCCCGGGACATCAATGATTTTTTTAATTATTCGGCATGTTTTGTTGTATTAATGTATTACAAAGCGCCTATACAGCATTTCAAATGTGTACTAGAGAGAAAAAAGAAAATTGGCGTAGTATTGTGTTTGTATTAAAATATCTTAACAGTTGTACCCGATTTTCATGTTAAATGAGTTCTTTATTGGGAATATAGCCAAAGAAAAAGATTCTAAGCGAACCACTCCTGAATACAGATTACTCTCCGTGTGTTATAGCTGTGAAATAAGTAATGTACAATTGCCCTATGATAACTGCGTATTAAAATTATATGACACTTCTTAAAAATGGAAAAATCGGATTTACGAGATTTTACTTAGACCGCACGCATCTCAGTGATGTCTCCGAGCAGTAGTTTTACATTAAACTATATCTCGCATATAATTACATTAACTCTAATAACATTTGGTACATAACTTGCATTGACTGTAACATCTTTGAAAATGATAATTCCACGCGAATATCTAAAGGTAAATTACAGCCATTGCGATCAGAAAAATTGGCCGTTGGAAAGGAAATGTGCCTTGTCAATATATAGTCAAATGCTTTTTTTTTTTAAATTTTAAATGAGACTGGAACCTGTGTCTAAACAGACATTCTTAGAAAACATCGTGACAAAAGGTAAAATAGCTTAAAACACGAGCAATTTCTTCTTATGGCAGAATGTTTTCAACTTTGTTCAGTAAGTTAGCTACACTAATAGAGATTTTCCATAATTTTTAGTAGACATTTTCAAAGCCGTCTGCTGCAGATTTGTTATAAGTGGGAAAGGGTTAAAACCCTAGCTAAGATCTCTATTAACGTTATTCCCAGATAAACAGACTATACGTCTTCAACTTTTTCCTTGTAATCTGTTTAACGCCGTTTTCAACAATTATTCAGTTACATAATGGTACATTACTAGTACTACTGGTCCATTTATACCGACCCCAGCCAGTAAGTCTTCGGACCCTAAAGGGAAAGTCAATACTACAACAGTATAAGTCTTTGACCAGTTTGACCTGACTGGGGATCAAAGCCGCTAATTGTTTATATAGAGGATATTTCATGGTTGTTGATTTATTATCCTTTTAATAAACGAGTTAACTAAGATGATATGCCTCGAGCCTAGGCTAGCGTCATATTCAGCTTAGTTAACGAGTTTATTAAAAAGTGATATTCGATTAAAACGAATGAGATATTTTATTTATCACTTAAAGTGATTTATGAGGCGTACAGTATTTTGAAAAAAAAAATGTACATGAATTTTTCCTGTTTTGGCGCATAAGTGGCTAACGTTGTATAACGTCAAACCTCTGACGTGACGTCTTTTTCATAGTTTTGGTTTCCACGTTGTAACAAAAAACTTGAGCGTAAGACTAGAAACCAAACTAGTAGTGTCATATGCTATCTAAGTAATGGGATTTTTACACGCCTAGAGAGGGCTTATGTGATAACATTTATTTATGAATTGTTTTTAGCTAATTTGAACATGCACCAATATCCAACGGACCATTCCAACTACTCAAATGCCTTCCATAAAACATTGCTAAACATTCAAGCCTTTGCTAAAAGACTACATTTAGCAAGCACACTTTTAATTTCCCAATTAATAACTACGTTTCAAGGGAGAACATTCATGTATTGCCGTTGTGTTTATTCAAGCCTTAATCACGTCCCTTACAAATGTCTAAAACAAAAATCTATTGAACATTTATCGCCTTTTGATTGTAGGGTTGAAAGAGGAAGTTGGGTATTAAAATTGGCAGTTTATCTAGAGTTGTGCATAAATCTTATTCAATGCAGATATATTGAAACATATTGATACATCGGGTATGGTGTAATTCGCATAGAACTAATGATTCGGGATTAAATGTTAACATTTATAATAAAATGTATTGACACAGAATCCGCTGAATTCAAACACACGACAGAATCGCCTGTGATTTTTAACAAGTTGTTTAACATGTTTCTTTGCTAAATATTAATAAATAAGTAGACATCAACCCATACTAAGATAACATTTCACAGAATTTCAGGCTGATCTTTATCTAAATCTAGCTTAACCATTTTCCACTTGTAGACGCTCTTTCTGACGACTCAAAAGCAAAAAGAGAAGTTGCTCATACTTCATTATATAGAGAGTTTTCATACTTTTTGTCTAGATGTGCCGAATGTCGATGCTACAGATTGTTTATTTATGGGAGAGGGTTAAATGTTGTCTGCTACAGATTTGTTATTTATGGGAGAGGGTTAAATGTTGTCTGCTACAGATTGTTTATTTATGGGAGAGGGTTAGATATTGTCTGCTACAGGTTGTTTATTTGTGGAAGAGGGTTAAATGTCATCTGCTACAGTTGGTTTATTTGAGGGAGAGGGTGAAATGTCGTCTGCTACAGATTAATTTTTTGTTGGGGAGGGTTAAATGTCGTCTGCTACAGATGGTTTATTTGTGGAAGAGGGTTTAATGTTGTCTGCTACAGATTGTTTGTTTGTGGGAGAGGGTTAAATGTCGTCTGCAAATGTCGTCTGCTACAGATTTTTTATTTGTGGGAGACGGTTAAATGTCGTCTGCTGCAGATGGTTTATTTGTGGGAGAGGGTTAAATGTTATCTGCTACAGGTGATGGTTTATTTGTGGGAGAGGGTTAAATGTTGTCTGCATCAGATTAGTTATTTGTAGGAGAGGGTTAAATGTCGTCTGCTATAGATGTTTTATTTGTCGAAAAGGGTTAAATGTCGTCTGCTTCAGATTGAGTTTTTGTGGGCGAGGGGTAAATATTGTCTGCAACAGATTGCTTTTTTGTGGGAAAGTGTTAAATATCGTCTGCTACAGATTGTTTATTCGTGGGAGAGGGTTAAATGTTGTCTGCTACAGATTGTTTATTTGTGGGAGAGGGGTAAATGTCGTCTGCTACAGATTGTTTATTTGTGGGAGAGGGGTAAATGTCGTCTGCTACATATTTTGTAATTGTGGGAGAGGGTTAAATGTCGTCTGCTACAGATGGTTAATTTGTCGAAAAGGGTTAAATGTTGTCTGCTACAGATTGTTTTTTTTGGGAAAGGGTTAAATGTCGTCTGCTACAGAATATTTATTTGTGAAAGAGGGTTAAATGTCGTTTGCTACATTTTTTTTATTTGTGGGAGGTCGTACATATTGTTTTTTTGTGAGAGAGGGTTAAATGTCGTCTGCTACATAATGTTTATTTGTGGGAGAGGGTTAAATGTCGTCTGCTACAGATTACTTATTTTTATATTTTGTATTTGTGGGAGAGGGTTAAATGTCATCTGCTACAGAATGGTTTTTTTTGTGGGAGAGGGTTAAATGTCATCTGCTACAGAATGGTTTTTTTGTGGGAGAGGGTTAAATGTCGTCTGCTAGAGAATGTTTATTTGTGGGAGAGTGTTCAATGTCGTCTGCTACAGATTGTTTATTTGTAGGAGAGTGTTAAATGTCGTACATAACAGGACAAGATACAATGTTTTCAATCAAGAACAGAAGAATGTGTATTTTAGAAATCGCCAAGTGTAGGTCAAGTGCTCACACCATAAAGTTACCTCTAGTGATGCATGCTTGCTGAATATGTACATGCAACTGGTTTCAAGTCGCGGTTCAAAGTGGCATCTATATGTATCCCACTCATCGCTGGATTTGGAGTTCTAGTAGAGACGAGAGCTGTCAACCCAGGACATAAAACAAATCGAAATCAACATGTGGTATTTACTATCAGTGAAGATCATGACCATCGAGCACATCCACGTAGTCTGACCTCACTCTCACTGTTGGCCATTTAGTCAGAAGATGTCTGAAGACACTTTTATTTAACAGTACCCATTAATTTAAGCCGTCCCGTGAGAAAACAACACTTATGGCCTCTTCGTAATGTATTGACATAGATCAGCCTGCACAGTTCGCGCACACTGATCCGGGCCGACACATTCCGTCTCATAGGAATAGAGGTATAGCGGAATGATTCCTGAAGTGTTTATCCGGGTAAGTTTTCGCGGCATGCTAAGTCTGATCCGCGTCGATACTTTACTCAGAGTCCGCAGTGTTGGTTTTCTCGTGGAACGGCTCATTTAGATGATTTAGAGATGGAAGTGTAATCAGATAGTATTCCGTTTCAAAGGGTTAAATCTATAGAGTAATGATTTCTGAAACAGAAAATCCACAAGAGGCAAAAAGTGTTTATCCGGGTAAGTCTTCGCGGCATGCTAAGTCTGATCCGCGTCGATACTTTACTCAGAGTCCGCAGTGTTGGTTTTCTCGTGGAACGGCTCATTTAGATGATTTAGAGATGGAAGTGTAATCAGAAAGTATTCCGTCTCAAAGGGTTAAATATATAGAGTAATGATTTCTGAAACAGAAAATCCACAAGAGGCAAAAAGTGTATATCCGGGTAAGCCTTCGCGGCATGCTTAGGCTGATCCGGGTCGATACTTTACGCAGAGTCAGCAGTGTTTGTTTTCTCATGGAACGGCTCATTTAGATCATGTGAAGAAGGAAGTGTAATCAGATAGTGTTGCGCACGACGAACAATTAGGATGATTACACCGTTTACTTATAGATTTGTAACACTTCACGCGAGAAAGAAGATTTACAGATTATGGAAATAATAAAAAAAATATTACGATCAATTTACAATGCAGTATATCATACCATTATGGACTTTTCAGCTGTTATACACGAGGTGATATGCACAAACAAAATCATTATTGACCGAGGCGTTTGCCGAGGTCAATAATGATTTTTTTGTTAAATACATGTATCAACATCATGTATAACAGCTGAAAAGCCCATAACTGTTTTATTATATAACCCTCAATTTATCATATTGTTATATACCGAAAGGTTCGCTAAGCGCGTTGGTGGCGGTTCATTTTCCATTTTGACAGTTATTGTCGTTTGGAAACACAGGAAATGATCAACTGAGGTCAAACGCTTGATTGCATTTAATCATGATCATCCGAACGAGCTTCGGAAGTTTCCGTGGTCATTCGGAACGCGCATCGAACAATTCCATAGCGTACGGATAAAGGCGAAGGATATTAATTGGCGGCTCATTGGATTCCCCGGTCTTCCCCTGTTACTATTTATAAAACTGGTGCATATCAGAAAAAGACGGTGCATATCGCAAGATATTTTTTCTAAAAAGTTACTTTTTAGCCAATGAAAAAGCGTCTAATTATAGGTTATATAATAATACACTTTATTGCATAACAACTACAAGTTGTATAGCATGTTTAAACAAACACAACATCATAACACAGATAATATATAATCGAGTTATGGTCGTTATCGATCTGTTTAACCCTTTCCCACCCGCAGAGACGCATTTTGACGCAATAGCAGCAGACATCTTTTGAAAACATTGTGACCAAAGGCGAAATTGCTGATGATGAGCATTTTTTCCTTTGGCCACAATGTTTTCAACTTTATTTAACAAATCAGCTATCTTTTATGGACATTTTATCATTTTCATAATGTGTTCAAAGTCGTCTGTTGCAGATTTGTTTTATGTGGGTTGCGCATTTCTGATTTTATAAAGGACTTCATAATATTGATATTTGTTTTGACGGATTAGTCCTTTCCCACATTCACATGCAGACGACTATTGAAAAACAATGTAACAATATCGAGACGAGCATTTACTTCTTTTGTCACAATGCTTTTAACTCTATTCAATAATTATACGTTCATTTAGCTTGGGATTATCCAATTTATTACAAATATGTTATCAATTTCTTCTGCTTCAAAGTTGTTGTAAGTAGCAAAGGGGTTTTAAAAACTATTTTGCACTCACAGTTTCGAGTGTCGGTCTTTCGCATTAACAAAGTAGACTATTTCATGTTGAAAATTGGACCACTCCATTTTTTTGTAAAACAGGATGTTTGGTAAAAAATAATGTCTAAGTGGCAAACAATGTAGATTTCATGAGAGACAGCTCATTACGAGCTGTTTCACCTGAATTTGTATTGTTTAAAAAAACAATGACGTTTTACAAGTGTAAAATACTTGTTATTATTTTTCTTCTATGTAATTAGTTGAACTAATTCCTTGTCTTTTGTACAAATCTTTACAATTGTGACGTAGTTTGAACTACAATAGACCTACGGAGTTGGTGTCGGTCGTAATTTTTACCCCACTACTCTTAGCGCCAAGGCGAGCCATTACTAGCATTTTTAAAGTAGGTGGTAAGACCCGTCTGGAGATCGAACCTGCGACCTCCTACACACTAGACGGACGCTCTACCACTACAACCCCGAGGGACAGAGCCTGAAAATACCTTGAAGGACGAAGGTTGATCTGAATGATCTGACCGTCGCTAGCCACAGAGTCCCTAATGTATGTCTTTGTATAGCATTAAAATCAGACCAAAAAACTTCTATGTACGTATATTGGATCTGACTACAGGTCATATTAGGTCGTCTCAAATTGACCCAACTCATTTAAATAATCATAAGCCGGTGCTCGTTTTTTTGTCCAATGAAATCGCACGATACAACAAACGCTCGGTTTCTGCTTCAAAATGGCTGCGTCTATAGAAACGATCGAGAATGTTTTACATCAATTCGAAGTGCAAAAGTTTAAGCCCGAACAAAAGCAGATATTTGACTGCATTTCGTTCGGTAGAGATTGCATAGCTGTTTTGCCTACAGGATTCGGTAAATCGTTACCATATCAGACAATCATTTCTGCAAAGAGCCTTGAAAATCAGTCATATGGGAAAATTATCGTTTGTTGCCCATTTGTGTCATTGATGGAAGATCAAGTTCATCGTATCAGGGCATCAACGGATCTAAAGGCGATTTACAAAGGTATAGTGTATACAAACTGATCATTATTTGTGTTATTATTTTTATTTTATATCATCACTTCATTTTTAATTTACCTGTGAAGTGATAATATAAGGTTATTACACGATATTGGTTAACATTCTTACAAATGTGAAACTACCTGACAAAATAGATAAGGTAGATCTAAAGAAATGGTATAATGAATGACAATATTTAATTTCAGCAATGTATCTTTAGTTTAATTTAGTACATATTGATTCATTAAATGCTCCAATGCTGCTAGTCATGTCAGAATGAATGTGAAACTATTTGATATTAACATTGTCTATATTTTGATAGAAAAATGAAGACATTCATTCCATGTTCATTTTTGCTTTCACATTTGTGTCCTCTTGCAAGGAAATAGACTAAGCAAAGACTACATATGATTTGTTGAAGCAATCAAACTGCAATGGATTGATTCCAACATTTACAAATCCATACAAACAGGGACTTCTTATAGTCCCAGGTACATATAACATTTTTGACACAGACTGTTAAACCTTTCCAACCTAAAGACCCATTTTCACACATCTGCAGATAACTTTTGAAAACAAGCCACAATTTTTCAACTTTTTCCAGTAATTATACCTTTATTTTTAGAGATTTTCTATATCTTGAGTAGATGTTTTCAAAGGAAACAGACTTAAACCTTTCCAACAAACACACGCTTTCCGACGCTTATGCATTAGACGAATTTAGGAAACTTTGTTGGGAAGGGTTAAAATATAAACATAATAATGATAATTTAATTTACCATAGAATGTTTACTTTGCTTCGCTAAATAACCAAACTGATGTTGACATATCCCTAGTTGAATTCTTTCCATTTATTTCAGGTCAAAGTGTTGAAGGTGATGAACGATTAAAAAATGGTGATTTTGACATTATGTTTGCTTCGCCTGAAACTTTGGTTGGGGACAAAGACTGGAGATCAGTTATACAACTGTGCAATGTATCACTTCTGGTGATTGATGAATTCCACACAGTAACTGAATGGTTAGTATGAGCTGTATTAAACCTTTCCCACATACAACATATCTGCAGCAGGTGACTTTGCAAACATCAAAGTGAAATGTAAAAAATATTTAAAATAATGAAGGGATTTATAACCTTTGTAAATCTAGGAGTTGTGAGTTCGAACCCCAACTCGTTCAACATTCTTTCCAACATTTGACAAACATCACTGAGACAAGCGTAATTCGTCTTCCACATATGGGCTTACTGTCTATGTTTAAAACCAGCCAGTTACTTCAGTTAATTCCGGAAACACATGCAAAGGTGAACAAAGATGATGTCGTGATATATTTGTCAAAAGTAGAAATAGCTCATCCTAAATTTGTCTGCTGCATAGGTGTCAGAAAGCTCTGTTACGACTGGATGTCATGCAGTCTGATTTGAATGATAAAAACTAAGCACATAAATGTTCCTACTGTTTTTAAGAATAGTGACATGAGCCCATCAACTGACCATCCTCTAAAGCCACGCATACACCTTTTAATATGAACAATTGTATGAACGGGTACTGTTACGGAAGATAGCTAGTGTGTTATGGCTTCAAATTTCACTTTTAAGTTCATTCTTTTCCTCATCCAGACAACATTTGAAGCCTTCGCAGCAGATGACTTTTGAAAACATTGTGAGCAATTTCGCTGTTTGCCAAAATGTTTTCAACTCTATTCAATTAACTAATTATCATGTACAGAGATATTCAATAGTTTTGCCTAGAAGTCTTCAAAGTTGTGTTCTGCTGAGTTGCAGTATGTCACAAAAGGTTAAAGACCAACTTTGAAAAAGCTGACTAAACCCATATCAATTTTAGAATTGAAAATTATTGAAGATAAAGAAACAAATGATTCATTTCTAAATTTATCTTTCAGGGGTGAAGATGAAAGGGGAAGAACAGCTTTCAGAAAGTGGTTTTCTAACATTGGGGAGCTTAGAGCATTGTGTACAAATGCATCACTACTTGCATTAAGTGCTACATGCCTAAGAAAAGATTACAAACATGTGATGAAGGTATTGCAAATGAGGGACAATTCACTTATTATAAGAAAGTCGCCCAATAAAACTAACATTAAATTTGTTGTTAAAAAAATGAAAAATCTGGAAGAATCTTTCTACAGTGTAGTGGAAGCTTTGTATAAAAAGCAAATAGGAAGAGTCATAACATACTGTTCTTCAATAAAAGAAGTATCAGATGTGTATAATTACCTAACAAATGAGTATACTGATTGTGATGTGTGGATTGAGATGTACCATTCAGAAACAACTGAAGCTACCAAACAAAAAGTTGGATCAATCTTTCGTGACCCAAAACAAAAGTTTATAATTATTGCAACAAGTGCACTTGGAATGGGGCTAGATATTTTAAAATGTGACTCTGTTTTATTGTATGGTATTCCGAAGAGTATTGTAGACTTGTTTCAACAGGTTTGAAGAGTTGGAAGAAATGGTTTTAAGGCCGTAGCCATATTGATTTTCAAGTCAAGTCACCTAAGTTCTGCTCAGAACATGTTAAAATGTTTTTACTACAAAAAAATGTCGTAGACAAGAAGCATTGTCTTTGTTTCTTACAAAATTCGAACTTTCACAGCTTGCTCTGACATGTAATGTTCATAGTTGCTGTGATGTCTGTGAACTATCATGTAATTGTGGTAATTGCAAAAAGTTGCTGTTTGAAAACATCTTTCTAGATAACGATGCCAGCAATGAAGAACCTAGCGAAGAAGTTGAATCCAACTCTGATACAGTATCATATAAATCTTCTGATTCTGATAACGAGTAATTTATGTTTTTTTCCAGACTATTTTCAAATTTCGCAGTTTATTAACCATACTAGGGTTTTAAGAGATTTTCCATTTTTTTCAAAGTCAAATAGTCTGATCAGACTGTGACATACTCACAATTTATACAACCCTTTACCACATGGATAAACCATGTTGACATCAACCAAAAGAGAGTGATTTGACTAAGTTTAACAATATACCTCTACCACCTCAGTTCTATGAGACAGAAATGGTAAAAAGCCTGATCAGTATGCAAGATATTTACAATCTGATTGTTCTTGGATGGTAAAATGCTGAAATTATTTCACACAACAATATGGGAAAAAGCATTGATCTACAAGGTATTACATAATATGAGGATTTAATATTTCCATATTTGGTGAAATAACAGATCACCCTGCACATGTAAGTTACATAATCAAAATAGACACAACAGCTGTCCAGATACAGGAGGGGTATTCAGCTCTTTTTCCCACAATTTCTCTTTTAATATTAAAACAAACCCTATGTAGTTGGTTCTCAAAAGAATCGTCTCACGATTCTTTTGAGTACCCACAACATAGAGTTAGAGGGTCAAATAAGGACTTAAGAACATGCAAAACGTCCCTTATCTAGAGCTCTGGACAAACAGTGCAGATATAGATTAGATGACATATGCGTAGGTTGGTTTTCCTAGACCAGAGATTTGCAAACTAAATTGATCACATTGAGAAATGTTTAAAAAAATTGCCTGAAATAGACACAAGTGTTCTGACAAGCTGTGTATACCAAGATCAGCCAGTTATTGTGTACAACATAATAAAGCACTCAGTGTTTTATACTTGGACATAAATTAATTGATTCATGTATTATGTTAAAACAAAATGTACAGGCTTATCTTGACATTAGTACCCAATCATGTATCAAATGTAACCATTTCCCACTTATAGATGCAATATGAATAGATACAATTTGACACATCTCCAGTAGATGACTCTTGTCACATTATGGCAAAAGAAGATATTGTTAATGGTGAATAATTTCTCCTTTTCCACAAGTTTTTCAAATCCATTCAATTATCATACTTTCATTTAAAGAGATTCTCCATGATATTTTGTATATATGTTTTCAATGTAATCTGCTACAGATTTGTTGTATGTGGGAAAAGCTCAACACATTCATTAAATTAGCCTAAGACCATTTTAAAAAAATCTTTGCAAAATCTCTAAAATATGATATTATAATTTTTGAATAGTTTTAAATCTTGTTGCAAAAGGATGAATTGTTCATAATGATAAATTTCCCTTTTGCCACAATGTTTTCAAAATTTATCTGATGCAGATGTTTCCAAATGCGTCTTCAAATGGGAAGGGGTTAAATCTTGAAATTTGACTATACATGGTTATTAGCGCAACATGTTCATGATAATCATCCATGACTTTCCTAAGATAAGAGTTAGATTTTTATGTAACGTTACTAAGTGTTAATCCTTTTAAAATGTCATAATGAGATTTGTTTAAGTGAGTAAATCTTCAGAAGACAAGTCTTAAAAATATGTACAAAGGGAAAGATTTTAGTTAAATCCAATTATTACAAATTGTTATACAAATCCAGTTCAGTTGTTGTCTTATTATATTTTTTATCTGTACATTGAAATACAAATAAATTGAAAAATTATGTTGTATCTAAACCCAATCTCAGTAAAATCAGACCTGAAACTTGCCCACTTGTATATAAGTACATGTAGAAATAAGTATTTTTGTCTGATTTTAATGTGATTGATCTTAAGACTGTTCCACTTGCTGTCACATTTCACCAGATGGCCATTGAATACATTGTGACAAAAGAAAAACTGGTTTATGATGAACATTTTACTTTTGCCGCAATGTTTTCAAAATTTATCTGATGCAGATGTTTCCAAATGCGTCTTCAAAGGGGAAAGGGTTTAAGCTTGAAATGTGACTATATATGGTTATAAGCACAACATGTTCATGATAATCATCCATGTCTTTCCTAAGATAAGAGAAAGATTTTTATGAATCCTTTTGAAATGTCATAATGAGAATGTTTTAAGTGAGTAAATCTTCAGAAGACAAGTCTTAAAAATATGTACAAAGGGAAAAATTTCAGTTAGATCCAATTATTACAAATTGTTATACAAAACCAGTTAAGTTGTTGTCTTATTGTATTCTTTATCTGTACATTGAAAAATACAAATGAATTGAAATATTATGTTATATCTAAACCCATTCTCAGTAAAATCAGACCTGAAACTTGCCCACTTGTATATAAGTACTTGTAGAAAGAAGTATTTTTGTCTGATTTTAATGTGATTGATCTTAAGACTGTTCCACTTGCTGTCACATTTCACCAGATGGCCATTGAATACATTGTGACAAAAGCAAATCTGGTTTATGATGAACACTTTCTACTTTTGCCGCAATGTTTTCAAAATTTATCTGATGGGGAAAGGGTTTAAGCTTGAAATGTGACTATATATGGTTATCAGCATAACATGTTCATAATAATCATCCATGTCTTTCCTAAGATAAGAGTTAGAGTTCTATGTAACCTTACTAAAGTGATTATGAATCCTTTTGAAATGTCATAATGCGATTTGCTTAAGATCTAGTAAATCTTCAGAATTCATCTGTTACATTGAAATACAAATGAATTGAAATATTATGTTACATCTAAACCCAATTTAATACAATGAATACATTGTGGCAAAAGTAAAACTGGTTTATGATGAACACTTTCTACTTTTGCCGAAATATTTCCATACAAAAAATCTAACGCAGAAGACTGAAGACCTCTTGTCAAAATGTTTGCTTATTGTAAGCAATTTATCATTTTGCTACAATGCTTTTGAAATGTTGTCGGTTGCAAATTCGACTGCTGGTTGGTGAGGGTTTATTTCTGCAAAGAGAAAAAGAATAAACTCCTAAGCTAGTAATGAGGATCCTTCAAACGACGATAAGGAGTTAAAGATCTATGTCTGTGTATCAATGTGGATAGTCCAGATATAGTGTTTGAATATGGATTACGGGAAACATTTTTGCATTTTACATTCCTAGTTTGATGGTGAAAGATTTCTAATTTAAATAGATCTCTTGCCACTTTGTGCACATCATCTTTGTATGAAGGCAGGTGGTGAAAACCTTTACTCTTTCTGAATTCACTTATTTCATCTACATGCTTTACTGCTTCAGTTAATACTGGATACTCGCGTGAATGCTCAATGATACTGTCTTTTGTTTTATATCCTGAACAGGACAGTTTAGAATTCCTATTTAGCATTTCAACGTATTCATCCAATGCAATATTATTATTTACGCCACCTTGTATATTCGATTAGCTATAAGGCGCTCTCTCTGTGAGTATGGAAGAACTTCTTCCGTCAACGAGCTTAACTGGATTGATCCAATTGCATATTTAATTTTATTCGTCTTATTGTATATTGGCAACACATATTTGGCAGATCGAACACACCTTTCACCATCTCCCATATCTACAGCTGTATCTAAATTCTTGTGTAGAATTGTCAATTTAAAAACCATTAACATATAGTCCTGAAGTTCATCCTTACTTGTGACACTTGCTTTAGTATTAATCTGAGAGTCATTATAACTGTGTGCTTTCACTTCATGGGTTTTTAGACTTGCCACATATGCATATGTTCTTTCACAGAAATGACATTTATAGCGTCCATTTTCAAAATTTGAGATCCAATAATTCTCTGGATTTTCACTGTCATCTATGACTTCATGCAAGGATGAACATATATCTTTGAGTCTTCAAAAAAACATTTTTTTACAATACATGTGCAAACTACATTCAACCATTCTAATTTCCCTGCATTTGTCATACCTGTGAAATCATCTGGAAACGGCACTTTTGGAAAGTGTCAACACCAAAATGATTCAAAAACATACTTAATGTAATGGCTTCCAATACTGCATAGTACAGCATTTTATATGCTCTATACTCATTCTTAACATTTCCCTTTACATTCCTGTAATTTAGCATGTTTCTGTAGAAGGGAACTGATCCTTTATCTGCTGCATTTTCAACACCATATGTCAATTTTGTAATAGCCTGAAAAATCAACCAAAAAAGGGAAGCAATAAAATTTCAAATTTGTGTATGTATCTGTACTTCTATTTTAATTTGGATCAGAATTGATACATTACATTGTATTTCATTTACTATAGCGAATATTTTTTCCATGCACACACACTATATATATCAAGATTTAATAAGGGAGTACAAGTTTCTTAAATTTGAAGTTAATCAAATATCATTGAAAGCTTATATTATCCTTTTCCCACATTCAGGTTGAGACATGATTCCCCTTTTCCTCGCATAGACGCTTTCTGACGCCTCTGCAGCAGACGGTCTTTTGAAAACATAGTGACAAAAGAAGAAATTGTTCAAAATGAGCAATTTCTCCTTTTGCCACAATGTTTTCCACTTTAAGTCATAGGTTATCCATTCAATTATAGAGATTTTCTATTTTTTGATAAAATATGTTCAAAGTCGATAACAATAAGATTTTTCAATCAAGAATTGTGAGTTTAATCTCTTGCTTGGATTTTCATTCATTCTGATGTTTGAAGAAAGTGAATGAGTGAATGTAAACTATGTATGCATTGAAGTATACCTCTAGAAAATTCATCAGCCTGTGGAAATCTTCCATTTTTGATATAAACCCTTCCAAGCGCTCACGAGGGCTCTCAGCATTTTTCATAGCCATTTGTGCACACTGAACCCTTTCATCTGTCAATCTATCACCTGTATAAAAAATAAGCATGATTGTGTTTAGATGAAAAGAACATAAGTTGTTCATTATTGCTAGAATCCTGATATTTAATATATTGGTTTATCATGGATATATTACAAATCACTATTAAATTATGCTGTTTTTAGCTCTACTGGCCAAAGGCCAGAAGATCTTACGTGATGGCGTGTCTGTCGTCCGTGAGTGCGAGAGTCCGGTACCAATTGCTTGTGAACGCGATAAAGTCTTCAGTTTTAATTGTATCTCAATTAAACTTATACAGTAGTTAGATATTCATGAGAGCTCAGTTCCTTTCGCAAACCAGCCAGATCCACCTATGCAAGACTGGATTATGGCCCTTGAAATTGTCAAAATTGCTATAATAGAGCTTGTGAACACAATAGAGGCTCCATTTACTATCTGATCTTCACCAAACATAGATAGTAGTTAAATATTGATGAGAGCTCGTTTCCTTTCGAAAACCAGCCAGATGTGACCTTGCATGACTGGATTATGGCCCTTGAAATTGTCAAAATTACTATAATACAGATTGTGAACTTAAAAGAGCCTCCATTTACGATCTGATCTTCACCAAACTTAGATAGTAGTTAATTATTGATGAGAGCTTGGTTCCTTTCACAAACAGCCAGATGTGCCCATGCAAGAGTAGATTATGGCCCTTGAAATTGTCAGAATTGTCAAAATTGCTATAATACAGCTTGTGAACACAATACTATCCAATCTTCACCATAAATACATGCTCTGGATTGAAAATGACCAAAGAACCATGCCAGTAGAGCATAGGCCCTCGTGGACCTCTTGTTTAATAAGATGGCTGTGTGACTGTGTGGCTGTATTGTTCACCAGCTTGATAACTTCAGATGAGTATAAGGTATAAGACCAGCATAGTATAGCTATGTTAAATTTACTCTATACTCTATAAATGAAAACCAGTGCTAAACCATTCCCACACACAGTCACTTTTTGATTCCTATGCAGCAGGTGACTTCAAAATAATCTGGCAAATGGAGAAATTAATATAATGAACAATTCCTCCTTTTGCCAAAATGTCGTCATCTTTTTTCCCATTATTGTTCTAAAAGTCATAGTGAGTGTCCATTTGTTTAAGCATAATGTTTTTAAAGTTGACCGCTGCAAATGTGTTGTATTTGGGCAAGGGTTGTAAACATGATATCTTAGCTTGTTTTTTCTAATGAACCTTACCTCCAAAGAAAACCGGCTCAACAATTTCTTCATTTACCATTGGCACATACTTCTCTGTCAAATTTTTCAGCAGCTGAATGACATCTTGAGTTTTGTTTTCATTACAGTCAATCAACCCAAGAGGAAACTGAAAGCATAAACTTTGTTGTATATAGTTAAATTATAACTTGCCCACATGAATACACCCAATCTCATTAAAACCAGATCTTAACACGCACACTCATATATATATATATACGTACATAGAAGATTTTTGGTCTGATTTTAATGAGATTGGAATACACCAAGCCATGTATTTTAATGAATCATCAAAGCTAATGATCATTCCAACTCAGGCTTGTGTTATTGGACAGAGTATTAAATAACATTATGGCTATTTAATTTAAATGAAATTAATACATACACCATCATAGATTTAATTGGAAAAAAATATAATAAAATACTGAAAGAACATTGATTAAACACTTAAAGAAGTGGTTTTGAATGCTGTTATTTGTTTTGAGTGTGTATAATGTAAAGTGAATAAAAGTATTTAAATTTAAATTATCACACAAAAAGATTAACCCTATGCTTTCCAACATACATGTTCATCAAATCAGCAGGACAATACTGAAATAATCTAAGAAGAATTATGAGAAAATATCTGAATTAAATTATTTAAGTCAAAAATGAGTTGACACCATTGTGGCAAAAAGAAAGACTGGTCATTTTGAACAAATTCTCCTGTCACAATGTTTGCAAAATTTCTCTGCTTCAGATTAGTAAATTGTGTCTGCTTGAGAGAGACATTAAAAGTCACAGAACTAGTTAATGTTTTGTATTTGAAACAGTACCTGCTCTGTTTTAATCCCACACACATCTGAGTATTTATGTGGTAAATGTTTTGGATACAGCTTGCTGAACACCTCATGTACAGTTAAGAACATCATGAAATTGACAATCTGAGCGGAACGTGATTGGATCGTGAGCGTGATTGGAACGAAGTTGGAACGCTTTATGAGCGGGACGGAATTTTGCGCTCTGAACGAAACAATCATAATGAACGAAACAATCCAATCACAGGAATGCTTCGCTCAATCTGAGCGGAACGGAAAAAAGCAATCACAATGTTATGAATGATTGAACGCTTTATGAGCGGAATGGAACATGAGCGGAGCGTAACGTTACGGATCGGAGAGGAGCGTGAACGGTAGATTTGTCAATTTCAATATGTTCTTACAGTTTAGAACATCATGTAAATGACAATCTGAGCGGAACGTGATTGGATCGTGAGCGTGATTGGAACGAAGTTGGAACGCTTTATGAGCGGAACGGAATTTTGCGCTTTGAACGAAACAATCATTATGAACGAAAAAATCCAATCACATGAATGCTTCGCTCAATCTGAGCGGAACGGAAAAAAGCAATCCCAATGTTATGAGCGGAATGGAACGTGAGCGGAGCGGAACGGAACGGAACGGAGCGGAGCGTGAACGGTAAATTTGTCAATTTCAAGATGTTCTTAACTGTAGCTGTGGAATATTTTCTATGATAGATGTGGCAACTATAAAGACCAGTTCTTTCATAAGCACTTCTTGTTCCCCTATTGATGGAATGTAATGTTGTAAGTCAAAAGTTGACTCAATCTCCTCTAGCTGTAATTCTGGTGTTATTCTATCTACAATTGCATAAACATTTAACAAGTGGAGGGATTCTGTTTTCCTGTCAGACGTTCTGTATGATGGTAGAACATCCTTATCCCAGTTGTCACCAATAAGCTGGCATTTTTTGTTGCCGCCATTTGACCACTCGCCTTTCAGTTGAATAATTTCAGCATCCAGCATTCCATTCCAAGATGTCAGCTTTCTGTGGACAGTCTCTGGACGCACGCTTAATCCAAGTTTTGATAATCTCTCAATTGTCTGTAAATTTACAAATTTTAAACACATACATTAAAATTAGTAGTTTATGATTGATATTCTTACTCAGGATTACTAATTTTCCATATTTTAGCCCCAAATATTTTCTAATTTGTCTGCTGCAGACTTCAATTTGTTGTAAACAGGACAGACTGAAACAATTTTAGAATGCAGAATACTCCTATATTGATAAATTGAGTCACCCATACATTATATTCACACTATTATTTTCTGTATGCTATTTTTTCTCTTTGAGTTCCAATCTATTATATGAAACCTCGTATTTAATTTTTGTTTGAAGTACAAAAAGTGGTTACTGTTGAAAATATGTTTTATGATGCCATGTACAAATGCACTGTTTCAATGCTGTTATTTATAAGACACAACCTGCTATATAGAACATCTAAAAATAATACATGTATTTATATTTTGACATACCTTCTGTGTACAGCCACCATTAGCCATCACAAAGCCCACCAGGTAATGTGCTGCAGACATTTCCTGGCACCTGCTATGTAGTAATGGATGCCATAACCATCATGTGTTTAAATGGTTTACAACTTGTGCTTCTAGGAATGGGTGTATCACTTATAATTGATTCAAGAATCATATTTAGTCCTGGACATTTTGTGTCAAGCTCATTGTGAAGGTTCATCCAGGAAAATGAAAAAATACTTTCATAATCTGTCCGTCTAAGAATAGAAGCTGAATCTCTTTTGCATAGGGTTTTGCATTCACATTTAATAATATGGGCAGCACATTTGATAACGTTTAAGGGATTTTGTTGAGCTAGCACATCCAATATGACCTTTTCACAATTTGTGCCTGTCACCAAAGTCTTGCAAATCCTTTTTTGATGCTCTGTCCAGATACATGAGGACTTTGTTCCACTGGGGTAGTGAATATGAGAAATACATTCTGATAGAAATATGTTTTGTTTTGGACATTTGTTTCACTTTAATTTATAGTTATCTGTCAAACACATTCTTTCTCATTATAAACAGGAACTTGAAGTTTGTCATGCATAATCAAATTTATCACAAACAATAAGTCACTGATTTTAACACATCAGTGAGTACTTATATTATTTATGTATATTCTAAAATGAGTAATTTGTTATATCTGCTTCAGCCAAGCTTCTTTCCTATTGTCAACCTGTGCAAATGATAACCAGTTGTTTTCTAATTACCCAAATAAATAATCAGCTTTGATTATCATGAAGCTATACAATTTGATGACTGTCCTGGATCTATCTAGTCACGTGTGAATATAGTTGTTTTGAATGATAATATTTCCGGAAGAATACATGCTCTTGAAAGTCAGCATTGATCAAATTTCTAGGGATTGCTTTTCACATTTGATTTCGTTTTGAGGTTACCCTACAGGATAAGTTAATTAAATTCACTAAATATTTCCACTTACAAGAAAGCTGCAGCAGACTACTTAAAACAACTTGGTTAAAACATCTATGTAAATGAAAGCATAATTGTTGACTGGAATTGAAAACAATGTGGCGAAAAGAGAAATTATTTATTATGAGCAATTTCTTCTTTTGTCACAATGTTTTCAAAAGTTAATGTGCTGGAAAATGTGTCCATAAGTGGGACAAGTTGTTGAAATTAAACTTAATTAAATAGGATTATATAAAAAAAAGAATAGAACATTTCAACAGTTAAAAGCTACAAAACTCAAAATTTAAGAACATTTTTTAAATTTGAAGTGAAGAACTGAAACATAAATCAAGTGTTAAAATATTCACACTCCTACTTCTCCCTGTCCAGTCTTTGTGTTGAGGATCTTTTATCAAATAGGTTTATGTGATGAATTGAACATTTAAAAGCAGTAAAATAATGCAAAACTATAAATTTAAGAACATTGTTTAAAATTTCAAGAAATAAACTGAGACATAATTAAACCAGGTGTTTAACAATCATACTTCCACTTCTCCTTGTCCAGGTTTTGTGTCGCCAAAATCAATACGTGTTTTAGCTTTCTGAGGAGTAACTGATGTTTTCTCTATTCAAAATTAATAACATTTTAATTTTAAGTTATATACAATAATGTGTATAACAGGATACTTATCCTGCTTTGCTTTTGTTTCAACAGTATAGAGTATTGGCATATAGGCCTAAAGGTCCAAGGTGTAGGCCTTGGGCAGGTTTGATCTTAATGATTGTTACACCGACATATATTGTATTCATTTATCTGAGAATATATAGTTTATAGTTTGTTGAATCAACAATATATTTTATTTCAATCATGTGTAAAGATACATAATGTTAAAAGGTTTGTCAACTGTTTCCACATCATTTAACACCAGTCCTGTTGTGTCCTATATAAAACACATAAGCATGGATTTAACATCTGTAAAACACTCCCAATATTGTGAATGTGTGGTACCAAGTCAAGAATGGTATAACTTCTTTTAAAGCTTACCTTTTTTTATGTGTTGGAGAGGAGCGATTTGTACACCGTGGGTTGCAGTTGTAAATTCTTTTAACTGTAAAGGATGCTTCACACTCACTGCAGGGAACCTCTTGCATGGCTGTGTATGTTGTGGGGAAGACAACAACCTCTTCTCACTAATTGATCTGACACCCTGATTAATCTTTAACAAAAAAGAGAGACTCCTTAGATTCACAGAAATCGACCGAAATCAACTTTCACTAACTGAAATCTACTTTTAATGTTATGATTTATGTTGTAAACTTAATATAAATCAATAATGACATACATTTGTATATGTTAACCGTTTCTATATTTGTTAATTGAAATTTAAAACTTGCTGAATACTTTAACAGGGTGATAAATTTATTATGTTTTGTTATAATTCAAAGCAAAAAATCATACTGGCTCTATGGTATTCACAAATGTCAATGTCGTATTTATTTTAAGAATCACGAATGATAAAAAAAAAACATTATCGTACCTCTTTTACTTTCATTCTGTTGTCTCGAATCTCGGTTCTTATCTTTTCCATCTTTTTATCAAGCTTTAAATAGCTTTCACATTTATTAAAACACCTAACGCAGATGGAATCATCACCTTCCTCGATGTCGCTGACAGTTCTTATTTCTTCGTGTTGCAACACTTTGTTAATGACAGCGATACGTTCTTTCGAAAGTTTTAATTTCATATGAAACAGTTTGTTTTCTTTTTTTCTACCTGAACTGGTTAAACATAATTCCCTAAACGAAAAACCACACATAAAACACCTGTCGTTAAATAAATAAACTTTTTTTGGCGTTAGTAGAAGATTCGCCTGTTCTACGGACGAATATTCTACGGACGCCATTGTTCCTTTGTTTATTCCAATACAATCGGAATACTCTATAGTTACCGCTTCGCCTTTTCGTTCTTTCTACATTAGTTACCATACTTGAATCGTACTGCCTATTTTGGTAAGCGACAATTTGTTTGGCTAACGCAAAGGTCAATCTGAGACGACCCGTATAGGGAAGTCATCAGATCTATATACGAGTGTGCGAGTTAAGATCTGGTTTTAATGATATTGCGTAGTATATTGAGTAATAGTGCCTGTGTTTACTTTTTTAATTGGTCGAATCAAGAACTCTTTCGTACAGGCTGTACAACACGGATAGTAATACGCACTCTATAATGGCACCGGTCAGATGATAGACGGCTAGGCACTTGCGTTGATAATCCCGTTCTATAAATACAAAGTAGAGAATGTACTAAAAATCGGTAGAATACGCTTCTGTTCTAGTAACATATTAAAACCTATAACTATGGGAATCTTGTTGTTGCTTTGGGTATATCACTCGTTAAGAGTACAACAGACGTCCTCCCTGCAGTAGATGACACGAAAAGGGTCATTTTGGTTACAACTGCCATTGATTTAACGGTGTTTATATATATATATATATATATAGAGAGAGAGAGAAAATATTATGTCCCTGAATTAAGATATGAACTTTATCTGACGAGGTTGGGAGAATTGATGATTGTCGAGCCTTTCGCGAGACAATTATCATTTCTCCCAGCCGAGTTTAGTTTAAATTAATAACATACAACATTACAAAAGCCCATTCATGAATGACCTCACCTAAAATAGAATGACGTCACGCGCCGAATTACATTGTGTACACACGACATACGGAAGCTAAAGAGTTCCGACTTCAACTCCATATTTCTCGATTATTACTACTTAATTTGTATATCTGGTGTGACATAATACCTTAAAATGGCAATATTAACTCGAACATATTCTTAGTAAAAGTGTAAGTATTGCGGATTGGCCGTACACAAGATCTAGGTCAACATGTATGTCAACCGCCGTGTTTTGAAAATGAATAGTTGTGTTGGATCTGAAGGTCAATGTATAAAGTAAGTTCAGGCTATAGAAGTTCAAGTAATACTCAAAGTTTAAATACAGATGACACTTATCAAGACAAGTGTGATGTTTAGGCTTAGTCGTCGTTTAAATTGGAGACATTTATTTTTGGAAAAGGATACCGTCACTGTTGTGGGTAGACATGTCGAAGACACGTTACGAAACTTTTAGTTTTAAGAATGATCATTTAAACACTAGCTGTACGTAAATGATTAAGTTATTTAACAAGTAGAAACATTTTCTGGATATCTCGAACGCATAATGATTTTCTGTCGGAACTGCTGTATGAAAGAGGAATCCATGGGTAGATGAGGCTATTCTAAAACCCTTTCTCGTGGTAGAACACAGACTGACGATCGAAATTAAACATTTGTCGTTTAACGGGGAGTCATTTAAGTGTATTAAAATTACTTGTGGAAACATAGATATGCTTCTCATTATAAGACATTACTCGCTTCAGATTGTATTTAAACAAGGTTATCTATGAACTGATCACGTGAGAATAAACACGTCTATGTATGCTACATTTTCAACGAAGAAAGACAGTTCATCAAGTATAAAGACTGCAGATGCCATGTGATTTATATAACGATATTCTCTTCGATTTGTATTTGCATTGTACAATTTGTTGAAATGTAATTAAAACAATAATAACTTTATTTCTGATTGTTATTTGATGTTTGTTCATTGCTTTGACTGCTATACTATCAACATAATTGAACCGTTCCACGATAAAAACCAACATTATGGATTCTGCGTAATGTATCTCTTTAAACAGAAAATCCACATAAGGCGAAACGTGTCTGTCCGGGTTAGCATGCCCGGCATGCTGAGGCTGATGCGGTCCGATATTTATCTGGTGGAATGGCTCATTTATATTTCAGAAAAAGTAGTTCCAGCGATTTCGTCATTTCTCAAAAATAAGTAGACTGATAAAGATAAAAGTTTATTATACCAGTAGACATGTAAACAAAAGGTTTATCATACCAGTGTTATACGTCACGTAATTTGCTCATTTCATGATAAATATGATACTTCCGCAATTGACTTGCATAAACAAAAAATTTAATAAAATAAATAAAAAGAAACACTATCTATCATACAGTCAACTTTTGATATATTTGCAGCAGATTAGCTATGATCATAATCATTAACGAAGAATCAGAAATGGCACACGAAGAACACAGTCAATGTTATCATGATTCACTTAGTGCTATCATTTCCTCTGATGTTTAAAAGTTACACACTGATGAGTAAATCTGCTAAATGATACACTAAGACATCTACATTTTTATTTAGCGATAATCATATTTGCAAATTTGTCTTGTAACAAAACGGTCGTTTGGATAAAGAAAAATCACCAGTTCATCCACAGATATTCATTTTCGCAATCATGTGTTTGTTTGTTCGTTGACACCCGAGACTGCCTTGGAAGAGCGTCCCACTGGACTGCGGGGACGGCGAATTCGATCCCCGGCCGGGTCATACCAAAACTTTAAAATAATGTAGTGTTGGCTGAAGTCCTTGTCGCTCAGGGTTGCGGGTTAAGCATTACACTGACTGGCTTGTTTAAGAATAAATGGAACAGTAGTACTGGTAACTTACACTATTTAAATCAGATAATTGATTCGTGCTAGATGCTAAAAAGATCAGTTGAGCACATTCATGGGAAACAGATGTAGATGATAGTGTCCACCTGCTTAGACTTATAAGAATCTACACAAGCTGACAGAATTTCTAACAAGCTTGCTTTAGCCATCTGTGTAGGTGTAGGTCTTGACAAGAATGTGCTGATGAATAGGATGGTCTGGATCTTTAATGTTATTAAAAGGCAACGTGTACCTTTTGTCATGCACTAGTTCTCTTCGCCACCACCTTTGAATAAGACGATCAACAAAACATATTGCGACCAGTGTCATAAGCCTTCTACAACAGGTTTCAAATGTCTACGCGGATAAGTAGCGATATGTATGTTACTGTGCTTACTTAACCCTTTCCCTCACACGAAAATTCTGCAGCAGACGACTTTGAACATATTTTGTCATAAAAAAGAAAATCTCTATAATTGAATGGATAACCTATGACTAAAAGTGGGAATCATTATGGCAAAAGGAGAAATTGCTCGTTTTGAGCAATTTCTTCTTTTGTCAATATGATTTTAAAAAGCCGTATGCTGCAGAGGCGTTATAAAGCGTCTTTATGAGGGAAAGGGTTAACACAAACCATCTGAAAGGTTCATTTGTGCATGACAGATACTTTTTTGTTATATCGATACACTATTTGACAACAACAATTATGTGGTCTAAAGATAAGGGTAACGAGGTCGAACACCTTTGAATACTCAACAATACATATTGCATAAGCCTTATACAACAGGTTTCAAATGTCTGCTTGGGAAATGTTTGGTTGCAGATAAAGATAGTTTGGGTGAACAGACTTCCACACATGATATCAGCGGTTTCACGGGAAAACCAACATAACGGACTCTGCGTAATGTATCGATTCAGATCAGCCTGTGCTAATGCTAATCCGGGCCGACATATATCGACAGAAAATCAACAGAAGGCGAAAAGTGTCTGTAGCCCGGCAGATTAAGACAATATTCAGAGAAATCGTTCAGTTTGTGATACAAGCATAACAATTTGCATGGATACTCTCCTTAAGACAATTGTTTTAAAAAATAGTAAGCTACATATTTCTTTCAAAATGGTGGCCATGTTTAAGATGGCCGCCAATCCAGAGTTAAACAATTTATTCTTAATATAAAAGTTTACTTAGGAGTTCCATCATAATGGTTTTTGGGTCAAATAGCATATTCGTTTCTACAGAGAAGCCAAATACATAAAACTTTTGAAGCTCCACTTAGTATTTACGGGAGAAAGAGAGTGAGTGTCAAAGCACAACCAGGGCACACTGGTGACACCGCTGCTGTGAAACTCAGCATGGGGTTCAGTGTCAGCTAAATATTCACTTTAGTATAGTTTAGTGTCCCAAATGCTATCTAACAAGCCCCATATACACTTACCTATAGTCGTGCCAATTGCAGAACCAGTTAGATAAACGCACCTGAATTGACAGGATGTGCCAGCGCGGGAGAGCCGAGCCAAGTATAACGGGGCATTAGTTATTCGGATGGTGTACAGAACGCATGGGACTTAAGTGACATTGAATTAGCTTTATTTATAGTAAAAGGTGGTAAAAGGATAATCTCTCGACCTTAAACCGTTGAAAACTTTAATAGCAATATATTGAAATTGTGCAGATAAATATTATCAGGATGTCAAGTGTGACCCCATTGAAATCAAAATCTCAAACTGATTGGAACAAATGTTGCCTTTGTCAGACAGACGAGAAAAGTGATGATCTAAAATCTCCACCAACTCACTATAGGCAGCAAGGAAAATGATAGCTACTACATGATCGCAACAAACATTTTCGTCTTTCAAGCCATCAACCAACTTCCAATTATTTTAGTTCCCATCAGATTAGAAGGTGATGTATTGAAAACACATGGAGACGGAACAATGCCAAATATCACCAGAACTGTAAGTTATAGTTCAATAACACCAAGCTAGGCAGGAACAGGAAGAGGGTAGCTAGTAGTAAGATATATTCAAACGATGGACAAAGGGCCCGTCGTCTATAAGGCAATTACAACAGTGTATGTCCCATAATTGTGAACTTTTCAGAGCATAATTAAGATCCTTACATTAGTGTTTGTCAATGCTAGTGAATGTCTAGATATTAAATCAAAATAATGACTTCAATAGGATTTAACACAATCTACATCCAGATGTATAGTTCTTGCTGGCAATTACCTTGCCCGTACAGATACATGTTAAGATTGTATTCTAAGACATATGATAGTCTCAGTAGTATTCACAGTGTTGATGCAGATATTCAAATGCATCTGAAATATAATCAACATCAACACTGTGAATACTATGATTGGGAAGTGTATTGTGTAAGTATGTTGTATCCATGGTAGCAAATATCAAATGGTCGTCTGTTTGGTGAATATTCTAGTAACGTTAAATATACTGAAAACCATGGACGAAGTGTTGAATCTGCATACTAATAAATACAACAGCATATTTAATATATATTGGGAAGTATGTTGGTAAATTATGTTGTATCCATGGTAGCCAATTTCAAATGCTCGCCAGTTTGTTAAATATTCTGGTTACGTTACATAAACTGCAAACCCTGGACGAAGTTTTGAATCTGCATACTAATAAATATAACCGCATATTTATGTAGTATCCATGTCAGACATATATCAAATGGTTGACTATTTGGTGAATGTTCTGGTGATTTTAAATGTACTGCAAACAATGGAAGAAGTGTAGTAGACTTTCATCTTCTGCATTGTTTCCCTTTGTCAATATTTAAACGTGGCTGTTTATTCAATGATTCATTATTGCGATTAATCGGATCAATTTCCTTTACATAAGAAACTTGCTTTCGTTTTGCAAAGAGAGACCACTATTATGTTTTAATGACTGAGGAATTAACATTCTTAAAGCAAATAAAGTTTTATGATAATTGTAATCAATATTGTCAGGATTTCAATTCATGTTATTCTTTAATACGCGATGTGAATGTGTAAAAATAATTGTAATCAATATTGTCAGGATTTCAATTCATGTTATTCTTTAATACGCGACGTGAACGTGTAAAAACTGTATTTGAACCTATATTGTATTGTGGTCGGTGGCCTTTATTTACAAATAAGGAATGATTGTATTGTATTGCATTTGATTGTAGACCTTATTCGCTTACGACACTTTCCCATTTGCCATGTCGTCCCTTATATTAGAAGAAAGGGTTGATGCATTGTCTACCGGTACTGCAAGACATGGAAACCTGCGACAAATTTAACTAAATATGATATAATTGCTTTCAGTTTCAAAAAGGTAATTAAGCGTGGGTAGAACGTTAGGAGATAAATTTCTACCACAGGATTAATCAATTGATAATTCGAATATAATCTATGACTCCTGTTCGAAATTGTCGATATGTATAATTTAAAAAGCCAGTCAAAGTATACAATTCTCTTTCTTTGCCATGGTAGGTAGGGACACCAGATTTGGGTCGGTCGGAGCTTAAGAATACTCGTAATGAGGTGGCAATATACAGCAAGGCTCTCTTCATCAAGACCGTCTGACTCTCCTCTCTTTAGCCTTTTGGCAAGGAATCACTAACATGATAAAAAACATATTGATGCAAGAAAGGGAGTCATGGTTATTAGAAAATGATAGTAAATCAATGTATTAAGTCTGATTTTGGTAATTTTTAGGACTTACAAACGGCTTGCACGGTGGCAAAACAATGCAGAAAACGACAATTTTTACCCATTTTTACGCTTAATTCGAAAAATAACAACAACAAAACGAAGGGGTTTACCTCGAAATGTTGAGCTGGCTTTGGAACCGAACCTGTATGCAATCTCAATGCATTCAGGAATACCACGTTTCGAGCTCCTTTTCGCACCCTCTTCAACTGAAAAAGGGTAGCTTTGTTTACATGCAATAAATTCCTTCTAGCTCACAAGACATCGTTTTGCATTCCTGGCCATACACAAGTAGACTCAAAGAAGAACGGGTGAGACGGCGAACTTCAAACTCATGCGTTATGTCTAATGTTTATATTTATAATATTTTAAAACTACATTTAGCCCAGAAATGTACCCAACACTTGCAGTCTTTTTTAGACCCTGGCCCCTGAATATCGACTCCAAGTGCCATATGAACCCTTAAAGGACAATTTTATTTGCATGTGATAGGACAAAAGTACTGTATATCAATAATACACACTGATATAAAATTATTTCAACCATTTTCAAAATAGTGAAGGCGCAGAAATTTGTTTTAAACGATTTCTTAGCCTTCACTTAATTCACACATTTTATCCCATTTTCTTGTATCTTTTTACCATTATTTCCCCACCTATAAGAAATATATAAACTGTTCCGGTATGAGTACAAGGCAAATGTTGATTACGTTTCTCATACATCTATGCTCTCAGAACTGGTATTGTACTGAATGCATGCTTTGATTTTAACCTTAAAGATATTTTTTACAAAAATCTTCACCGTCCTATCCTTTGAAGGTGCATTTTCAAAGTCGTTTTCATAATTTTACCCTGAAAGACCTGCTGATGAACAAAATTAGACATACATAGACATAAAGAAATAAAACAAGGTCACCTCGTGATAGAAAAATAGCTTTTAGATGATTTCTGAGTCAATTTAACCTTTCCACAAGGTATTATATGTAATGAAAGAGAGATAATCCCTGCAGTCTTAGTTTTCTAATGATTCAGCTAATAAAACTACATAATATATACAGCCCCTAATTGGTCATCTTATCATTTTTTCTATCAGGAAAAAGACACGGACCCTCCAACATGTTTACTAGTAGCAGTGAATTAGCCAAGGATAAATATTTAAAAGGATGTATTAGTGATGCAGAAGAGAAGACATGTCTGGAATATACAGAAAACGTTGAGTAACATATAATTATTCCAACAAGAAGCGTGCCACCCAATAAATAAAAGATGGAAAAGCATGGAACACAACATCACAGAGGGCATAAGGAAAACATGGATGATATATACAGAATAAGTTCTATCACCCGTCTGGCAGTATGGTGGCAATGGAATCCGTAACAGAAAATGGAATGTAAGTCAAGAAACAAATGAGAACATTACAGTAAATATGGGAAAATGACCGAGCTGAAAAAACTGCCTGTTGCGGTCATAGTAGTCACTAAGTACTGTTGATTGAGGGACTGTAATCACACGGGCGCCAACTGTACACAAACATACAGCCCGGACAAATATATTGCTTCAAGTGAACGTTCACTGTTATACGACACTCTTGATAGTTGATTATATCACAACAGATGTTAGCACACAAGCACTTAGAGATTTCAACACAGAAAATAATACAAGAGTTTCTCATTATAAGTGCTTCATACACTGAGTGAGAACATAAGAGAAACATGTACGAAATCTTCAACTGAAAAGCATACCAAGCATATACAACAAACATATCGACAGAAATAGGCACAATGCGTACGAGCCCGAAGTTGGATAGAGCTTAAGAATTCCCGTGCATTAAAGAAAAGGGACCAAGAATTTACGCTTTTCAGCTAAGCAGCTATAAAAACATAGCAAGTTGCTTTGCGGGTGATCACCACAGTTGTCGCGAAAAAATCGCTTGTCTGCAAAGGCCATCTTAGAACAGCCTCACTGCCATATGACATGCATTTATATGTAAATGACCTGGACACAGTTCAAAACGAAATTAATAAATTATTTGATGAGGAAGACCTGAAAAGTATGTGTGAACTGTTCAATACGAACATGTGAGACCCTGTATTCTCAAGTTAATAGACTCGCTCCAAAGTCAATCAGTTGCAGTCACAACTTCTCTGGACTTTGTCATTATGCAGTGCATTCCGCAACACTAGGGTCCTGTAAATCTACCATAAAATTGTCAGAAGCTGCCGGCATCAAAGTTACCCAAATATAAATGCTGTATGTGCAATTACAGTCTAAAAATCGACTAACTAAATATCATTCCAAAAGAAAGACAACAGCTGAATTTAAACAGAGAAGATTCTACTTGCGAAAACGAAAGTCCTACCGGTCCCTATTTACAAAATCTCTAAACAGTGCGGAAAAACCAGGCTCATTCCCAGGTCAAGAACACATATATGGCCTGTCATCATAACACAATTGGAAAATGAAATTTTAACTGCAGTTTCAACATAAACAACAACAACTCAACCTAAAATAACAATTCTTTACCGTTTCTCAGTAAAAAATACACCTTCTGAATCGTCTATGGCCATTGCATTCCCAATTAGCCCCACATACTTTGCTTGCATTGATGACGGAATTGCTTTCATAAGATAGATGTAAACATCAATGTACAGTTTATTGTGTAACAGATCAGAGACATAAATGGGCGGGCTAAGTCCAATTTGACTCTTCTTAATGAATTGTGCTAGTCGATGAACAAGTAATATCAACCGTTTACCACGAACAATGACCCGGTAAATATCAGCTACACTTTCACCGCAGGGCGCGTACTTGTCAGATAAAGCTTCTCGTGAAATATAGATTTTTAAATTAGAAATATTGGAGACCGAAGGAAGACATAAGTTATGTGGTAAAGGCTGAAACATTAGAAATGATACAAAAGGCAATAATTCTATACAAAAAAACTGTAATTCCACCCCAAAAACATAACAAAAGCCAGGTTAAATTGCAAAATTCAACATGAGTTTCCTTAGCAATCTGCAATTTGTGTGATGTTTGGATATCTGCCTTGGTCCTATGCATTTGTTCATAACTAATAATATATCCAGAAAGTGTCAAATCTCAAATTTACCTATAAAGTGTCGATTCCTTAACTCGAAAATTCACTAAAGAACGCAGGGATTAAGCTTGGAAATGATGAGCTTACTTGGAACCAAAACATGTATGTAATCTGAGGATGCATTCGGAAATAGCACGTTTCCAGAGACTTTTCGCACAATATTCAACTGAAAAATGATACCTTTGGTTACAAGCAAATAAATGCTCTTTGCTCACAAGGCATCGTCTCCCTTTCCTGGCCATACACAAGTAGACACACTTTTAATCTTTAAAAAACAACCCTTAGCCAAAAAACTTACCTAAAATTCACACAGTCCTTCAGTACAGTATTGCTATTCCGACTACAGCATAACTGAGCATAAATTAGCATATTTGACCCCCCTTCCCCTATTTAGATTCGTTGAGATTCTTAATATGGTGTTTAGGGGGTCATTCCTGAATGAATACAGGTGGAATCGTTTTTTTTTAAATTTGTGGTGGGTCAAGCTGTTAATTTGACTGGCCTATCAGTTTGACGCATCTTCAGCTTAAAATATTAAACAACATTGTGACAAAAGATGACATTACTAATAAAGGGCTGTATTTTTCTTTGTCTAACATTTACTAACTGTATTTGATAATTGAACTTTTATTAACATATATTTTGCGACGATACTACAGTCGTCTGCTGCTTAGTTTTGTGTGTCTCCAAGGTGGTCGGTATTACTGTCGATTTTGACAATGAAGTTTGATACATTCAGCATTATTTTTGTTTTAATTATCTTTTGCATTTCTGCGGCGTGTATGTGCATTAATTGCAAATCGTATTGGATTGTATTCCCTCGTCGAAAATTTATGAGCAGGTTACAAATGTAAGATGTACCGAGATAATTCAAGTTTTGGTCTTTAATGTTTGCATAACGCAGGATAAGGGTTAAGTTTGCACAGCTAATATTGTTCTTTGTTAACTCCGATTCTATTGTAAAAATGGATTTAAAAATAAAAATGAATTAGAGTCAGATTAATAAGATTTGTGTTTTTTACGCATCTTTTAACAGTATTTTAGTTATATAACGGAGTTTCATTGGTAATGTACTAGTACTACCGCAGTCATTGAGTTAACTTTTAAAACTTACTGGTCCGAAAACCCTAAACAATTGGTTATGCTATATATAACATGTATAATTAAACTTGCAAAAGACGATTCTTCACTGTTCCGAACCAAAATGTACTGGCCAGGGACCATTGAGCCACTGTTAATTTACCAGACTGCTACCGGTAATATTTAATCCTGATACCAATAGATAAGCCTTTATTTTATCCACGAAACCCTGGTCGCCTATAAGGGGTATACATTTCTAACATCTAGAATATATTTGGTATGACCAGACCGAGGATCGAACCACAGGTTGATTTGAACCTTCAGAAATTTAAACTCGTACTTTTTCCAATTGATAGGCTGAATCTTCGTCGTTTTTTTCTTTTGACGGTAGCTAAAATTGACCTGATGACAAATTGTCTTCGCTTTAATAGTTATTATTAAATAGATTGAAAACATTGAGGCTATATAAACAATTGCTAGTACTGAGCAATTTCTCCTTTTTTGCCACACTGTCTTCAAGTGTCGTCTGCTGCGGATGCGCCAGGATATGTAAGAAAGGGTTACTGAAAGAATATATTGTTGTGACATTGCATAGTTAGTCCTTATATTTCAAAATTAACAAGTGACCTATCGAGTGTTTACTGGAATATATTTATCCTCGTCCTTGAACCGTTAATGTCATCTGAAAGATACTAATATATATGTAATCCCTTAACACTTTCAAAATAAACTGGCCACGTTTAGTGGTAAACATGCGACAGTTGAAGTACATGTCTTTTTGTATACATTTTTTTTGCATGGTTTTTGGCCTGGGCCTTTAGCCCCTGGTCATAGTAGTACAACCATTTATGCTGAGTTTGCAGCCTGCCAATAGTTGTTAACACCCAACAACGCATTTTAGCGTGAGACTGCGTGTGAAAAATAGTTCATCATGGATTCAACAAAATGCATTTGAAAGGTTAAGATCTCGCAAAAAATATATCATTATAATGGTTAAACATCAACGAAGAACTTAAGCAGTGAGTACTCCAATATAAGTTGATCAAATGCTTTAGAAATTTATACGCCGAGAAGTCAAATATGGAAGCTTATTAACATTCTCAAAATGGAACGGAAAAGTACAAATAAGTCGTGTGACAAATGCAGTGGCGGATTTACCGGGGGCCGTAGGGCCCGTGCAACGATACAAAATCGGTAAACTTTACCTGCCATCGGACGATACACTCCAGGTGTAAATCGAGTGCTGGAGTAATAAATGGGGTGGTGAATCACCCATATCGTACCAATCAGTCAACCATTGACGCCTTGATTTAGGAATTTAAGCGATCCGAATGTCCACACAACTCGTTGGATAGCGATCACATTTTTGGTGACAAGTTGCGAGTTCGAAGAAAGAATTTCAACTATTGGCCTCGTGAAGTCCAACTGAAGATCATCAATGGCGAAGAAAATTCTTACAGGAATGTGCCTTATGTCTGCACATAGAGATATGGATATCAACATTTATGTTTTCAAAAGTCTTCTGCTGCAGATTTATATTGTTTGCAAAAGCATATTTATGAATTAAAAATGTAGCCTACCTAGTATCATTTAAACCCCAGTCATAATTACTTTGCGATAGGTAGGAGTTCCAGGCATTTTCGGCTGGAATCTTCGGGACTCCTCGCGGGCATCGAGTTACTTTAAACTCGGACTTAAAACCTCATCGCAAACTGGTCGCACATTAATCGATTGATGCCTAGCCGATGTCCGGCCGGGTATCACACATATCAGGCGATCGCCGGGCCAAATCCGCCACTCAGAGCCCGGCCGTAAATCGGGCAGACATTGACCGGGGTTATGCTGACGTCTGGCCGACCACCCACTGTGGCTCGCAGGGTATTAAATCCGTCTCATCGCATCATTCATCAGAAGGTAACAATTTAACACACAGTTTATCACAAAAGTGTCAGAGTAACAGTACTACAAGATGCTACAGAAAAGAATGTAGGACTGGAGGAGAAGATGAGGGCAGTACCTTCAAGAGAAGAAGAGTGGCAGTTAAGTGAATGAGACTATGCTTCTCCTCTTCAGCCACCAATGCACCAAGAACTAAGTTGTAGCGGTAGCGTGTAAACGCCAACCTCACCCTCAACCGGCGACCTGATCGTGGAGGTATCAACGGCATTATCGTAAGAATGTTTGTCTTAATGATATCTAAGTCAAGTTCGAATATGGCTCATATTGGGTCTGAAACTAGGTCACTAGGCCAACTTGAAGGGAAATCCTGTAAACACTCTGAAAGCTACATTTTTTACTTGAGCATGTTGAAAGTGTATCAGAATATTTTTATTTATGTAGGCCAAGTTTAAATATTAGTCATGTCTGTTCAAAAACAATGTCACTGTGCGGAAATGAAGGAAAATATTGTCAATACTGTAGAACCCACATTTCTTTTAAAATTCGGTCAGAATGTTCATCTTTATTATATCTAGGAAAAGTTCGAATATGGGTCAAACTGGTTTAAAAACTAGGTCACTAGGCCAAATTGAAGAAAAAACCTTATTAATACTCTGGAGGCCGCTTAAAACTGTGTCAGAATGTTTGTATTGGTGATATCTAGTCCATGTTCGAATATGGGTCACATCGAGTGAACACAAATAGGTCACTAGGCCAAATGATAGAAAATCTTGATAACACTCTGTAGGTTGTATTTTGAATCTTTGTTAGAATAATTGTCTTGATGGGTTTTGCATTGTTCAAACAATTTCTCCCAGTCTAGTACATGGTTTAGAGAATTATTTCTACTTAATGGAAGTTGATTTAACATTGATATATTTCTCAATATAATAACTATTCTGCCTAAACCAGCTGTCAAATTTTCCTTTAATTCTTCATTTCTTAAAGGTGTATACTTGTGAGCTCTTGCACTCAGGTGAGCGATATAATGCCAACAAGGTCCTCCTGTTTTCAAATTGTCAGTTTCACAATATTTACTATTTTTGATATGATCTTTCAACTTCTTAATAATAAATACATAAACATCAGCTGCAATTCTTATTTCTTTCAAATGTTCCCTACTTCTTCAACTGTCCTGCAGCCCCCAGAACGTCAGCACTTCAGTGCCTTGATTATACTTTTGTGGATGTATCTATTTGTTTTATTCATCTTTAGCGTCATATATAACTGCCAAATGTTGAGCGTGTAAGTTCCTCAATTGATAAGTGTAAAGTGTTTATATATGCACATATTAATTAATTGCACTATTGAGTGTATGGACCATCACGTCAGTTTTTTATATATGTGCATATAAATGAGTTGCAATCAACTAGATTAATTGTCTACTTTTTTATGTTGGTTTAATATAAATGATTAAATGTGCACTGAGAATTGTGTCAATGTAACAAAGCACAGTTGAAATATATTCTTAAAACAATAATATTCCTTGTTCATTTTTGTTGAAGTGATGATTCAATTATACTTATTAGACTTTAGTGTTGCACAGATATGAACAAAGTGTAAAGTCGTATAAATATCCAAACGATAGGTCACACAAACTTGATTTATCTTTTTCAGAATATATTTATAATGCACAACACGTATCGTGCCGTGTCTGGTAAAAAGGGTAGTTTATATGTGTATATTAAGAATTAAGAAGAGTCAGACTACACAGTCTCGTCTTTGCCTTGCCTTTAATGTCCGATTGTTAAAATTATTGCTTAGACCTAGTTGCAGTTATGTCGAAAACCTAAAAAATATCAACTAGAGTTGTATGCTTAACCTCGTTAGTTTATACACAAGTAACGACATCTCCTCCTTATCCACTGACTCGATGTAACAATATATTTTACTGATAAGACCTAAACATGGGAAGACAACAATGTGTTGGTAATTTGAAAACTGATATTGTAAATATTTATTTATGAACGCATAATCGCATAATTACAGTTACAGTATGATAAGAATTCATTTGTTTTGAATTTGCGCTTCTAATAGGTAGGCAGTTTTGTTATGTTTCTGTTTAGTTTTGTTATTTAAACGCCCTTCGGCTTGTATTGTCTGATTATACTTTTGTCTTTTTTTATAACGTACGAATACTATACAAATATACATATGTTACCTTACTTAGTCTATATTCAAGTATGTCTTTTAAATAATCTAGATATCTTTAAAATTAAGCATTCTGCCAAATATTCTCGGATTCATTTCGATGTTAGAAATGGTTCATCGGGTTTGTGAACTAGAAAAAAAACCACTTACTCTGTATAATTCTTTTCTCTAGTTGTCTCGTCTTGATCAATCAACTTATGTAGAAAAGCCTTTGAGACTAGAAGACCTCAGCTAGAAGGTATGTAATTATATTAATTCAGTCATAATGTTAAAGAATGGTGACACGGATACCTATGCCTTGTGAACATATAGACAAAAACGTGATTGCAGCAACCCTAATAATAAATGATCAAGCGTTGTTGCCATGGCACTAGAAACATTTTCCAATCCTGTCCAAAAGCTTTCCAAATTCGATTCAATTTCACGTTCAATAATTAAAATAATCATGTATGAAATGTTGCCTTGGTGTCAATGACGATTTCGCTGAATCGTATTCGTGCGTTTATGAAACATCGACATATATAAATTGCTGATTAGAAATCGTGGAAAGCCAATTTTGTTCATTTCTGACAGACGTTAGAAATTGTTTTTTTTAAACCATAGCCTCGCAGTAAATAAAATAAAACAGGCATGAGTTAAGTAGTATTCCATGCTCGTTTTTGAATATTAATTCGAGTACATCAGCTAAACTGTATTTTCAGGACCGAAAATGATAGAAATAAGAGAGAAATATCCTGCTGTGTACACTGCTTGTCCCAAAAGTACATCTGGGCATCATGAAGACACACCATCGAAGAAGTATAAGAAATACATTGTTGTAGGCATCGTGACATGTCTAACAGTGACAGTTGTAGTTAGTATCACTGTTCTGGTATATCGAGATATTCAAAAACATGAAACACCGAAACAATCAAACCAAACCTGTCTGAAGTGCCAAACGTTATCCACGATAGTTGATAAATGGGCATGGAGAAATGTTACAGAAGACAAACAAACAGATACGTGTTGTTTCAACAGCGACACCGGTCTTGCTGCAATGCTCAAATACGTAAGTAACACATTTATTGGGACTATTATATCAGACATGAATGACCGCCTTAATGAAATAATATTTCAGAAAGGTGTTCGTGGTACATGTTGCAATCGTTTCAATTGTAGCGTTTCATTAAAGGCATTGTTTGTACACTATTCGTAGAAGGAATCGATGGCAGGAAATAGACTCTGCAGTACTGGTAATTTACCCAGGAAACACCGTAATATATCTAAAATACCATTGAAAATGGCATGTGACACTATGCAAACACAACATTGTCTACGAGATTATTTCCTGTCTGTTTTAAGCTCGGGTGGCCATCGAAACGATTTTATAATTCTTTATCGGGTTTTTTAAGGAAGAGAAATATTGCATTAACAATTCTGCGAATTCTTTTTAAAATTATTCTGTGATTTCGAAATTTAGGAGGTTCAGGAGAAGAAGTTCTTTGAAGCACAATGTAAACGGACAGGCGACGACGACACCTGCCGTTGCGATAGCATAATGGCTTATATTATATCAATGTTGACTATCTTGATAATGGTGTTAACTTGACATGTGGTCAAGTAACTTAAGCTGGCTTTACACGCACAGTGTTCATAACGTCACAATGAGATACCGAAACATTATGGAAAAGTAACTAAGCACTTTTAAGTTCGACCCGGGATGGGTGAAGCTTGAAGTGTGTGGCATTTCAGAAAGGTGTTCGTGGTACATGTTGCAATATTTTCAATTGTAGGGTTGCCGTAAAGACGTTTTTCTATATTAACATTAGCATTCATCTTGTACTGCGGATCGGTATGGTCTAAACACTATTGGTAAAAGGAATCTACCGCAGGAAATACTACTGATAGTACAGGTAATTTACCCTGGAAACAGCGTAATATATCTAAAATAGCATTGAAAATGGCATGTGGCACAATTCAAACATAACATGGTCTAGGAGATATTTTCTAGCTACCTGTCTGTTTTTGGCTATGGCGACCATTGTGTTCAGTCGGGCGAAACGATGTTATTATTCTTTATCGGGGTATTCTCCGGAAGTGAAATATTGCAAACATAATAATGCGTATTCTTTTTTTGAAAATGTTCAGTAATTTTGAAATGAGTCCATTGGTAAAGGTGGTTTTGGAAGATAAGTTGTTTATAGCACCCTGTTAACGGACAAGCGACGACAACGCATGCGGTTGAGCTAGCATAATTGCTTCGATTTAATTTATGTTGATGAATATCTTAGTTATGGTGTTAGCTTGACACGTGTTCACTAAGCTCAACCTGGTTGTACACGCACACTGTTGGTGATGCCACAATGAGAAACCTAAATGTTTAATTTCGACCCGTAATGGGTGAAAGGTGAAGTGTTTTAATTACTCGTAAGAAATCTTTCTTACAAGCATGAAGTCTGAAATCTTACTGTGACATTTTAAGTTTGAAGAGTGCTTTCGGACTTCAATAACAATATTGTTCTATTCTATTACAGTATTTCGAGAAACGTATTTCCAGCAGTCTAGCTGGTGAGTATCTGTGATATGTTTAACATTTATCTTTCTTTCGCTTTTTAAGAGTTAGGACTCGTTGTACATAAAATGTGATTGAAATGAACCCCTATCTCACGTGTCTTTTTTTAAATCCTATTTTATTTTGTGACGAATAGTGTAAAGTCGTTTCGAATTTACATGACAACTGCCAGTCACTGTTAGTTTGATATAGATTGCGGCTCTTGTCGTTCAACATTTAAAGTTTCTTCTTGTCTAGAAAACGAACGGTTGCAGAAAAATGTTGAACAACTATACACTCTTGTTTGGAACCATCTGCTGAGTAACACCTCGATACCTCCGTATACACACCCGGATCTGTCAACGCTGATGCAGTTGATTAATAACGTATTCCACAGAAAACGTTCTGTACTGCACCTAACAAGCTTGAACACAGTTATTGCTGGGGGTAATATTGTTTGTATTACCCGATCGATATTTTGTTTTTTGCTGATGGGGAGGGGGGGGGGGGGGGGGGGGTGCGGGAAACAGTTTACCTATTCATGATCCCTGGGTAAACAAACCATTGAAAAGTGTCTTGCCCAAGGGCCTTCCACCATAACCGCCAAGACGATATTTTCAAATGGTTGACCATTAATATTTGAAAAGATATTTACACGGTCTTTTGTGGGATTAACGGTCTTTTTGAAGCTTCGTATATTCATCGATATCTGAAAAACGTGTCATGACATTACCCTAGCTTTGCTTATTCATGATCCCTATGTAAACAAACCAGTACTAGGCTGCGAAACGTGCCTGCCCAAGGGCCTTCCACCATAACCGCCATGGGGATATTTTCAAATGGTTGACACTAATATCAGAACAGATACTTACACGGTTTATTGTTGTGTTTACGGTCTTCCTAAAGCTTCTTATATTCATCGATATCTGAATAACGTGTCATGACATTTCCCTAGCTTTTGCTAACATTTCAGACGCTTTCATATATAGAGTCTACACTGCTGTTAAAAGAGATCACATAGCTTAGACGGATATGAGTTTTCGATGGCTGTACAATTCCGAATTTTGATCTTTCAACGGTGTTATTCATATGAAAACATAACCATTTGTAGGCTCAGATCCAAAAATCTCATGGGCCAGCAACATCAAGCAGGGACACCTTTCTCTCTCTAATGACACATGTTCTGTATCCATCATGAGCACAGGTCTGTACTTTATCTCAATGCAAGTGAAATTCCGTGTCAATATCATCAACAACCAGACAATGTAAGTACTGGATTAGTTTTGAAATGTTAAGAGTAACTACGAAAAATGTAATTTCTTACTTAAGGATGTAACATCGAAGCGATTTAAAACATACAGCTTCTTTTAAAACAGATAAATATAGACAGTGGTTTTAACGTCAAGCATGTATCTATATTTTTGAAGTTGACGCATTTCATAGCATTGCCAAACATACTTGTAGACAAGTAAAACATGATTGTCTTTACAGGCGGACAAACAAAATACAGTTTATATAAAATAGTTTTAGTATAATAATAGGCATTGTATTATTGTTGTTTCATGGATCACTATTCAGCATATTTATTTCCTTCTCAAATAATTAGAATACTATCTTCTATTGTAATAAAAGTATTGTTTTACGATGACCTAACCATCGATGTTCTGAAATTAATTGTAAATTTCACCGGAGAGCATGCATATTATTATTTGGCTGGTCATAACCGATATCAAGAGGCTTCTTAAATGCCACTTTTTTAATGATAAATAAGAAAAAACATGACCAGTCATATCTGGTTATTCGCTAGACACAACTCCCGAAAGGTTACTCAGTTGACACATCTTGTAGGAAAACAACGGCGCAGTTCTACCTTGCTACGTTGAGAGACGGCCAGCTATCACACATTGATGACTACAAGAAACGATACGTGTTTCGTGAAAGAGACACAGAACACGACGCAAACTTGCACTCAGTGACTAGGCTTGAAACTGGTGATACCCTTATCACACGGTTTCCCAGCAGTCAAAAGTCGTATCTAGCATCCGAACGAGGCGCACACAGGTTCAGTATGTTTGAACTGTCCTAGTAACAGGGTAAGTTGATTGTTTTACAAGTCTCTGCATGTACCCTTATCATGTGTGTAAATGTGTCAAGTTCATAGCAAGCTTTCATGGGGTTTTGCCTACACACTAGTGTCTTTAAAGCATTTACTGGAAACACATATTGACGCATCTGCAGCAGAGGACTTCTAGTTATATTATTTTAATATACACTCAAACCTGTGTTTAAAGACCGCCCATGTGAAAAGAACAATCTGGTGTTTAATCACAGATGGTCTTTAATTGCTAGGTAATTCATGCAGAAACAAATTAATTGGGAAATTAAAAATGTTGTTGCTGTAAACATTGAATGGCTAGACAAATGTGGACTTCAGCACAGGTTTAACTATATTTAGTTATCCCGAGGGCTCTTTTCAGGTTATAAATTGATACAGTTGCTCTCTGATCGAGAAATGACCCTAGAGAGATCACATTGGCGAGATCTAAAGCAAATCCATGGTTACATATTATGTCAAGAAAATATATTGTTCTTCGCAAAATATGTGTTCTTCCAATTACAGCTGGAATAAACGCCGAGGCGAAACAATAAAACATGCTCATTAAAATTAATTACATTACAATATATGAGAACTGCTCAGGATAAATCTATTGTTCATGCGCCTTTTTACAATGAAAATATATTAGTGTTTAATGACATTTCAGTTTTTTATTTTGTTTTTAAAGTTAACCTCCTTTGTTTTTCCTTTTTTTGTTATTGTTTGGTGTTTTACTTCGCTGTTAACGATTTGTTCAGTTTTAACATGGCGTTTCCTCGGTAAGTTACTAGTAATACTCGTCAATTAATCCTGACACCAGCCAGTTAGTCGTACTGCTAACCCCGAAACCCGGAGCGCCTAGGAGAGCAGCCATTTTGTTTGGAAAACTATGAGAATCTCTTTCAATGGAAATTTCATTTTGGAATATAATAGAGAGCATTGTAGGTACAGTATCAATTGATTATAATATTCGTGTTCTGCGTCTGTCCACGAAATGTTCTCAAGAGTTGTCTGTGTATAGGAAATCTTTTCTTCATATCTATAGAGATACTGACAATTATTCAATTCCTATTTGGATTGTAATCGGACTGTATTGAAAATCAGTCTGCTATCTGTATTCCTTGTCGATGACATTTCATAAACATAGTGGGTTGAGTAATGTAACATATCATTCTTCAAAACACTGCAGCAAAAGGAGCAACTAATCTGAAAGTGCAACTCTTTCTGTGCGCTTAAGACAAGGTCAAACTATCGTGATTTGGGGCTACGAGTGTCCATGGGTACTGGCGAGTTAGACCTCGTCGAGATTGATACGAGTTTGAGATAGTTTGATAATGGCGACATCCGATCGACTCCTGTTCGACTTCCCCTCCACATTTATACGAGAATAGTATGGACATCTTGTTTTTAACTCGAGTTTAGGCAACATCTGTACGATCTGTGTACGCCATTTTCTCAACAATCGAATAAGATTTTCTACGACAATGTACGAGTTTACGCGATTCTAGTTGAGTTCTGGTAACATGTGCTGGGGTTTATGACGAGTATACTACGAGAGCTGCACGAGTGAAGTCGACACATGACGATATGAGTAAAAAATACGGTAGTCCTGCACTTCTTGATCAGTGGTCCGTTTGATCTCATAGATATAATATTGCATCAATCGCCGATTGAGGTGATGACTGGGGCTGAGCCTATTGTTCCACAGCCGCCTTATTATCTTTTGGCCTTGTATCACTTCCCTTTGGAGTCATGGTTCTTCGAGTGATATGGAGTGACCGAAGAATACAGTGGAACTGATGCAAAAAATTAATTCCTAAAACCAACATGACTAGCCAGAACTGGTATCAATGTCGAGGAAATGTCAAACAGAACACGTTTAAAATCGTACAAATGTTGAATAGAAGCCATGCAAACTCGCTATATGTCGGGCACATGTTGAGAGGGGATCGTATTCATGTATTTCTAACTCGCAGCCTAACTCGTAGCATGTCAAATGACATGTCCTTCACACAAGTACGAGCTTGGACGTCAACCCGTCAACATGTCTTTGGCATGTGTGCGAGATGATAACTCGTACGACAACTTTAAACCGTTTAATTAACTCGCCACTCTTTGCCGAGTACTCTGGCGACATAAAAAAACATGAAGGGAGATATATTCGATATGTCCAGATATGTGTTCATGTCTTACACGACAGCTGAAGATTTAAGGCGAGTTAAGAATCTCCACAACTCGTAGCCTAAACTTGTAATTCTTTAAATTATAACTTATTTTTTCAGTCATTATTGTAGCTGAAGTGATGCAGAAATTTGCTTACGCATTGAGGTGTTGGAAAGGAAAACTAAGAAAGTAAATAAATTGTGTTGTGGATCGAAATGTTTTGTACAAAACGGGAGTTTAAACACTGAGGTTGAATATGAACACAAAAGTGCGACAAGATAAATTATGGTATAACAAATATATAATTAAACTAATCAGAGTTTGATAGTTTGACTTAACACAGACATTACGCCTAAGAAGAGAGGGTTACGCTAGGACACTGTTATTGTGATTTGCGCAACCGTCTTTATAAAAAAGGAGGTGTATGCGTGTGGAAAATGACGTCCCTATCATTAAGATTTCAAAGTTTGTAATAATATGGGGGTTAAAAGTTAAAACTGGGGAACGACGATTATTTGGCGAGCAGATATATATATTTGTTTTGTGTGTGATATGTTGCTGTTGTTTGGTGACGTTGTTTACCCTCGCGCTCTTCATTAATGCCATGATTATGATATACTTTTCAAGAAAATTATTCCATTAAATCTATACGACATTGCCCTTGGAATAGACTCCAAACCAAATCACAAATGGTCACACTTTTAGGCATTCAAATATAAGCTTTTGATGCGGTAACATATATAAAATCCGTTTTGATTTATTTGGTTATGAGGGATATAATTATATTTAAGTAATTATAGGGAGGTAATTAAACAATATTTGGAAACATGCTTATCAGGAGCAATTTGTTCTTTTTCAAAAATATTTATCTTTTGCATGGAACCAAAATATATTACTGCATAGCACTTTGCTTGATTTCTTATTCATGTTTGATGATAAACGATCGTAACATTACGATGATACTTGCTCTTGACATCAGTTGAAAACTTCTAAATATGCTCAAAATCTTAATATGATACCCTTATAAGGTATAATATAGGTGCTTCAGGGTGTTTATTTGACT
Source organism: Serripes groenlandicus (assembly GCA_031761405.1). Taxonomy (NCBI): domain Eukaryota; kingdom Metazoa; phylum Mollusca; class Bivalvia; order Cardiida; family Cardiidae; genus Serripes; species Serripes groenlandicus. Next base: position 48,279,741 of record JASEVX010000008.1, read on the forward strand.
CGAAACAAATTTAAAAAAGAACAAACTCTGATCAAAACAAATCAACTGAAATAAAAAAAAGATGTTCTCTCGCACCAAGAAAAAAAATCGTTAAACATTGTTTTAATTTGTAATTAGGCTCACAACAGTCACTTTACTTGCATTATGCATATATCATATGTATATAAGACCGAGGGCGCTCATCCTGTTAACATTTTTATTGTAATTGTTATGCATTTTATTTCGAACGGCTTAATACAATAATTATGAATTTACATGGTATGTAGGCCTCGAATACTGTTCATGTTTCAAACGTAGACTGCTGCTAAGGTGTCCAATTTTGTGTTTAAACAGAGAACGGGGGGTTAAAGGGCTTTTATTACATGAAGACCCCTAGTTGTCTGTTTCTTTGAGTGTTATCCATAACAACAAAACTTCAACAATTCTGATAAAAAAATATAAAATTTGTATGTGGAATTTCAAAGATCCTGAAATTAGACTTTAATGAAAGCATCATGTATATATTTAGACTAATGAATGTCACGATGACTCATTTGTACACTTTTCTGTTTTATGATGAGTGGTAAAAAACTATTTAGGCAGTCTTCCGCGACATTGATTATGAATCAACTTTCTCTTGTCAAATTATTGAAATACCATTTACTTTTGAACTTACGGGATTTGTAAAACAGCATTAATTGGAGTTTCATCATACACATCTAATTATTTATTCAAGAATACAGACATATGTCAAAACTTATCATAAATTCATAACGTAGTTTGTCGATGGGTTCCATTTGTCGATGATTTCCATTTTCGGTAATTCAATACCTTGATATTTATGTTCATTATGACGAGATTTGAGATTTGTGTTTCCTGTGACTGAGCATGACTAACTTTGAATGTAAAAACAATATATGACATTCTCAACAAAGATACTATTTTTGAATAACATTTAGCTTTACAGTTTGTGTTACATTCATACATCACTCCGTACATTTTGTCATAAAGCAGCAAACTAGTAAATGACATTGTCAACTTACACATTATGTAAGCTTCCCCATTTTGTTTCACTAGTCTGAATTTGGTGAATCACCGACGATTGCTATTGATATTGCCTTCTCATTCTCTGAATCAGGAAAAAAGTATGTGAGGAGAAAAAAATGATTGAATTGTCACTTAACGTTTTCCCACATACATACGTTTTCTGACAACTCTGCAACAGACGATTTTAAAAATAGTGTAGCTAAATGAGAAAGTAATACATCAAACGTGAAAGTCATGATGATTTCTTTAACAACACTATCTTCATCGTTGCAAAAACATAAGTTTTGAAGTCATTTCAAGGGTATGAGACCACTTTGACAAACAAATCGTGTGTACATACATATGCAACTGCCTGCATGACCATACGTAACGAATTCCAACACAACAGTCCCGCTAGTACTTTCAGTGATTTGTTATCATTCTGCTATGGTGTTATGCGAATGTTTTGTTAAACACTTGTCATTGTAATACAAAATTTACTTACGTACTTACTTGCTTAAACAATATATGTTTAAGTGGAAAACATTCATGAATTACTTTTTGCCAGCTGTTTAATTTTCCTTTTTAAATATTCATGTGTTTATATATTTGTTATATTTTATTGTTGTTTATATGTTTACATATTGTACATAATCATGACTGTGATATTCAGAAACTAACTAAACTAGTATTAATTGTGTGTTGTTTGAGTATTTAGTTTATTTTAAACAAGATGTGCATGGTTGTCAGAAATGCTCTACCAGCTGTACTATGTTTATAGCTACTATGCTTTCAAAGATCAAATTCAATGATTAATTGAGAATTCACACACTGTGTTCACTGTTATATCAATGCAAAAATAATTGATATTTGTACTTCCCGTCTTGATGACCAGATATATGAACAGCGACCCTTAGCCAATAGACGTAAAAGTTTATAATGTCATGATTGTGTTTATGTCTTGGTAGAATGTATGTTCATAATGCATACACAACAGAGAACGTTTACAAAAAGGTGGTTTACGCAAACATATATCGTTCAATAGAGTATCGTTCGATCTTTAGATATGACTTATTGTTCGTCTTCCACCAATGGGCTATCAGTCTATGGGGGAAAAGCAGCCAGTTGCTTGTTGTATGAAGTACTGGTGTGCTGGTGTGAGAAAGCCAAGAAATATATGAGAAGGTGAACTGGCCGTTCCGAGTATAATACGTTTTGATCTAGCACTAGAAATATTCCGGTAACACCCCCCCCCCCCCCCCCAAAAAAGAAATCGGGAAGGTAGTTTGTAATAAGAAAAGATGATTGCATTGTCGCTTAACGTTTGCCTACAAACATACGCTTACTGACGACTCTTGAACACATTTACACATTTAAGCAAAAGGAGATATTGATCACAATAATCAATCTCTGCCTTTGCTATTTTTGTTCAACTGTTCTCTTAATAGCACACGACTTTATGGAAATAAGAAGACAGTGTTCATATATAAATAACAGCCCTATGCTATACATCATGATTAGCCCTTACACACTCCCAAAAATAGTCAAAGATCGGCACAATATCATATTCATACAATTTTCAATTATTCTTACGTCGAATTTCTATCATTTTTGTGAAATGATCGATACATCTTTTGCAAGAACTAATGAGTTTGTTGAGAAATGTCATTTCAATCCGAACGTTATACTTAAATTTGTGTATGTATCATCTGTCTCTAAAATGGTATTTCAGATGTTAAGCACACTTTCTGTTTAACCTATAAATGAGGGCCCGCCAATACATACACCATTCATGTAGTACATCTAACATGTTCTGCAGAACGTTTTTTGATGTAGCTAATATCACTAAGAAACAAAGATACCCTTCTTTTTTCTATATAATGTCGAGGGTCAAGGTCATTTATCATTTATCATTTATCATCATTTATAGGTCACAACCGTGTGGGTGCTTATTTTATACATTAACACACGGCATCGTCTGCCCAAGTACATATGCATTTTTTGAAATGGTATTATAAATGTTCCCGTCGATTCTGTTTAATAATAATTTATACAGCGTCATATCTGTGTCTAAAAAGTCCAAACATGTGTCAAGGGCAATTACTGCTGTAAACACTGTCGGATTATTTCGGATTACCGTTACATTACATTACATAACTTTTAGGAGCGAATACCTGTAATTGCCTCAATTGTTAATATTCATTCCTCAAACGTAAATTCTCGGTCGCGTATCTGTTATTAACAACCACTAAAACAGGCAAACTTCCTCTCTTCATGAAGTCCCGATGTCTCCAACGATGAACACACTATGAACAATTTGAAGTAATAGATCAACTGCGCGGATTTACAATCAATTGTAAATGCTACAGTTTCAGTGCTAATACATGTAAGCAGCTTAAATGTAATGCTTACAAATGGATGGTTCTTTTCGAAGCGGTTGTTATAGTTTGCTGCAAAGATACGAAACGTATTCAGTTACAACTGTTAAATTCTATTTTGCACCAAGCTATAGAAGAGCGTAAGGATACAGATGGGCGACTCGTCGCAACGTGACCAAAACACGTGATCCCAATGCTATGCAATATCTCTGGATAGAAACTGTTTAATCGTAAGTTTATACATGAGCTCCATGTCTAACAAGAGTTGCTGCGAGATGCAGCAATGGTTGCGGGAATCAGAATGTTATGGCTTAAAAAATACTGTTTGATTCGAAAAACACGAAACCCGCATTTAATTATATGATATAAATATATGATAACAGAAGTTTTTTAGTTAAATACAAAAAACAAAATACTTTTTCCCAACTTGTTGACCTCGATCTCCAAAAAATATTGGCAACATTTGTCTGCGCATGCGCGTCCTATTTTCCCCCTTAATATATTCTTAAAATCGCAAAATGTAGCACAATAACTTCGCATTCATGAAAAAAATCCCATTTTCCTAATGTAACAGGAACGGGGTTAAGGTATGTGTATAAATATTACTTCTATAGCCTTGCTGTGGAAGCCGTCGTTTATAGCGACGTTGGTAGAGTGGTTGACCTTTGTGTAAAATTAAGCAAAGTTCATCGCGGTTAGTGCCTGGATGGGTGACTCGCGATGGCTTAACGCCGGTACATATTATAAATGGTGGCAGCGGAGGTTGTCATTAAAAAACTATGGTTTAAATTTACATTTTGATTATAAAAAAAACTACTCGCATATGAATAGACTGGTTCACTTATCTTAATATTCTATTGCAAACTCGATAAAGAACCAGTCTAGTGAAGACAAGACTTCGATTGAATCATTGTACGTCACCTAAACGTCCCGAATTTGTTCCCAACGTACACGTATTCAATGTATAAGTCACAGCGTCCGATGTACTATCACATACATCTAGACAAGTGCGTCTTTCTCTGGTAAAAGTAACATTATACTCATGCTAATAAAGTTGAGTTGAGTTGAGTAACATTATAAAAACATTGTTAAAATCTTTTATAATTATGTGTGTTAACTTAGACAAAATCATTAAGCCAAATATTACAATGCCGTATATTGCAGTCTGATTGTGGTATAGCATGCTGGTTGCTGAGTAAAAAATGTATTTTTCATTGTACTCGTTATGCAATCAAAGCATGATGTTCATATCGGAAGGTTTCGGTGTAAAGGATTTTGTTAAATTCTTATGATGGTATTGAAATAATCCATCATACATCAGCTCAGTGTGAATCAGTAGTGTCCAGAAGATAATTGTTAAAAGAAGACGGAAACTACATATTGTTTTATGCTTGATTGTATACACAAATAATGATTCGATAGTCGTTTATGGATATAAACATTAAACTAATTCGTTTTCAGAAGTGTCAGGACAACATAAACAACAACACATGCGTAAGAAAACAAATTAGCTGCGAAAGTAAATGTTAGTTTCCCGGTTCAGATGCTTTCTGAAATCTATGCGACAAACGGCTTTTGAAAATATTGTTGCAAAAGGAGAAATGGCTCATGATGAGCCATTTCCAATTTTGCCACAAACTTTTAATTTATTCTACTGCTACTTTCACTCTGATATTCTACTCCTACTTCAACATTTTATATACGCATTACATTTACTACTGCTACTACAATTTACGCGTCTAGCTTTTTTTTTATAAACGCACTGATAGAAAAAGTTTCTTTCTCTACAACTTAATTAAGAACTCCTTCAACAATCGCAACAACAAAACAAAACACTTATGCTACATTCACTATTATTATTTACTCCTACATTTACTTATTATATCTTATTGCAGCATTACGTTTGCTTCTTCAACAACAAGAAATGCATCTACTTCTATTTCGATAAACGAAATGACAAAAATAGTTTCTTCTACTACCACAACCAATTTATTTTAGAATATTTTCAGCAACTGGAACAACAACATATTCATCCTCATTCACTATTTTCATTTACTCCTAAAACTACTTATTATATCTAAGTTTAGTATTACGTTTGGAACTGAATGTTTCTATTTTTATTCTACTTTCCTCTACTACTACAAACTACTTTTAGAACTGTTTCAAAAACTACAAGAACAAAAACAGCAACTACTTATTCAACAATCACCTTCAATATTTACTTATACAACTACGTATTCTATCTTATATTAGCATTTCTCTTGCTACTTCTACTACTGTGTTTGCTTTTATGTTTATAATAATTGTAAACGCAATGGCAGCCGCACTTTCTTCTACAACTACTACTTGGACTTATACTTCTTCTACATTGTGTGCTGCTACGAATCGTATAGTTTTCGTTGGCCTATCACGTTTCATGATATTAACCATACCAAGCGATTGCTAATGAAAAAATAGGGTGGGGTGGAGGGGGTCATGCTTACGTAATTTCCACCCCCTCCTGTCGTTATAATAAACTAATGTTTCGAAATGTGTTTGTTTAAACACTATAATTATATACGGACTTCTTTATTATTAAAACACGCGAAACACTTATTACGTCCAAAAGGCTATCTCACCCGTGTAGAGTCATATCAGTCGCTGTATCTGCCCAGTCGTGTCAGGATCTACACACATGAACAGAAGCTTCTTACAAACGTGTGTAGGTAATACGTGAATAGTGTAGATATTTTAAAACCATGCTGGCCGGGTGCACGAGCTGACATAACTCTACACTGTTCACAAAAGCAAGTCTATACATTTTTCGATGGTCGGGATGGTATCACCTTACTAATGACAGAGTGTTACGTATTATGATGCATTAAAGATATCATCATGCTTATCATAAATATATTGCTTGATTAAAATCGTAGTAATTGATATCGTTCATAACAGGTACGTTTGAAACCACCATTGAACTATATCAACTTCTTCCAATTTAACGGCATTTCCTGGTACGATTAAAGGGTTTGCACTCATGCCAAATGTATAATAAGTATATGACTTAATAAAACACATATATACGGTTCGAGTACTGGTTAAGTGTCCATGAAGTAGACATATGAGGGTGATTACTATATATATGTGATGTCATTCAAGATATGAGTTGTTCCGTGAGAAAACCAATATTATGGACTTTACGTAATATATCGACCTAGATCAGCCTGTGCAGTCCGCGCAGACTAATCCGGGCCGACATACTCCGTCTAAGGGAGAAAAAGATATAGAGTCATTATTCCTGAAACATTACTCCTGTGGTTTTTCTGTTTCAGGAATTATTACTCTTTACCTCTATCCCCCTGAGACGGAATGAGTCGGCCCGGATCAGTCTGCGTGGACTGCGCAGGCTGATCTGGGTCGGTACATTACGCACAGAGGTCTTAGTGTTGGTTTTCTTGCGGGATGGCATAATTATACGGACTGCCTTAACCTTATTATTAAAACACAAGAAAAACTTATTACGATTAAAAAAATTAGCCCGTCCAAAAGGTACAGATTGGAATTTTCAACAGGGTAGATTCATATCAGTCTCTGCATCTACTCAGTTATATCATGATCTACACACATGGACAGAAACTTCTTACACACGTGTGTAAGTCATTTATCGAATAGTGTAGAGATTGACTATGCTGGCTGGATGCATAGACTGATCTAGATATATACTGTTCACACACGCTAACGTTGAAGGGCCTATATAGCTAAAATCAATAATAACTTAAAAGGTAATGTGATAGATTTACTATAGTATTATGATTGTCATTATTAGATTGCTTGATTGAGCGTGGTATAATTCATATATGTATAGCAGGAACGTTTAAAACTACCATGGCACCGGGTCAACTTCTGTTAAGGTACTTCCTGAACCTTTAACCTAGTGTATATGAGTTGAAGAGATATATATTCTCTTTAATTACATAATTTACAAAGCGGCGATTCCTGGTAATTTTCTATTAATATATTCAGTACTTTTATACATGTATCTATAAATATATGCTGACTGAATAAACACGTGTTTACGGCGCGAGTACTGGCTAAAAGTCTCCAGGAAGCAGAAATAAATTTAAACCAACCTCGTTTTTTGTGTACATCCTTTTTATGCAGAAGACACGTTTCCAGTAACGAGGCGAATATATACTGTTTTGATATAGAAAAACACAGAACTGGCCTTATATTGATTAAATGGTTGAACCTAACGAGGTTTCAACAGTTGCTTATAGTAAAATGTATATCACAGCGGCCGAGTCACATCGTGTGCGTTTCCTGACTTTCTCGCACCAGCAATACATACAACATTATTCCCAGGCCACTTCCTACCTTCCAAAACAAATAACGCTAGTCACAAGGACATTTGAAAATCATCAGAAATAAGAAAATGCCGAGTTTGGAATTCAAACACACGTCCCCTGGTTCGATATCCTTCGTCATTACCAACAGAGCGATCGCGGCTTATCTCGAACTTAAATAGATAATAGAAGTCTATTCTGTGTTAGTTTTTGACGAGACCGAAATTGATGTGTATGTCTTTATATTTAATTGGCGTTTGATTGCATTATCAAAACATGTAATGTAACAGTAAATTTCATCGAGGCTAGAAATGTCAACCTTATGCTAAGATACGTTCAGAGGAGCTTGCGTTTCAGTCAATATTTTTTTGCAAAAAACAAACAAACAAGATATTGTAACCTTTTTGGATCAGCTTATGAATCTGTTCTGTGTTATCAAACTCTTCACTACTTGCTAACATTTTAAGGAAAAAAGATTTGTTAGCAATTTGCGAAACATTCAGATCTAGGCTGGGCCGGATCTATATTGTCCGTAAATATCAAGTTTTACATTTGTGCATGCACAGGCGCAACTAATATAAATATTATGAGTGTGAGTACACATACATTAATACGCTTATAAATCTCGCTCACGTTCTTAGTATTACAAACTATTTACTATAAATAGCGATTCCTTTAAAGGTAATCAATTACCACTGATGTCATTGGCAAACATGTTCAATAAAAATCAATACATTTACCCTTGATGAGCCCATAACGTAACGCCGATTGGTTAACGTCGGGGATTTGGAGCAGGTAGTTCCTGGTTAGATCTCCAGTCGCGTCGCATCGATCATGGTGGAGTGCTCTTTTCCTAGCCTAGTACTGGATTCCTTACCCAGGGATCATTAATAATCCAACTGTTGCCGTGGTATAAATAAAATAATGTTGAAAACGTCGTAAAACACTATTAAAACAAACAAAAAACATATTCGTTCCAATAATTTAGTGTTTATCATTGTTAACATAGTTTCGTTTAGATAATGTTTAAACACTCGTAACCAGGAAGGTACTTTGATTAAATCTTCTTATTTTCTCTTCTTTCTCGTTTTTTTCTCTGAATTAATATTTCTCTTATTTTTCCTTTTTCTACTTCTTTAGTTACTTCTATCCTTATGTTTTTTCTTGACGTTGATCATTTAAACATTTCCCACATGTGCATATATTTTGACACATTTGCAACAGGCGACAGATATAATATAGCGACGTTGGTGGAGTGGTTGACCTTTTCATAAAGTTAAGCAACGTTCATCGTTGTTGGTGCCTGGATGGGTGATGGATGGCGTAGCTCCGGTACACGTTTCATTCCGTTATGTATACAAATCTTTTAAATTGTGACGTAGTTTTAACTGTGACTGCCAGACGGATTTAGTTTATGTGATATAGTATTAACCCTCGCCATACTCAATATCATTTCAATGTATTTGTGCTGGATGATGTATTCAACATGCTCTTTGCTAAACATTGTTCAACAACATCAGCTTGCAAAAGTCAAACCTGGGTTTTAGGTTATTAATTAAAACGATACGTGTTGAATATTTGTAGTTATACTCGGCATGAGTGGACCGGCAATACATCAAACATTCTTCCCACGCCACTTCCTACCTAAATCATCAGAAATAAGGAAATAACGAGTTTAAAAGTATAATAGACGTCCCCTCGTTCGATACCCCTCGTCGTTACCGACTGAGCTATTTCGGCTGATCTCGAACTCAAATAGATACTTGACATTCCGTTTTCAATTTTGATGATGCACAAACCCAAATCAACACATTTACCCGTCAGCCATTTCGGTGAACTCATAACGTTATTAGTTACTTCGTATTACTATATATATAGATCGATTCCTTGAGAGGAACTTAATTTGTGCCGATGCAATGCGCATGTATGTTCAATAATTATTAATACATTAACCCGTCACCTAATTCAGTAAGGCCATAATGTGAAGCTTTTTAAAATTAAGATTACAGTTTAAAATTTAATTATCTTTAAACAAATCACATGTTATTGTATACTATAGCCACCGGCACATACAAATAGTATAAACATGCAGGCTAATCGCCGTCTTAGGTGGAAGCAAAAACAATGAACTTTCTTTTAGTCCTTTTGTTTTATCTTCTTTCTTGTATTTATTATAAATTGATATTTCTCTTCTTTTTTCTTCTTCTTCTTTATTTTACTTATTTCCTTATGCTTTGTCTTGACGTTGATCATTTAACCCTTTTTCCACATGTGGATATATTTGGACACATTTGCAATAGATAACATAAAACTCCGTTTAAAAAAGAAAGCTACTAGCAAGCCCAATCTGATTTCATCTTTGATTTAGTTTGTTTAAACTTTCATTCATGTTTCCTTTTCTCCGGGCGTTTTGGAATATCGGAATAGTAAAATTGGGATACAAGGTAAATGTTAAAGTTGTTAATTAAGCTGCACTCATCGAAATCTACAGAGCGGTGAAAAAAACCAATACAAATAAGAAAAGTCGAAATCAACATGTGGTATTTACTATCAGTGAAGATCATGATCATCGAGCAAATTCGTGTAGTATGACCTGACTCTCACTGTTCACCAATTAGTCAGAAGTTATGTTTAACCCATTTAGATCCTTTAGAGCATGAAGAGTAATCAGATAGTATTACACACGTAGAATAATAAGGGTGATTACACCGTTTAACACGTCACGCGAAAACGAAGACACAGGTTTTGAAAATAGTGGCTTGATTGATTTATTGATTAATTTATTGATTGGGCTTTAACGCCGTTTTCAACAATTGTTTAGTCATATCACGGCGGCCAGTTCACCTACCAATATGTTTCTTGTCTTTCTCACACCAGTACTTCATGCAACATTCTTTCCAAGCAACTGGCTGCTTTTCCAAATAGGCTGATAGCCCATTGTTAGTTGGAGAGAGTGTTAAAAAAGGCTGAACTGGCTCACACCATTTTGCACGCAAACTGCCGGGTATCGGCCTTTCGCAATGAGTCATTTAACTCTTTTACAAAGTAGACTCTTCCAAGTTGAAAATTGGACCACTTCCATTTTTTGTGAAACAGGATATTTGGTTAAAAATTAATGTCTAAGTGGCAAACAATGCAGATTTGAGGAGAGACAGCTCATTATAAGCTGTTTCACCTGAATTTGTATTGTTTAAAAAAGCATGTTATTGCCTTTGGCAGCGAAAGAGTTTAATGACGTTTTACAAATTTAATATGACCCGTTATTGTTTATACCTTTATGTAATTAAATGGGCTTATTCACTGTTCTTTATTCAAGTCTTTTGAACTGTGCTTTACTGATTTGGTTTCTGCGTATTATATTCCCTCGTCCTGGCAGTATGTGTCATTCGAGACCCTTGCAAAAGTGTTTATGTACAACAGCTTGCAAAAGTCATGTATTATTTATTATTTAAAAATACAAATATATAATTCAGTTATATAAAAACAAAATCAAAATGATAAACTAATTAACATAGTCTCGACATGCGTGTACGATTAGAATACCATCTGTTGATTGACTGTATTTTATTTAACGTCGAGCTCAACAAATGTTCAGTTATATCACGACGTTTCCTGGGTAAGCTACATGTACCAGTACTACTGGTCGATTTATCCTGAACTCAGTCAGTCGTAATGCTTACCCCGCAACCCTTAAAATATTTGATATGACCCGGCCGGGGATCGAACATGCAAACCCTCGCACACGAAGCGGACGCTCTACCACTACAACACAGAGGATTATAACCTGAAAAGACCATGCAGAGACGAAGGTTGATCTGGTCATCGCTAGCCCCAAAGTCCCGAATGTCTGTCTTGGTATAACGTGACTCATTTATATTGCACACCTGCCAACTCTGTCGTATTTGATCACACAGACATGGCAAGATATAGGTTTACATTACTAGATACGTAGTAGTATGAGTAATAGTGCCTGTGTTCACTTATTTAATTGGTCGAATCAACAACTTCCTTCATACAGATTGTAAAACACGGATAGTTATACGCGCTCTGTTAGGACACCGGTCAGGGGGAGCGATTGCTGTAAGATATACCATATTTTCACCGGAGCACCCAGCGCGGTCAAAGAATGCACGTGTCTTTCAAATGATAGATGGCTAGGCATTTGCGTTGATAATCCCGTTCGATCAATACAAAGTATGCAATGTGCTAAAAATTGGCAACCCGCTCGTCTGCCCTTAAACGCATCTGTTCTAGTAACATATTAAACCGTGTAAATAAGGGAATCTTGTTGTTTGCTTTGGTATATCACTCGATAAGTGTACAACATACGTTCTCTGCAGTAAATGGCACGAAAGGGGTCATTTGGTTAACAACTGCCAAATTGATTTACCGATAGTCTTTATATATATATATATATATATATATATATATATATATATATGCTATTACCTCAATTGAATTGCATAAACAAAAAGTTAAATAACAGAAATAAAAAGAAACGCTATCGATCGTAAAGACATCGTTTGACATATTTGCAGGAGACTACCTAAGATCATAATCCATACCGCAAAATCACAACATGCAAATGATGAACACAGTCTTGTTTTCGAACAACAGACTCTGAATTTAAAGTATGTTATCATGATTCACTTAATACTGTAATTTCCTCTGATGTTAATTCAATAGTTAAATAATGACGTGTAAATCGGCAAAATGATATCTGAGACATCGGCAAAACATTAACATCTAGCTATATTCATATTTGCAAATTTGTCTTGTAACAAAATGGTCGCTTGGAAAATCACCAGTTCTTCAACAGATGTTAATTTGCGCAATCATGTGTTTATCGTTGAAACCCGAGACCACTTCAGTTGTCGTGGTAGATCTAGAGTGTCCAGTTCGGCTTCGGAAGATGGCTGGTTCGATCCTCGGCCTCGTCTTTACAAAACCGTATGACATTGTAGTGTTAGCTGCCCAACTAAGCGCTCAGAGTTGCAGGTTAAGCATTACGACGGACTGAAAGCGTCGTGAAATAAACTATTTAAACCAGAATATCATGTGAACGGTAAATACATTGATGAGACTTCCCCAAATGATATGCTTATAAAGGTAAGCATCGATCCCAGACTGAGGTTCTCATATGACGTGACACATTATAGTTAAAAACATATTGGCTAACCTTGAACCGCTTGATCTATTTAACAATATAAATATTGTCAACACTTATATCAGATTTATATTTCGTCAAACGATTATTCAACTGAGACTAATTTAATTCGCTTCTAAAAATTTGAATGTGCTATTTCAATCCCTGACAACTGTGAAATCATTAGTAGAACCGTGGATTCTGTTGAGTTAAGAACATACTGTAAGTTAGAACTGTTTGTAAAATATATTTACCTGTAGAAAACGTAGTCTGTATAGAAATCATATTAACCTGAGACACATACTGCTGATAACTGTAGTTTCATTTTTATCAAAGAATAAGGACATTTGATTTAAGACTGTTAGTCCGATAATAAGATGTTAGCTGAAAAAGAAAAATGAAAAATATATTTCCTTACTCATTTTCCTTTCTTTCCGTTTTTTTTTATTCCTCTATTTGCCACAATACATTAATTGTTGGTTTTACATGATGTTTTCTTGAATGTTACCCACTTTTTAAATGAACTTAATAATTCTAGTTTACACATAATAGTATTGTTTTATCACATGAGATGAATTAATATATTATCTTTCTGACTTTAATAGAATGTAATGTCACTTGTATCATTAATAAGGATTTAAGATTAATTTCATCATACATATTCATATCTAATTTTCATTTTATACATGTAAAAAAGAAAAGATATACATTTGGAGAATGCTAAAATAATTCACATTGTAAATGAATATATTTAAATTTGATTTCATAGTGACATATTGTATTATTTTAACATTGGAATTATTATCATCAAAGATAGAAAAGTATTTTTGCATGAACGACTTGTGAAAATGCAGCTGGGGCCGTGTAAATGCATTCTTGTCCGATCATCTTAAAATATATACCTAACAAACACCGTTTTCATGGCCAAGTATGTTTACTTTTTACGATAACGCTTCGGCGGTGTATTTGTTAGACATTGTATCTCTATAGTGAGACATCGGGGCTGGAAAACCCGCGTGGGTTATACCAGATACCTTTAAAGGTTCTAAACTCCATATTATATATATTTTAATCAAAGTTTTACAACCGTTCAAAAGATGTCTTGAAATATGAGAATCATAATTCTGTGATAAAATTAGAGTAATAATGTCAACCTCCAGTACAACACACATCTAGATATTTATCGTTTATACTTCATTTTTACTGGATAGACATGCCCAGTAAGCCAAATGTAGTACATTTTCGTGACTTTCAATTGACAGTATTTCAACATTTACTGCCAAAATAGTTTTGAACTATTTATTACTTACTTTGTTGTCACTATGAGCAATATTTGCAGAAGTTTCAACATTTCAAAATTTTAAACTCCATCTGGAGTTCAACACATTTAAAATTATGAATGTGACTTTCTACCTCGGTAGCGTGGATGCAATCACGACTATTGCGCTGGTGTTAAAATAAGCTTACAAGTACTGGTACTGGTAGTAATTTAACCAGGAAACGCTACAATGTGACTAAAATATTGTTGTCACCATACACATGGTGTGTTATAAGGCCCTTTTTAGCTTAACATAGCTCATTAAGTGAGCAGTTCCGCGAGAAATCCAACATTATGGACTCTGCGTATTGTATCGACCCATATCAGTCTGCGCAATTCGCGCAGGCTGATCAGGGCCGACACATTCCGTCTCAGGGGAATAGTGGTATAGAGTAATGATTCCTGAAACAGTAAATCTACAGGAGGCTAAAAGTATCCGTCCGGGTTAGCCTGCGTGGCATGCTTGGGCTGATCCTGGTCGATACTTTACGCACAAAATGATGGTATTTCGCGGAACGACTCAAATGTAAAATGAATTATAACAGATGGAATAAACTTCGTTTTTTTTAGAAACATCGAGTATAAATGGCTGAATACGACCAGTGTTCTCGCATTATTGAAGGCGATTACGCGGGTACGGGGAATACTCTGCCGCGCTCCTTGCCCGATAGCAATTATTCAAAAAGCAGTTATTGTTTCGTTGATGGAGAAGGTCTTGGTAAAAGAACACAGCAGCTGTGCCAACTCTGTACTTTGAAAAAGACGCTGCTGTTTTTCATTTCCTTATTCATCGTGATTGGCATGCTGACCGCAGTAATCGTCTTACTCGTAGTACCTGGGCACGAAGTACCCCCGCCACTACCAACCGTACAACTGAACAAAACATGCCTTAATTGTCAAACATTAAGCGAGATGGTTGATACCTGGGCATGGAAAGGTATATCCGAAGACAAACAAACGGGTCAATGCTGCTTCAACAGCGAACTTGGACTTTTTTCAACGCTAAAATCCGTAAATATAATACTTATTTTGTCGATGTATTGGGAAAATGTCTTGAATACACAATTAGGACTTTATTGATACAAATACTTTTATCAGGCTGGCTTCAGCAATTAAAGAAAAAAGAATGGGCATTTACCGATAGAACAGTTTAAATGTTCCGTTATTGTTTATGCATTGACAAGAGATGGATTTTGAAAACGTTGTGGAAAAATAAGAAGAAATGTCTCACTTTATCTTTTATCTTTCATTCTTCGTGATAACTATTTCAATGTTGTACAAGAATAAGATTATTACATTAAACAATTGTTTAATTGTCACTAAAAAAATCAAATTACAAACAAGTATCGACATTTTCAGCCAGATTAATGTGATGAACAAATCAACAACAAAAATGGTACTGAAGACATTTCTAACGGAATGTCTCTTGCCGTCCAAGTGAGAATGGCAGTTTTATGACGTGAAACCATTACTTCCGCTGCATACGACAGGAGCAGCAGACTGGAAAAACATTGGCAAACATCTAGGAAATCATTGTAAATAAAAGAATATATCTTGAGTGGATTTCGAAAACATTGTGGTAAAAGTAGGAACTTCAGTCAATTTAGAAATTTGTCTCTTTTATAATAATTGTTGTTTCTATTGTTTTACAGTATTTCGAGACACGTCTTTCCAGCAGTAAATTGGGTGAGTATTTGTGACAGGGTTACTTTTGATTAAAAGCATACTAACGGTTCAAAGGTATAAAAACCAATACATCATATAGGTAAACGGAGGATCTATATATACATAGCAATTAATAGCAAACTGGAAAACGTACAAACCTTAACAGCATTATTGTTACTTCTTCTGTAATAGATGTATTTAATTACCACAAGGTGAACACACTGTTGTATTGCTGCCAGCTTTTTAAGTTTTGTTTTCGAAAATACAAAAGTAAACATGTCACTCAGTAATCTATCTTTAGAAATCGCATACGGCATGCGGAGATAAAGAAGGGTCTTAATTGCCATGTATATATAAAACCTCCATTGACCCTATATGGTGTAGTGGTTTTTATACAGTTTGACGATGCTTCAATGAACAATATGATTTAAACAAGCAATGTCTGTCTTAATAATGATGCTAAACGTTTCACTTGAATAAGGTTTAACAAATGCATTATGTCCTGAGTCCCAAGTTTAAAAATGTCAGCCATTAACAAGGGAAAACTTGTGTATGTAACACTAAGATAAACTTGGAAGGTCTCTGCGAAATGAATATCATTGGCATGTTTGCCTTTGCGTAGGCGTAAAACTCTCAGAGAAAATGTTAACCACCTGGTCTATACTGAGAATAGTGCTACGCATGAAAGCCGTGCCCCGTTAACTATGTCTATAGCGCAGCGGGCTGTCCGTCGAATCCAGTAGTTGGGTTAAGGAATCCCAGAAGCTCGCCCACATTTTGTTCTGGCGTTTCACAAATTGCAATACTACTAGCGTCATTTGAATTTCACCAATGAGTTTACAGGATATGAAAAGCAGTTAGTTGCTTTGGACGACCGTTGTTAAAAGTACTAATTTGAGAAAGCCAGGAAATACATAGGTCCATTGTGACTTGACTACCGTGATATTGCTAAATTAAGGTCGAATACGCCGTTAAACCCAACCCAATATAATCGGTAATGGGACTTTATGACCAGCTGATTTCAGCATGCCCCACTGAGATGTTAACGTGCGAAGGTCGATGTTCGTGTGTCGTGATCAATATTCCCTATTCATCACCTTCATAAGGAATTCACCGTGGTCGAGTGGTGTAAGCATCAGGGATTTTATAACGGGCGTCCCGGTTTCGATCTCGAGTCGTTGCACGACGGTCATGGTGAAGTGCTCTAGGGCAAGGAACATTTCCTAGCCTAGAACTGGTTTGGTGTGTGTACCCAGGGATCATGAATAAGTAAACTGTCGGCGTGATATAATTGAAATAAGGTTGAAAACGTCGTTAAATCCAATTAAACGAAATTGAATTAAAATATCTTCCTCAGAAACCGATCGGTTGCGGGAAAGTAACGACGTATTACACAATCTGGTCGTGAACCATCTGCTGAGTCACAACTCGAACGACACCTCGATACCACCGTATACACACCCGGATCTGCAAACGCTGATCGACTTGATTAATAACGTTTTCCACAGAAAGCGGTCTGTACTGCACATAACCAGCGTGAACACAACTAATAATGAAGGTAGGATTTTTAGTTTTGTTTTACTTTTATAACGACAAAAAATGATCAAATAACATACAATAATCTGACATTAAAAAAGTATCGGAGAAGGATATTAACAGTTTTTCTTCCTTATCAATAATCAGTTAATTATTTTCACGTGAACACAGTTATAGCTGAAGGTAATGGTTTTTCTTTGGGTTTTTCAATTTCGACAAGTACAAGCATATATTTACAATGAAATAGTACCGGGATGTGGAATTATACTTTTGTGCAAGTTCTTTTTTGTCAATAATGATTAAATCATAGTAATAGCTGAAGGTAATGATTTTTGTTTAGTTCTATTTTAATTTCGACAGGTGCGAGCATATCTCACAAAAAAATAGTAAAGAGTATACTTTTGTGCAATTTACTTCTTTTGTAATATTGATTTAATTATTTGTAGGTGAAGACCCGAGGGTCTCCTGGAGGAGCAAGATCAAACAAGGAAATATCTCCCTCTCGAATGATAGCTATTCACTGACCGTCATGAACACCGGTCTTTATTTCATCTCCACCCAAGTGAAATTCCGTGCAAGCGTCTTCAACAACAAGACCAGGTAGGAACAAGCGTTTCTTTTCAAAATTTTATCACAGTCGCGGTCATTGGTGGAGTGCCATTAGGCAAGGCACATTTTCTAGCCTTGTACTGGTTTGTTTACCCAGGGATCATAAATAAAGTGAACTGTTGCCGTGATATAACTTAAATAATGTTGAAAACGGCGTTAAACTCCAATAAATCAAATCAAAATTGTATAAGACATGTTGGATGATTGGTTTGAATTTAAAGAGTTTCAGTAGTAAAGGTGCTGAACTCAAGATTATAGATAGTATAGTCAAAGTTTTAAAAATGTTCAAAAGTTGTCTTGAGCTATTAGAATCATAATTCTGGGATAAAATTAGAGTAATCAATTCGCTTTCGAGTACAATAAACATCTAAATATTGATCGTTTATGCTTCATTTGTACAGAGTAGACATAACCGGTAAGGCACATGTTGTACATTTTTTTGACTTTCAATTGACTGTATTTAATATTTACTGCCAAAATAGTTTTGAACTACTTATTACTTACTTGTTCGTCACTATGAGCAATATTTGCAGAAGTTTCAACATTTCAAAATGTTTTTTTTTTTAAATTATCATGTGTTTTCCATATCACCCGTAACAGTTAGCAAATTAGCAAAACAAACATCTCGAGGGAAACTGGTTTCCTTTCTAAATAGATGTATATTGTTGACGTCATTGGTTGAACACAAGTTATACCAGTAACAATGACTCAGACCTTTCCAACATACATACGAAATGACGCACATGCAGCAGAGGACTTTTAAAAAGAAATTGGCAAAAGGATTTTCCTTTTCCTTTTGATACAAGGATTTCAAGTCTATTAACAATTCGACCGAATAATATCATCACGATAAGACGCACAATGCGGGGTGAATATTTACAAACAGTGTTCTTATTTGATCAGTCAGTGATATATCAAATGACTACACTTACTAGGGTAACCTTTTGCAAAATGAAAACTTGAAATTCAGGGTATGTACGATCAAATTGCATACATATACTAGAAAGAAGTTGGCTTTTTGGTCAAAACAATCCATTCCAATGGGCTTCCAATGGGCTTCCAATGGGCTTCCAGTGTGCTTCCAAGATACTTTAAAGCATAGATGACTACCAGTAAAGAGCATCCTATCCTGATCAGACTGACCCTGATGTTGGCTGATTGAAATATCACAGGCCGCGAAACTAGACAAGCCTGAAATTAGTATCTGAGGTCAGAAATAAATGGCATAACTCTAAATATGACTTCTCATTGTTCAATTTCGAGAATGAATTTGGTTCTGATCAATCAGATACATCATCACATAGAGTTTACTTTTATAGGTTTGGAACACAGGCTGATGTCCCTAATGTTGTTATTTTTTTACAAGTGAATCGAACTCATTTATCACGTAAATCCTCTCTAGGACTGTTAAGATGCCATTTCATAAATCTTGTTACAACGCGGAAACCAAACTATGAAAATGACGTCACGTCAGCGGTTTGACGACATAACGTTAATCACTTTGGCGCTAAAACAGCTTTATTTCATGTAGAAAACATTTGTTCGAAATACGTCTCATAAATCACTTTATGTGATAAAAAGAATATCTCATTCGTGTTTATTTATTCGTTAAATATGCACGCGACGTATTATTTTAGTAAACTCGTTTAATAACAGTGATAATAACAAACACTCCACTATGTATATCTTTTCTCGACTAGGGATGCAACGGTACAGTTCTACCTGGCAACGTTGAGACAGGGTCAGCAATCGCATGTTGACGACTACAAGAAACGATACGTGTTTAGCGAAAGGAACACTGAACACGACGCCATCTTGCACACGATGAGTAGGTTAGAAAGGGGCGATAACCTTATCATCCGATTTCCCAGCAGCCAGAAGTCGTACCTCGCATCTGAACGTGGTGCACACAGGATCAGTATTTTTGAATTGTAGAAGTTACACTTTCGACGTCACGATTCAATCAATATCATCAAAACCACACATACACTTTGCTTGCTCGTATAGTAGCTTGTAGTATCGTTCGATTTCATTGGACAAATAAACAAGCACCTGTTCATGAATAGCTATGCCTATATGGTCAATTCGTGACAACCTTGTATCAGATGTCGTCAGATGTAATGTACGAACGGAAAAGTATTTTGTCTGATTAAAATGAATTAGATAATTGTATACTAAGAGGTTAGTTAAAATACAGTTTAACTCTGGCATGAATAAGGTCAATTTTACATGGCGTTAAAGCTTAAAAGTTGACGTTTCATATACAAGAGTTAAACAGTTATCTACAACACTATATCCAAAGTACAGATGTTTTCTTCCTCTTTCTGACGTCTCAGCATTTGACTTATGAGAACATTGAGGAAGAAATTGCCTATAATGTGTAATTTTACTTTGTAACAATTGTGTTAACCCTATTTGATATTTAAAATATCATTTATGGAGATATTTCACATTTTTATCATTATGTTTAAATTCGTCTGGTGTATATTTGTTGTATGTAAGAAAACCAATTTCGCGAAAGTTAATGTATTTATTAATAGTCTTAAAATACTAGTTAATCCATGCCACCGGAAAAGGTACAGATTGGATTTTTTATGAAGAGTACATATCAAGATTAGTGTCCAGACACTCTGATCACGGTATACACCGTGCCCACATAACTTAGATACATGTACTCTTGTTAGAATCTACTGTTAACATTTTTATTTTCTGATAAAACGAATCTGGTGTACAGGCTGATCTGATCTGATTTGTTTGATTGCTTGGTGTTTTACACCACTTTCAACAATATTTCAGTTATATCACGACGTTTTCGGTAATTTACCAGTTTTACCGGCCCAATGATCTTGACACCAGCAAGTTAGGCGAAATGCTAATCCCGCAACCCTACGCGCCAAGGAGGGCAGCTATATCTACCATGTATAAAGTCATTGGTATGACCCGGACGCTCTACCAATTATCCACCGAGGCGGTTGATCTGAAACGACACTGTTCAACTTGTATCTTTCCCAATGGCCATTTGATTATGCTTCAATGCAAACGATAATTCCCTTCCCAATGGAGATCGAGTCTTCCGACAACTTGTGATATTATTTTAATATGTTTATACACACATTTGTTATCTTTTATTTTGTATTATGTATGCATAGCTTTCATTTCCTTTCATACAAAGTGTTTTAATTATATTGCATTCGATTTACCTTTCACATTTGGTTAAAGTTAAAATAGTTATTTGTTGTCTAAGGTCCTTTTAAAATTTACTTTATATAACATAAGCTGTTGATACGACATACAAAACTATGCATTCAATCATTCATTACTGGTTTGATTGCAAACAAGTTTAATCTACATCTTGCATGAAGATGTACTTTCGATTAACTGTTTTCGAAAGTTTCTCATGTTTTATTCAAGGTAAGAGTATCTATAACCCTTCAAGGCAAATCATTTATCCTGGTTCGATGTCAAAAGTAATGTAAATTTGGCTATAGACATGCTCGACCGAGCAATATACCACCGGTCTTTACTATATATAAATCAAAACATTATTTATTATTAAAGTACATATATTTTGATAGACAAACACACCTTTATTATAGAAAAGACACACATGTATCTCTGTTATTAATTCTCCGTAAATGTTTTCTGAAACAATGTGCCAATGTGTATAACTAGCTCAGGTTATTGTTTAAAAGATTGTACTAAGTGTTCCATTTGAGCTCACCAGAGAACAAAGTACTCAAGGTGAGCAATGGTGATCAGTTGCCGTCCGTCGTCTATCCGTACGTCGTACGTCGTCCAATCAAAGTTTCTTCTCTAAAAATACTGGTCAAGTTTCAAAATGATTTCAAATAATTGTTCCCTTTGTGGCTCTCATCAAAATGTGTACACAACATTTAAATTCCAAGTAAAACTTTGGCTAATGCGGCATCAGAAAGAGGATAACGACAAAACTACAGACCAAATTTGAATCTAAAGTATTTTGCAAAAATGTCCTTTGGTTGAACCTTTTCAAAGAGTGTTCACATTATTCTGAATCGTTTAAAAACATGGCCGATAGGAGCCGAAGCTTGTTTTCCTTATATTTGTATCATAAATACTTCAAAGATCACCTTGTCCAATATTTACACAAACGTTCCTTGCTTGATCATTTTCCAAGAGTGTTTCGATCAGTTACAAACCATGGCCGCTAGGGGATGGGGCTTGTTTTGTTGTATAGAAAGGGAAGCATTTAAAAATATTCTTGTACAAAAGCAATAGCCCGATTTGAATATAATTTGGCACATTTTCCATTCTTTTTGTTTTCTACAAACATTGTTGATTGCTTTCCGATCTGTTGAAAAACATAGCAATTAGGGGACGGGGCATATTTTTTCTTGTATGAATATGCAGTGAAATATTCAAAAAATATTCTTGTCCAAACGTCAGGGACAGATTTTAAAATAATATGGCATGCATGTTCCTTGTCTGACCTTTTTACAAGAGAATTTTAAATAATTTTGATCCGTTGAAAAGCATGTCCACCAGAGGGCGACACTTGTTTTCCTTTTATGCATAGCGTAAAGCCATTAAAAACCGTTTAATTATATTAAAGCAGGTGAGCGATTTAAGACCATCATGGTCAATTTGTGTAACTAGTTATTTATTACTCATAGTGAATGTTCCCTTGATAATATGCCAACGTGTTTGACTAGCCCTAGTAAATGTTCATTGTATTGTGATGTATGTTCCATTTTGTAATTTAATTGCTCAAAGTTAACTATAAAAATATTCTGGAAATTAGGCAAATTTAACCAATTAACCTTTACCCTTATATAGACGTTTTTTGACAACGTAGGGACAATTGGAGAGATTCTCTATAACGAGCATTTTCTTTCCATTTTTGACAATGTTTTCAACTCTTTTAGATAATCAAACATTCCCTTATCCTCATTGTTCACAATTGTACCAAGATGGTCTGTAGTTGAAAACAGTTTTAAAAAATCTGTTTTAAAAAACAATGGTCTGCTGCAGATGTCTCAAAACGCGTTGTTATGTGAGAAAGGGTTAACAGATAATCTACTGTGTATGATATCGTTGCCTTTAATGAGACTGTTTCTTATCGCAGATATGTTAACAGATAATCTACTGTGTATGAGATCGTTGCATTTATTGAGACTGTTTCTGATCGCAGACAGGTTAACAAATAATATACTGTGTATGAGATCGTTGCTTTTAGTGAGACAGTTTCTGATCGCAGACAGGTTAACAGATAATCTACTGTGTATGTGATCGTTGCTGTTGGTGAGACAGTTTCTGATCGCAGACAGGTTACCAGATAATCTTCTGTGTATGAGATCGTTGCTTTTAGTGAGACAGTTTCTGATCGCAGACAGGCTAACAGATAATCTTCTGTGTATGTGATCGTTGCTGTAAGTGAGACAGTTTCTGACCACAGACAGGTAAACAGATAATCTACTGTGTATGTGATCGTTGCTGTTAGTGAGACAGTTTATGATCGCAGACAGGTTAACAGATAATCTTCTGAGTATATGATCGTTGCTGTTAGTGAGACAGTTTCTGATCACATACAGGTTAACAGATAATCTTCTGTGTATTTGATCGTTGCTGTTCGTGAGACAGTTTCTGACCGCAGACAGGTTAACAGATTATCTACTGTGTATGAGATCGTTGCTTTTAGTCAGACAGTTTTTGATCGCAGTACTCCTATTAGATGTTTTTACCAAATAGAAGTAAGACTTTCTATGTATTGTTTGTAATTATTAATGCAAGCTTTATTATTACTTGTTTGTTTCTAAAAGTATATTGACATGAAGTATAGTTAAGTGTTTGCTTAGTTCACGGTTGCGAATCATGTTTTTATGTTACGTTTATATTAATAAAGCTCGATGTCTGCATCAGAGATACTAACCCAGTACTCGTACCGTTTGTATAATAAAACACAATGGCACATTCTGCTCGTCACGAACCGGGTACGAGAGGCACTTCTCCGTTGTCTCCCCCAACAGAAAAACATTGATAGAGACATCAATGCTATCTGATTTAATTATACAAGTTTCGTTTCCGACTTCTCATATCTTTCTGTCATATTTTAGAGAACGTAATCAGAAAAGAGGATTATCTTGTTTTGAATGGTCTCCTATGCACTTTGGATGCTTTACTGATTAGTCCCTCTTACTTACCCCTCTCGAATATTTTTTCTTGGCTACTTTTTAAAAGTCTTCCACAGTTTTGTTATGTGTATGTCGATGGATATGGTGCTTGGATGATATGCATCGGAAAAGTTTGTACGACTGTTTCATATTGTCTAGATATTTATTTCGATAATAATTCCTTATTACTTATGATGAAGATCAGCACTTGTTTTTGTTATCTGATGATGATTTGTATTTGTTGAATTTGAAATAAATATTTTCAGAACTGATCGATTCAAATAATTTATGTGTTACAAAATAACACGTGTTGAAATACTTCCAGATAACTGTATTTAATCCTCAGCTTTGGTAATGAAAGCATGAGACCCGCATTGGGTTATTTTTGCCTGTGTAAACAGTACAAAAAAAATAATGCATTTGAGTACAGCATGGAGTTTAGGTGTTTATATATTTGTGAACAATTAAGGCTCAGCCGACCCAGTGCATACATTGAGTGGATATCATCGGGGACTTGGAATCGGCCGTTCCTTGTTCGATCCCAAGTCACGGTGGTCATGGTTGAGTGCCCTCAATTAATTCACATTTCTTAGCACTGAACAAGTTTATTAACCAGGGATCATGAAAGAATAAAAAGTCGCCGTTATATAATTGAAGTAACGTTGAATCGGCGTAAAAATCCCCACTTAAACAAACCACCAATGATTTAGTTCCAGGATTACTGTCCATAGACAAAACACGTTAGTGGGGTTGTGAACGCAGGAAATAACTATCGACGTCACTTTTTTGATTAAGGCAATGCATGTTTTACGTTGCATAATTCCTGATGGAAATCGCCTTTCGTGTATGAAGTCGTGGGTTCGATCCCGGCTGGGGCATACAATTTACATTAGAAACAGTAGAAGTGGCTGCCCTCCTTGACGATGAGTGCTGCGGGGTCAACACTACGTCTGACTGGTTGGTGTCGGGATACGTGGACCATTAGTACTGGTAACTTACCCTGGAGATCACGTGATACAACTTAAAACACTCCAAACAATCAATCAATCAACATGATGCATATACATTTGAAGTTGACAGTGGGGACAGTTTAGACAACAAGTGTGTTATGTATACAATTATGTGTTATTCGCAATGCCTTCCCTCGGTGTGTTCCCCGAACGCATACTCGACTTAAACTGTATTAGGGGATTAGGGGGCATTGTAAAGAGTTAATTAGATATTTATTTTGTATTATATATGTATCGTTCACTTTTGATATTAATAACGTAACTGAAAATATTGTGAGGAAAAAAGCCTTTGTTTTTAACATGCAATGGCCCTTTTACAACAATATGTTTCTATCAGATTTATCAGACCTTTTTCAATTGTCTTACATTTAGGAGTGTTTAAATGCACATATCTGATCATATACATTGAACTTATCATAATTATAATCAAATGGAAAAAAAGCAGTCCACATAAATCCAGTATGCCTTCGGGGAACAAACTCGTCCCTCGACTACGTGGACGGGATAAGATATGTCGAATCGAAACTCGTCGAAAATGCCCTGTGGCGACACAACTGTGACTATAAAATATAACAATTGACGTTTGTCACAGTGACCTTTTTTCACATGTCGAAACGAATGTTCACCGAGCTGTGGCTCGAACTCACAACCCCTGGATTGCAACCCGCGTCGCTACCGACTGAGCTACCGGTGCTCTGCCAAATATGTGTAAACCATATACAACAAGACGGATGTCTGATGCAAAGCATCAAAGCGAGCCGCAATATTTCTTTTCACATGAAGAAATAAGAAAAAAGATCATTTAAATCAACACACATTAGAACAATTTAATCTGTAGTCAGTAATGCTGATATCGGTTATTGAAGATATAAGTTATATGTAGCATATTTAACCTGACAGGGTCTGTGTTTTAAGTGAATGAGACCATTTAGAGTTAAATGATCATGAAAAGTGACATATAATACTAAAGATAAATGGACAAGAGGTTATGATAAATTTACATTATTACCACAAACAATCAACTATTTGTAATGAACACATTCCCTGTTATGATAATGTTTTATAAAATAATGCTGTCACACAGACAATCTGTTTTTCGTTTGTATCGGTAAGTCATGATAGTGGATAAGGGTTTCCCACATAAAACAAATCTGCAGTAGACGACTTTGAAATTATCAAGTAAAAAATAGCTATAAATGATCGTATGATAATTGAAAAGTGTTGAAATTATTGTGGCAAATGCAGATAGTGCTCATTATGAGCAAATTCTCCTTTTGGCACAATGATTTCAATGATGTTTACCGTGACAGACTTTAAAATCATCAAGTACAAAACATAGAAAATCTCTATAAATGATACTAAGATAATTGAAAAGAGTTGAAATTATTGTGGCAAATTGAGCAATTGAAAATCAAAGCTGTCGGATTACAAACGAACAATCTCGAGTTGACGAAACTGATGTGAACTCGTGTCGTGATTAGCATTCAGAAAATCAAGGAAACGTATTTCTATGTACACGTAATCCGAAAGACTGACAAGAGCTGCAGCTACTTTTTGAAAACATTGTGACAAAAAGAGAAATTTATCACGTGGAATTTATCCTTTTGCTACAATGTTTTCTACTTTATGTCCATAAATTATACCTTCATTTAGCAAGATATTCCAATTTTTACTTAATGTGCTACGCATAAAAATTTACTTGAATTTATTTCTCAAACTGTAAATTTACCAGTTGATATAAGAGTTGAAATGCTGTATACATTTACAGTGATAAGTTAAATACATTTCAGGTAATCCGATCACACTTTGTTTGTAAGAACCAGAATATTTCATTTCATTTAAGTTTTCTGGATGTTCACATCGCATCCGTGATAAAACATGTTGTCGGCAAAATACACCGATATCGTGTTTACCGCGATATTCATGAAATGTGAAACTGCAACAGCGAAAAAGAACGAAATTGATCTTAAAACAGATATTTCTGTTGTTTAAATCTGTTCATGTCTGCATTTTTCGATGACAATTGTACTTAAAGTTAACTTTGAATCCAGTATGTACTGAACATAAAAGTCAGATTACAAAAAGCAAAGCAAATGAAAAAATGTATGTGAAATTACGATAAAAATGAAAATCTATAAATAGACTATAGATGAATGGTATTGTCTTTTATTTTAGCTCTAAACTTGATTCGGAAACCAGAGTCGCTGCGCGGCACTTATGACATTTACAAACTAGACCAAATTGAGATCGGTTTAAAACGCGTTGGTGAATACGGATTAAATCTAAAACGTGGACTAAATATTAAGATTTAGATTTAGTCAAAAATCTAAATTGAAAAGTTTAGTGAATACGAGACGTGGCTTCTTCGTCTAATTACTGCGTAATATATCATAGGATGTAATTTTAAGGAACCAGACTACATTTACCAATTCAATAGATGGATTCTCTATTTTACTCTCTAGACTAGATACAGTATGAATTTCGCTTAATTAAAAATTTGCATACATTCAATTAATATACTGGCCTTTGTCTTTTGTTTTTAATTTGTACAACTCACATATGCATATAGAGTGTAAAAGGGATGTTTTAAAAGTCATTACCTTAAATTGATGTACTTAGTAAGGACAAAGAGAAATCAAGATATGTTGTCACGCTGGCAGGTCTAAATATTCTCCTTTTCCGAAATTTCTAAGCATCCCTACAGGAAGCCGCCTACTGGCGGCTTCCAAAAAAACCTCTCAAGCGCAACATATGGCCAAATCTAAGAAACATACGTGTTAACCCTTACCCTCATCAAGACGCTTTCTGACGCCTCTGCTTTTTGAAAACATGGTGACAAAAGAACAAATTTCTCCTTTTGACACCATGTTTTCCACTTTTAGTCGTAGGTTATCCATTCAATTATAGAGATTTTCTACATTTTTACAAAATATCTTCAAAGTCGTCTGCTGCAGAATTATCGTATGAGGTGAAAGGTTAAGAGAGGTGTCGCTGTACGTTAGAGTTTATTCAATCCCCTAATTGAAAGGCATGTTGAAATATCTAAATAACACAATGTAGGACAATGAGAAATTGTTTGTCAGGGCTATTTTCGTCGTTTCCTGTAAATGGCTTCCGCTGTTTTCTACCAATTTGGAACTAATCTTCACGAAAATGAAACCCGTGTGTTTTTTTATTATGAAAGATTATTCATTTTGTGCTTCATACGACTGAGTGGCCCGTGGTCTAGTGCTTAATACGCTGGATTGTCAATGTGTACTGTTGCTAGAGAGACAAGGGAGAACGTTTTTCGCATATACAGCAATGCTGCAGCAGACGACTTTGAAAACATCCCAGAAATAGTATGCAACATCTCCATCAGTGAATGTAGAACTATTGAATAGAGTTGAAAACATTGTGACAAAATGTGTTCAAACGCCGTCTGCTGCAGAAGCGTCAGCAACTGTTTGGATGTTCGTATGTTTTCAGAAGTTACACTGTATAGACACTATTTATAAATGCGAGCCTAGCCGCGGGAGTCGAAATTTATTTCCATCGTCATTGTATGTATTGAAGTAAACGTAATGGGGCTTCGGGTGCAGGAGTTAGCTAGTTCGATCCCCGTCCCAGTCATATAAAATACTTTGAAAATGGTAGTAAAGACTGCTCAGGGCTGGCCGGTGTCAGGATAAATGGACCAGTAGTATTGGTGTCAAACACCAAACCATCAGATAATAGGGCTACATTCAAAGTGTGACGTAATTCGCATTCAGAGCCATTGCTTTTCTGAGAATAGGCGAACAGTGTGGACGGAATGCGAACATACAGATATCTGGTAATTGTGTGCGACCGAACCAGTTTGATTGAGTCCTTCCTTAGGTTTTTGAATGTGCACTGAGTCCCGTCTTTGCATTATAAAAAACCTTTTCTCAAATTAGTTTGATTACAAAATTCTGCACCAAAGTCAGTATACCGTTTACTGTAATCGAGTTTAGGCCGTTTTAATACATTTGTTCAGTTATATCAGCGTGGTGTAATGGTAGAGCGTCCGCTTCGGTCGCGGTCATACCAAATACTTTAAAACAGTAGTAATGGTTGCCCTCCTTGACGCTCAGGGTTGCGGGGTTAGCATTACTACTGACTGACTAGTGTCAGGATAACTAGACCAGTAGTTGATAGCCCTCGTTATTACATACTGAGCTAAGGAGGCTCTGTTTATTTTAATGAAGATCATAAAAAACTGTTTGTCCTACTTTAATGGAAAATAGGTGTCAAGGTTCAAGACACATTTAATGTCGCCTAAAAAGCGGTTAACCCTTTCCAGACATATTGCAGACGTTTGTTGACGCCTCTGAAATTAGGCCCTTTTTGAAAACATTGTGATAAAAAGGAGAAGTTGCTCATAATGAGCAATTTCTCCTTTTGTCACAATGTTTTCAACTGTAGTCTATAATTCAACTATTAGTTATAGAGCTATCCCCTATTCGTGCCTAGATTATTTAAAAGTCGTCTGCTGCTAAATTTGTTGTACATGTTTGTGGGAAAGGGTTAAATGTCTTCGTGTCCTGCGAAAAGCTCTCTTATTGATTCTCTGCAACGTGGTCATATTAAAGTAATCTGAGGAAAAACTAATGGGGCTACATTTCTAGTTTTATTTCAAAAGATACATAGGTCACTACAGTATACATATAAACGATTAGTAAAGGTTCTGATAACACTATGCGGATACACAGCCTCGCCTATATTTTCGCTGTAAAGTCGAACCTGTGCTAAAGACCACCTTTGAATAGCAAGTCCCTCTATATAGCGACCATTCTGTTCGTTTTCAAATACTCATGTTCTGTTTAAATGACCCTGCAATTTAATTCAAACTGTGAAAAAGACCAGGTTGTTCACTGCCGATGGGTGGTTCTTAAACGCAGGTTTGGATGTATACGCAGATGCAGTAAGACACAAAATCGCTAGACGCGGCTAGAATTTCTTAAACTGGTTTCTCACATTATAGATTTAAATGTATCAACATAACAAGTAATTTATACTAACATTGAGTTGAGGGTAGTTTATATCTTTATTGGAACCAAGGTAAGTAATTGTAAAGACAATATTTTGATTATGACAGAGCAATTGGACCAAAATGTGGTTTTCAATAGAGTCATTACATGCGACCATGATCGTGGTAATATAATAATTTGATTTGTAACATTAGTCAATCACTGTAGTTTATAAAGGATTATGTATTTTTCCTTTGTTGCGATACTTTAAATCTGATTACCTCTGTATTTGATAAAGACGACACTTGGCGTAATTCTACTTTTTCTATACCAAATTATTTTCTTCGTTTTTTTCAATTTAAATCTATATTAGAAATGACACGAGTATGTCAACAATTTACTGTGATATATCTAAAATGATGTTGAAAACGGCGTAAAACATTATTCGGACATACAAATAAACGAACAGATCAGATCAATTCTCAATTTCCTATTAGGATAAACTGTAGAAAAAGCAAACTTCTGATCTGGTTGCAGACATATGCATTCAAAGCAGATGGAATCTTAGCATATCATATCAGGTAGCTAATAAATGGTAGCTTTAGATTGGACTAATTAGATAGTTGTGTCATAACGAGTTTGCTTTATAACGAAATAATAAATGGCTCATCAATAATCCTGGTTTTATATTTATTCCACTGAATGAATGTCGTGGTAACATAAATATTAAGCCTCTCTCAAATACAATAATTATATTTATTTTAAATTAAGCTTATTTATTTTTTACATCGATTGCGAAACAAGGTTTAATGTTGAAAAATCCTAAATGCAGAAACCACTCATCAGGGTTTCGAACTTGGGACCTTTGATTCGAAGGCCGATGCTGTACCACTGTTTTTCACAAAATATATTTGCAGGAGACGAATTTAATAACATCTAGGCAAAATATAAAACAAATTTATAGATGAAAGTATGATTATTGAATAAAGTTGAACACAATGTGGCAAGGTGAGAAGTTTCTCATTATGAACAATTTCTTCTTTTGCCACACTGTTTTCAAATTTAATTTGCTGCAGAGGCCCGTCAGAAAGCGTCTGTATGTGGGAAAGCATAAACAGACATCCCTTTATTCAGAAGGCCGTTAACGTCAGTTAACCCTTTCCCACCTATAGACGCATTTTGATGCGTCTAAAGCAGACGTCTTTTGAAAACATCGTGACAAAAGGTGAAATTGTTCAAACACGAGCAATTCCTTTTTTGACACAATGTTTTTAAGAACAATGTTTTTTATTAATCTAGCTACAATAATAGAGAAATGCCATATTTTTTTAAATAGACAATTTTCCAAGTCGTCTGCAGATCTATGCTATTAAAGCCGTCTACTGCAGATTTGTTGTATTTTGAGAAGGGTTAAACTATATAGAAAGCACACGTATTTTCTTGTAACAGACGAATGAATTCAACGCTGATGGACTCTTAGCATATCATATCAGGTAGCTAATTAATGATCGTCTTATATTGGAATCGATTGATAGCTGCGTCATAACGCGTTAATTTTATAAAGAAATAATAAATGACTCATCAATGTTCCTGGTTTAATATTGTTTCAACTTATTTAATGTCATGTAAACATAATTATAAACCCTTTCTCAAATACAATAAATTTGCGGGTAAGGCTCATTCCTAGCCTAGTACTGGTTTGTTAACACAGGGATCATGTATAAGTGAACTGGCGCCGTGTAAAACTGAAATAATGTTGAAAGCGGCGTAAAACCTCAATAAAACAAAACATACTCATACTTTCATCTAAATGAGCGTTATTACCTAGATGTTATTAAAGTCGTTTACTAAGGGCACTCCACCATGACCGTTATGCCGCAATTGCAGATCGGACCCTGGCTGCCCGGTTTCAAATCCCCGACGCTAACCACTCGACCGTATGATTATTGAAAGAAAGCATGTGGGAGAGCATAAATTCGTAACGACCCTTAACTCTATAGAAAAAAACGTCAGTTAACCCTTTCCCACCTATAGACGCATCTTGACGCGTCTAAATCAGACGTCGTTTGAAAACATTGTGACAAAAGAAGAAATTAGTCAAACACAGGCAATTTCTCCTTTTGGCACAATGTCTTCAACTTTGTTCAGTTATTTAGCTACACTTATAGAGCTTTTCCATATTGGTTAGTAGACATTTTCAAAGTCGTCTTCTGCATAATTCTTGTAGGTGGGACGCCTCTGCAGCAGACGGCTTTTTGAAAACATAGTGACAAAAGAAGAAATTGCACAAAACGTGCAATGTCTCCTTTTGCCACTACGTTTTCCGCTTTTAGTCATAGGTTATTCATTCAATTATGGAGAATTTTCCATTTTTTGACAAAATATGTTCAAAGTCGTCTGCTGCAGAATTGTCGTATGAGGGAAAGGGTTGATACCTTTTCATATACAGCGGTAAACCTGCAACTTTTAGAACGTTAAGAAAGGGTTAAAAAGAGAAATCTCGTTAAGCTCTCTATTAACGTTATTTCCAGATATCCAGACTATACGTGTTCAACTTTTTCCTTGTAATGTGTTTAACGCCGTGTTCAACAACCTTCAGTTATATAATATATAATGGTACATTATTACTGCTACTGGTTCATATATGAGACGTCCCGCGAGAAAATCAAACATTATTGCATCTGCGTAATGTATCGACACAGATCAGCCCGCGCAGACTGATCTGGGCCGACACATTCCGTCTCAGGAGATAGAGGTATAGAGTAATTAATCCTGAAACAGAAAATCCGCAGGAGGCGAAAAATGTCTATCCGGGTTAGCCCGCGCGAAATGATTAGGCTGATCCGGTCGATACTTTACGCAGAGTCCACAATGATGGTTTTATCGCGGGATGGCTCATATACCGACACGAGTGAGTGAGTCTTAGGAACCAAGGAGGGAATACTACAATGTTATAAGTCATTGGCTTGACCCGGCTGGGGATCATACACGAAATACGCCTTTTAAATAACTTCATGTGATATATAGAATATCTCTTGTACAAAAGCAATAGCCCGATTTGAATATAATTTGGCACATTTTTCATTTGTTTTTTTCTGCAAACATTGTTAATTGCTTTCTGATCTGTAGAAAAACATAGCAACTAGGGGACGTTTTTTTTTTCTTGTATGAATATGCAGTGAAATATTTAAAAATATTCTTTTCCAAACGTCAGGGACAGATTTTAAAATAATATGGCACGCATGATCCTTGTTTGACCCTCTAACAAGAGAATTTTAAATAATTTTGATCCTTTGAAAAGCATGTTCACCAGGGGGCGACGCTTGTTTTCCTTTTATGCATAGAGTAAAGCCATTAAAAACCGTTTATTTCTATTAAATCATGTGAGCGATTTAAGACCATCATGGTCAATTTGTGTAACTAGCAGTGTATTACTTAACCAATTAACGCACTTTACCCTTATATAGACGAGTTTTGACAACGTAGGGACAATTGGAGAGATTCTCTATAATGAGCATTTTCTTTCCATTTTTGACAATGTTTTCAACTCATTTCGATAAACAAACTTTCCCCTATCGTCATTTTTCATAATTGTACCAAGATGGTCTGTAGTTGAAAACAGTTAAAAAAATTCTGTTTTAAAAAACAATCGTCTGCTGCAGATGCCTCAAAACGCATTTTTATGTGAGAATGGGTTAACAGATAATCTACTGTGTATGATATCGTTGCTTTTAATGAGACTGTTTCTGATCGCAGACATGTTAACAGATAATCTACTGTGTATGAGATCGTTGCATTTAGTGAGACTGTTTCTGATCGCAGACAGGTTAACAAATAATATACTGTGTATGAGATCGTTGCTTTTAGTGAGACAGTTTCTGATCGCAGACAGGTTAACAGATAATCTACTGTGTATGTGATCGTTGCTGTTAGTGAGACAGTTTCTGATCGCAGACAGGTTAACAGATAATCTTCTGTGTATGTGATCGTTGCTGTTAGTGAGACAGTTTCTGATCACAGACAGGTTAACAGATAATCTTCTGTGTATGTGATCGTTGCTGTTAGCGAGACAGTTTCTGATCGCAGACAGGTTAACAGATAATCTTCTGTGTATGAGATCGTTGCTTTTAGTGAGACAGTTTCTGATCGCAGACAGGCTAACAGATAATCATCTGTGTATGTGATCGTTGCTGTTAGTGAGACAGTTTCTGATCGCAGACAGGTTAACAGATACTCTTCTGTGTATGAGATCGTTGCTTTTAGTGAGACAGTTTCTGATCGCAAACAGGCTAACAGATAATCTTCTGTGTATGTGATCGTTGCTGTTAGTGAGACAGTTTCTGATCGCAGACAGGTTAACAGATACTCTTCTGTGTATGTGATCGTTGCTGTTAGTGAGACAGTTTCTGATCGCAGAAAGGTTAACAGATAGTCTACTGTGTATGAGATCGTTGCTTTTAGTCAGACAGTTTTTGATCGCAGTACTCCTATTAGATGTTTTTACAAAATAGAATTAAGACTTTCTATTTATTTTTTGCAATAATGAATGCAAGCTTTATTATTACCCGTTTGTTTCTACAAGTATATTGACATGCAGTATAGTTAAGTGTTTGCTTAGTTCACAGTTGCGAATCATGTTTTCATGTTACGTGTATATTAATAAAGCTCGATGTCTGCATCATAGAGATTAACCCAGTATTCAAGTCGTTTGTATAAAAAATCACAATGACAGAATCTGCTCGTCACGGGATTCTATCCCGGTACGAGAGGCACTTCTCCATTGTCTCCCCCAACAGATACATATTGATAAGCACAGCGATGCTATCTGATCTAATTATACACGTTTTGTCTCCGACTGCTCATGTCTTTCTGTCATATTTTAGAGAACATAATCAGAAAAGAGGATGATCTTGTTCTTTAATTGTCTCATATGCACTTTGAATGTTTTATTGATTATTCCCTCTTACTCTAGCCCCTCTCGAATCTTTTTTCTTGTCTACTTTTTAAAAGTCTCTCAAAGTTGTTAGTTACTTGTATGTCGATGGATATGGTGCTTGGATGCTATTACATGCATCGGAGAAGTTTGTACGAATGTTTCATATTGTCTAGATATTTATTTCTATAATAATTTCTTATTACTTATGATGAAGATGAGCACTTGTTGTTGTTATCTGATGATGATTTGTATTTGTTGAATTTGAAATAAATATTTGTTAAACGAATTGATTCAAATAATTTATGTGTTACAAAATAACAAGTGTGGAAATTTTTTCCAGATAACTGAATTTAATCCTCAGCTTTGGTAATGAAAACATGAGAACAGCATTGGGTTATTTTTGCCTGTGTAAACAGTAAAAAAAGAATTAATGCATTTGCATACAGAATGGAGTTTACGTGTTTATACATTTGCAAACAATTAAGGCTCAGTCGAGCCAGTGCATACATAAGTGGATATCATCGGGGACTTGGAACCGGCCGTTCCTTGTTCGAACCCAAGTCACGGTGGTCATGGTTGAGTGCCCTCAATTAATGCACATTTCTTAGCACTGAACAAGTTTATTAACCAGGGATCCTGAATGAACAAAGAGTAATGCATGTTTTACGTTGCATAATTCCTGGTGGATATCGCTTTTCGTGTATGAAGTCGTGGGTTCGGTCCCCGGCTGGGTCATACAAAATACTTTAGAAACAGTAGAAGTGGCTGCCCTCCTTGACGCTGAGTGCTGCGGGGTCAACATTACGTCTGACTGGTTGGTGTTAGGATACATTGACTAGTAGTAATTGTATCTTACCCAAGAAATCCCGTGATAGAACTTAAAACACTCCAAACAATCAATCAATCAACATGATTGGATATACCTTTGAAGTGGACAGTGGGGCCAGTTTAAACAACAAGTGTGTTAGGTACACAATTATGTGTTATTCGCATGCCTTCCCTAGCTGTGTTCCCTGAACGCCTACTCGACTTAAAATGACTTTTTTTTCAACTGTCTTACATTTAGGAGTGTTTAAATGATCACATCTGATCATGTACATTGAACTTATCATAACTATAATTAAATGAAAATGAAAAAAGGCAGTTAAGTCCGCAAAAATCCAGTAGGCGTTCGGGAACTAAACTCTTCCCTCGACTACGTGAACGGGATAAGATATGTCGAATCGAAACACGTCGAAAATGCCCTGTGGCGACACAACTGTGACTATACAATATAACAATTGACGCTTGTCACAGTGACCTTTTTTCACATGACGAAACGAATGTTCACCGAGCTGGAGCTCGAACTCACAACCCCTATATTGACAGCCCGTGTCGCTACCGACTGAGCTACCGGGGCTCGGCCAAATATGTGTAAACAATATACAATAAAACCTCTCAATCGCAACATCTGGCCAAATCAAAGAAACATACGTGTTAAACCTTACCCTCATAAAGACGCATTCTTAAGTTTCTGCAGCAGACGGCTTTTTGAAAACATGGTGACAAAAGAACGCATTTCTTCTTTTGACACAATGTTTTACACTTTTATTCGTAGGTTATCCATTCGTTTATAGAGATTTTCTACATTTTGACAAAATATGTTCAAAGTCGTCTGCTGCAGAATTGTCGTATAAGGTGAAGCGTTAAGATAGGTGTTGCTGTACTTTGAGTTTATTCAATCTCCTAATTGAAAATCGTGTTGAAATATCTAAATAAGACAATGTAGGACATTGATAAATTGTTTGTCAGGGCTATTTTCGTCGTTTCCTGTAAATGGTTTCCGCTGTTTTCTACCAATGTTTCCACGAAAGTGTAACTAATCTTCACGAAAGTTGAACTAATCTTCACGAAAGTGAAACCTGTTTGTCTTTGTATTATAAAAGATTATTTAGTTTGTCCTTCATACGACTGAGTGACCCAATGGTCTAGTACTTAACACGTTGGACTGTCAAGTTGTACTGTTGCTAGTGAGACAAGGGAGAACGTTTTTCGCATATACAGCATTGCTGCAGAAGATGACTTTGAAAACACCCTCAAAAAAGTATGCAACATCTCCATCAGTGAATGTAGAACTATTGAATAGAATTGAAAACATTGTGGCAAAATGTGTTCAAACGCCGTCTGCTGCAGAAGCGTCAGCAACTGTTTGGATGTGCGTATATTTTCAGAAGTTACACTGTATAGACACTATTTTTAAATGCGAGACTAGCCGCTGGAGGCAAAATGTATTTCCATCGTCATTGTATACATCGAGTATTGAAGTAAACGTAATGGGGCTTCGCGTGCGGGAGTTCGCGTGTTCGATCCCCATCCCGGTCATATAAAATACTTTGAAAATTGTAGTAATGACTGCTCAGGGCTGGCCGGTGTCAGGTTAAATGGACCAGTAATACTGGAGTAAAACACCAAACCATCAAGTAATAGGGCTACATTCAAAGTGTAACGTAATTCGCATTCAGAGCCATTGCTTTTCTGAGCATAGGCGAACAGTGTGAACGGTATGCGAACAAACACATATTTGGTAATTGTGTGCGACCGAACCGGTTAGATTGAGTCCTTCCTTGGGTTTCGGAATGTCCCGTCTTCGCATTATAAAAAACCTTTTCTCAAATTAGTTTGAATACAGTATTCTGCACATCAGTCAGTATACCGTTCGCTGTAATCGATTGATGTGATTGGAGTTTAGGCTGTTTTAATACATGTGTACAGTTATATCAGCGTGGTGTAATGGTAGAGCGTTCGCTTCGGTTGCGGTAGGTCGTGCGTTCGATCCTCGGTCGTGTCATACCAAATACTTTAAAACAGTAGTAATGGCTGCTCTCTTTGACGCTCAGGGTTGCGGGGTTAGCATTACTACTAACCGGCTAGTGTCAGGGTAACTAGACCAGTAGTACTGGTAACTTACCCAGGAAACGCAGTGATATAACTGAAAACATGTTGAAAACTGCGTAAAACACTAGGATTGACTCTAGTCACAATTGCTATTGTTAGAAAGAGATCAATGGCCGTGAATTGGTTCGAATCACGACGTATTGATTGATAGCCCTCGTTATTACATACAGAGATAAGGAGGCTCTGTTTACTTCAATGAAGATCATAACAAACTGTTTGTCCTACTTAAATGGAAAATAGGTGACAAGGTTCAAGACACATTCAAGACCCTAAAAAGCGGTTAACCCTTTCCAGACATATTGCAGACGTTTGTTGACGCTTCTGAAATCAAGATCCTTTTGAAAGCATTTTGATAAAAAGAGAAGTTGCTCATAAAGAGCAATTTCTCCTTTTGTCACAATGTTTTCAACTCTAGTCTATAATTCAACTATTACTTATAGAGCTATTCCCTATTCGTGCCTAGATTATTTAAAAGTCGTCTACTGTTGTTGGAAATGGTTAAATGTCTTCGTGTCTTGCGATTTGCGGTCTCAGTGACTTCTCCGCAGCGTCATCATATTAGAGTAATCTGAGGAAAAACTAATGGGGCTACATTTCCAGTTTTATTTCAAAAGATACATAGGTCGTATGTACATATACACGATGAGTGAAGGTTCTGGTGACACTGTGCGGATCCACAGGCTGACCTATAACTTCACTGTACAGTCGAACCTGTGCTAAAGACCACCTTTTAATAGCAAGTCCCTCTCTATAGCGACCACACTGTTCGTTTACTCATTTTCTGTTTAAATGACCCTGCAATTAAATACAAACTGTGAACAAAGACCAGCTTTATTCAATTCCCATGTCTGCTCTTCAAACGCAGGTTTGAATGTATACGCAGATGCAGTAAGACTCAAAGTCGCTGACGCGGCTCGAAATATCTAAAACATAAATTCACATTATAGATTTAAATGAATCATAATAACAAATCATTTATATATGTTTGACAGACCAATTAGATTTTTTTTCAATAGAATCATTACATGCGACCATGATCGCAAGGATATAATTTAATTTGATAGGTAAAATTATCCAACCAATGGAAATAATCAAGGATTATGTATATATACACGCAACTAAATTACGAATAGGTTATACTTGTAGGTAATTTTAAAATTAAATCATTTTCCCTTAGTTGTGATACCTTAAATATGCTTAACTCCTTTTGATTAAGACGACAATTAGCGTATTTCTACATTTTTAACAGGCGTCAAGTGAATCTTTTGTACAAGAAAGTGGGAAATTATTAATTGAACAAAACAAAAGAGATTTCTCCACTTTCATCATTTTCTAGATCAGAGTACAAGGGAATACCAATTCAAACTTCAATTTAATTTTAAATCGACCAATTCCAGGTGTCTTTTAGAAATGACACGAATAAGTCAACAATTTACGGTTGTTGAAAACGGCGTAAAAACAGCATTCACACAAACAAATAAACGAAAAGATCAGATCAATTAGTAATTTCCTACTGTGTTAACCCTTTCCCAGTTTGTAGACGCATTTTGACGCATCTGCAGCAGACAACTTTTGAAAACGAGCAATTTTTTCTTTTTGCCACAATGTTTTCATCTTTTTTCAGTATTTATACCTACAATCATAGAGATTTTCCATATTTTTTTGTTTAGAAATTTTCAAAGTCGTCTACTGCAGATTTGTTGTATGTTGGAAAGGGTTCAACTTCTCCTTTCGGCACAATGTTTTCAACTTTTTTAATTAATTCAAAGTCGTCTGCTGCAGATTTGTTGTTTGTTGGAAAGCGATAAACTGTATAGAAAACAAACGTATGTTCTTGATGCAGACACATGCATTCAACGCTGAAGGACTATTAGCATATTATATCAGGTAGCTAATACATGCTCGTCGTATATTGGATTAAATAGATAGCTACGTCATAACGAGTTTATTTTATTAAGAAATAATAAATGACTCATCAATGTTCCTGGTTTAATTTTTTTTCCACTGATTTAATGTCATGTAAACATAATTAGTAACCCTTTCTTAAATACAATAAATTTGCAGTAGACGACTTAAATAACATAGATCTAAGCAAAATATAAAACACTTCTTTAAATGAAAGTATGATTATTGTTTATTTTATTGAGGTTTTACGCCGCTTTCAACATTATTTCAGTTATATGACGGCGCCAGTTCACTTTTACATGATCCCTGTGTTAACAAACCAGTTCTAGGCTAGGAAATGAGCCTTACCCAAGGGCACTCCACCATAACCGTCATGCCACAACTGCAGATCGAACCCGAGACGCCCGGTTTCAAATCGCCGACGTTAACCACTCGACGGTATGATTATTGAAGAAAGTTTAAAACAGTGTGGCAAGGTGAAAAGTTGCTTATTATGAGCAATTGCTTCTTTTGCAACACTGTTTTCAAATGTCGTTTACTGCAGAGGCGCGTCAGAGAGCGTCTGTATGTGGGAAAGGATAAACAGACATCCCGTGATTCAGACGACCTTCACCTCCATAGAGAAAACGTCAGTCAACCCTTTCCAACCTATATACGCATGTTGACGCTTCTAAAGCAGACGTTTTTTGAAAACATCATAACAAAAGAAGAAATTACTCAAACACAAGCATTTTTTCCTTTTGCCACAATGTCTTCAACTTTCTTCAGTTATTTAGCTACAATTATAGGGATTTTCCATATTGGTTAGTGGAAACATTTTCAAAGTCGTCTTCTGCAGATTTCTTGTATGTGGGAAAGGGTTAAAAAGAGGAATCTCGTTAAGCTCTCTATTAACCCTTCCAGCGCCGAATTGTTTAAAGTAGACTCTTCCATGTTCAAACTCGGACGACTCGATTTTCATGTTATAGGATTTTTGGAATATTTTTATAACTCACAGCCAAACAATGCAGATTTCAGGTGAGACAGCTCGTTTTCCTTGTAATGTGTTTAACGCAGTTTTCAACAACCTTCAGTTATATAATGGTACATTACTGGTGCTACTGGTTCATATATGAACCGTCCCGCGAGAAAACCAACATTATGGCAACTGCGTAATGTATCGACCCAGATCAGCCCAAGCAGACTGATCCGGGCCGACACATTCCGTCTCGGGAGATAGGGGTATAGAGTAATTATTCCTGAAACAGAAAATCCCCAGGGGGCGAAAAGTGTCTATCCGAGTTAGCGCACGCGTAATGCTTAGGCTGATCCGGATCGATACTTTACGCAGAGTCCACAATGTTGCTTTTATCGCGGGACGGCTCATACACCGACACGAGTGAATCAGTCTTAGGAACGAAGGAGGGAATACTACAATGTTATAAGTTATTAGCTTGGCCCGACTGGGGACCAAACCTGCGAAATGGACACTTTATCTTATAGCAAGATAACTTCTTTATTATAAAGAGGATATTTCTCATGTTACGCCTCATAAATCACTTCATGTGATATATAGAATATCTCATTCGTGTTTTTGTATTATCACTTTTAGTATACGAGTTAACAAAGATGATATATGTCTCGATCCTAGACGAGCGTCATAATTCGCATAGTTAACTCGTGTATTAAAAGTAATAATACAAAAACACGAATGAGATATTCTATCTATCACATAAAGTGATTTATGAGGAGTATTTACAAAAAATGTACACTGCGATTTGCCGATGTTGGGGCCAAAGTGACCAATATAGCCTAGTCAGACACACACGTTGATAACATCCGCAGTCTTCGGCAGACTTTGTAGGCGTGGCCTTTTTTCTTGATGAATTTACGGATATGCGGGTAGATACGGAGGTTTATGGATAAATGCGAATGCGGTTAGATAGGTTCCCTTTGACAAGATGCGGATAGATACGGTGTATTAACCTCCCATTACCTTCTGCTACCTTTTAGATGCGGATAGATACCTTCAGATACGGACTAAATGTAACAATCCGCATGAAGCCGTTTCCGTCCATAAGCGGTAGTGGACTTCGGAATAATAGGTCTTAGATACTGATAGTTGAGGAAAATGCGGATGTCAGCGGTTAGATACGTTCCTTTTGAATTGACACGATTCGGATAGATACGGATAGATGCGGATAGATACGGATATAATACCTTCCTTTACCTTCTGCTTCCTTTATATACGGATAAATGCGGATATATACGGATAGATGCGGATAGATGCAGATAGATACGGATAGATACGGATTACTTACCTTCCTCTACCTTCTGCTACCTTTAGATGCGGATAGATGGGGATACATACCTTCAGATATGGACTAAAGGTAACGATCCGATATAAGTTCACAACTTGGGGTTGACCGTGGAATGATAGGTTTAGATACGGATAGTTGGGGATAAATGCGGATGTCAGCGGTTAGATACGTTCCCTTTGAATTGATACGATGCGGATAGATACGAATAGATGCGGATCACTTACATTCTTTTACCTTCTGCTACCTTTAGATGCGGATAGATGGGGATAAATACCTTTAGATACTGACTAAAGGTAACGATCCGCATGACACCGGATAAGTTCACAACTTGGGGTTGACCGCGGAATGATAGGTTTAGATACAGATTAGATACGGATAAATGCGGCTAAATGTCTTCAGTTAGCTTCAGTTACGGATCATAACGGTTTAATCGTCCGCGCCTGAATTTTCAAACGTTACAAAAGTTGGACACGGATCCTTTGGACCCTGTAGATACGAAACGGGGAGTTACGGACTCTGCGGATGCGATACGGACCATTACAGATAGAAGGGATAGATGTGGAGGAGCTATCCGTAGCATCCGCACACTCCGTGTGTGTGTGTCTGACTAGGGCATAGCGTTATGTAACATCAAACCGCTGACGTGGCATCTTTTTCATAGCTTGGTGTTTGCGTTGTAACAAAAGACTGTAAACCAAACTAGTAGTGTAATATGCTATTTCATTAATTGTATGTTGACACTCCCTGAGAGGGCTTTATGTGATAAAACCTATTTTTGTTTGTTTTGTTTGTTTGGAGTTTAACGCCGCTTTCAACAGCTTTGGTCATATCACGGCGGTCAGTGCACCTACCCATGTTGTCCTGGCTTTCCCACACCAGTACTTACACAACATTCTTTCGAAGCCACTGACTACTTTCTCACATAGATCAGAGGTGAGAGGCAATGGAAAAATCGCCCGAAAGAATGTCGCCGCAACCGGGAATCGATCCAGATCACGAGTCAGATACGCTACCAATTGAGCTACCCGGCCGGGTTACCTATTTATGAATTCTCTGGCTAATTTGAACATGCACCAATATCACACGGACCATACCAACTACTCAAATGCCTCTTCCTTCAAACATTGATATACATCCAAACCTGTGCCAACCATTTACCAGATACAGTCAAACCTGTGCTAAAGACCATATTAATATAGCAGTACCCTGTATACAGCAACCACACTTTTAATTTGGCAATAACTTATCTTCTGCATAAATGACCCTGTTATTAAAGACCACCTGTGAACTGAGATCATGTTGTTCTCTTCCCATGGGTGGTCTTTAAACACAGGTTGGACTGTATTTAGTTTTGTTTATGCTTGGAAAAACACACACGGGTCAGGATGACGTATGTCAAACATCATAAGGAAAAGCCGAGGTTAAATTCGAACCCAAGTAGTCTTGGATCGACAGCCTTTAACTTTACCGATTAAGAAAATGGAGGCTCAAC
Organism: Serripes groenlandicus; assembly: GCA_031761405.1. Taxonomy (NCBI): domain Eukaryota; kingdom Metazoa; phylum Mollusca; class Bivalvia; order Cardiida; family Cardiidae; genus Serripes; species Serripes groenlandicus. Next base: position 48,323,416 of record JASEVX010000008.1, read on the forward strand.
TGAGAACCGACAGAATTGTTGTGTATTACGAACATCGTCAATACACTCAGACTCCAAATTAATACCGAGTTTTACGTTTCAAGGGAGAACATTCATGCTTTGCCGATGTGTTATTCAAGCCGTAAGCCGTCCCCTACAAATGTCTCAAACAAAAATCTATTGAATACATATATCGCCTTTTGATTGTAGGCGTGAACGAGGAAGTTGAGACGTAAAATAAGCAGTTCATTTAGAGTTGTGCATACATCTTATACAGTGCAGATATATTGAAATATAATTGATACATCGGGTATGTAATGGTTTAATTCGTATAGACCTAATGATTCGTGACTTAATGTTAACATTTATAACAAAGTATATTGACACTGAACACGTTGAATTCAAAAGAAACGATAGAATCACTCTTGACTTTTAATAAGTTGTTAAACATGTTCTTTACTAAATATCAAAACACAAGTAGCCCGCAACCCATACTGAGATCAGATTTCACAGATGTTCAAGCTGATCTTTATCTAAATCCAGCTTAACCCTTTTCCACTTGTATACGCTTTCTGACGACTCTGCAGCGGACAACTTATAAAAAAAGATTAGCAAAAAGTTAAGTTGCTCATACTTCAATATATATAGATTTTCATACTGTTTGTCTAGATGTGCCGAATGTCGTCTGCTACATATTGTTTATTTGTGGGAAAGGGTTAAATATCGTACATAACAGGACAAGATATATCACTTTCAATCGAGAACAGAAGAATGTGTATTTTAGAAATCGCCAATTGTAGTGCTCACACCATAACGTTACCACTAGTGGTGCATTCTTGCTGAATATGTACATGCAACTGGTTTCAAGTCACGGGTCAAAGTGGCATCTATGTGTATCCCACCAATCGCCGGATTTGCATCCCGGAGCTGTCAATCCAGGAACTCAAAACCCAACTTCGCAAACGTTCTACTCGACATTTGACAAAATCAAATGCGGCAAGCGTCATTCGTCAACTACCAAAGGGCTAGCAAGATAGTGGAAAAGCAACTATTTGCTTGGAAAGACTGATACGTGGAACACTAGTGTGGGAAAGTCAAGAAACTTGTAAACTTGTATACGAGATATATGGCTTCGAGACAGGCAACGAGTAATTTAACTTGAAATTTCAGGATCGAATCTCGAGTTCAATGAGACTGGATTGATTGATGTCGTTAAATCGTTTTCAACAATATTCCAGTCAGTGTTGAAAAAAAGCGGCTTTAAACCTTAACCAATCAATCACACTTCATTGGAATCGATATTCGATTTGTGGAACGGGTAAGGATTTCAAAACTGATCGCTACAAAAGCCCTTTCTATACCTCATTGCTGCTCAGGATTGAGGGGTTATTGTTACGACTGACTGGCTGGTACAAGGACACGCCGTGATATAGCAGAAGCATGTTGAAAGCGGCGTAAAGCACCAAACAATCAATCAATTTATACATATCAATGGATGGAAATATATAATCCCCTTTACCGTGCTAGATTGGATACTGTTAGTTTAAACTTATTTATTTTACATCGATTGCGAAACAAGCTTTAAGCTTATATTAATCACGCTCGATGTCTGCTTCCTGGATACTTAACCAGTACTCGCGCCGTTTGTGTGGACAAATCCCAAAGGCTGAACCCGCTCATCACGGGATTCGAACCCGGGACCTTTGGTACATGAGGCCGACGCTCTACCTCTGTACCACTGTCTTGGATACTGTTGGTGATACTCTCATTCATGACGCTTCTCCGTCGATCATTGTGCAATGAACCTGACAACAATAAACCTGGTCAGGTGAAAGGGGGTCTAGTCTGAAAACAGTGTTCCCACTTAATTATTGTTTTTTGAATGATTGATGGATTAATAGGGGTTAAATGCAGTTTTCAACAACTTTTAATATAGTGTCATACTAAAGCGGCCAGTGCATATTCTCGTGCGTTTCTTGGCTTGTCACGTCGTAATCCACACATATTTCTTTCAAATTAACTGTCCGATTTTTCATATAGACTGTTAGCCTATTGATTGAAGATGAATGACGATTGTAATAATGAATTTTCTCACATCGGCGGACATAATTTTGACCGAGCTGGGATTCGAGCTCGCGGCGTCGCTAACTACTTAGGTAACGGAATTCGGCAAATCTTAATAATTAGAGATAAGTCAGCAACGAACTGGCCTGTATCCATTTATGAGAGTGACGGTTAGGACGGGGAGTTAATGGGCAAGGCACATTTCCTTGTCTAGTAATGGTTTGTTTATCCAGGGATCATGAATAAGTGAACAGTCTCCGTGATATAACTGACATAATGTTGAAATTGACGTAAAACCCAAGGTCAGCCGTGTAGCTGAACTCAGCACATATACTGTAATTATTGATATTGATTGAGTGGGGCATAACACCGTTTTCAACACAACATACTTTCCAAGAAACTGGCTGCTTTTCCACATAGACTGTTAGCTGAATGGTTAAAGACGAAAGACGCTTGTCACAATGGCAGTAACATGTATAGAAAAGTCTGTGGACTCTATCCAATGCAAAGCTATGTACGTACGTGGTTATTTTCAAAGACACCATCACTTAACATGCTAAGGAGGTGGTATGTCCGGTCAGTCATATTGGTGTTTACAAGCGAACTAGTGTGAACACTACATTGAAATTGTCGTTTGAGTACCTTTATACGCTTCTCGGGAAAAGGGGGTATACAATACAATCCAGAGGTCCAGATAAGGAGCTCTTTTCCCCACAATTTCTCTCTTATCATTAAAGAAAACCCTATGTTGACAATGAAACAGTCGAAATGCCATCCTAAGCGCCATTTGGTATGATGGATCGAATCCGCGACCTGCCGCCGCACACTTGAAAGACGCTCTACCACTACACAGGGAAGTCGACCACGGAATTGTATAACGGTCATGAATGACATTTTAAACCTTGGCCTATGTCACGGTCTGAACTTGTACACAGTTGGAGGAATGTCATGTAAGCGGCCCGGTTAGCTCAGTCGGTAGAGTACTTGCCCTGAAAGCGAGAGGTCCCGGGTTCGAGCCCCGGACTGGCTGCATGTTTTTCTCTCCTTGTGACATTGGCGCCCAATAAGGGACCGTGACAGCACTGCTTGGTCAGTCTAATAGCGCTTGCAGTGCGATTTATGACATCCTTGGCACTGGAATTCCGAAATTCGAGGACGAATTTCCAGTTAACCAGGGGTGTATGTCACGGTCTGAACTTGTACACAGTTGGAGAGACTTCATGTAAGCGGCCCGGTTAGCTCAGTCGGTAGAGTACTTGCCCTGAAAGCGAGAAGTCCCGGGTTCGAGCCCCGGACTGGCTGCATGTTTTTCTCTCCTTATTTGCAGTTTGAATACAGTCAATCACCTAAACAAACGCACTTCCTGATTGCATATGTATGGTTTAGTGATATTACAATACAATGTAGCGTGTATCAGGTTACTATTTGAGTCGAAGTTTTGAATGAACGATTCATACCAGAAAAGGTGTTTAAAAAAGGGTCCTTTTTATGGATTTATGCCGTTATACGACGAACAATCACCAATACCCAATATTACTTGCCGTACATACCACCACGTTAACATGTAAAGTGTTTATTTGTTTAAAAGGAAACGTGTACGTACATAGCAGTGCATTGGGGAAGAGTCCAAATACTTTTCTATAAATATTGAAGTACAAGTGTTGAGTTGAGCTACCTATCTGATCTGACTTTGGATCGGTGGCACAGTCTTCGTCATTTATTTATTTATTTGTTAGTGGTGTTTCACGCCGTTTTCCACATTATTTCGGTTATATCACGGCGAAAGTTCACTTATTCACGATCCCTTGATAAGCAAACCAGTTCTAGAATAGGAAATGTGCTTTGCCCTATAGCACACTTCCATGACTGTCAATAACATTAATGAATACAGGATAGTTTGTTGCCGACTAATCTCTAATTAATAAGATTTGCCGAGCCCCGCCAGCTAAGTATTTAGCGACGCTGGCTGTAAATCTTAAAGCCGCGAGCTCGAATCCGAGCACGGCAAAAATTGTTTCGGCCATTGTGAGAAAATTTATTTTATAAAAAGCGTCATTCGTCTTCAACCAATAGGCTAACTGTCTATTTCGAAAAGCGGCAAGTTTCTTTAAAAGAAATGTGGAAATGCAGCCAGTTGCTTGGGAAGATTGTTGTGTGGAGTACTGGTGTGAAAAAAAGGAAATGCATGATTAGGTGAACTGGCCGCCGTGATATAACTAAGAAATTGTAAAAACACGGCGTTAAAGCCCAATCAATCAATCAATCAATATAAGAAATGTGTGCGGAATACCGACGTGAGAATCCAGGAATCGCATGAATAAGTGTACTGGCTGCCTTAATATGACAAAATATGAACAATTGTTTAAAACCGTATAAAATCCGAAACAATCCATCAATCATTCAAAAAACAATAATTAAGTGGGAAAACTGTTTTCAGACCAGACCCCCTTTCACCTGACGAGGTTTATTGTTGTAAGGTTCATTGCGTTAAGATAGACGGAGAAGCGTCATGAATGAGAGTATCGCCAACAGTAACCAATCTAGCACGGTACAGGGCATTTGGACCTCTCTAACTTACGATCATTATATTTTTCCATCCTTTGTTATGGTAAAGATTGATTGATTGTTAGGTTTTTAACGCCGCTTTCAACAATGTTTCTGTTATATCACGGCGTGTCCTGGGTAAGTTACCAGTAATACAGGTCCATTTATTCTGATACCAGCCAGTCACTCGTAATACTAATCTCTCAATTCTGAGCACCAATGAGGTATACAAAGGGTTTTTCACAGTTGTGAAATCCTCACCCGTTCTACAAACCGGTTTCAGAATCGACCGCTGCCTAAACTTCGCCTTTTTAGTTTGTTTGTATGATGTTTGCATGGGAAGGTGAACTGGCCGCCTTAGTATGACAACATAATTATGAACAATTGTTGAAAATTGCATTAAACCACTATTAATCCATTAATCATTCAAAAACCTATAAGTGAAAACTGTTTTCAGACTAAAGACCCCCTTTGAACTGACAAGGTGTATTTTTTTAAGGTTAATTGTACAATGATTGACGGAGAAGCGTCATGAATGAGAGTATTGCCAACAGTATCCAATCTAGCACGGTAAAGGGGGATTTGGACCTGTCTAACGTGCGACCTTATATATTTCCGTCCGTTGTTATGGTATAGATTGATAAATTGTTTGGTGTTTAACGCCGCTTTCAACAATGTTTCTGTTATATCACGGCGTGTCCTGGGTAAGTTACCAGTACTACTGGTTTATTTATTCATTCTGGTACCAGCCAGTCATTCGTAACGCTAACCCCTCAATCGAAATGCCATCCTAAGCGCAAATGAAATAAAGTCTTTGGTTTGATGGGTCGAATCCGCGACTTCCCGCCACACACGAGACGGACGCTCTACCACTACACAAGCATTGCGATCACGAAAATGACATTTTAAACTTGTAGTTTGAATACAGTGAATATGCACTTCCTGATCGCATGTTTATCATATAGTATTATAACAATACAATGTAGCGTGTATCCGATTACTAATTATGTCGAAGTGTTGAATTAACGATTCATACCAGGATACAGGCTTGAAAAAAAGTCATCGTCTTAGAAAAGCTGTCATGTTTGAAAAGTGGTCGTGTTAGTAAAACGGTAGTGTTAGAAAAGCGATCATGTTATAAAAGCGATCGTGTTAGAAAATCGGTATTGTTAGAAAAGCAGTCGGAGTCGTATTTGAAAAATGGTCGTGTTACAATGTGGTTGTGTTAGAAAAGCGGTCGTGTTAGAAAAGCGGTAATGTCTGAGAAGTGGTCGTGTTAGAAAGGCGGTCTTGTTAACAAAGCGGTCTTCTTAGAGAAGTGGTCGTGTTTGAAACAGCGGTCGTTTAAGAAAAGCGGTCGTGTCTGAAAAGGGTTCACGTTTGAATATTGGTTGTGTTAGAAAATCGGTTGTGTTAGAAAAGCGGTCTTGTTATAAAAGCGGTCGTGTTTTAAATGGGGTCATGATTGAAAAGCGGTCGTGTTTGAAAAGAGGTCGTATTTGGAAAGCGGTCGTGTTTCAAAAGGGGTCGTATTTGAAAAGCGGTCGTGATTGAAAAGCTGTTGTGTTTGAAAAGCGGTCGTGTTTCAAAAGCTGTTGTGTTTGAAAAACGGTCATGTTTGAAAAGCGGTCGTGTTAGAAAAGAGGTCATGTTTGAAAAGGGGTCGTGTTTGAAAAGCGGTCGTGTTAGAAAAGCGGTCGTGTAGAAAAGCTGTCGTTTTAGAAAAGAGATCATTTTTGAAAAGGGGTCGTTTTGAACAACGGTCGTGTTAGAAAAGCGGTCGTGTTAGAAAAGCGGTCGTTTTAAAAAGCTGTCGTGTTAGAAAACCTGTCGTGTTAGAAAACCGGTCATGTTAGAAAACCGGTCGTGTTGCATACGCGAGTTGTGGTGTGAATGTGGGGAATCTATGCGTGACAGATTAAGCCAGATGATATTAGCCTAGATTTAACTTCTGTTCTATAAATAAATCACAAATGTAACCTACTTGTTTTACTCCTATTTGCCGTTATACGTACGACAAACAAACAGTCATGTGACAATACAAGGTCAGCAGCGACATGTGTCAATATACCATCTATCTTGACGTTAATTGATTGATTGATTGGGGTTTAACGCTGTGTTCAACAATTGTTCAATCATATCACGGCGCCCAGTTTACCTACTCATGTGTTTTCTGACTTTCTCACACCAGTACTCCACACAACATTCTTTCGAAGCAACTAGCTGCTGCTACACATAGACTGTTAGCCCATTGGTGGAAGACGAATGTCACTTGTCACAGTGACTTTTATTAAACGTCGGAAAGAATGTTGGTAGAGCTGGGGTTTGAATTCACAACCCTTCGATTGACAGCTCGCGACGCTACCGACTGAGCTACCGTAAACAAAGATAATTACAACATCGTAGTCGATATCAAATCTTTCAGCACCAGTTGCAATATTACAGTTTTGTGTTATGGAATCCGGCGCTGAAAGAGTTCAGTGAAAAGATGCTGGAAAAGAAACGGAAAGTGTTCTGTGTTGTTTGCTTAAAAACAAAAATGTTTGTGAAATATCAACACGCATACCGTGATGAAGATAGGGAAACATTCACAATGGATTGATTTGATCGTATTACAGACTTTGCAAAGATAATTATAATGATCACAAAACAATTGTACATTTAACTATGTATTGTTGTTATATAGTTTATGTTTGTTTGGCTTTAAGTAAGAAGAAGTATGAAGACAAATAACTTAAACTCGGACCATTTGTCTATAAAACAAATTGTATTATTCACATGTCCATTTGTTTGGATATTTATTCAATATGTGCCGTAAACATGTTTTTATGACGGGAATTTCACACGGAATGATAATACCATCTCAAGGATTTTTTAAATTGATTGCGACAGTATTACTTTCGAAATCACGTTCTCAATTAATGTCAAGGTCACATTGTTGTTTACCATCACGTATAATTGTACCGGTTAGACTGTGTGATTAGTGTTTTATCTGTATCTTTGAATCTAAATCTAATTTATTTTCAAATAATGAATTGTTAAAAGAGTAACCGTGTAAGAAAAGAAGAAAGCCCTCAGTGTAAATGTAACCATAATCCTGCTTTTGCGCTTTGTTCGGGGTGTAACACCGCTTTAAACATTTCTCTCATATAGAAGCTTTCTGACGCCTCTGCAGCAGACGGCATTTTGAAAACATTGTGACCAAAGAGGTAATTGCTCAAACCGAGCAATTTCTCCTTTTGCCACGATGTTTTCCACTTTTAGTCATAGGTTATCCATTCAATTATAGAGATTTTCTATTATTTGTCAAAATATGTTCAAAGTCGTCTGCTGCAAAATTGTCACATGAGTGAAAGGGTTCAACAATTGTTTAGATGTATCATGGCGACAGAACGTATATTTAATATCCATGGATGACAAACCAGTACCGCTCTAGGAACTGGCAGGGTACTCATCAGTCATGTCTGCCGCGAGCAAGGATCGAAATCCCCGGTAGCTCGGTAGAGACACGGGCTGTCAATCAAGGGGTTGTGAATTCGAACCCAAGCTCGGCAGACATTCTTTCTTACGTCTGACACAAATCAATGTGACAAGCGTCATTCGTCTTTGACCAATGGGCTGCTTGCAGTCTCTGTGGAAAAGCAGCCAGTTGCTTGGAAAGTATGTTGTGTGGAGAACCGGTGTGAGAAAACCAGGAAACATATGAGTAGGTAAACTGGCGGTCGTGATATGACTGAACAATTGTTGAAAACGGCGTTAAACCCCAATCATTCAATCTAAATCCCCGCCGCACACGTCGATTTCCTGACCTGCTTTTATGAGAGCATTGCAATGCAAGACTAGTTCTATGTCTGTACAGCTTACGCTGCTCATAAATGTTCGTCAACAATTTCTACAAAAAAAATCCACCAATCATGACCGCCTCGCGTCCGGGAGGTCGAGGGTTCGATGCTCAAGAGAAATTAAAAAATGGTAGTTTTGGCTGTCCTGCTTTTCTCTAAGTGTTGCGAGGTTAGCATAAAGACTGACTGGCTGTTGTCAGGATAAATGAACCCGTAGTAATGGTAACGTACACAGAAAACACTGGGATATAACTGATTTTTTTTGAAAGCGGAGTAAAACATCAAACAAGCAAGACACCTTCGATACTGACGATAAAAGCGGACGGTATTCAATAAGGTAAGGAATTATATCGGGCAAATGTACTGATTTTATCAAAGGGGGAAACAAAATTACATGTACGTATCGATTTGTGTGCAGACGATTAAACGCACTGATACATTTTCCTTGTCAACATTGAAAGTAATTTCAATTAAATAAGACCAAAACATTTCTCTTTGCATATATTTTCTCTAACCAAATCGCATACAAGGTCGTCTCGACTGCACTTCATAAGGTGACAATACACAATTGGAAGCTCATTTTCTGTTACCCGGGGACGCCCTAACTGTTATTCTCTTCGTATATGAGCCGTTCCGCGAGGAAACTAACATTATGGATTCTGCTTAATGTATGACCCAGATCAGCATGCGCAGTCCACACAGGCTAATCCGGGTCGACACATTTCGTCTCAGGGGGAAAGATATAAGATAAAATGATTCCTGAAACAGAAAAAAACACAGGAAGCGAAAAGTGTCTGGCCAGATTAGCCTGCGCGGCATGCTTAGACCGATCCAGGTCGATACTTTACTATGTTGGATTTCTCGTGAGGCGGCTCCATTCTGGTATTATAAAAAGGGGTTTCCTGTATCAGGAAGAGCAATAATTATTAGACAGTGAATGGAACTCACACTCTCAGTCAATCTTATGTAAAGAATTGGCCACAACAGAGGTCTGAAAAGGGTGAAACAAGTAGGACAAAACTAGCGATTTTACACTGAACTTCAACACTCACCAAACAAAAACGTAGGGAGTTAGTGTAAAATTGAAGTGCTGCTTAGATTCTCAAAACAATAGGCAATCCGCGGATGCATTAAAAAAAAATCAAGTTCCCAGCTTCTTTTACAGCAATCTTGGACGCGATTTCAAGCAGGTATTCAAATTTTCCTCTAAATTCACGCAAGCAGTTTTTTCCCACGCATGTCCCTAAATGATTAAGTAGGTTTAACCGCAAAATGCAGCCCCCTGCTGAGAGTTAACGTTGCGCATCAATCATATACCCAACATTTACCCAATTACTTACTATTTATCATTAATTGTATTTGTGACACATTACACAATAAAACAAATCACGCGTGCCCGATTTTCTATCCAATGAAATCGCATATAAAAACCAATGTTATCAAAATGGTTACTTTACATTTGGAACACTCGGCTATTTCCTTTTATCTCTCAAGTTTATCCAAAATGTATACGGTTTAGTGGGCGTAAATGCGATTGCGGTCTCTACTGCAGCGACGTTTTGGTCTGGCTTTAAAGAGATTGCATCGACAGTAAACGAACTTATATCTGCCATCGCATGTGAAACGTATGTGGTCTAAATTGCACCTCACTTTCCCATGTTTCGGTTGTTTGAATGGTGTTTTAAGGCGCTTTCAACTAGATTTCAGTTATATCACTGCGTTTCCTTGGTACATGTAAGTTACCAATACTACATGTACATTTATCCTGACACCAGTGAGACGGTTTATACGCTTATGACACAATCCGTAGGGCCAAAGAGAGAAACCCATTACTATTATTTTCAAGCCATTGATATGACAGAGCTTGGGATCGATCCAACAATCATTCATTTCTAAACTTTTGAAATAGTTGGGATTAACCGGCCTGGGATCTTTACCGCTACCTCCCGCATCCAAGTCGGATTACTACATCAGCGAGGTGGTTTGGTCTAAATGTCCCGTTGCAGGGTCGTTCATAAAACCATCTTCTGTCAACACATCAGAAAATGTGGACTTAAACTATTTTCCTTTACATATTTCATAATAGTTTTATTCGTTTCTAAGTTATATATACATAAAGACAAAATGTTTTCCGATAGCGTTGTGGTTAAATAACTGGTATCTTCACGCATAGCTTTAAATCAAAGGTTCGAATCTCAGTAACGACATTAGGACCGGTCAGTAAGGCACCAACTGTACACGTCAGCACGTGGCCTTAACCCTTTGACTGCTTGAACCGACGTATGGAAGTGTGTGCTACTTTTAAAGAGAAAGACCATTAGGCGCATGCGCACCGTTTGACCAGCCATGCCCTATAATGTTGGCTGTTCAACCCAACATTTAATCATTCTTGTTTTTAAGCTTCTTGGACCTTTCGTGAGATCTTACTTTTACCACCCTCATCACTAGTACCTGCAGGGATTGATCTTTTGTCAGCTTTGTGTAACTTTGTGTTGTTAAATAGAAGCCTACAACTCTCATGATATAGTGCCTTCTTTTGTTTCAAGGTTTCGTCTATCCCAACACCTTCGTCAAGTCTTGCAGGGTCTAGCTTGATTGGTAGTGCATTGATTGAGTGAAACAGAGGAATATCATTTGCCAAGTTCATATATCCATCATCGCCTCTTCTGGCAGGATTGGCCTGGGGAAATTTCAGATCTTCTTTATTAACCTCTTGACATAGGGAACACTTGGTCCAGTCAGTATTCCACGAGTTTCCAGTAGAACTCACGTCCATGGTTAGTATGACGTTTAGGGTCGAGGGTTAATCCTTTTACCATCCTGTACATGTATAATAGACACTTTCCTGTATGGATACAACTAGGTTCTTGCACCCTACACCTAATCCGATCGTTCATCCAGTATCATAAGTCCCGTGCGATCTGTACACCATCCAGATAACTAAAACCCCGTATCCTTGGCTCGGCTCTCCCGCGCTGGCACGTACTGTCCATTCAGGTGCGGCTACCGATCCGGGGTTGATTAGGCAGAAACATTTGGGACACTAGTAGGTTGTTGCAGTATGATGCCCAACATAGATGACACTTAACCCTATGATGAGTGTCATAGCAGTGATGTCACCAATGTGCGTTGGTAGTGCCCGACAATCACTCCTTCAAGAACTTCATCAACTGCATGCACTTGAAAGTTTTGGAGCTATACTATAATCCATCATACACATAGTAAGTCCTCCTGTGCGCTACCTTCATCTAGTTTAGCCCACGAACCAACGCGATTTACCAGGCAGGATGCACTAGCATATTTTTGGAGCCATAGATGATAGTTGGGCCAGTGGTGAGGACCAGTGCCAGTAGTCCATTCAATGGATGTGGGTGACTGCTGACACTACCTCCAATACTACACTCCTACACCCCATAGTCATGCAAACTAAATAACCAAGTACACGCCGTTATCGATTCGTTTCTCTGGCGTTGACTTGCCGTGGAATTGAGATTACATGACGAAAATAATTTAAATAATGAACACAAAACATCGCTATGCTTGCAAATTCAATTTTGATGCAAATACAAAGAAAACATAAACAAACTCCTAAAGTAATAACTAGAATAAAGTGCTCCGCGGAGCACGGTGTGTCACCTGCGCCTGCTCATTTAAAGTGTGACGAAAAGATGTGACGGACAGACAGACAGACGCCGGACAAAAAAAAGTAATCCCTAAGTGCCTACCATGCTACACATGGTGACACAAAAATGAAATAATTGATACAAATAGTAGTTATCATGCAGTATCAAATAAACAAGTGGCGAATAACAGGATATAACATTTAACCCTGAACTTCTTACACACTCAGTTTGACGCCTCTGCTTCAGACAGATTTTGAAAACATTGTGACAAAAGTAGAAATTTCTCATAACGAGCAATTCTCCAATTTTGTCACAATATTTTCATCCTTATGCAGTTGTTATAATTCCAGTAAATACGAAAAAGTTTCAATTTCTTTTTTTAGAATGTTTTGTTGAAGATGAGTTGTATGTTGGAAAGGGTAACTGTTGAATCACACACACAATGATGTAATCTCATTTCTATATTAGAAAACCATCGGAGACGCAAGGGCATTTCCCTAAACCCATTTACATATGTAGACGTATTACTACGCATCTACAGCCGACAAGGTTTGAAAGGAGACAGTAGAACTCGTTCTCGATGATACATTTCTCCTTCTGTTCCAACTGTTTGGCGGTGTAAGTGTAAACAGTCCGCTTCGGGTGCGGGAGGTCGCGGGTTCTATACCCGGCCAGGTCATACGAAATAAATGGCATTTCCTCCTTGGCGTTCTGGGTTGAAGGGTTAGCATATTACGATTGGCTGGTGTCAGGATAAATGGACCAGTAGGACAGGTAAATTACACAGGGAAGGCCGTGATATAACTGTAAAATTGTCGAAAGCGGAAGTACAGCAAACAATCAATCCTTGGCACTCAGGGTTGTGGGGATTAGCATTATGACTGACTCACGCTGGTGTTAGGATAAATGGACCAGTAGTACTGGTAGATTACCCATGGGAGGCCGTTATATAACTGTAAAATTGTCGAGAGCGGAAGTACACCAAACAATCAATCCTTCGCACCCAGTGTTGTGTTGCAAGCATTACGATTGACGATTCGCTGGTGTCAGGATAAATGGACCAGTAGGACAGGTAAATTACACAGGAAAGGCCCCGTGATATAACTGTAAAATTGTCGAGAGCGGAAGTACACCAAACAATCAGTCCTTGGCACTCAGGGTTATGGGGGTTAGCATTACGACTGACTCACGCTGGTGTTAGGATAAATGGACCAGTAGTACTGGTAAATTACCCAGGAAAGGCCGTGATATAACCGTAAAATATTCGAGAGAGGCGAAAAACACCAAATAATCAATCCTTGGTACTCAGGTTTGTGGTGTTAGCGGTACGACTGACGAGTGGCTGGTGTCAGGATAAAAGAACCAGTAGTACAGGTAATTTACCCAGGGAAGGCCCTTATGTTCATTTGTCAACCATACTTAAAATTGTATCCACGGAGAGTCTCCATGTTTTTGTCTGAAGGTTTACAGAGTCGTCTGCTTCAGATATGTTGGATTGGGGAGACAGACTTCAACAACATATGATAACAAGTTAACAATTACGGACTAGGTGCGAACATCACGATGGAAGGAATTACAGGATTGTTTTGCGTAAAGGTTTTTAGAAAACGTCTGCTTCAGATTTGTTGGATCGGGGACAGACTTCAACAACATATGATAACAAGTTAACAATTACGGACTAGGTGCGAACATCACGATGGAAGGAATTACAGGATTGTTCTGCCTAAAGGTTTTTAGAAAACGTCTGCTTCAGATTTGCTAGATTGGAGACAGACTTCAACAAAATATGATAACAAGTTAACTATTACGGACTAGGTGCGAACATCACGATGGAAGGAATTACAGGATATTTTTCCTTAAAGGTTTTTAGAAACGTCTGCTTCAGATTTGTTGGATTGAGGAGACAGACTTCAACAAAATATGATAACAAGTTAACTATTACGGACTAGGTGCGAACATCACGATGGAAGGAATTACAGGATTGTTTTGCCTAAAGGTTTTTAGAAACGTCTGCTTCAGATTTGTTAGATCGGGGACAGACTTCAACAAAATATGATAACAAGTTAACAATTACGGACTAGGTGCGAACATCACGATGGAAGGAATTACAGGATTGTTCTGCCTAAAGGTTTTTAGAAAACGTCTGCTTCAGATTTGTTAGATCGGGGACAGACTTCAACAAAATATGATAACAAGTTAACTATTACGGACTAGGTGCGAACATTACGATGGAAGGAATTACAGGATTGTTCTGCCTAAAGGTTTTTAGAAAACGTCTGCTTCAGATTTGTTAGATCGGGGACAGACTTCAACAAAATATGATAACAAGTTAACTATTACGGACTAGGTGCGAACATTACGATGGAAGGAATTACAGGATTGTGTTGCCTAAAGGTACATCCAATTCAATTGTTTGTCTTGGGGACTGGATCTAAATAATGTGGTTTAGATCAATCACGGCGTGGAGTTCGTATACGTATATTTCCTGTTTTTTCTCACACCAGTGCACCACATGACAAAAGACCAACATTGTGGACTCGACATAAAGTATCGACCCGAATCAGCTTAAGCGTGCCGCGCATACTAACGCGGACAGACACTTTTCGTCTCCTGTGGATAATCATTACGCTATACCTTTTTACCCCTGATACGGAATGTGTCGACCCGGATTAGCCTGTGCGCATAATGTTGGTTTTCTTGTGGAACGGTTCATGTCATTTCCCTAGGGCAACTGCCTAACTTTCACCCTCATAGCAATAGGCAGGCTGGCAACTCTGTAAAATCGTTTTTACTACTATGACCAGGGGTTAAAGCCCCAGGCCGAAAACCGAAAATCTTTATAAACGAAAGATCAGGTATTGCATTGTTGCAACATTAGAAATTACTTATGATAAGCAGTTTCTCCTTTAGCGACAATGTTGTCTGCAGAGGCTTGTATGTGGGAAAGGGTGCCTGCCAACTAGCTTATACATGATTGTTTTAACAGAAATTTATGTTTCTTAAAGTTTTAATGTTGGGGTGTGGGTGATGGGAAGGGGGTTTGGGGAGGGGGGGGGGGTGGGGTGGGTTTGGGTGGTGTATTTGAGATGAAATGGTCAAAGGGTTAATTGTGTAAGAGGTGTCTTTAGTAGTAAACAACTCTAGAAAGCGGGAATACCTCTTTATCTATTTTTCTGCAATACATAAATGGATGGAAATTGCGCTGATTATGCAACAGTGACAACATTGATTGATTGATTGATTGATTGGTGTTTTACGCCGCTTTCAACAAGGTTTCAGTTATATCACGGCGCTTCCGCGGTAGGTGTAATCAGTACTACTGGTTCATTAATCTTGAGCGCCAAGGAGGGCTGTCATTTATACCAATTTTAGAATATTTTGTACGACCTGGCCGGAAATTGAACCCACGACCTCCCACAACCGAGGGGAACGCTGTTGAATACATAGCGAGGTCAGGTTATGTATACTTCAGGTTCATTTACCCTTCAATAATCAATAATGATTTACTCCGTAAATTGTGTTTTGAAATTTAATTGACCGCTTACAAGGGCAAACGACATTCTGTTCAATTTACATTAAAATGGATAGACAGTACCTTGGTAAATTGTCGTATAACTAAGTATAGCAATGTAAACCGACACACGAAGATTCATGAAGATTTACGAAGATTCACGAAGGTACTGTGTATATCAATTTTTGAGTGACATTGGCAGAATGTCGTATGCCCTTGATATCGATCAATTCAATATTTATTTTTTTCTACCGATTTTCGATTGCAGTTAACCGTTTGTCGTATGCGCTAATACGCAGTGAATTAACTCTTTCAGGCAAGCGGCAATATTGAAGTTGTTGTAAACAATACGTATTCATGTGATTTAGCTCGTATTGATCTGTTTCACCTGATACCCCCATTGCTTGCCTTTTATTATTAAAATATTTACAAAACCCATTTTGCATGAAGAATGGTATCGACCGATTTTTTACTTGGAAGAGTCTTTTTTTGTAGATGTGGCGCTGGAAGAGTTAATCTTTACATTATACCAGAAAAGAGGTATTGATGTTTATGATAGTATGTTATAAACTAAGAGACGGTAAATTCTAACAATTTTTAAATTTAATTCAATTTTATGGTCGTTCGTCACCATCCCTAACACTTTGCCACAACGGAATAGGTTAATTATGCTTTAACTACGAAAGGACGGTCGGGACTTCCAAACTTCACATTTCAAGCTTCAGACTTCATACTTCACACTTCATAGATGATATGTTTTAAGTGTGAAGTGTGAATTATGAAGTCTGAATTTCATACTTCACAGTTCAAACTACAGATTTCAGACTTCCAATTGCATAGATGATACATGTAAGTATGAAGTATGAAGTATGAAGTATGAAGTTTGAAGTCTGAAGTATGAAGTCCGAAGTATGAATTTTGAAGTGTGAAGTTTGAAGTGTAAAGTGTAAAGTTTAAAAGGTGAAGTCTAAAGTCTGAAGTCTAAAGTTTGAAGTTTGAAGTATGAAGTATGAAGTTTGAAGTCTGAAGTCTGAGGCATGACTTTTGAAGTCTGAAGTGTGAAGTTTGAAGTATGAAGTTTGAATTGTGAAGTGTAAAGTGTGAAGTTGGAAGTGTGCTGTTTGAAGTTTAAAGTCTAAATTATGAAGTTTGGAGAGTGAAATATGAAATTTCAAACTTCAGACTTCACACTTCAAACTTCCAACTGCATAGATGATACATGTATGTTTAAAGTTTGAAGTTTGAAGTCTGAAGTCTGAAGTCTGAAAAGTGAAGTGTGAAGTTTGAAGTGTGAAGTTTGAAGTATGAAGTTTGAAGTGTGAAGTGTGAAGTGTGAAGTTTGAAGTATAAAGTATGAAGTTCGAAGTGTGAAATATGAAATTTCAAATTTCAGACTTCAGACTTCAGACTTCAGACTACAGACTTCAAACATATCATCTACGAAGTGTGAAGTATTAAGTGAAAAGTGTGAACTGTGAAGTATGAAGTTTGTAAGTCACCACCAGACTTTCGTATTTAACTGAGGTGTACTGTTTCAAAGTACGAATACTATTATATTGGCAATGCTGATATTTTCCACAAATTTCAATAAATAACATTTTCTTATGAGAACGCGTCCAGGATATGTAATGAACCGTGGAAACAAGAATAAGATGTCTCGATTTTGAATTCAAGACACTTTTAATAAACCGACTATTAAACCCTTACAAACATGGTAGTAGTGGCTTTCTCACCTTGCTGTTCTATTCTGGAGTATCGCTGGCTAGCATGACGACTGACCCGCTGGTACCTGGATACATGGACCTGTAGTAATAGTAACTTACCCAGGAAACACTGTGATATAACTGAACAATTGTTGGAAGCGGCGTAAATCAACATACACTAAAACAAGCAAACAATTCAACCGACCATTTATCGTATCTTTCTTTAAGATTAACGAAAGAATAACACCACACCTCGCTAGTATACGTAACGGGTGGAGCGGTTAACCCTTTATCTGCATACAAACGCTTTCGGATGCCTCTGCAGAAGACGGCTTTTTGATAATACGAATAATATTATATTGTCAATGTTGATAATTTCTACAAACTTAAATAAATAACACTTTCTTATAAAAACTTATAACCCTATTCAAGTATTGTAATTTCATTTAAAGGGAGTTTCAAACAATTGTATTCGGGTATATTTTCAAGGTCGTATGCTGCAGTTTTGTTGTATGTGGGAAAAGGGTTGAATAGAAAATACTGTGCATACAAACAGGAAGACTATATCTACCTTGTTTAAGAATGCTAGCGTTTGATTCACATGTTCGGGTCAACGATTTACCCCCACACTTCTATTCATATTAGGACCATCCGTACCGATATAACACACGTGACAACTGTGTTTAATTGCAGATAGTTGCACAGGAGATTTCTGTTCTTATACGTTTTGTTTTTTCGTTGCATCTTTGACTTAGGATCTAAATAAAAATCCATCTTTGTCGATGCGTTGATACAAACATTTCTGTAAAAGGATGGCGGAACAGAACATAATCGATGGCATGTTAGGGACCAGTGTTATGGATTACGATACTGGACACGTGAATGGTACCTGGAAAACCAGAGCTTTGGCCTACAACTGGAACTCAGCATTTACTAAGGTTGGTCTTTATGAGATTTTAGAATCCAACAGGTAGACGCATTTTAAGCTTAGTCAATACAGCTTGAAAGAATCGAGCTATTATGCGATATGGCATGAAAATAAAATATCTTTCTTATTATTTATATCTACGTTTAAGTATACGTAAGATATATACGTCTATATAAATATTCACATATATTGCCTGCATTTCCATATATGTTCAACCTCATTTATATATTGGTAAAATATAGCTGTCGAATTAACAGTGTGCACATAGTTGTCTTGACTTGATCTTTGTATTATATAGTATATGACCATATGTATGTAACTAGAAACTTTGTAAAGTTTACGTTACTGAATAAAGAAATCATGAATCTTGAATCTTTAACACATCTGCTACAGACGTCTTTTGAAAACAGTGGGGAAAAAGGAGGAATTTCTCATGGTCAGCAATGTCTCCCTTTGGCTCAGTGTTTATAGCTTTATTCAGAAAATATACTTCCATTCATATATATGTTCTAGTTTTTTATGCCAGGAATCCCCTGTGGGCGAGTGGTTTATGTCGGGGATTTTGACCCCGGGTGTCCCGGGTTCGATCCCCAGTCGCGGCACTACGGTCATGGTGGAGTGCCCTTGGGCAAAGCACATTTTCTAGCCTAGTACTGGTTGTTTACCCAGGAATCATGAATAAGTGAACTGTCGCGTTGATATAACTGAAATAATGTTGGAAACGGCGGCGTAAAAGCCCATAAATAAATTATCTTAATGCTAAGCAGTGACGTTTTTGTTGATGTTAATGTTTTTCATACCCACGACCATGTATATAGTCAAACTTGTTTAAACGTTAACCTCTGTTAAGAAGCTAACGTGTAAAAAGCAGCCATTTAAAAATTAACAAAACCATCATTCTCTACTTTGTTTGATTTGTATGAAGCAGCCACCTGTGTTCAGTAGCCAATGATTTACACTTAGTTTTCCAGAAATTTGATTGTTCGAAGGTTTATTTTCAACATTGAAGAAACAAATATTCTGTGACTGAATAACGGTCGAACTGTTTGTGACTTCGAACTACAGTTAGGTCAACATTTTTTCGGACGTTTGAAAAAAGTCACTGTGACAACCGTCATTCATCTTCAATTAATCAATCAATCAATCGAGTCGCAGTTTGGTTAACGTCCTTTCCAAATATTTATAAACTTCATTCATATTGCATCTGTGACAAAGGAAAAATGTTTTGTTGCGTATTGGTTTCTCAAAGGATGGTCATGCATATGCACGCGAACAAGCAAGATGCCATGAATAATCAAAGCACTGAAAGTACGCACAGCAAGGGGCTAACTTTAGATTACATTTGAATTTACCGATACCAAAAGTCTAACTTGAACACTTTATAATATCACTTTCTTATGTCCATATATTGAATGATAAAGGTGTTGAACGCAAAATACTGTACGCAATGTATGGTGGTCTATCGATATACTGAAATGTTGAAAGCGTAGAAATACATTTTAATTTTCAATTTTGTAATTCATATAATTTAAAAGCAAATTACTTTTGAGATCTTTCTATTTGGCGGTTCGAATAGGAAAACATGATTATAAGCTGACAACAGTCAATTCATTTTTAATGCATATTCCACAGATCATCCACTTTCATTGACATTATATGCGATATGCAACTACCAGGACATCTCTCTGAACCCGAGAGAAGGTGTTCAAAAACGGAGAGCTGATATAGAAAGACTGATGTGAAGTAATTCAATGCCGATATTGTAAAACACTAGTCTAGATTCCATTCTCAAAACGATAAGTATCTTCGGCTTTAGTCTAACGAGCTCTTTGCTAAAACCTGATGAAATTGTTATATTCAAGCATCTAACTGTTTGTTTTGAATTGTCAGTACTCTTTCTGACAATGCGAAATGCAAATATATTTCTTTTTTTTTCGCGCTTGTATATATACTATTAACTGTCCGTTCGTCAGTGATTGCTCTAGCACTTTCATATCTGGACAGGAATTTTCCATACAAAATACAACGCATAAGTGTCAAGGGAGCTTCACCTTCTACATGTTCCTGTTTCACTTTCAATGGTCAAAGGTTTAATGTCAAATCGGCTAAATTATTTGTTTCGAGAATTAAAGACATCACTTAGGTGAATCCGCTACTCGAGTGTGTCATGGACAGATAACTCGTGTTGAATATGTCACGAGGAGAGAAAAACAGGCAGCTAGTCCGGGACTCGAACCCGGGACGTTTCGCTGTCAGGGCAAGTACTCTATCGACTGAGCTAAATGGGCCGCTTACATGCACTCTCTCCAATTGTGTATAAATTCGACACGCGACATATACCCCTCGTTTAACTGGAATTTCGTCACAAATTTCGGAACACCAGTGCCAATGATGTCATATTTTCTGTTCCTTCCTCGGAGCGTTTATACTACTTATAGACTGACGTTTCTTTCACTGCAGTTTTACCACAGACATATTCAACATTCCCATGACTTTTGCCTACAAAATCCGATTCCGAACACGGAATTTAAAGGTCTATCTATGTCCTTCACTCATTTTAAGACCAGTTCTTAGCAAACATACCAGACGTTTTATAATGTCAGAATTATCTTTTTTCTGATGTCAAAAATCAAAATGACCTCACCAAAATCAAGTCAGAAGATTTCGGAAAAGATTAGTTGTCATTGTGTAGACTTGCCATTAGAATTAAAGATATAAAATAATTTTTTGAAAACATTTACATTTAGAAATACTGAATATTAGGCCGGTAGGTAACTATAGTAAGACGTTATTAACTATGAACACAGATTTGAACATTACTGATCGAATAGAGATACCACTATCTACATAATAGCGCAATATTTGCTGAAATGCTTCAAAAAAATAATAAAATGGGATCACTTTTCTGCAAAAGTTTTGAACACCCCTCGTACATGTATGAGAAATGCCATAATTTCTTCGTTGAAAATGATTCCCATGTTATGACGGCACCTGTTACGTAAACATGTACGTCACAAATACATGCGCAGCACCAAGCCTCAATAAACACATCTTACTTCATTAAAGTATAACTTTCGTTACCACAAATGAAATAAATGTTCATCGATCTATTTATTGTATTTATTTTACCCCTGAACGTTTAATAATATAATGTTGATGATCCCTCGTGATTTTAGCTGCTCATAACAAACTCGTGCATACGTACTCGTTTGTTATACTAGCGTAAGTTTACTCTTGATATTATTTCCAATGTACGTACATCCTTCAGGAGTACAGACGCTGGCTATCTTGTTATTGATTTGCCTCTTAACATAGCTTTGGTGTCACCATGTTAATTACATTCAGCTTCTTTAGAACTAGTGTGTACGTAATTTTAAGTAAACGGTATTTTCAGATACATGAACGACCAAAAGTCTCAAACGGTTCTTCGAATTCCTTTTCGACTCAGTGCAACTGTGAAGAATACGGCCGCCAAAGGAAAACGGAAAATCGGAGTGCAAGCGGAAAAGGACACCATAAACAGAACAAATGGCGAAGATACGTCCTCGCTGCAGCGGCGGTTGTTTCGGTGTTTATTGTTATTTTTGCTGCTTTCACACCACTTTGGCTGTTCCATAAGGACAACACAACAGGTACATTTGTATTAACTTTAGTTTTGAAATGGCAATACATCGCTATAACATGAAGCAAACATGATGTTGATTTATTTAGTTCAAATTACAAAATTGATTTAAGTTTGGGGCTTTATCATTCACCGCCGGTTAGATACATGACAAGGTCTCATACCAAAGACAATCAAAAGGGTAGTAATGGCTTTGTCTGATTGGCGTTAAGGATTGTGGATTAACGACTGACTCCCTCGGATAAATAGACAAACTGGTAACATACCCAGCTAACGCCGTGATATAACCGAACACTTTTTGTATAAACCAGAGACACTAGAACGGTTTAATTGGTCTCTTAGTATCCTCTAAAATGGTACGCCATAATTTAGACCACGATCGGTTGATACAAGACTTTACAAAATGAGCTGTACTTTCTTTCCTCTCATCTTTTTTCCATCAGGCCAATCATATTTGTATGGCGCTATGCAAAAACTACCTTCCGTTCGGCATTTACGACAAGATGGAAACCAGAAAAAAAAATTCATACACGCAGTCTGATCACCAACTAATTGTAAAATGCTTCACGAAACATCTGCCAAGTATTATGTATTTTGTATAATTTAGCATTGTTGGTCATGTTATTATTTTCATCAAATATTTATGCTAGAATTGTTTTATCTGAAGCACTTTCAATCGATTTTGTGCGGTTGCTTGCATGATTCTTGTTCAAGGCATTTAGTTACCTGTTCAATGTACTGGTTCATTTATCCTGACATCAGCTAGTCATTTGTAATGCTTTGTTTACAATTCTAGGCGCCAAGGAGGGAAATCCATATCGATCATTTGTAAATTATTCCCCTTAAAATGTACTACAACCTTAATAGTATGTATTAGAAGCGTTGGAAAACATTTATTGATACGTTGATGCAATCTGATCAAAACAGACAATTCTGTCAGATACTTACATGACCGATAAGGGTACGATGATATTTATTGACAGTGTTTTCAAATACCCGAAATGTTATTTTGTGTGGAGGGCGACCACATGAATGAATAATATTATAGTACAATTTGTATGACAATCAAACGTGGGAGATGGGTTATTACGCGTTCTGAAAGCCTTACAAACGCAAATACGTCTTATTTCACGATTGATTTACATTAATATACATTTAATCAAAAGTATACGAGTTGTCAATAACTTCCTTGTTCCTTGTTGGTGCCAGTCAAGGACAACGGTTGGTTGATATGAAATGAAAGCCGGCTCCTTATAAATCAAAAATTATCTGACTATTGTTAAGAAGGGTTCGAGTTATATAAAACTCATTTTCAACTCGTCTTCTTTGAAAATACAAACGGAAAGGAACACAATATATAAGATGTTTGAAGTATGCTATAGTTTTGATAATTGTTGAAAATGAGAAATTTGACCAGATTAATCTGCTTTTAAACTTGTTCGAATCTGTATAAACGAGTATACATCAATGACATTTCTTTGACAGATTATTGATACTGTCTTGATACTTTACGATGTTAACCCTTTCCCACATACAACAATTCTGCAGAAGACGCCTTTGAACATATATATTTTGTCAGAAAATACAAAATACTATAATTGAATGGATAACCTATGACTAAAAGTGGAAAACATTATGACAAAATGAGAAATTGCTCGTTTTGAGCATTTTTTCCTTTTTGTTACTACGTTCTCAAAATGCTGTTTGCTACAGAGGCGTCAGAAAGAGTCTATATGAGGGAAAGGGTTAACATATAATTGCAAACAAGCGCTACGCAGCGTACGTCATGTTAAATATACCGTTGATAATGTTTACATTAATAGCCATTCTCTGTAAGCATTTAAACTTGTTCGGCACGCATAGTCCCGGATTTTGCTTAAACTTATTCCACATGTTGATATCAGTGAACTATTCAGAAAATTATCAACTTGCCTTCTACTGCCCGTACGCATTTTCTAAATAAGATGCTTTAACAAAAAATGAATTAAAAAACCCTGAACTAGTTGTTGATAAATAAATGAAAAACAGTATGGTAAATAGGGTATACAATGTTGCAGTAGCGATAAAGGTTTTAGTATTGTACTACACGGGACGTGGACAATTGATATCTCGCGAGACTGAAGACGATAGAGATGTCAAATTGTCGACGCCTCGAGTCGACAATACTCAAGCCTGTATCGCTTTTGCAACATAATTTTCCTTGTATGATGTACGACGTATAACTTTTAAGAAATAATATATAAAACACCCATCTATTACATTTTGAATCATATTTCGATGACGTCACATCCTATTTCAGAGACGGACCATAAGCATATTTTGAATTGTAATTGAATACTGAATTTTAGTCCATTATGTATGAACTGCGCATGACCAACTGTATGTATTTGCGCAGCAAAATGTCCAGGTATACAATCAAAGGAAAACATTGTTTATCTAAAAAACAGTTATCTTTTTCCCAAATATGTTTCAAAAACGTAGCGGTGTCAAAAGTATCCGAATCAGATAAAGTGTTTACCAACGAATTTACAATCGCTTTTATTCAGATGAAACAGGCGAGAGTTTGACTGAATACCAGATTGAGTTGACTGTGTCCAACCAGGAATACGTAACAGCGATGTCAAACACGTCATCAGATGAATTTATAAGCACTGCTGTGACATTTTGTGAAGCCGTAAGTTTGAAGAGAAAATTGAGAGTCAAGGCACAGGCAAATTAAACTTTAACAATAGCTCTAGATAAGGGGCGTTTTGCATGTTCTAAATTATTATTTGTCCTTGTAACACTATGTTGTGGGTATCCACATCATAGGGTTTGAATGGTTGATAAAAGAGATACTGTTCGAGAAAAGAGCTGTTCACGACTGCTTATATGGACCTCTGCCAGTGCAACGGTTTTGATATCAATTGAGTCTGTTAATGGGAAAAAAGGTGCGCGTTGGCGTTTCTGAACTATGTAGGTGTTCAAGTTCAGCCTGCACATGTACATCTCCTCCGTCTAGTCATAATCTACACATGTTTACAGAAGCACCTTAAAGGCCATCTTCGCAAGCCAAAGGTAATTTGTACATTACGTTACCATAAGTATAACTTCCCTTAATTGTTATGTGACATTAAATGTGGCGGAAAAGATAGTCCTTCTACCTTTTTTTATTTAGAACTTCGTCGCAAATACGGCATTTTCCCATCAACTTCCTGGTTACTACGGAAGCGGTGCCATACGTGTTGTGTCTAACACGGTTTTGTTCCATGGTATTTCATTGGATGCGACGAACTTTGTACGCTTCCATTTGAATTGAAGAGCGGGGATTTCAATTTCTATTGAGGCCGACAGCCAAGGGTTCCTATGGGAATGCTAATTTACGAATGAGCCTGCTTACAAGCTGATAAAAAAAAACCTGTGAGCAGTGGTGGTCTACATCATTCACGACCATCTTGGTTGTGTATAGGTAGAGCGTTTGCTTTGGCTGCTGGTTGTGTCACCTCCATGGCATGGTAGGCACTTAGGGATTACTTTTTTTTTGTCCGGCGTCTGTCCGTCCGTCTGTCCGTCTGTCCGTCTGTCCGTCTTTCTGTCCGTCACACTTTTTCGTCACGTTTTCAAATAATTTTTTTTCTACTCAAAGGATTGGATTACAACTTCTGACAAATGTTTATATCAATCTTTGTGACGGGTTCACAAAAGGGGGATAATCCAAATATGTTTATATCAGAGTTATTGCCCCTTTTCTGTCAACAAATAAAAATTTCTGACAAGGCCCCGGCAGGTGACACACGTGCTCCGGAGAGCACTCCGTTCTAGTTTGATCCACGGCTGTGTCATAAAAAATACTTTTAAATAGTATTAGGGTTAGCATATTGTCTGACTCGCCGGTGTAAGGAAATATGGACCAGTAGTACTGGTATCACTTCGGTGGTATAGTGGAAGAGAGTCGGCATCTGGGTGTCGTAGGTCACGGGTTCGATAACCCGCCCGGTCATACCAGAAACTTTAAACATGGGAGTGATGGATCGCCCTCCTTGACGTCGCATTATTACTGACTAACTATTGACAAGATATATAATACTGGTAACACAGCTAGGAAACCATGTAATATAACGGTAAAGATGTTGAGGGCGCGAAACATAGAATGCCAAATACAATTCGCCACACCAAACAGGACTTAAAGTATCAATTGTTTGTTACCAAGTTCGTCTAATATATATGCTATATCATATTTTAAAAATGATCAAATCTGCTTATTTTTAAAACATTATAATTACATGTTCATTGCATCATGAAATATGAATTTCATAGATAAAATGCATATGAGCTATTCCACGAGAAAACCAACATCATGGCTTCCGCGTAATGTATAGTCCCAGATCATCCTGCGCAGTTCGCGCAGGCTGATATGGGCCGACACATTCCGTTTCAGGGGAATATAGGTAAAGAGTAATGATTCTTGAAACAGAACATCCACATGAGACGAAAAGTGTCTGTCCAGGTAAGCCTGTGCGAATGATTAGGCTGATGCGGGTCGATACTTTACGCAGAGTCTACAATGTTGGTTTTCTCATGGTACTGCTCATATTATATTTGATTACTACATGTTACTACAGGTAGACGATGTGATGAACACCAGTGATCTTTCGAACCAGTATAAAGGATGCCTTGTCACTCAGTTACGGTATGTGATTGCCGTACTTTAAATTATATACGTGTCCTACCCATTCCAGTTTCTGATGTCTCTGCGGCAGCCGATTTTGATAACATTTTGGCAAAAGAAAAATCATCATAATGAGATTTACCACATGTTTGCCAATCAGTCGTCTGCTGCAGATTGGTTGTACAAGTATGTGGGAACAGGTTAAAGTGTAATCCTTTACCAAATGACAAATAACAGATTTCAAATACTCTTTGGTTCCGGAATTCCATCTTAAGGTGGCTAAACAAATTCAGTTTAACCCTTTTGCACATACATGGCAAAATATCTAAAAATGAAAGTGTAATGATTGCAAAGATTTGAAAACACTCGTTATGAGCAGGAGTCTAGAGTTCTCTTTTTGACTCAATGTTTTGAAAAGTCATCTGCTACATAGGTATCAGAAAGCGCATGTGTATGGGAAAGGGTTAATAGTCAGTGTGAACAAATATAAACATTTAGCAAGATTGGCAAAACATATATGTGTCCTTTTGGTAAACTGTTACGTTAAACCGAATCTAACACCAGATAACACAAATATATAGTATTTGTAACTTCAGCTTAAAAATAGTATAGAAGTAAGAGCTAGCCATTTGTATGATAGAAAACATAAGTGTATAGGAGACGGCGTTTACTCCGTGTATACATTTTATATCGAAGACTCGGCAGTAGCGATTGCAACTGCATATAATTAAATAATCAGTTACAACTGTATAATACTTACCAATAAATAAAGTCATGACACATGTATTTAGCTTCAGAAGCCTTTGTCATGATTAGAATGTTATTTACGCCGCTCCTTTCACGTCTTTAACAGGTTAATTTACCAGTACTACTATTTATCCTTACACCGATTCATTACTCGTAACTCTATCTCATCGACATTGAGCTTTAATCAGGGAAGACATTACTACCAGTTTTTACCGGGAATCGAAGCCTGATTTCTCCAGCTGCCAAGCTAGACTATACACCACTGAAATGGTCATACGCGTTTATGCTAACATATGATTACCGTAAATCAGGTTTACTATTTCCAAAAAGGAAAAAGTAGTTGCTGTGTTGACATCGAAAGTTTAATGTTCAATAGTATTGAAACCACGTTGTTGTTTAATACAATTGACATACGAGTCGAAGATTAGAAGTTAAAGTATTTAATTATTTCAACGTAAATCAACAAATGTCAATTCATGAGAACACTATCCTCGTTTCTAATCCAATATGAATATGTATAACATTCTTTAATAAATGCATGTTGGAATTGATAACTGATCAATAAATTATCTGTATCGATTAACCGTTCATTACCTGTGTTATTCAAGTTCAAATACATGATATACTGCGTTTGTTTTAGTAATATATATATATACAATTATTAATGTGTCATTGAAAATGAGGTTAAGGTCTGTCACGAATTATGCATCAACCATTTTGCATTTGTATTTCTTCTACAGATCTGGAAGTTTAAAAGTGACGTTTATACTGGCAGTAGTAACAACAGCGAGTGGAGGTATTCCAACCATCGATCAAATGTCGAAACTTCTAGCTAATGGAAACACCGGGGATGAATCAGTTCACATGGTCATGTTTGAGTTCAAGGCTAACAGCATTATAATTAGTGTACAACACGGATCAGCAGGTGTAATATCATCAGGTCTGTTTTAATATTTCATATCTGAGAGTAATGCCACCTTAAAGGAACACTTTATATTAATGAGTATATACAGTACTTATTATTTATTTTTACGCGATGTATACAATTATATTTAAATATATAAACTAATATTGACTTTGTAGATTGTCTTGATTATTTGGAGTCTATTAGACTTGTCTATTAATTGATAGGCGCATTCTATTATTAAACAAAAATAAGACAAATTGCATTAACAATTGTGTTCCTGCGTTGCAAGGACTTAAACATACGGAAATATGTATCACCTTTACTGTTTTATAAATCAATAACATTCCCTTTAATTATATCGTAGTTACAGTCGTAGTGTTTTTCATGTGCACAATTTATGCAATCACACTGAGCATCTATATTGTAAAGTAGACTTAAAAATGGCAAACGCGACTAACCTTTCATAGTATTTGTTATCACTGACACTGACGTAGTTTGATTGAGCTCATTATTGACAAAGTAACATTATTTCGAATATGAAGTGTTAGAAAAATGAAGTTGTGAATTGCAAGCACGTATCTAAAGATCAAACCACATGAAGTCAGTATATCATTTCTTTGCAATATATCCAGGTAGCTTTGGAAAATGTCATCTTGTAAAGTGTTGGTTTCTATATGTGATATAAACGACAAAGTTTGCAATCATCGAACTATTTAATACAATGGAAATATTTCCAATTTCAATTTCAATTTCTTTAATACTCCCAGTTTGTACATGGACAAACTCATGAGGAAAATACAATTTAGCATTACAAACGGCGAAACAAAATGACATATATACATGACAGAATTTAGAGCAACCCTCTTGCATTTTTTATTTAAATTTTGCTTCAACCAGTCAATGCAAAAAACAATGGAAGTATTTACATAACTATGAAAATATACAATTCATGTGAACAGTTTGTATTGTGGTTCTTGTCATTGTAATATATGGATATATTGTTTTCATCTGACCATAGCTATTATGTTTTTGTATTCCATAAATCCTTCTGTTTTGCCATCAAATATCTCTTTAATCATATTCATTTTCATCGATGAAGATGTCTGTAACATTTCAGTAATATGTGGTCAACCGCCTGGTATCCAATATGCAGAAATACAAAATCAATCCGGCAACAGCTATGGTGATGTACTCACAGTCGTTTGTGTAGACGGTTATGTCATCAATGGAAACAGTATTCTCAAATGCCGAGTATCGGAATCATGGGGTATCCTTCCGTCGTGTACTGCTATCATGTGCCCGAGCGTTGTTAGTCCAGAAAACAGTATAATAAACAATAATCAACCACCCGAACTCAGCTATAACAGTACAGTAAACATATCATGTCTGGATGGTTTTATACTTAAAGGTCATCCAGAGATTACTTGCCAATCCAATGCAACCTGGTCGTCCCTGCCTAGATGTGACCTAATAACGTGTATTAATTTCACAATCCCTGATAATGGCAATATCAACGCATCGTCCGTTAGCAGTCATACGTACAGATCAGTACTTAAAGTCCAATGCAACGAAGGATTTGATTTGCAGAGTCCAGAGTACAGTACATGCTTATATAATGGCAACTGGTCCGACACAGGAACTTGTGATCCCAACATCTGCGTAGAGTTCATTCCAACAAAGTTTAGTTATATTACAAATAACACAAGTGGCATAAACCGAACATTCGATAGTCAATTAACGATACAATGTTTATCTGGCTATTTAATAGAAGGACATGAAGAAATCACAACTAAATGCAAGTCCGATAAAACATGGAATTCAGTTCCTGAATGCATGCCACTCAATTGTGGAGAGCCACTATGGTCAAATAACATTTTGGTACCAGATTTAGTGAACACAACCCTTAATGAAACGATCATTCTCATTTGCCAAGACGGCTTCATTCTAAATGGTTCTTCGGAAATCACCTGCACAGTAAATGGAACCTGGTCGAAAATGGCTGTATGTCAACCCAAAAATTGTGGCGAGTTTCTAAATATCACTAATGGAACAGTGATGAAATCTGACGGAACATATTTTGGAGATAAAGTTGTTTACGGATGCAATCTAGGTTACGTTTTAAAAAATACGTCCAGTATTACATGCGAAGTGATTGGGACTTGGAGTGTCTACCCTGAATGCTCACCTATTGCATGTCCTGCTATATATGTGGTCAATGGAAATGTTATTGGCGATGGTCGATTGTTTAATGATGAGAAGCAAGTAATGTGCAATGACGGATTCCAAATCAATGGGACAATGATCGTTACATGCAATGCTAGTGGTCTGTGGAGTGAAAATCCCGAATGCATACCTCGATCCTGTAAGAAAACAATCACACCGCCAACCGACGGTTATATTCGTCAAGACTTAACATTGGACTTCTATTATGGACATGACATTGCAGTACATTGTAATGTCGGATATTTTTTAAAACCGAATATAAATGCTTCATGCAAGGCTGATGGAAATTGGAGTGACGTACCAAAATGTCTACCCATCGCGTGTACATCTTTTATTTATCCAGCAAATAGCAAATATGAAATGGTAAGCAATAGTACCAACTATTTCAATGATAGCATAACAATTTTTTGTCAGGATAATTATGTCATACATGGCGAAAAGGTGACATGCCAGGCAAATGGCACATGGACAGAAAGTCCTACGTGTATACCGATACAGTGTCCGGATATAGACCCTCCTGGAAACGGCATTTGGCAATCAATGGTACAGGGTAAATACCTTGTTGGTGACCAGCTTTCGGTAACCTGCAACGAAGGTTATTTAGCAAGTGGAAGCTCCAATGTAACTTGCTTAAGAAATGAATCGTGGTCTCTGCTACCTACCTGTACACGAAACAACTGTGGTGCCCTGACAATACCGAATAACAGTATTGCTATAGAAGGTAATGTAACAGAATCTCATTTTGGAGATGAGATAAAACTTGAATGCAAGTACGGATACGACATGAAAGGAATAAACATAGTTACATGCCTTGCCGATTCAACGTGGAGTTCTCATCCAGAATGCAATATTGTAACATGTGACGCCATCCCATTTCTGGCAAATGGGTTTGAAGCATTTGGAAAAGTCTCCAATCCTCCTGAATTTGGTGAACTGGTAAGATTGAATTGTTCTCAGGGGTATTTGATGGTAGGTAACTCAACGATTGTCTGCCAAGCAGATCAGAGTTGGAGTCCTCGACCGGTTTGCGAAATTGTTAAATGCCCAACGACTGCAGAAATAGAAAACGGCAATGTAGAAGTATTACAGTCATATGATAGGGAGTTTGGAGATATCACGCACGCAGAATGTAATACTGGTTACAAGAAAAACGAAAGCCGAAGTGTTTATTGTACAAGTGAAGGTATTTGGGTAGGAGAAAATGTCTGTGTATTGATCGATTGTGGGATATTAGACGTTACAATTGCCAATGGACTTATTGTTAATCAAACAGGGACAACGTATGGTTCTATTGCTTTGTTAAAATGTAATAAAGGCTATTTGACCAGCGGGGCTAACCCGATTTACTGTGGACTAGACGAACAATGGCAAAATAAACCGGTATGTGAAGAAACAGTTTGTGAATCCTTTGAAACTCCAGCGAATAGTTACATTAGAGTTAAAAACGACTCTTATCTTGAACTGATTTGTGAACAAGGATACGAACTAAATGGTACGTCATCAGTTTATTGCAATGCTAGTGGCAAGTTGCCATACGTCCCACAATGTGTTTTGACATCATGTGGCAACCTTACCGAAACCATACAGCACGGCTCATTGTTTAATAATAATGGCGTGTCCATTGGGGATCACGCATTGTTTGTGTGTGATAAAGGTTATAACTTCGACGGAAACGCTGTAGTATACTGTCTGGAATCAGGACAATGGGAGGCTTTGCCGATGTGTGTTCTGGTAGATTGCGGACTTCCTGAAGCACCAGCTTATGGTTCACTGGTTAGACCGTTTACTACGTACGTCAACTCAACTGTTGAAACTACATGTATTGAAGGATATGACCCCTCAGATAACCATTCTAATAGCACATGCCTAGAATCTGGAGCGTGGAATACAGTTTTCAAGTGTGCTCCAGTGAAGTGTCCCATGTTGGATATTGACCATGGTGTAGTTCTATCGTATTCTGACGAAACGAAATACAATTCCATCGCGAACATTCAATGTGGTGATGGGTATCAGTTGCAAAATACGAAGATGTCGAAAACAAGATGTAATGCAAGCGCACAGTGGGACGAACATGTTAACTGTTCAATAATTGGTAATAATTTATCATACGTATTTAATTTGAAGAAAAAAAACATGTTCATTTTAAGGTTGTGTAATTCAATTTTATATTTCTTTTTGATTTCATTGTAAAGTTACGATACTTAAATATAAATAGCATCCCGATGATTTCACTCTAATGCAGTCGATTAATCATCAATCAAGTTAATACAATGGAGGTTTATTAACATGATTTAGAAAAATACTGTTCTTATTAACCTTTGTAGATTGTGGACATCCAACTCAACCCGAGAACAGCTTACTGAAGGCATATTTAAACACAAGTTACGGTACCATAATAAAAGCTTCGTGTGCATCCGGGTACACACTAAAGGGAGATAACTTCACCAGATGTGGAGAAGATGGTCAATGGACAAATGGAATCGCATGTAACATCGCTGATTGTGGCGACGTAGAATCACAACCTGGAACAAGCGTATCCGCAATATTAACAACTTACGGATCGATTGCCGTCGTTTCTTGTGAGACGAATAGCGTTACAAATGTAATTGTGTGTAGTACCGAGGGGATATGGATGCATTATGACTCGAATAAGACTTTTGAGGGATTAAATTGTAATGACGTCGATATAGGTATGAGCAGTACTCTTCTTATATGTTTTGATAAGCATATTTTGTATTCATTCGTAGAAGAATGTCGTAATATATGATATTTTCCATTTCAACAATGTGTTCTACCATACATGGACTGCTTTTTCCGTTTCCAAGCTATAACATTTAATAGCATTGTTTTTTTTATTGAAGACGACTCAAAATAGTGCGAATCCGACAAACAAACGTAATAGGTGGATATTTTAAAATGTGTACCTAAAACACAAATGAAGAGCACAGTTTAAAACAGATCGTTATGATATGTTTGCAACTGTGCTCTTCAAATATGTTTCATGCAGTCAGAGTCAACGATTCGTCAACTATAAGTACAGTTATTTTACCAAATTCATTTTATGCATCCATTTTCTTAAATGCATTTACCCTTTAGGTAAATGTTTATTAAACTCAAATGGTACTATTTATCATTTCAATAACTAATACATCGGGCATCTGGTTATGCACTTGAGTTTATAATATTACCATAATGAGTAAGATCTAAAAATCTAGACTGACGTTCTACGTATTTGTTTATCTACACGTGTTACTTACTTATATATATATATATTAAACGTGGCAGTAATTAATTGAATGTTTCAATAGAAGTCATTCCAATTTTAAAAGGTACCACTACTTTTAGTTGTTTACACATTTTATCTTTTTTGACTATAATATTCTTGTTGCGGAGAGATGATCTTTCTTG
Organism: Serripes groenlandicus; assembly: GCA_031761405.1. Classification (NCBI taxonomy): domain Eukaryota; kingdom Metazoa; phylum Mollusca; class Bivalvia; order Cardiida; family Cardiidae; genus Serripes; species Serripes groenlandicus. The sequence goes on from JASEVX010000008.1 coordinate 48,357,165, forward strand.
ATCGGAATGTTAAGCATTTGCATAGTTTCTAATATTGTCTTTAAATTTGCACTGATTTCTATTACAGTAAATTGTGGTATCCCACACGCCGTTGTACATGGTAAGTTAGTTGATGTCTCAGGGATCCAGAGCATGGACACATTTATAGTGGAATGCAATACTGGCTTTAACCTTGAAGGCAGCGCAGAAGTTGTCTGTGGAATGGATGGTAATTGGACTAAATACCCGAAGTGCAATATCGTCGACTGTGGTAACCCAATACCACCTATAAACAGCATGGAGTTTCAGACGGGGATGACGACATACGGGTCATCGATTGACATTGTATGCCTACATGGGTATATATTGATATATAACAAGAGTATGGAATGCCTAGCAAATGGATCTTGGAGTGCAGCACATGGATGCATTATAGATTGTGGAGAGTTTCTTGTACCAGACAACATGACCGTTGTTTCACAAAACGGCACAAGCTTATGGTCAACGATAATAGTATCCTGCGTGAACGGATATTATCTCTTTGATACTGCCGAAGCGTCTGTCCGTTGCTCAGAAAATGGTGCGTGGGGTGGTTACCCTGTTTGCATAGATGCAGGTACGTACTCAATACTAAATTGTCTTATGAACTAGAAACATGACCAGAGATTAACATCCGTTTGATGTTTATGTTATTCGTAGACCGTTGTCTGCCTTAGTAAATGGTATGAAGTCAAGTTTACAGTGGTTTTCAGGAGTCACATTCAAAGTCACCTGCTTATTTTGCAAACAATGAATACTTAAACCAGACTGCACATATTCTCAAGATGATCATAACATCCGATATCTCAAGTCATGGATACTCAAAGAATACTTTACCTGAGCACGGCTCAAGTATATTTAGATATGATGTTGATGTTGATTTTTTAAAAATGTTTCATAGAAATATGTCTTTGCATAGTTTTACTAATATCGTTGTTCTTATTGGAATAATAATGATGTTTGAATGTGTGGGTGACAATTTTAAGAGAAATGACACTTGTGAAATGTTTAAATGAATTAAGATAATATAGAACGCTTTCTTGTTGTTTGTATTACCCATCGCTTCTGTGGTGTAGTGGTAGAGCATCCGCCTCGGTGCGGGTTTGATCCCCGGTTGGTTTATACCGGAGATGTTTAAAATGGAAGTAATGACACCTCCTTTTCGCTCAGGGTTATGGGGTTACCATTACGACTGACTCGCTGAAACCAGGATACTGGAAAATTACCTGGGAAACGCCGTAATAAAACTGAAACATTGTTGAAAGCGGCGTGAAAAACCAAACAACATATTACACCCTGGTACAGTTCAGGGATCATATTCAGTAAAGGCGGGTATTGTAACACTGTAGGTGACTAGTATATATTTATGTGTTTTTTCAGCTCCTGCAGATCCGTGTAAGTATAATTATTACTTATATTGTATTTTTTATTATTAGAAGAAAAAAAAACAACATAGATATTAATCCACAGATAAGTACTCATTTCATAGCCGACCTCTGGTAGCCCATTTGGCAGCGGTAGCTGTCAATCCGTGTCTGTGAGTTCGAATCCCAGTTTGCCCTACATTTTTTCCGGCGTTCGACAAAAGTCATTTTGCCAAGCGTCAATGGTCTTCCACCAATGGTCTAAAAGTCTTTGTGAAAAAAGCATCCAGTTGCTTGGAAAAGCTTTTGTGTGGAGTAATGGAATGAGGAAGCCAAAAAACACATAAGTATGTGAACTTGCCGCCGTGACTTGACTGAAACATTGTTAAAAAATGTTTTAATCCCCAATCAATCGATGAATTTTATATCATTCACTGCAATGATCATACAGAAAATCTAACGTAGCTAGTTTATTTAAAATTAAGCAAGTGCCGCATTGAAACTAACTGTTGTGGTGTATCTCGCAACGGCTCATGAATGCGCACGACTGCTCATGTCAGTTTCCGAGATTCTCTTGAAATTTGGTATAACTAATCATTGAAACAGAAAAAGAAGAAAAAACACATTGCAGGCGTTTAGTTCGGTTTCTAAAGTTTTAGTGTTTGATTAATTAAAAAACAATCATCATTTCAAACATTTCTTTGTGTTCATCGAATTATCACCACTAGTTAGATATTATAAATGTATAGTTTACTTTTGATACTAGTCTTCTTAACATTAATACAGATCTACATTGTATCGATGGTACTAAAGCCGCTGAGTATGGGTCTAATGTAGTCTTTATTTGTCGGATACGTAACATCGACTCGGTTACAAATCTCGCAATACAACAGAACGACATGACTCCTCTAAACTTTTCAACACCGAATCTACACCATCCGATCGAAATCAACAATGGAATAAATTTGAATCTCACTGGAGCGGATTTAATACTTAGTATCCCAGTAGTGTGCGTGAATGAAGGCTCATTTCACATTTCTATCAATGTTGTAATCCATGATGTCATTCACCTGCAAAGTGTGTGTAAGTATCAATTCGTTATTGTGGTTAGGTAAAGTATGTTTTATTTCACAGTGACTATGATGTTTACTTGTGTCGTTTGCGTAGACAATTCTGAAAACATACTGCTCATCATGGAATTAAAGCCCGTAACCTATGGTATATAACACTGTTACTTTAATAACATGGTAGGAAAACCTTTCAAACTTTATCATCCGCATCTGTATCATGGACTTTGAAACAAATGTCAATAATATGATCTACATATACCATATACTAAATAGACCGTCCCGCGGTGTAAAGCGGACGACCATGCAAAGTGTTTCAATATTTGTGAAGTTAATACAAAAATAGAGCATAAATATGTTTACAACATTGCAATTGACGTGGCTATAAAGAACACCATATGTGTTACATACAACGTCTTTTACTAAGCATACACATTGTATATAAGTGAACTAATAATGCAATGTTGAAGGACAATTATAACGCATTGCCAAGCCTTTGGATGAAAGTCTTGCATACACCGGGACAAAATGTTATAGGTGGATTCCTTGTCTATCAACTATCAAATTCCTCAGGTTGTATCATAATCACATATGCGCGTACACATATATATTAGCATAAAAGCTCAAGCACTCGATTCGTCAGCATGAATGTACATTGTTAATTTTCAAGAGATGCGGGCAAAATGTTACACGAGGCAGTTTTACATTTAAATCAAGCTTTATTCATACACACGTTTTTTTCGGATAATAAACAACATCAAGATTATATGAGCCGTCCCGCGAGAAAACCAACATCGATACTTTACGCAGAGTCCACAATGTTTGTTTTCTCATAGGACGGCTCATATTTTGTTTACTCTTACAAAATAACGCCAGCAGGGCTGTAATATCAACACTAAGCATGGTATTACGCTATATATGATTATGCATATTACCGCAACCCAACATTAAGAAATAAAACGGTTGTACAGTGAAATTCGAAGACTGTCGATAGAAAGTTCATAATGTAATATAAAACCTGGTAAATAATCGATTTGTATATACGGTATTGCCCTTGTTGTTTAGTACAACAAACCGACATCTTTTCAAAACAATGAAAATTTACTTTTGTGCTCGAAAAAAGCTTTGACCGTTTAAGGATCTTACTTGGCAACTGAAACTTTCCGCAAACGAACAGATAACATGTTTACCACACAAGTTGTTTTGAAAACCAAGAGTATGTCGCAATTATTTTGATCATGTATGGGAAATATCAAATGAACACTTCACCGCGTGTAACGTTTTGTCCCGGCCTCCCTTTATAGAGCATCTGCTAGGGAGTGGTAGAGGTCGAATATTACGTTGTGGGAGCGATAAATGGGTTCGTATTGCACGACAAATAGCGTGGAAAAATCGATATCTTACGAGACCAAAGGTCTTCTAGTATATACTTACAATCTTTGAAGAGCGAAAAAGGTAACAGATATACAGATTCAATTCATTTGTTATTGGGAAAACAATTTTGTAATCGTGAAATGAAAAGATGAATGACGGATGAATATTTACTACAATACTTAGGACACGTATAATACGTAGGTCCCGCCCAATAACATCATCAAATTAAATTTCCATCGTTTTGTGCGAGAAAATAACAACACAATCTTTCTTTACGGGTTTATATTAAATTTGACGCCAGGTTTTCGATACATAAAATAGAAACGATTTGCCTAAATGGTACTGGTTGTCTGCATATTTTACTACGTAGCGCAGATTCAAAACGGGAACCTCGCTGGAAGTAGTCCGCGCACTGTCTGACGTCAAAATCCTGTAGTTTCATCAGGTGGGATACGGAATTTTAATCCGTCGTGTCTGAACTGCGCATGACAATCTGTGCCGGAAAATGTACAGGTATATAATAAAATTACGTCTGACACATCGGTGTCTTGGTGAAAAGTACCGATGGTAGATTGCGAAATAGAGACTCTTATAGATAACCTATGTTCTATTTCAACCAGTTACACTTCAAAACCTTAAATAGGTTTACATATTTCATATTTTGCTTAAAAATACACATATATCTAAGATCGTGGAATTCGCGTCATCACCTTTCTATATCACGTATTATCAGAAAGTTATATTATAACATAAAATAATAATTTTTACTGATGGTAAGTATTAACATGATGAAAAATGTGAATAACTCTCTATATACATACGTAATTGTTTAATTTGTTGGATTGCAGAGAGACCGTATTTGGGTGATTCCTTGTGTGGTATTACATACATATCTTGAAACTGCACGAAACTCTAATCAACCTATAACTTATTGCAGCGAACCCTTCAAATCCGCAAATATTTGGACCTACAACGGCTTTTCTTGGTGAGCTTACAGTTATCACTTGTACCGGAAACCTAGGAAGTGATACGAATGGTGAAGCTTTGGCATCGCTTGTTTTCGAATATAAACTTCAGGTATAATAGTTACTTTATAATACATGGTATCAACTTACAAACTGTTTAATCTTGTTATTCTTTTTCTAAATCCTAAGGGATTAATGTCCAAAGGATAGTACCATTTGCAACATATGACGGATGGTAACAATTGGTCGCAATAACACTTTGTTGCGAGCGAGGCACACCGTATGTATTGTTTGATTAATCTCATATACACGTTTCTTAAAACCTAGAGTCAGACTGAATTCGTTCGAAGTCCAGAAACAGAATATATAGATGACACATCCAACAGTGGATGTTTAAATCTACGATCTTGGAGGCTTCCCCTGTATCCTGCAGAATATTTCAACAACTCTAAATTTCGATGTTCCTTATTCAATAACACTGAGCTTGTTTCATCTTCTTACACCTATACGATGGTGCTCGAATCTCCAAGTATGTACCGCTTTCTTGTTATCTGCAATGAACTGTCACTCACATTGTATTCGTTTTATGCATTACGCATGTGATTACATTAGCATACTTTACTTATCATCACATTTGTCAGCGTTGAAGGTAGTCCATGAACTGTTCTCTTACTAGGGTTAAAGCTTCACCATTGTCATGTAACATTAGTCGAGCAAATTCCGAAGCAAAATATTTGAGTTACATCATAATAAAAAACTTTTTCATGAATAAATACTGTCTTTTAAAAATGATATCAATGAAAGTTATTTATATTTAAATGAAACATCCTTAACTATGAGTATGATTTAGAAAGATGGTTGATGCAATATAAACATCTAAGAATTGCATGAGATAACCCTGTATAAGTCGTTTACACATTGCAGGTATCTACTTTGTAAACGTATCACAGACTATGTCTGTATTCATCGGTGATCCACTTCATCTTGTTTGCGTTGTCGAAAATACACCGGACTTTAAGGAAATGACTATTTACCGCAACGACGAAAGACTAGCTAGCTTAAATAGATCAGGGTTTATTGAAGGAGCAAGTTTAATCGACGGTGACTTTTCTGGAACGGTTGGTTACTTAGAAATCAACATAACGGCCGTGGAATGTAATAATAAAGGTATCTACAAATGTGAGACGACGACAACTGATGACGCCTCAATATCAACAGCTGTCAAAGTCGCTATGAAGCGTAAGTCTTTGTCATTATAATTGAAGAAGAATCTGTCATTGTCATAATTATTGATTTATTGATTGTAGTGTATGTCAATGTATTACTTATAAGTTTAATCATATTCGTTTGGAATATTTAAAAACATATAAGATAACGACATAGTGGGAAATATGTACACTGCTTTAATTTTTACCTTGTGAGGGCCTGACCATCATTTCGCATTTAATATTTATATAAAATTAATAAGGCTAACACAATCTATCACATTCGTTTTTATTAGCATGTTTCAAAACTTCATCACACGTATTTTAATGGATCAGTTACTTAAATAAAAGATGATTCTAGTTTATACACCACACTAATTCTTATATAACGTAGGCCATAAATGTTCTTATATCAATAGGCAAACCAGTTTTACCAGACTTTCACCTATCACTGGAGACAATTGAAAACCAAGACCCATGGGCAGATTTCCCTACTTCCTGCTCGGCGGATCTTGGATATCCAATGGGTACCCTACAATTAGAAACAAACAAGGACGGGGCTTTCCACACTTTGAACGTCTCTGTCGATTATACCAACAACGATGATGAGTGCTCTTCAAATGCGAGCATCAGCTATTTTAATACTTACAACATGTCATGGGATGATACAACGATGAGGTGTACTGTACACAATAGCCATATTCTGGACTATAACTATACGTTATCTGTATCTCGTACAGTGCGAGTATTGCCAGGTGAGGTATAGGATAATAAACGTCATACCATTATTAATAAATACATGTTACTCGAATTATGCAAATAACGCTCTTATATGTACCAATGAAATGAGTATTCACTAGAAAAATAATAGCTGCATTGTGTTTTAACGTCAGTATTTACTTTGTTTCAAAACTATCCTAGAATGAGAGCAAGTTTTCAGTCGTTTAATATGTCTATTCCATTGATTGCCTGTTAGAGATGACCTTTGCTACCATTTCATGTTATGAGTTTCATAAGTTGAAAATGTATTTACAATTAATAAGCAAATAATGTTCTCTCCGGTACACCCAATTTCGAACGAAGTTTCTGCATCACAAACAAATTCCCTGTGATGCATGAGAACCGGGTAGTTTTAACAATTAACTATTGGTTTGTCTGTAATGTATGATGATGGGTGGTGATTCTCGTCACTTTGTAAAGCACAAATTACTAACAGATCTATAGCTAAGGTACATTTTTTTCTAAAAGTCGTATTTGACATACGAATCCTACTTTTTCGAAATACAAAAGATATTGAGGGTAAACGACCTCTGTACTTACATATAGGATTTTATTCCTTAACAATATCTTATTAATCTTGAAATCGACCTTCATGCATCAATAGTTTAATTTCTTCATATATGTTCAAATTAGGAAGAGTTCGTAATATCATAGTAGGTTAAGTGTGTATACCTTATACATGTACTCGTATTTAAGGAAATTTCTGTGATGATAAAGAAAAGAATGACCAAATGGAACATCCTTACGACTGCCGTGCAAAACTGACATGTATCGATGCCAGAATCGCCCCATTCGCTATCTGCAAAACTGATGAGTGTTACAACTGGGTTACAACTTTTTGTGAGCAATGTACAATATCAAATAAATGTAAGTGCTAACACTACATTTACAGATTTATGTTTTTCAAGTGTGACTTTTGAATGATACATAGTATTCCAAGAGATAAGTATTCCGTCAAAAATTTATTCGAACCATTGCATCCGAAAACAACTTTCTTTTGTAAATATACGAGTGCTCCAATATCGCAGAAAACAACGCCGAGCATTCGAGAGAGTTCCTAATTTACCTGTTTTTGATTGAGGTATTTTGAATGATGATTTCATGGATCTTCGGTTAGTACCGTGTTAAATTGTCTTCGTAGCAAAAATGCCATAATCCCATCCCCTAACATGTTTTTGTAGATTAAATTTGATCACTGTTTAACCAGACACAAATGTATAATGTATGTATAATGCGTGTTCCGCATTTACAACGCATAATTTTCTGGCAAATTCACCAGTACTGCCAGTGAATGTAATATTACTCCGATCGTATCTGCACAGTTAACATGTGTGATAACCAACATAGGTCAAATCCGAAACACCTGTTTAGCCCACCTCGTCCGTCCGTTGTGCGTCGTGCGTCGTCAACAATTGCCATGTGCACACTCTACAGGCAACATGTTGCATCCAATACTCATGAAAGTTTATCAGAACATACATATCAGTCAAATCTTGGCCATGTTCGAAACTGGGTCATGTAAGATCAAACAATTCGGCCCAAGGTCGAATTGAAAGAAACACTAGTGAAAACTCTGAAGCCCGCACTTTTAATTTGAGTTTAGTTTGAATAAAGGTAATGTCCGGTAAAAACTATATCCCTGGGCCAAATTGAAGAACAATATTATTAACACTCTAGAGTTTGCATTTTTGGCTCCAGCAGCTTAACATTCGTCAGAAAACTTGTCTTGATATCTAGGCCAAGTTTGAATATGGGTCATGTTGGGTAAAATACAAGGTCACTAGGGCACACTGAAGGGAAATCTTGTGTTTAGTATTAGAACTAGTATTAGCTTTCCTGACCGCAAAATGAGTTATTGTGATTGTACCATATTATGGTTGGCATTTCAGGGGAGCAATTCAGGGTCATCAAAGTCCTCTTGTTTAATTGCGGTATAAAACATAATTGAATGAGTTAAAACTGAAGAAAAAACTGTATACTATTCGTTTTACTTTCTTTAGGTCAAAACTTCACTATATCGGAACCGACTTTTTTCAGTGAGTATTTTCATTTGTTCAAATGTTCTAGTGTTGGAACAGTTAATTCTTATCTATAAGTAGATATCCTTCTATTGTGTGTTTATTGCATACACTATTTGAAGGAATTGTTCGTAACAAATTATATGTTGTCAATGTTGTTTATTTATTACAATATATTCGAAATCCGTTTCTAAGCGAAGGATGCTATGCAGTAAAAACTGCTGTTGATACATTTGAATTATAACAAAAGGATGATACTTATCTCCATGCCTGCTGTCGTTTTGTTGTCACCACCTTTATAGTTTTATTTGAAACCATTCTTTGTTTTGTCATTCAAATATTACATTAGTTTTATTCTGTCGTTTGCATTTCAAAATGCCGCCAAAGACACACTTTACGCACAGTTATTTTAATGTGTCTTCCAAAACTCATTCTGTTACCAAATATTATAATTGCCAAGTCTTATCATTTGTGAAATGCAAAACGCGGGTTTAGTTGTTGAATAAAACAGTACCGTACTCACTTCCCTTTTCAAATTAAATTATGTTTGTAAATATTATGTTTCAGTTAACACAACGGAAGGACCATTGCCTCGAGGTAAGTATTACATATTACATGGATTATTGTTTCATGGGCTCTTTTCTCGATATATTTTGAAACGGTTAAATATATTTCAAAATACTTCATTTAAAAACGTGTATGTCTATGCACATCCGGCAGCATGACATACTAATCAACATTAACGTGAACCTTCATCTGCAGAATCATGTAATGATGTCTCCAAATTCGCCATTTATGTGTAGTTTACCTCCAAACCGCTGTATTCATATTGTTAGTTTTAATTATTTGGTTTACTTTACAAATATTACTGCTCGTTTTAAAAATAAGCATCAGACGCATTAATAACAAAGTATACCCCTCTTGTACGCCGATATGCTCATGCATAGGTAGATTCAGTGAAATATTAAAACCATCAAATACGGGGTGTTTTCACGAAATCTTTTATACAGGTTAGACTTCTTATTTCAAATCTTAATTTCAGTGGCAGACTATGGTCATTATTTTATTTCTGGTCCACTTTTTGCAATACAATAATTTGGTAACGTCATGGCTCTTATCGGTTAATGTAATGTATCCTCTATAATTTTGTATTATGGATGATTTGTATCGATACTTTTTTTCATTTTTGGAACAAGTCTATCTTATTAAAATCAGACGAAAATACTTTGCACTACACCGCATAAAGGATCGACTCGAATTTACCTTATACACTTACATACTCATAAACACGTGGTCGGTGTTTATATCCACAGGAAGCCTATGATACAACAAACGCCCTTGCTTTACAATCCAGCAGTCGATACTCCCCGCTTCCCTATATCGCATATTTATAATGGTTGTCTTACCGACTGTTGTACAGAACGATTTAGTAAGCGACAATTAAATCGGGTGACGCAAAGGTCAGCCTGACGACCTTCATGGGGCAGTCATCAGATATGTATTAGAGCGAACAGGTTTATGTGTGATTGTAATGAAATTGGGTACGACTATGACAACTATATTTTCAGCTATTGATTGTCCTCAGAAAAACTATGGAAGGAAAGGTGAAACAGTTACGATCACATGTAATATGACTGATGAAGTCGTTGATCTCAATGAACTTGGAACAATGCCCGTAGTTATTACAAGAAATACAGACGTCCTTTTGAATACTTCAGAAGATAGTCTGACTTCACAGGGAACTGGTACAAAGACGTTTGTTGTCAATAATGAGATAACAGTGGAAATAATGAAATCATCGGTTACAGTTACAGTGTATCTGAATGATTGTAATTTGGAGGCAGACTATATCATTCAGTACACGAGCGATGAACGTCATGTCGGCACTATAAAACTAGTGATAGAATGTAAGTTAAAGCAATTACAATACACAATGCTGAGTAAACGTGTTTACAGGCTCTAGGTGGACATTCCTATAGTTGTTTTGTCTTGTTTATTTTAATACAGGCTTACCTACATTTGGTATAGGATTATTTTATTCAATAACGTACCTTTCTTTGCATCGGACCTTGCTTCAAAATAAAAATGTTTTAATTGCATCAGTTATCAAAGGGTATGTCAGACAGTTTGGAAGTCAGATTATAATGCTATTTCTATTGATCAACACAGCCATGTGCGATAATTTCCTTACATTATTACTACTGTTGTGAACACACGGTGAACGTTGACTCGGGGGCGTCTTGTCATGTCATCGTTTTCATTAAATAGCATAACCTTCTTTTCCACTGTACCTCTTTCATTGTAACCTACCAAGAATGTTTCACATGTGATTTTCGAAAAAGTAGCTCTGTTACATTTTGTCTACAAAGTAACTTTTCAATTTTTCAGCTGATGTTGCTGTTCCCATACTCAATAAGATGCCTTCAATGTTCTACCGCAATCAGGAAATGAAAATCACGTGTACAGGTCACGTGGGTAACCCACCATCAGAAATGGGATTATCTTTTATCGGGTCACTTGTTCTTGGTAATGTCACTCTTTTACCAATGACAGAAACTTCGTTAAAGTCAGACTCTGATTGTGGATATGTTAACACATTGACATATTCATTCTATGTTCGAGATAACATGAATGGTTCAAAACTTTCCTGTCAAACATCAGTGGAGGACGATGAAATAGTACAGTCATCTGTCGAGAACCTTCTGGTTTCTGATCCAGGTTAGTCCCTGCCAATTTAGTAACAGTTTAAACTTTTGGTTTTCTTGTATTTACGTTATTTTTGGTGTGAATTTCAGAAGATAACCTGACTTATTTTAATGTTTCAAAATATATTTAAATTATCTGATGGTATGTTAAAACATACACTTCGATTTACAGCAGTTGATAGTTTACTTAATTTAACAGTCTAAACATACTCAAGGTTAATGATTCAGTCTTTTTAACTAACAATGTTCCGTTCTATATCCACAACTCCCTTTTTATTGCAGTGGCTAATTTCGGCGATGAAACTAAAACCATTGGACTTGGAGATAGATTTGAAATTGCGTGCACTTGGATATCTTCTTTCGATGTTACATCGGTAACTATACGAAGACAATCGTTCAACGACGAATACGAGGGAGTGGTTTACATGAGTCGTTTTGGTATTGAAACACTATTACCAGGAATTACAGCAGATGAAAGCACTGTCAACTCCAGCATATCCTTAGTCGTGAGCTTCGCTGCAATGAGTTGTGGCGATGAAGGAAAATATACATGTGATTTAGTGCAACAACAAGATGACATAGCCTTGAGTGTTCAAAAGTTCATATATACCACTGGTAATCTTATTTTAATCTTCTTTCATACAAACTGATAACGTATTTAATTACCCATGGCTCCCCAAGAAATTGGTCACGCATACATAGGCTGTGAGTTTTAAATCGAAGATAAAAACCCAGACCATCGGATGATACGATATCATTGAATAAATATCGCATTGCCAAAATGCGGGCAAACATTGCTAAGCAATATAAATACGCTTAGTCATATAGAATTAAGCGGATGACGAAAATTGTATTACCTAATGGCCGTACTAGCCAATGCTTGGTATCGCTAAGCCGTTAATGTTTACTTGTTTTTGTTTTACATTCCATTCCGTAGTTAACGTATCTCTTCCTTTTGTTTTCAGAGGAACCAAATCAACCAATTCTCAAATTGCCAAATAGATTAGTGGTCGATTCGCCGACATTGTATGATTCGGATTTTCTAACCTGTACGGCGAATATCGGATATCGCCAAAATATTAACATCAGATTTGAATATTACTCACAAACCACCTCAAACTTTGTGACCTTTGAACTCGGAGCTGCGAAGGTGCCAGTAAATAATACTGAAAATTGTGCGACAGAACTGATTATCAAACGGGAAGCTATACTCTTTGACTCTAGCTGGGACAATGTAGCAATGAGGTGCGTTCTATACGACACAGACACTGGAACCATGGTGATGCCCTCGGCGGAGCAGACAATACATATGATAGACAGTGAGTTAGTCTGACTTCTCTTTGTCGGGAATCGAATAATGTGAAACAGAAATTTAACACTATATTGATGACAGACACATGTCAAATTATACACATTCAAATGATTTATTATCATGAGAACACATTTAACACATGAAAGTATACATATGCCTCGGAATTTAATGATGCCATACTACAACATTTTGAAGGAAATCATATTTCGATGACGTTACATCCTATTTTAATGACATCACGTTACCCTATGTGGCACAGTTTTATTCATATTCAAATGCGCCATTTAAATCCGCGACGTTGTTTTTGTGCGTGACATTTAGCACTTACCTGCGCCGGAATATGTACAGGTTTATGATAAATAAAAAAGGAATTGATTGATTGATTGGTTGGGGTTTAACGCCGTTTCATTTATATCACCGATGCCAGTTAACCTACGGATGTGTTTCCTAGCTTTCTCACACTAGTACTCCACACAACATACTTTCACAGTGACTCGGAAAGAGTGTTGGCCTAGCTCGGATTCGAACTTATAACCTAACCCCTAGACAGCCCGCGTCGCTACCGACTAGGCAAAAATACACTAAGATGGTATGGTTTTAACTATTAAACTAGTGAATGTCACAAGGTCAACTCTTTAATGTTGAAAATTAAAAGTTGAAATATTTTAAAATTTAATGTCTAAGTGGAAAACAATGCATATTTCAGGAGAGACAGCTCGAGCTGTCGCACATGAATCTGCACTGCACTGTTTGGAAAAGCCTTTAATTGCCCTTTGCAGCGAAAGGTTTAACATTGCTGTTTTAATTTCAGATCACTGTGATGAGACGAACGATGATACTTACAAATGCCATCCGTACAACCGTCACTTGTATACTCGCTGTCATCGCAGTGGTTACCTATATGTCCTGTCCTGCTCTGATCAGTGTGCCAAGATTGTCGATGATCCTTCACATCATGCGGAATGTACTGTCTGTGGGTATTACGGGGCTTGCCGTCAATACGGGAATGAATAATATGCACTTTTCTAAAAGCATTCATGCATTCTGATCATAATCTGCACAAATAGCACGTTTAGGAAAATTCGGACAAATGTGATAGCATTTATGCATATGCTTATTATGTAATCATACTTGTAAATTAATACTCAAACGTTTTGTTTCAAGATTGAGGGTCTGTACATGAATCCAAGCACATCACGCGGAATGTATTGTTTGTTCGGTTTTATTTTGGAACTTGCCCCTGTTAGGGAAATGGACAATGTGCACTGTACTAAACTATCAATGCATTCTGATTCGAATCTACACTAATAGCAGATTTGTCAAAGCAGGTCTTTTCAGTAAATTCTGACAAATAGGATAGCATAGATACATAGGGATACTTTGTCTTCAAACTTATAAAATAATACTCAAAGGTTTGGTTTCAAAGATTGAGTATCTGTATATGATTCCAGAGACATTCTATATGTCGTCCCGCATGAAAACCAACATTCTGGACGCGTAAAGTATCGACCCTGATCAAACTAAGCATGCCGCGCAGGCTAACGCAGACAGACAATTTTCGCCTCATGTGGATTTTCTGTTTCAGGAATGATTACTCTATACCTCTATCCCCCTGAGACGGAATCTGTCGGCCCGGATTAGCCTGCACGCATTGCGTCGATATATTACGCAGAGGCCATTATGTTGGTTTTCTCACGGAACGGCTCATGTAGTGTTTATTTATGGGGTTTTCTCGTAATTAGTTATAACCTGAATTCAAGGCCAGTTAATAATGCTATGGTATTTTAACTATTTTGCTGCCAAATGTAATGAAAAGCGTTTGCAAACAATGCAGAATCAGATAAAACGAGCTGTCTCTGCTGAAATCTGCAGTGTTTTCAATTAAGATATTAAATTTTAACAATTTTTCTGTTGGCGAAAGATGGAGTGGTCCAATGTTCAACATGGAAGAGTCGACTTTCTGAAATTCGGCATTGAAAAAGTTAACTGGATGATATAAAATATGAGCCTGTCCGTGGTAAAAGGTTTAAATTGGCTTTTATGAACAGTGTATATCCAGATTAACAATGTTCGAATATTACTTTCATTAGCTTGTCAGTAGCTGCCTTCTACTTGTGCAGATTCTGAAAAGTAGGAGCAGGAAGAATCGCTTAACAGTAACTGATAACAAATCGATGTAATATGTAAATGAAATTCAAATAAAACACATACAAATCAGACCTATTCAATTAAACATTGTGGTAAAAAGATGAAATGTTTTGCTTTTTTCCACAATGTTTCTCAACATCTTACGCTAGATAATAGATGAAAAACTTCACATATTCCGAACTTTCATTAACGAGCGTTTGCTGTACATCATGTATCTCTATACTAATATTCATCTACTCACAATTGTTGTAATGTTTGAGGGAGGATGAGGGAGGATGACCAAGACCTCTCCACACATATGAACTTGGCTAATCAAGTGTAAAATAAAAAATCTACTGATAAGAAAAAAAAATCGCTGAACAGTCATACCAATGTGTATCTTTTCCTGTTCAATATTATACGGGAATCTTCTGTGGTCGAGTGGTTAGCGTCAGGGATTTGAAACCGGGCGTCCCGTGTTTGATCCCAAAATTGCGGCACGACGGTCATGGTAGAGTGCCATAGGGTAAGGCACATTTCCTAGCCTAGTTCTGCTTTGTTTACTCAGTGATCATGAATAAGTAAACTGTGGCCGTGTTATAACTGAAATAATGTTGAAAACGGCGTAAAATCCCAATAAAAGAAACAAATATTACACCATTCCCAAAACAGAAGATGTTTAACGATTAATGCCGAAGGCGACGTTAATAAACAGGTAGGACAAATGTGAAATTACTCAACACTTTGAACTATTGTTGTATTGGATATAACTTTTAGAAGTAATTACAGTTATGTCTTAAAAATGTAACTCGGATATTTTGAAAGTAAGCACAATTTATATATTATTTATAGAGATTTTTCACATTTTGGCAAATATTTTGTCTAAGTCGTCTGCTGCAGATTTGCTGTATGTGGGAAACGGTTAAAGAATGCGTTTTCTAAATGTATTGTATATGTATGCAACAACATATTGGCGGTTAGTGAATACTCGTGTGAGACTGTGCACTGATGCACAGGCTGACCCGAGTCTCCACTGTACGCTGACGCATTTTAAAAGATCCCAAATCGATACCCGAGTCCAATCATATCAATTGAACGCGTTAATACTGTATTAACCTGCTCGCCAAATGGCATTAATGTCGAGCGCGAGGGTAAACAACGTCATAAATCATCACCTGTATCAACCAATCAAATATTGATAACTGAGTGATATTTAGTTTCGAATCGATAGTTCTTACTGTATTTGATATAAATATAATTAATATAAATGTTGTTTTATGGTTTAATAACATGAGTGAATGGATTGACCTTTTGTATACTAATTTAATACCAGTTTCATTTTGTTAATTAAACACCATTTGAATATTAATTCAACACCAGTTTTATATAACTAATTTAACACCAGTTGATCGAACACCAGGTGCATACAATACAATTTCTAACAATTCAGTAGGCCAACAAAATAGTGCAAAGTGTTATTGACTGAATTACGGAAGCAAATATAAGCACAATTAAAAAAAATCCTCTTATTATTTAGGTGTAATAAATGATAAAGATATCCAGACAACAACATGCCAACCCTTATTTATCAATATTATCAATTGAATATACAACATTATGACATTACATTGTAGCATCTGCCAATTGCATTGTATTTCTATTTTAAAGCTCATTGAGTGAGCCATTCATATGAAGCGTGGCTTGTTTAAGCATATATGTAAAGATGTAATCAACCAGCTTTCTCTGTGACACGGTAAGCTTTTTCTAACTGCACTGTATATTTTGACAGGCACAATTAACCTGTCAATAGAGTTGGACATCTGACCAGTAATTAATGGACTAACTTCCCTAAGGCATTTAGGCTGCTAGTATTTATAGGACTGAGATCATATAAGCCTCAGTCACTTTTGGTGACCGTGTGGTTGAGACATGTTCTTATGAGAGCCACTGTTTGGCCCGGGCTGTTCGGACATGCACTTCTCGTAATAAACAAATTAAAATGTCTTATAAGTTGTTACTTTGTCACACATAGTATCTATGTACGTCGTCCGTCCGTCCGTCCGTAATTTAATTTTATCTAAAAACCACATCTTCTCATAAGGCACTTGCAATAACAATTTTATCTTCGGAATAATCAATGAATTTTTTTTATTCTAAATTGCATTCAGTTACGTGAAAAACATAGTTTGTGTACATGTATATGCAATGCACAAGTAAAGAGAGCTTCTTGAATAATTTAATGCTTTCTTCTAAATCTTGTTTATATTTATATTTGATATGATTTGGAATAAGATGTATAATGCAAATTAGAATATAAATAAAATATTGTTTAAACCAAGGCATTTGACAAACTTCAACGAATTCCAACCAAAATTGTTAAAATAGTTAATGCCTTATTACAAATGATCTTGACTAATAAGCAGTCCCAATTACAGTGTCCACACCTTACAGTTTAATCCAAATCTTGATCAATTTTCCGCAGATCTTAACAGTTACACATTTGCATCTATATTATCACTAAGGTGATCGACTAAGGGCCATTTTGACCCTCATATTAAACTATTTTTTTTTTCCGTTTGTATTTGAAGAGTTGTAACAAATTCATTTATGCACTTATACTAACGAATAAAAACGCGGAATAATGCTTAACTTGTGTTGTTTTTATTATTGTAATTCCTCATTCGCTATATGTGTAAATAGATGGAGAATTGCTGTCAACAAACAAGCTGAGTTGTATGATCACTTCACGCGTTCCCCATAATCCCATTGGATGATACAACATCTAAGAGCACGATACTCTTATTAAGACACTGTAACTTTCGAGAAGTTAAAACATGGGTAAATATGTAAGCGTGATGGTAACGATCCCCGGCCGGGTCATACCAAGACTTTTAAAATGTTAGTAATGGCTGCCCTCCTTGGCGCTCAGCGTTGCGGGTTTATCATTGCGACTGGCTGGACGGTGCTAGAATAAATAGACCAGTAGTACTAGTTACTTTAATAGGACACGCCGTGATATAACACCAACGATCAATCAATTATGATGAAAGTTACCAACACAATTTGGGTCTAAATGCAGTAAACCCACCTTTGTCGTTGTGCTATTCACTATCTAAGTCGTAAAATGTAGTCTGTTTTCCAGCTTTATGTATGCAATGGACATGCCCTAACCCGAAGATGAGAGGGATCCAAACATTACATCGAGATATGTACGTTTTCGAGTGATGGCTGGATCTTAGCTCGAATTATATATGTACTGAAAGCATCGTAGTATGTTTATTTTTAATTGCTTATTATGAAAAGCAAGCAAGTGGTATCAAATTATGTTCCTGCAAATGGTTTAAGCATAATATTCCACTATTCACATGAAGGTTTAAAATAAATCTGCTGTTAGCTCAATTTGCATTATCAGAATTTTTTTCTAAGTGTTCAGCCATTTTCCATAATCAAAAAGTTAAGACCCAACTATTTGAATTATCATCTTCGGACACCCACGTTTGTTGACTACGCTATGTTCCAACATCATACCGTGGGATTGCACAGGTATCAATGATATTGTTTCTTATTGGATGCAGTACAATTCTATAATGCCCCAAACAACCACTCAGATAATAAAGTAATTATTGTTATTTGTACACATTTTGAGAGATTATATGTAAGTGGTTCGGTTAGCTCTGTTGTTACAGTACGTTAGAGGTCATGGTTCGAGCCCTGGACTGGCTGCATGTTTTTCTATCCTTGAGAAATGACGCTCCTTCATTTCTGATATTAAGATCAGTACATATTAACTCGTGCAGTTCCTAGCTTTACTTTTCTCGACCTATTTCACTTTGTAACATCGTCTGTCAATCTAATCGTTCGTCTCGGTCAATCGTGCTCCTGTGATGTAAGGTCTACTACAAACAAGTGCTATCGTCCTCATTTGTTTTTGTAGTATCTTGATGCATCTTTCTACGAGTATGTTCAACTCTATGTTCCCTAAATAGATGTTTTGGTCATTTGGAATGACGAAGCGTAAATCCGCAAAGTATAGTACCACGTGCAAATGTCACAAACACACAAAAACAACAACAACAACTTGCTCTTAGAAAAGTGTTGATGTTGAACCATGATGTAGTCTTTCGTTTGTCTCACCAATAATTGGTACATTTGATTGAAATGTTAAAATGGTCTCAGTCTATTCAGAGATTTTTAATTTCTAGCGAGAAAAGATGGATGCCATTTTCAACCAGGTTCAGACTGAAAAGTGTTGATGTTGAACCATGATGTTCTCTTTCGTTTTTGTTCACTTATAATTGGTACATTTGATTGAAATGATAAAATTGTCTCAGTCTATTCATAGAATGTTTAATACGCATTACATGTAAATGAGGGAAGAACAAAACCATCAGTTAATGGCAGTTCATGTACTTAAAAAATATAACGACGATTACGATACTAATGATGATTATGATGATGATGGCTGTCGGTGATCATGGTTCTAGAGAGATGGTTTTCGAGGTTATTATCATACGCTAAGGCACGGCACACGCAATCCTACATTCCGAGGAATTTGAAATAAATGATTAGTTCGATGTATTTACATATGTATAAAGTTCTCCAAAGGCGTCTTTTATTTGTGAATAATTAATTTGCAAAAAGGGGGGAATTCCGGATCCGACAGAAAAGAGGCGCAGACTGGTATAAGTTTTAACCGTGTTCAATGAGCTGAAGGTCGATTTTCGTATGATACCGTGACAAGTCAGATTATGTCGCATCCCACGAAATTCTAGCAATTTCATTGGTTAAAGCCTGTCACGTGCAGACTCCTTATATTTATAAAGGGGTGAGTAAATTCCATAATCGGGTTTGCGTTAATTCAATATGGCGTCTATTCCCAGATAAAGCTGACTGAAAGGTTTTTTCAGTTGCCTATGTTGAAATAAATCTATACACTTTCAAAACAGAGCGAATCTAGCTAGGTACAAATCGCATTTTTATGGTCTGGAGAGTAATTTCCCTTTAGGACCTTGCCATTGACAACGAAAATTCATTGTCAACAGTAGTTTGTCTGCATTACTGTAAACATGAGACGATTCGCATCCACTACGGAGCAACCAAGGGATGTGATACGTGCTAATGTAGACGCAGCCAAAACTTTGAAGGCAAACAAGAGTGCCACCAAGACTGTTAAAGAATACCTGAGTGTTTCCGGCGAAACCCAGATTTTGAATCGCTGGAAGAGCGAGAACAAGACAACATTCTCGGGCGATTTTGGATGGATTTGAGGAGGACGGATGGGGAATTGTACAAAGAAAACTCTATGGAATCGATAAGACATGGGTTGAACAGGTACCTGAAAAATCCCCCGCACAACAAAACATTTGACATTATCAAGGACCCTAAATTTACCGACAGCAACACCAACTTTAAAGCGGTAATGATGGAACTGAAGCGGGAGGGGAAAGAGGATGTGGAACACTATCCGATCATTCCGGACTTCGAAATCTGTCAGCATTACTCCTGTATGCAGATGGACATATCCACTCCTCAAGGACTACATAATGAAGTCCAGTTTGACATTAGATTATATTTATATAGACGTGGAAACGAGAACATGCACTTCATGACAAAACACATAGTCATCATAGAAAGAGAGAAGAACACCGGAGCTAAAATTGTGAAGAAAGCGCAGGGTGAGCTTACGAAAAAACACATGCTGGATAAGGAAACCTCCTCTGATGTGATGCCAGAAAATCCAGGTTAGTTCGAGATTGTTACACGAATTGTCATTTGTCATAACGAGCAAATGCTCCATTTCCCACCCACGTTGTTTTCAAAACCCTTCAAAGTCAGCAATTTCATTTCTTTTAGATATTCTTCCTTTTTCACCAGATGATTTAACTCTGTAGATATCTATAGCATATGGGGTAAATGGTTGAGATAACATTATAATATCCCACCAATTGTTTAAAAGTAATATTCAGATCTAGGTTCAAAGATACATTGGCAGAATATATCACAGAACCATATGACCACAGATTTAGATCTTGCATAAAATGCCATAACATTAATTTTGATTATACATTTCAGGCTCAGAGTACTGTCCCATGCTATCATTTGAGAAGTACCTCTCCAAACTGCATTCTGAGTGCAACAGGTAAAATGATGCTTGTTCAAATAATTTATAAGTTGAGATAGATCAATCAATCGATTGATGGATTGATTGTTAAAGAATAACTAAATAATTTTCTAACGTAAATTGATAGCTGTTACAAAATAGGGATTAGATGATCGTTGATTAATTAATTTGAGACAGTAAATTGTTTGCTGTTCAAATAAAACGTTTGATCTCTCTCTCACTTACCCTGTCTCTCGAAATATTGCCACATTTTTGTTAATAAATTTTCATTAAACACATATTTTATATTTTCACTAGATCTACTCTCTACTTTATATCTAAAAGGAGGAAACACTCGGTTTATAAGCACATAAAGGATAATGGCATTCTTCACGAAATCTTTTGAAATCTTCCAGTCCGAAAGCTCATTTTTTTATTTGTTTCCTTCTTTGATCAACCAATTATTGCATGAAAACGTGTCAATCCGCAAGAATATTTGTCAGTCAGAACTGGAGGACTGACGACTTTCGCGTAGACTGTTATGGATGTCATCATTTACTTTGCAGAATGTGGCAGAGGTCCACGGACCGCTCCACCCTATATGACACTGTATGGTACTGCAATATACCAGTCGGAGAGAAGAAGTTACAGCAGTTCATGTCAGGTTGAAGCAAGGCTGCTTGCTTGTCAAAGCTTTACACCAATCATTCAAAAAGGGCCACAGGGGCTACTATTCTATCTAAAAGTATGTTTGGACCAGCCCAAGTTATGTCTGTAACAGGACACAAGTCTGTCAAGTCTTTGTCCGTTTACCAACGTGTTGGTGATTCTGAGAAAGTGCAAATGGGACAAGCTATTACAAACATCGTTTCAAAGAACGAAGGACTCTTGCCATTGTGTGATCGAGGCCTATCTAATGTAAAGATGTAATCAACTAGCTTTCTCTGTGACACGGTAACTGCACTGTACATTTTGACAGGCGTAGTTAACCTGTACATAGATTGGTATGACTGCTTAAATCTGACCAATTATTAATGGACTAATTTCCCTAAAGTGGTTAGGCAGTTAGTATATATAACCACTGAATTCATATGAAAGAGCCTGTTTTGGCCGGTTTTTTGTGACATGTACTATACATGTTTGATTTCATCTGACGAATTCCTATGTATAATTCTTTATATAAATAACATGCATAGGTGTAAAGATGTAATCAACTAGCTTTCTCTGTGACACGGTAACTGCACTGTACATTTTGACAGGCGTAGTTAACCTGTACATAGATTGGTATGATTGATTACATCTGACCAATAATTAATGGACTAACTTCCCTTAGGCAGTTAGGCAGTTAGTATATATAATCACTTAATTCATATTAAAAAATCTGTTTTGACCGGGCTTTTGGGACATGTACATCTCGTAATAAACCAGTTGAAATGTACTATGAGTTGTTTCATTGTTACAGCAATGAACTTGCCGGAATCAACAGTGAGGAACTGTTCAGTGATTGTAATGCTCTTCCAGGACCAGCACAACCAGCAGTTCCAAGCAATAACACTTTCAACAACTGCTAGATCACTTGGATAAATAATGTTACAATTAAAAAATAACAATGGACAGCCTTGTGAAAAAATGATCATCTATACAAAATTCAACCTTTAGACTTTTCATAAATTGTTGACTCAGATCAGCAGCCATATGTGAAAATCAGTATTTGATCAAGAGTCTGCACAGTTTGTCACTCATCTGTAGCTGCAGTTATATGTCTTTTCTACTATACACAAGCAGTGCAGAACCCTGATTAGATCACACATTCATATGTGGCGGCGTATCTGGGTCTATATTCTGTTTCAGTGTTGAAAGGTTGGTTTTCGTAAATTTTCAATAGATTATAGTAAACGAGTATTGCAGACCAATGAATAGGTTGACCTTTAACGATTTCATACGGAAAACAACTATCTTATTAAGTGTGCTCTACCTCAAAGGCAAAGTGACATAGTTTAATAATAGCCGTTTGGTGTTGATCAACTTTCTCCAATATGTCAATGGGTATATATTGACCAGAGTAGGCTTACTTGTGTGCTGCTCTGGATCACCGTTATTCGAAGAGAGAGAAATAGGGAGAGGGAGAGAGGGAGACATATAGACAGACGGACGGACGGACGAATGACCATTACATGGGTAGTTCCTAAAATACAATCTTGGCTATTTACTGCTGGGTATTTAAAATGAGTTCTTAAGATTGGTCATTCCATGGGTAGCTTTTACAATACAGTCTTGGGTACTAACTCCTGGGTATTTAAAATTAATTCTTAAGAATGCCACTTATTGGCTTTGCATAGGACAAATAGTCGAGTAATTCAAAATACTGCAATGGCATACTAGACATTTCCGTTTAATTTCCAGGTATTTGTGTATTTGAACAAGTTATACAGAATTCAAATACGAATTCACTTATTATGGGTTTGACCAAGATTTCTTTTTTTTTTTACATGCGCAGTACAAGTGTTGTGTTTCAATGTGTACGGGGTATATAAGTCTGTTTCAATCTAGTGACACAGGGAGAATGCCAGCTTTATCAGCCCCCATTGGTCATAGCAAGGCTGCAGCCTCTAGGGTCAACACGTTTATAATACTGATATATATAGATTTAAGCAGCCACATCCAAAGCAACTCGGACAACCGACTTATCCAGCAACAACCAGATGACTAAATTGATGCATGGCTGTGCAAATCAAATTAAAAGTATAAAGTATACTACTGCACACTCCAACAAAATCATTATTAAACGAGAGCTGTCCCTTGACAGCACACTAGACTATTCTTAGTGCTTGATAGTGTAATAAGTGATTGATAGCTGAGTAATGTGGACAGTTACAAACAATGTATGTTAAAAAGTGGCATAACTCTGTAAAAACTCAAGACAGAGTTGACATCTACACATTGTCACTATAAGCAAGTATTCCAAGTCTCAGTTGAATACATTTGGTAATGTTCCAAGATATTGAATTTTAACAAAAAATTCTAGGTACAAAAGGGGAATAATTCTGACAAAATTAAACATAAGAGTTATCGCACTTTACATATATCTGCACATTGTCACTATACACAAGTATTCTAAGTCTCAGTTGAATATCTTTGATAAAGTAGACAAGCTGGAGGTTTTTATTAGACTACAAATTAACAATTGTTGGGTATTTTGTCAAGTGTCTTACTAGGTACACTGTCCATAACTCATCTGGGTAGACAAGCTGGTTTTTATTAGACTACAAATTAACAATTGTTGGGTATTTTGTCAAGTGTCTTATTGGGTATTTTGTCCATTGTCCTACTTGGCACACTTTCCAGAACCATGCTAGGTAGACAAGCTGAAGGTAAATTAACAATTGTTGGGTATTTTGTCTAGTCTCCTACTGGTTACACTGTCCATAATCCTGCTGGGTAGAAAAGCTGAAGGTTTTTATTGGACTAAAATTAACAATTGTTGGGTATTTTGTCAACCAACATGTTGGTTTTCTTTTGCCAAAAAGATCAATCAAATACACAGCCAGCTGTCAACAAAAGACCTGCCTATAAAACAAAATACCAATTACCCCATTTTAGTTAATTTCTTCTTTAAACGATAAAACAAATTGAAGACTGAAAGTGAAAAAACATATTGTAATGGGTTTTCGTGCATTTTCTTCATTCTGGAAATCGGAAATGTCGTTCAAGAAAGTATTACTCACACTCATTCTTATTTGTTTTAAAGTTGATTATTGTGAAAAGTAAGTACCCTTAACCCTTTCCATCATCAACATTTCTGCAGCAGACGACTGAACATATTTTGTCAAAACATAGAAAATCTCTTTAATTAAAAGGATAACCTATGACAAAAAGTAGAGAACATTGTGGCAGAAGGGGAAATTGCATGTTTTGTGCAATTCCTTCTTTTGTCACTATGTTTTCAAAAGGCTGTCCGCTGCCGAGACGTCAGAAAGCGTCTATATGTGGGGAATAGGTTAATGAATGTTTAATACATCTCACTGCAGAACACTTTATTTACTGTTGTTTAAAATAAAATCAATATAGATCTCAATATCAGAAATCATTCCTTTTACCACACTAAATGTTGTTTGAGAACATGATTCATGTGAATCTTATGAATCATGGCCTAGCCAATCTTTTTGATAAATGTTATGCTTGATAGATTTTGACACATGACTAGAAGAAAGCATGATAGATCACATAAAAAAACATACTGGTTTAAAAGTGCTATGATAGAACCTGAAACAATAACATTGTTGACAAAGGAGCAATATCCACTTGTTGTAACAATATGCTTCTTTTCCAATAATGTTTTTAAAAATTAAAACAAAAGAAAACACAATAGAATGTGCACTATGTTGGAAAAGCCATAGCACCACCTGGGACTTCCAAGAATTATGACCAGGACTTCCGAAAATCAAACCCAAGAAAACTAAAGACCGCCAGGCAGGGACCATTTTCAACCTCAGGATCATAATTTGAACAATTGTGTTAGAAACCAACCGGGCAAGGTTACATACCAAATATCAAAGCTCTAGGTATTTCGCTATTGGACAAGATTTTTGAATTTCAAACTATATACATTTATAAGGAAAATGGGCCCTGCCCTCTGACAGCAATGTTTTTAATGAATCAGAATAGTTTGAACAATCTTGGTAGCCAGTCACCGAAAGAAATTAATTCCAAATCGGGCCAGTAGTTTCTGACAATAAGACTTTTAGAGTTTCCACTATGTACATAAGAACAATTGGCCTCGTCCCCTGGTGACGGCCAGGTGTTTTCTTTACATTCATAATAATTTGAACAATCTTGGTAGAGGGTTACCCAAGGACCATTTTTGTGAAATTATTTAAAAATCGGACCAGTGGTTTAGGAGATGTTGTTTAAAGATTGTTCTATTTTTAGCTCTAGCAGCACATATGTGCAGCCAAGCGAACTATTTAATCAAATATGAAACAAGACCATTCAAGGAACATTTATGTAAATAAGATTTTGGAGGAGATGTCGTTTGAAGCAAAACGTTGACAGACAGTGGGTGATGGGAAAAGCTCAACCTGGCACAAAGGGCCAGGTGAGCTAAAAATGCTTTGACTGCTTTACTATCGGTTTCAATATTCCAGTATTTGTGAATCAATATAATTGATAAGCAAAAATATATTGAAAGATTGATATCGAACATTCAGTGACAAAATGGAACAGCTCTCAAAGCAAACTTTAATGGAACAGGGTTCTCACTGTACTCTTAAAAGGGCATTTTGACAAGTAAAAATCTGAGTTTGCATTTGACAAGTTTACCCCAACGGTTAACTTTATAGTTATAAAATGAATATAAAAAAAACATGTTGTTTTTTTAAAAATATTTTATAACCAACGGTCAATTTTGACAAGAAGTCCAGTGAGCACCCTGATGGAATGAACTGAAACATTAAAAACAAAAACGATAACTGCATCCAGAACTTATTCCAAATGGATTTGTTTTTAATTTCATCATACTGGGTCTGGCCATGAATGAATGGAATAAGCTGTGCTCTCTTGAAATCAAAGCTGAAATAGTTTTTTACATGACTATCACAGTTATGGTGATATCAAGGGATTGGATGTAAAAATATTCTTCCCTTTACAATCTATTATTGAGATTTACAACCTCAACAGTTGCCCAATATATATCTTTTTGTTCTGTATCCTCAACATCTGTTCTGTTTTTGGAAACCTTTCCCTGAAGATCCTCATTCAAAAAAGTTTGCTCCTGTTTTTCAAAACAACACCAGTATTGAAATTACATAATAAATTAGATGGATTTAACTTTGGTTACAAAATACCCAACAATTGTTAATTTCTAGTATAATAGAAACCAGCTTCTCTACCCAGCAGAGTTGTGGATAGTGTACCCAGTAAGACACAAGTTTGACAAAATACCCAACAATTGTGAATTTAAGTCCAACAGAAACCTTCAGCTTGACTACCCAACAGTTTAAGGACAGTGTACCCAGTAGGACATTGAACAAAATACCCAACAATTGTTAATTTTAGTCCCAATAAATTGAATAAAAACCTTCAGGTTGTCTACCAAACAGGTTTATGGACAGTGTACTTAGTAGTTATTGAACACAATACCCAAATATTGTTAATTTTAGTCCAATAAATTGAATAAAAACCTTCGGTCGTCTACCCAGCATGGTTATGGACAATGTACCCAGTAGGACATTGGACAATATACCCAACAATTGTAAGTTTGTATTCTAATAAAAACCGTCCGCTTTATTTACTTTTATCATAAAAATACTCAGTTGTTCTACCCACGAGAGTTATGGACAGTGTACCCAGTAAGACACTGCACAAAATACGCAGCAATTGTTAATGTAAGTCCAATAAAAACTTTCAGTTTGTCTACCAAGTAGAGTAATGGATGTGCTATACCTTTCAGTACAAAACAATTTATCCAAAAATCACTAGCTTGTCCAGACAACCCAGCAGAGTTAGGGACAGTGTACCCAATAGGACACTAGTAATTATTGTGAATTTCAGTCTGAATACAAACTTAATAATAAATTATTTATCATAAACAAGAGAGCCATGATTGCCCTAAATTGCTCACCAGAGCATCTCTGCTCCAATTATGTTCTAGTTTTTGACCCCACATGACCCAGTTTGATTTGAGCCGTACCAACACTTCATTGTGACAAACATTTTAACCATCATGTTTGATAGAAATTTTTCTAAAATTTGACCTCCAAAGTCAGTATGTAAACAAGGATTTTCTCAAATTTGACCAAATTACCTAGTTTTTGATCCCAAGTGATTTAGTTTCTTACTTGACCTATATCAATGAGAGAAACATTCCAACAAAGTTTAATGATGATTCAGCTCAAAATGTGTGAGGATTTTCTAGAATATGTCCTAGAGAACTTGTTTGTTTACCCTGCATGAGCCTATATCGCATTCAAAACGACCTCCTGTAACCCACATAAATATAAAGGAAAAAAGTAGTGTATTGCTGGGACTTTACTAATGTTACGTTATAAGCGGCAGTATACTGTACCTCGTTTCCGACTAAAACATCTGCATAAAGAATAAATAACTGACCCACCATCAAAACAGACATTTGAAGACAGATACCAAAAGTAAGCAAGATTTAATACTTACTATGCATTATCTGCTTTACTGTAGACCAGTGCTTTTGAATCCGACCAAGTGACAATTTTCACTGACCATTTTATTTTCTTCTGCAGCCCCGGAAGACTTGACCAGTAAACAGAATCCATTATCTGAAGGTAACAGTAATTAATGATATGAATATCTTGAACATCTGCAGAAATATCTTTCATTTGCATTACCTCATACATTGTGTCATCGTAAAATTCAATTCATAACATGTACAAGCATCCTTTAAATCCAAAGCAGTTGTGCACTAGTAATATTAAAACTACAAATTAATCCCGAGGCTATTGTAGGGAAAATGAAATATGCAATGATAAAATCTGGCCGGCAAGTGCATCTTTTGTACCGAGTGTATCTTTCTTTCTTCAGCTGATGACTCCAGGATTCTGTCAGATTTTATCATTAACATTAATGAAAACATTGCAGATAGCCAGGTCTGAAGTCATACCATACCTACTATTTGGTCTTCTAAAATTGGATATTTAAGATATTTTTATCTTCTAGGGACAAATGTGCCAATGTCCACATCATCTGATCCGGCATGGAAATGAGATATCCATTAGCATGTGTGTGCACACGACAGCCCTGTTTTCCCTCTCTGGACAAGAAGCTTTTAAGTGTTTCCAGATCACTTTTTCTCAATACAAATATTGAATATCCACCCAAACAGTTGCATACTTTATCCGCCATTTACGTTCAGATGCATGCTGACGTCATATCCTTTTCACATTTCAATATCAAATATTTGTGCACATCTGTTCTTGGTCAAATGGAGTGGAATTGCTTTTAAATTATGATCCAGAACGATCAGATATTTGCAAGGAAAAAGAAAAGAGTTCCGGGGTATCAAAAGCAGAGGGCCGTTGCTTAGATACGCGCTATAATTTTGCATGAAATAACCAAACTAAAGGTTTGTTTCGGCGATTTTGATACTCAACCGAGTCAACGGCTCATCAGCATGTCACCACTTATAACTCGACACTTTCGTAGTTTTTTGGAAGAACTAGACGAAAACTACCCAATGTATAAATGACAACCTTATAATCATATTGATACGCATGATATTATCTACTAAACGCAAACTACCAATATTTTACCCAACAAAAACAAAAACAAAAAGGAACTTACCAACAAACCAACTGTCCACAATCGCGGCAATCAAAAAAATGTGTAAACACGTCAACGCGCATGCGCGATATTTTCCGGATCGTTGTTCATTGGCTATCGATTCCTACGGACATAATCGGTAATCTTCGCCAATACGTTTGGCGGGAAATACAAGTCCTTAATCTTGTACAGGTCTCGGACGGGTTGGACAATAACTTGGACAAAAATAAAGTCCGAAATTTTCTTTAGTACTTTTTTTAAAATAGCCAATATGACATTTCTGGACACATTTTTATACCCTATATTATTGGGTATACCCAACAGTAAAAAGTACCCATTAAGTCCAATGTGTACATACATTTGACCCAACAAGTGTCCTCTCGTAAACACGGACGGACAGACAGACAGACAGACATACAGACAGACAGACTGACAGATATATAGAGACAGAGATAGACATAGAGTGAGATAGCGACAGAGAGAGAGAAAAAAAAAGAGTGAGAGAGAGAGATAGGGAGAGCGAGATATATATATATATATATATACATAGAGAGAGAGAGAGAGAGAAGTGTGAAATATACATATGCATAGAGAGGATAGAGAGACAGAGAGTGAGAAAGAGATACAGAGAAAAAGAGAGACAGAGATAGAGAGAGAAGAGATAAATAGAGAGAGAGAGAGAGAGAGAGAGAGAGAGAGAGAGAGAGAGATAGAGAGAGAGAGAGAGAGAGAGAGAGAGAGAGAGAGAGAGAGAGAGAGAGAGAGGGGGAGAGAGATATATACAGAGAGAGAGACACACACACTAATACTGACTTGGCGATACCAATACATGCCGGCTATTACAATATATCAATGTTTGGTCCTTAAAAAGAAGTGATAGATTTAGCTTGGAGCAGACAGATGTGTGCCCATAAAATATTTTACAGGAGCGCCAATATTTCTCTAAACCAATTATGACAACTCACGAAACATCATAACCAGATGACATCTGTGCGCGGGCTGATCTTGATAGTTGATGATTGCAATTTATGATTGTTCGTTACTGTAATAAAACATTTCTTAACTAGTTCACTGCCGAATTTCACACAGAAGACTCTTCCATGTTGAAAATTGGACAACTCCATTTTTAGTCCAATAGCAATTTTGGTTAAATTTAATGTGTGTGGCAAAACAATGCAGATTTCATGAGAGACAGCATAAATGACCCTGTTATTAAAGACCACATGTGAACAGAGAGCATGTTGTTCTCTACCCATGGGAGGAATTTAATCACAGGTTAGACTGTATTTAGTTGTGTTTATGCTTGGAAAAACACACGCGGGTCAAGATGACTTATGTCAAACATCATTAGGTAACGCTGAGGTTAAATTCCAACAGAAGTAGACTTGGATTGACTGCCTTTATCATTACCGACAAAGATTTAGACACTCATCTGAGAACCGACATACATATTTGTGTATTACGAACATCGTCAATACACGCATACTCCAAATTAATACCGAGTTTTAATGTTTCAAATGAGAACACTCATGCTTTGCCGTTGTGCTATTTAAGCCTTAATAACGTCCCTTACACATGTCTCAAACACAAATATATTGAAAACACGCATTGTCTGGTTGTTGGGTTGAACGAGGATGTCGGGACGTAAAATAGGCAATTTATCTAGAGTTGTGCATACAACTTATTCAATGTAGATAATATATTGAAACATAAGTGATACATCAGGTATGATGAATTTCGTATAGACCTAACGATTCGTGATTTAATGTTAACATTTATATCAAAGTCTATGTACACTGAGCACGCTGAACTCAAACAAACGACAGAATCAACCTTGCTTTTTAATAAGTTGTTAAACATGTTCTTGGCTAAATATCAAAACACAAGTAGCCAGCAACCCATACTGAGTCTGATTTTACAGATGTTTACGCCGATCTTTATCTAAATATACATGTAGCTTAACATTTTCCCACTTGTAGACGCTTTCTGACGGCTCTGCAGTAAACAACTTTTGGGGGAAAAAAAGCAAAAAAGATAAGTTGCTCTCCTATTTCAATATATAGAAAGTGTTCATGCCTTTGTTTAGAAGTGATCGATTTCGTCTGCTTAAGATTTCTTGTGTAGGAATGGGTTAAATGTCGTACATAGCAGGACAATATATAACGTTTTCAATCGAGAACAGAAGAATGTGTACTTTAAAAATCGCCAATTGTAGGTCAAGTGCTCACACCATAAAGTTACCACTGTTGATGCATGCTTGCTGAATATTTACATGTAACTGGTTTCAAGTCGCGGGTTAAAGTGGCATCTATATTAATCCCACCAACCGCAGGATTTGCCTAGTTCCGGAGCTGTCAATCAAGGAGCTCGAAACCCAACTTCGCAATCATTCTACCCGACATTTGACAAAATCCAATGCGACAAGCGTCATTCGTCAACTACCAAAGGGCTAGCAAGATAGTGGAAAAGCAACTATTTGCTTGGAAGACTTATACGTGGAACACTGGTGTGGGTAAGTCAAGAAACTTGTAAACTTGTATACGTGATATATGGATCTCGAGTCCAATCAAACTGGATTGATTTATTTTCGTTAAATCGTCGTTTTCCAACAATATTCCAGTCAGTGTTGAAAAAAGGCGCCATTAAACTTTAACCAATCAATCAAACTTCATTGGAATCGATATTCGATCCTGAAAGTTCAAGTTACAATACGCGGTGCTTGTGTCAAGGACACTGATCCAATTAACGCAATACAAATGTGTTTCATTGATAGTAGTCTAACAATCCAACAAGAAGTAAATCTCGAAATAGCTCACTATGTTGATCCAATTGTGTTGGAAAGGCGGTTGTAACTACATGCACTTTGTGACTAACATATTTGAAATTAAAGGGGTATTGATTAAATACTGTGTTCTATAAGTGAACTAAAATCCTTATTCCACGCTGAGGAATATAACAAAAATGACGTCACGTCACGTAATGCCGGAACTACTTTTTGACTTATTAAGGGAGGCCACTGTGTTGATATATGTGACGCGCCATGAGATTTTTGGGCCAAATGAGGCACGTCGTATTCCTTAATAAACGTCATTAAACAACGTCGTTTATTTTTTTCAATTTTGATGAGTTATTTCTACCTTAATTTGGTGCAGGGTGAGTGTATACACAGTGTTTGGTGTAATACACGAGTTGGCAGCAAAGAAAACTTACCAAATGATCAAGAAATAAACTCTTAAACCCTTGTTCACCCCATTTTGAAATTATTTCCCTTGAATATTCTTACTTCCCTTATCGACCTTCACCTCCACAACCTGTTGTTATTAAATTTTCTACACGATTTTCTAGCGATTTGTTTTTTGTGTGGTATCGCGATGAAGACTGAACAGATTGTAGAAAGGATTATGTGAAGGTACGTTGCATTTTATTATATCAATACATCTTGGTTTATATGGATGAAATTCCCCCAATTAATATTCGATTTAATTAGAAAAGAAAATTGCACTGTGACCCGGAAGTGAAACAAATGTCAGTTGTTTGTTTATTTCGTCTGTCTATCTCAAGTAAAGTTTAATAGATAGTTTTAAAATACTCATTTCACTC
The DNA here is from genome assembly GCA_031761405.1 of Serripes groenlandicus. NCBI lineage: Eukaryota > Metazoa > Mollusca > Bivalvia > Cardiida > Cardiidae > Serripes > Serripes groenlandicus. The sequence continues at coordinate 48,390,089 of JASEVX010000008.1, forward strand.
ATGAATTCTGTTGAAAATGGGAGATAGTCAGCAGTCTACTGCAAGTACAATTCCCTAATAATTAATTTCGAACTACGACCCGGATTTTATTGATGAACTTGAAAATGTAAATTTGTTGTATTTTGGACACGAAGAGATAGTGGATGAAAATAGAGAAAGCGATAGCAGTAGTTATTCAGACTCAGATTCAGATAGTGATACTTTGTCAAATGATTTTTGTGACATTCTTCCTGCCCATGCTTCAGAAGAGTCTAAGCAAAAACATTTTCAAAAAAATGGCTGTGGCTGTGTTCGCCTTTATGGTAAACCATGTAGTCAAGTTTTAAGTTGGGAGGAACTTAAAGACTACAGACTCAGTTGTCTTGAAAGAACAAAATCTGAGGTTGATTTTATGGTTAAGGTGCAGCTTTTCCATCATAGACAAAACAGTGAACTTACAGATTCCTGCAAACATAAAGCTAAAGAAAGAGGGTCAGGCAAAATTATTTTTTTGGAGGAAAAAAAGTGTGTAGAGAAGTGTTTGTATTTGCTCATGGTCTTAATAGGAAAACTGTTGATGCAATTGCCAAGTCCATTGATCAAAATGGTTTAGAGCCCCGTATTCATGGAAATAAAAACAGAGTTCCTAAACATGCCCTTACATTGTCAGATGTAAACAAAATTAAACTTTTCCTGACAACTTATGCCAGTAATAATGGACTTCCATTACCAGGTAGACTGCCCAAATTTAGAAACGAAAAATACATACTCCTCCCATCAGACAAAAATAAAGCTGATATACACTCATTGTATTGTGAATCTGCTGACAGCCTTGATTACAGGAAAGTTTCTTTGTCAGAATTCAAAAAAATTTGGCTGGAGCAGTGCCCTTACCTGTTAGTTATGAAACCAGCAACAGACCTTTGTGTTAAATGTCAAAAATATGTGCATGAAATCTCTCATTGTGGTAATTTGACGGAGGAAGAAAAGGCTGAAATGCTAGAAAAGTACCAAAAACACTTAGATCATGTTAAATGTCAAAGAGACCACTACAGGGAGCAATGTTTAACAACAAAACAAGTATTTGATGAACTTCCAGCACAGGAAAAAATCAGAGGTACAGTTATTTATACAGGTTGAGACTTAGTGTTATAATATAACATATATATATATATATACGTTTATTCAATTTATTCTGTACCTGTGTTGGGGAGGTGAACATGGGTAGATATGCTACAATGTAATACACACATATGAATATACCAGTTAACAGTATACATGCATAACCAACATTTTAACGCACATGGCATGTAACAGTATAACTGTTAACAGGTCAGAAACGTACTGTTAGCATGAGACAGTAAGAAATTGCTAATGATGAGTATATGAGAATTTAACATTACAAAGACACATGAGGTATACTAATACATGTATAACATATATATATAAGATTTATGTGCTGTAAAAACATTTGTGCTTTTTCAACTGTTTAACAACATATATACACATATATCAGATATGACATGTTAATGAACATGCATATTAATGAAACAGACATGATGTAAACAAAATTATTTGCTATATTTCTAAAATATATTTGATGTTTCCATTCAGATGATTGTCTGACAAATCATCATATCATATATATATTGATAACTGTGGGGTTATATTTTCAGGTCAAAGTCCATCTGTAAATGAAGTTGATTTGCATTACAGCTTTGACTATGCCCAGCAGGTGTTTTATCCAAACTATGCGCAACAAGTAGGTCCCCTGTATTTCAAGACACCACGGAAGTGCCAGTGCTTTGGAGTTTGCTCTGAGTCATCAGGTAACAGAACACAATTTATATAAATTAACCCTTTTCCACATACAACATTTCTGCTGCAAACGACTTTGAAAACATCTTGAAAAAACTATGGAAAATCTGAAAATAAAAGTACATAATTGAATAGAGTTGAAGCGTTTTGAGCAATTTTTCTTTTGTCACCATGTTTTCCAAAAACAGTTTGCTGTACGGGCATCAGAAAGCGTCTTTATTTGAGAAAGGGTAAAATATTTTTTCTAGTAATTTAATATATATCTTCCATGCATTCCTGTTTGAATAATTCTGCTGTCATTTAACAAAAAATTATTTGTTTTCCTCAGGTAATAGACTTAACCCTTTCCCTCATACGACAATTCTGCAGCAGACGACTTCGAACGTATTTTGTCAAAAAATGGAAAATCTCTATAATTGAATGGATAACCTATGACAAAAAGTGGAAAACATTGTGGCAAAAGGAGAAATTGCACGTTTTGTGCAATTTCTTCTTTTGTCACTATGTTTTCAAAAAGGCGTCTGCTGCAGAGGCGTCAGAAAGCGTCTATATGAGGGAAAGGGTTAATTTTCCTATTAAATTCATATTTTAGGTTCCCAGATATTCTACCTAGTTGATGAGGCACATTATGTTGGGAAAGGGGCAAACAGTGTGGCTTCAATGCTCCATCACCATTTTCAGCATCAAGGGTATGGGGAAAAGAAAGCACACCTGCACATGGACAATTGTAGTGGGCAAAACAAAAATAATGCAGTAATTGGGTAGGATTTGTGTTTGATTCTGTTGATATTGTATATTTAAAATCTTGCTATCAGGGTGAGATAAATAATCAATTACACTGCAATGATTTGACCTCGATGATATTGTTTGATGTATTGATACCAGTTTATTTATTTCATGAAAAATCATATATGAGATAAAATGAAATGAAATTTTATGACTGAACACTTTCTCACATACAACAAATCTGCAGCAGACGACTTTGAAAACATCTAGCCAAAAACATGGAAAATTCACATAAATGAATGTATGATTATTGAGCAATTTCTTCTTTTGTCACATTGTTTTCAAATGTCATGTACTGCAAACGTATCAGAAAGAGTATATATGAGGAAAAGGGTTATGTTGCATACGTTTTAGCTTGACTTTTCGAAGAAAAGGCTAGATATACTACTCGCCTTATTAAGTTTTTTGTACCAATACACTCAGAATTTTGGTTAAGTGTTTTGTACCAATTCATTTTTTTGTCAAAACCATTACAGATATTGCTTTGAAACTTACATCTCTTATTTACCATCATTACCTCCATCAACAGACAAGAGTACATAACTCTGTCAAGGTTTTTGTAAGAATTATGGCCCTTTTTCGACTTAGAATTTTGGTAAAGATTTTTGTACGAATTCACTTTTTTGTCAAAACCATTATAGATATTGCTTTGAAACTTACATTGAAACACTTATTCACCATCATTTCCTCCATCAACAGACAAGAGTACGCAACTCTGTCCCATGTTTTTGTAAGAATTATGACCCTTTTTTGACCCATCCCACTATTTTTCAAAACCATTAGAAATATAGCTTATACACTTACAATACTTATTAACCATCATTACCTCCATCAACAGACAAGAGTACATAGCTCTGTCAAGTTTATTTTAAGGATAATGGCCCTTTTTAGATCACCTAGAGCCAATGCGCAAGGTGAGCTATTCTGACCACAGGACCAACTTCATCCAAACTTCCCAGGAATGTTCCTTTGGTGGCCCTCTTTCAAAATTGTTCAAAGATTTAAATTCCATTGAGAACTTTGGTTGTCAGAAAGGGGGCAAAATGTCTGAAGGGCTTATGTCGTGGCGATTCGTCCGTCCGTCCGTAAACAATTTCTTGTTAACACGATACAGTCTTCACTTAACACGATACAGTCTTCACTTTTAATTATATCTCAACCAAACTTATACAGTAGTTAAATATTCATAAGAGCTCGGTTCCTTTCGAACACCAGCCAGATCCGCCCATGCATGACTGGATTATGGCCCTTGAAATGGTCAAAATTGCTATAATAGAGCTTGTTAACACGATACAGTCTTTATTTTGTATTGTATCTGAACCAAACTTATACAGTAGTTAGATATCCATGAGAGCTTGATTCCTTTCGAAAATAAGCTAGATCCGACCCATGCATGACTGAATTATGGCCCTTGAAATTATCAAAATTGCTATAATAGGGCTTGTTAACATGATACAGTCCTTATTTTTGATTGTATCTCAATCAAACTTATACAGTAGTAAGATATCCATGGGAGTTTGGTTCATTTCTAAAAAACGGCCAGATCTACCCATGCATGGCTGGATTATGGCCCTTGAAATTGTCAAAATTGCTATAATACAGCTTGTGAACACAATAGAGCTTCCATTTACTATCTGATCTTCACCAAACTTAGATGGTATTTAAATATTGATGACATATTGGTTCCTTTTGAAACAAGCCAGATCAATGCCAGTAGAGCATAGACCCTCATGGGTCTCTTGTTTTAAGTCCTTGTCTGATATTAAGAAAATTGAATAGGAATCTTACTTCAGTGATCATCTACTTAATTTGTTCAAGCCGTATTGATTGGTAACACAATCATAGCAACCTCGCGTAATCACAAAATGTTCCTTTGATGGTCATCTTTCAAAATTCTTTAAAGACTTACATTTTGTTTTACTGGCAAGCACTAAAAAGTTGAGTGTGCTGTCCTCCGACAGTTCTTGTTCAAAATATTTTGATTGTTTCAGGTATGGTATGTGGCGCACAATTGTAGGCCTACACAAAGAGATTGAATTCAATTGCATGGAAGCTGGGAACACGAAATTTAACCCAGACTGGCATTTTGGGCTTTGGAAGGTATATAATACATTTGTACTTCACATTGAAATGATGGCATACATGTTCTTTAATTTAATGTTGAGAAGAAGTAAACAAGTTTAAATCCAAATTGTAAAATAAGCAATGAAAGTGTTAGGTCTGATTTTTAGCTTATGTCATGGCGAATTGTCTGTCATGCGTGCGTTAACTTTTTCCTTTAAACAACTTCCTCTCCCTAACCACTTGGTCAATTTGATTGAAACTTCATAGAAAGCATCAGGGACTCTCAATGTCCTCTCTTAAATTCCTTCAATTTTTTTTTATCCATCCATAATTCTGGTTTCCATGGCAACCAAAAGAAAAAAATAGTGAAAACTTAAAAAATCTTCTTCTCCGAAAGCGTCAGGCCGATTTTCAAATAATTTTGTAGAAATGTTCCTTGGGTGACCCTTTATTAGATTCCTTCAAGAAATGTTGATTGGTTGAAAAACATGGCCGCCAGGGGTCGGGGCTATTTTGCCTTATATGGCTATAGTGAAAACTTAAAATATCCTCTCCTCTGAAAGTGTCAGACTGATATTCAAATAAATTTTCAGAAACATTCCTTGGGTGACACTCTACAAGATTCCTTTAAGCCATGGTGTTTGGTCAAAAACATGGCCACCAGGGGGCATGGCTATTTGGAGATTTGATTTTTGCCTTATGGCCGTGGAGCGATACTGGCCCTCTTGGGCCTCTTGTTTTTATACTGACAATTAAAGTATACACAAAGGTGTTGTTTATATCTTTACTTAATTACAACATGTTGATTAATTCTTTTAACTTAAAGTAAACATTGAAAAGTGTAGGTGTATAAATTGAAAAGAATTAAAAGACAACAACATAAGAGCACCTGACCTTTTTGCAGTACTTTAGAAGAACAGTTGTAATGTTATGTAGGGATTTGTTCTATGTCTACATTCATTACCTTTTACTTGTGACTAATCTTATTAAACCTTTCACACACACAGCAAATCTGCAGCAGAAAACTTCAAAACATTAAAAACATTTAGTCAAGAATATTGAAACTCTTTACAAATGGATAACCAATCATTGAATTATGTTGGAAACAGTGTGGCAAAAAAAAGAGCATTTTCACATTTTCCCACAATGTTTTCAAAGGTTGTCTGCTGCAGATGTGTTTTAAAATGCCTACATGAGGGTAAGGGTAAACACTTTTGGCTGTAATGAAGTCTATATCCATTATTGTTATCACCATTTTAAAGCATCACCTCTTCTTCAGGTAAGATGGAGACACTCCACAGTGGAGACCCCAGAGGATATTGCCAGGACTGTGACAGAGTCTTCCAGAAATGGGCATAACATCCCACAATTGGTAGATGACCCAAACAAGCCAGTTATTTTCTTCGACTGGGTTTCTTTTTTAAAGAAGCTTTTCAGGCCTATTCCCAGTCTAAAGAAATACCACCACTTCAGGTTTGTGTTATATTATATCAGTTTCAAACAGGAACATCTTGTCACACATTTGATGCTACAGTCATAACATAATTGTTTTAATGAATACATACCTGCACTTAAACAATAAATACTGCACAAATTGTATCTGTTAAATAAAAATACCCCTTTATATATATTGTTGTACATGTATGGCCTGATGTTATAATGTAATACTTTTTCTTATCTGTAACCTGTTTTTCAGAATGTCTTCTGATCGTCCAGGGGTTGTGTTTGTGCGCCCCTATGCCACATATCCTGAGGTTACTGTCGATATTCTAAAAGCAGGAGTCACAGTTGGAGAGGACTTCCCTGATAGACTGCAGGTGCCAGGCATGACAGAGGAGAGACAGTGGTACCTGTATGAGGAAGTTGGACCTCTATGTCACAACAGCAACAGTGCCTGCCCCAGACCAGCTGTCCCTAAACCATCAAAGAGCCTTTCAAAAAATCCTAAATTTTAATTTAAATATGTTAATAGTTTGCCTATTATTACGGTATACCCCAAAAAAACAAAGTTTTGGGGGGGTATATAGGAGTCACTGTGTTGGTCGGTTTGTCTTTCTGTCGGTCGGTCGGTCGCAAGCCATATTTTGTCCGGCCTATTTCTTACAAACCACTGTGTTTAGTTAAATACGATTTTACATGAAGCTTCTATACCAAGAGGAGATGTGCATACCCGGAAGGTCTTACAATTGCATGTTATTTTACAGAGGCCTGTTACGTCTGTCCGTCTGTATGTGTCTGTCAGTCCCACCTAACCTTGTCCGGCCCGCATCTTAACCATGCATCATAGGATTTGAAAGATCTTGGCACAACGTTCACAATGATGAGGCGGCGTGTCGCACACAAGACCCAGGCCTGTACCTCAAATGTCAAGGTCACACTCAGAGGTCAAAGGTCAAAATGAGTACTGTTTGATAGGACTACCTTGTCCGGTCCGCGTCTCAACCATGCATTATAGGATTCTCAAGTTACTGGGCACCCATGTTCACCATGATGAGGTGGCTTGTACCTCAAAAGGTCAATTTCATGGTCAAAGGTCCAAATGAGTACTGTTTGATAGGACTACCTATCGGTATTTCGGTTGGAAGCCATATTTTGTCCGGCCATATTTTGTTTCTTACAAACCACTGTGTGGAATTCAATAAAATTTTACATGAAGCTTCTAAACCAAGAGATGTGAATACCCTAAAGGTCATACAATTACATGTTATTTAACAGAGTTATGGCTCTTTTACTTATTAAGTTATGGTGAAGGTCAAGGGGCTGTTTTGGGGGTATTTATCATCTTCAGTGATAGTTCTAGTTTGTTTGGACCCTGGCTTGAATCACTGCCTTTTTAACTCGTCTGCTTTTTAGCTCACCAGAGCACGAAGTGCTCAAGGTGAGTAATTGTAATAGCCTTTTGTCCGTCGTTCGTCATTTGTCGTCAACAGTTGCTTGGTAACATTTTGCATCCAATCATCATGAAAGTTTATCATAACATACATCTCTATCAAATCTATGCAAAGTTCAAAACTGGGTCATGTGGGGTCACTAGATCAAATTAAATGAAAATCTTGTTGATACTCTGGAAGCCGCATTTTAAGATTGAGCATGTTGAAACTTTGTCAGAATGTTTGTCCTAGTGATATCTAGGCCAAGTTCGAAAATAGGTCATGTTGGGGGCAAAAACTAGATCACTGATATTTATATCATTGGATTAGAAACTAATTTTTGGTTTCGTTTTACGTTTAGGTAACTTACATAGAAACAATCAAACTAAAAACTTGGAAACTTGGAAATCGTGTTCATCTAATACACTTCTTCACATTGTATGCTGAGTGTGGTCTGTTTTTTGGGGTAAAAAACATCAATTTTGATGTATTTTGGTAGATTTTGAGAATTAGACATACATATTGTAGTTGGTTAAATTTTGCTTTTTGGTCTCTTAAATGGAAACTATCAAACCTAATACTTTGAAACTTGGAAAACTTGTTCATCTAATACCCTTCTTCACAATGTATGCTAAAGATGCTGAGTGTAGCCTGTTTTTGTACGCCCGTTTTGAAAAAACGGATCGTATTATAGTTTTACCTGCGGCGTACGTGCGGGCATTGTCCAGTATGTTGTCAGCTCAACAACTTTAGAAGCCTTTGTACAATCATCACCAAATTTGGTCAGAATGTGTATTGGCAAAAATATCTCGAACAAGTTCGATAACTAGCCATATCACTTTAGTCAATCAAGAGTTATCGCCCTTTTATTAAAGAAATTACCTAAAATTGGGATTGTCAGCTCAATAACTTTAGAAGCCTTTGTCAAATCTTCACCAAATTTATTCAGAATGTGTTTTGGCATAATATCTCGGACAAGTTCGATAACTAGCCATATTGCTTTAGTCAATCGAGAGTTATTGCCCTTTAATTATAGAAATTACCTAAAATTGGTCTTGTCAGCTCAATAACTTTAGAAGCCTTTGTCCAATCATCACCAAATTTGGTCAGAATGTGTATTGGCATAATATCTTGGACAAGTTTGATAACTTACCACGTTATCTTAGTCACTACACACGTATGTCCCGCAAAATGGCCAAAACTGTACCAACAGTGTCTGCTCTCCAAATTTGCCTGATGTACAACCAATTATCACTATACTTAATTGGTCTCAAAAAAACAGGACAGGCGTATTTTGTGACATTTGGCACTCTTGTTTGGGATAAAAACATCAATTTTGATTGATTTTGAGTATTGGAAGTTAAAAGTTGGTTAAGTTTTGCGTTTAGGTCACTTACATGGAAACTATCAAACATAATACTTTGAAACTTGGAAATCTTGTTTATCTAATACCCTTCTTCACATGATATGCTAAAGATGCTGAGTTTGATCTGTATTTTTAGGTAAAAAACATCAAATTTTATGTATTTTGGTTGATTTTGGACATAGTTGGTTAAGTTTTGCGTTTAAGTCACTTACATGGAAACTATCAAACGTAATACTTTGAAAACTTGTTCATCTAATTTCTTAGACGAGTTATTGTGATTGCCTTTTGTACGTTGTCAACATTTGCTTGTTAACACTCTAGAGGCAACATTTTGCATCCAATCAAATCTAGGTCAAGTTCGAAACTGGGTCATGAAACTGGGTCATGTGGGGTCACAAACTAGGTTGCTAGATTGAATTAAATGAAAATCGCGTTAACACTCTGGAAGCCGCATTTTAACTTGAGCATGTTTGTCAGAGTGTTTGTCTTATCTAGGCCAAGTTCGAATATAGGTCATGTAGGGTTAAAAACCAGGTCACTAGGCTAAATTGAAGGAAAATCTTGCTAACACTATAGTGGTCGCAATTTTTGCTTCAGCAGTTTGAAAATTTGGTCAGAATGTTTATCTTAATGATATCTAGGCCAAGTTCAAATATGGGATATGCCAGGTCCATAACTAGGTCACTAGGCCAAATTGAGAGAAAATCTTGTTAACACTCTGGTGGCCACATTTTTTGCTTCAGCAGTTTGAAATATTTTCAGAATGTTTGTCTGAATGATATCTAAGTCAAGTTCGAATATGGGTCATATTGGATCAGAGACTAGGCCAAATTGAAGGAAAATCTTGTTTACTCTCTGGATGCTGCATTTTTAATTTGAGCTTGTTGAAACTTTATCAGAATGTTTGTCTTGATGATATGTAGCCCAAGTTCGAATATTGGTCATGTCTGTTAAAAAGTAGGTCACTCAGCCAAATTGAAGAACAAGCTTGTTAACACTCTGGAAGCCGCATTCTTGGCTTGAGCATGTTGAAACTTTGTCAGAATATTTGTATTCAGGATATCTAAGCCAAGTTCGAATAGGGGTCAGGTCAGGTCAAAAGATAGGTTACTAGGCCAAATTGTAGAACAATCTTGTTAACACTATAGAGATAGCATTTTTGACTTGAGCAGCTTGAAATTTTGTCAGAAAGTTGGTCTTGATGATATTGCCATTGGCGCTAAAAGATTCTTAAATAGATCATTTTCAGGTGTCAGAGCGATCCAGGGCCTCATGGCTCTCTTGTTTGTTACATTGATTTCAAATTTTTCAGAAACAATAAAAACATAATGTACTTCAACATATTATGAATATCTTCAATCAGACCGTGACGGTCACCGTTACTGAAAATAAGAAAACAGTAATAATGTTCAATATCTTTAGTTAAAGTTGACGTAATGTACCAATATCATTTGCCTGTCCATTGCATACACAAGCTTATGCTCTTGATTGATTGTGACAGCCATCCAATGTGAAGATCTTCCTTATCATGTATATGAACTTGGATTTATTTCCACATAGTTAATCATGTTTCAATACTTGAAATATAGCAGTTGTGTGCGGTCATTATAATATATAAAATAAATAAACCGTAAAAGGATAATATCAGACGAGGTTTATACATGTATATATTCTATAATTTAGAACCCGTTTGCTGTTTTCCTTTGAGTTTATTTCTATTTAAAGCCTTTCCCAATTACAGACGTTTTCTTAAGCCTCTGAAGAGTTGTGTACAAATTGTAGCAAAAAAGAAAATTTCTCATAATAAGCAAGTTCTCTTGCCTAGAGGTCACATCATTAATTTCAACTTTATTGAATTATTATACTTTCATTTCCATTGAATTTTCATAGTGCTGCCAACACGGAGTTTTTAAAAATTCTGATACAGATTTTTTTGTATATATGGGAAAGGGTTAACAAATGGCAAACGTTTTAATCTTTACATTTTATCTTTTTAGCTCACCAGTGCACGAAAAGCAAGGTGAGCTTTTGTGATCACATTTTGTCCGGCGTCTGGCCGTCTTCCGGCTTCACCATTTGCCTTGTTAACACTCTACAGGCTACATTTTCCACACGATCTTCATGAAAGTTTATTAGAACGTTCATCTCCATCAAATCTTGGACAAGTTCGAAACGGGTCAAAATGTTGGTTACTAGGTCAAATTGAAAGGAAATCTTGTTAACACTCTCTAGAGGCCACATTTTCAACTTGAGCATGTTGAATCTTTATCAGAATGTTTGTCTTGATGATATGTAAGTCAAGTTCGAAAATGGGTCATGTCGAGTCAAAGAGTAGGTCAATAGGACAAATTTAAGGAAAATATTGTTAACACTCTAGTGGCCGCAATTTTTGCATCAACAATTTGAAATTTTGTCAGAATGTTTGTATTAGTAATATAGTAATATCTAGGTCATGTTCGAATATGGGTCATATTAGGGCAGAAACAAGGTCACTAGGCCAAATTGAAGGAAAATCTTGTTTACACTGATAGCCGCAATTTTTTGCTACAGCAGCTTGAAATTTGGTCAAAATTGTTATCTAAATAATATCTAGACCAAGTTCGAATATGGGTCAAGCTGGGTCAAAAACACTTTGGAGGCTGCATTTTTTGCTTCAGCTGTTTTGAATTTGGTCATAATTTTTGTATTAATGATATCTAGGTCAAGTCCTAATATGGATCATATTGGGTCAGAAACAAGTTTGAATATGGTTCAAGCCTGGTCAAGAACTAGGTCACTAGGCCAAATTGAAGTTGATATGTACCCAAAAAATCATTATTGACCTCGGCTATCGCCTCGGTCAAAAATGTTTTTTTTGGTGCATATCACATCATGTATAACAGCTGAAAAGTCCATAATTGTATAATATTGTTCAATCTCCGGAGGCAGCATTTTTACATTGAGCAAGTTGAAACTTTGTCAGAATGTTTGTCTTTTATGATATCTAGTCCATGTTGGAATATGGGTCATATCAGGTAAAAGAATATAAATCACTAGGCCAAATGAAGTAAAATCTTGTTAACACTCTGGAGGTTGCATTTTTAGCTCGACTATTCGAAGAATATGAGAGCTATACTACTCACCCTGGCGTCGGCGTCGGTGTCCACGTCACACTTTGGTTATGGTTTTGCATGCAAGTTCTTAAATACTACATGTATTGCATTGAAACTTTCTACAACCCTACCAAACTATCACACCAATGTAGATTATTAAGTTAGATAACTCTATCCTGCATATTATGCAAGTTATGGCCCTTTTTTGCTTGGAAATTCTGGTTAAAGTTTTGCGTGCAACTAAAGTAAGAGTCCATATCTCAGTATTTAATTGATGCATTGCATTGAAACTTTATACAGCACTACCTAACTATCACACCTATGTAGATTATTAAGTTAGATAACTCTATCCTGCATTTTATGCAAGTTATGGCCCTTTTTTTACTTAGAAATACTGGTTAAAGTTTTGCGTGCAACTAAATTAAGAGTCCATGTCTCAGTATATACTCGATGCATTGCATTGAACCTTTATACAACCCTACTCAACTATCACACCTAGATAACTCTATCCTGCATTTTATGGCATTTTTTTTACTTAGAAATTCTGGTTAAAGTTTTGCATGCAACTAAATTAAGAGTCCATATCTCAGTATTTACTTGATGCTTTGCATTGAAACTTTCTACAACCCTACCCAACTATCACACCTGTGTAGATTATCAAGTATGATAACTCTATCCTGCATTTTATGCAAGTTATGGCCTTTTTGGACTTATAAATTCTGGTTAAAGTTTTGCATGCAACTACATAAAGAGACCATCTCTTAGTAACTACTTGATGCATTGCATTGAAACTTTATACAGCCCTTACCAACCATCACATCTATGTAAACAATCAAGTATGATTACTCTATCCAGCATGTTATGCAAGTTATGGACCTTTTTCGACTTAGAAATTCTGGTTAAAGTTTTGCAACTACATTTAGAGTGTAATCTCAGTAACAACTTGAAAAATTGTATTGAAACTTCATACAACCTTTCCCAAGTGCACAACCAATTAAGATAACTCAATCCTGTATATGGTGCAAATTGTTGCCCTTTTTTTACTTATAAATTATGGTTAAAGGTTTGCGTGCAACTACATTAAGAGTCCATATCTTAGTAACTACTTGATGCATTCCATTGAAAGGTTATACAACCCTATCTAACCATCACACCTATGAAAATAATCATGTTAAATAACACTATCCTGCATATAATGCAAATTATCACCCACTAAGAAATTGTGGTTAATGTTTTGCATGCAACTACATTAGAGTCCATTATCTCAGTAACTTAAATAAGCGGTGGAATAGTCGAGCGCGCTGTCCTCCGACAGCTCTTGTTATTTGTCAGAATAATTGTCTTGATGTGTTTTGCATTGCATTACATTGCTTAGTTCAGGCGAACTAGGGCCATCATGGCCCTCTTGTTTAAAATATATTTTTCCTGTGTGATTTATTTTTAAACATGTAATTCAAATAAAAAGCAATTTAGAAAGTTATCAAACGAAAAGGTTATAACTATCTTACTCAATGACATTGAAATGCACTTACATAGTAGTGCATGAATCATTTGAAATCATGACAAAAATATATTTCTCAAAAGTGTATATTTTTTATCATGGTAACCATGGTAACCATGAATGATTGATATTTTGCACAATGACATTGAAATGCACTTACATTGTACATAATAATGCATGAAACATTTGAAATCATGACAAAAAATTATTTCTCAAAAGTGTATTTTTTTTATCATGGTAACCATGGTAACAATGAATGATTGATATCTTACAATGACATTGAAGTGCACTAACATATTTCTACACTTTAAAATAAAATTATGTGGATTTAAGTTTGATTTTAATAAACTTTAAAACTGTTCAATTACTTTCCAATTACTGGTAATAAACATTGATTATCTGATACAATTGTTGTTATAGTGATTAGACAAAAGAATGTATATTTTCGCTAAAAATAAGAATTTTCAAAAAATGTTTCAACTTTTTAACTCTACACATATGTAGGTTACTAAAAATGGTCATAACTCATTTTCGTCAATATACCTCATTTGGACCAAAAATCTCATGGCTGGTCACATTATTATAGTCTTCCAGTCTGAACGAGTTGTCTCCCTTTGTTTCCTTAAAAGTTCGTCTACAAAATTTTTGTCCGAGACTCATGAAAAGTAAAGGAAGCGGCGGAGTAGAAATCATGGATAGAAATGAAAATGAAATTTGAAGAAATTGACGAGGAGTCACTATTTGGAGATTTTGCCCTCTTTGGCGATGGGACCAGCAGTGCTGGCAGGAAACACCAAGGAACATCAACCCAGGACATATTTGGGGAGGTGTCATCAATAGATGTGCTTTCGTTTTTAGAAAACAATGTAAACAGTTACACCAAAAAGAAAACAAAAGGTGATATAGATCTGATATTTTTTTGCCACAAACAATGAGAGCCGGGAACTTGAGTTTATAACCCCAAGTCAGCTAAATGACTATTTATCTGCATTTCTCCTGGCTGTAAAGAAGAAGGATGGGCGAGAGTATGAACCATGTATCCTGCAGAGTTTCATTTCATCTCTTGATAGATTTTTGAAATCGAATGGTTATTCAACCGCTTTAAGGGGCAGTATTGAATTTACAAGAACGATGTAGGTGTTAAAAATGAAGACTAAACAATTAAAACGTTTGGGAAAAAGCAATAAACCTAAGGCTGCGGACCCGCTGCAAGATGTACATATAAAGAAAATGTTTGACAGTGAAACACTAAGTTACAGTCGACCAAGTGCATTAATTCATTCCCTGTTGGTTACTCTGCACAACCAACTTTGGAATGAGAACTGGCCAGGAAGTCCACAGTCTGAGATGGGGGGATGTACAGTGCAAGGAAGACGAGATAGGGGAATATCTGATCTATGATCGACGGAGAAGCGTCATGAATGAGAGTATCACCAACAGTATCCAATCTAGCACGATAAAAGGGATTTGGACATGTGACCGTTATATATTTCCGTCCGTTATTATGGTATAGATTGATTGATTGTTAGGTGTTTAAAGCCGCTTTCAACAATGTTTCTGTTATATCACGGCGTGTCCTGTGTAAGCTACCAGTACTACCAGTCCATTTATTCTGGTACCAGCCAGTCACTCGTAATACTACATGTAACCCCTCAGTTCTGAGCACCAATTAGGTAAGGTTTTTTTGTAGCGGTCAGTTGTGAAATCCTCAACCGTTCTACAAACCGGTTTCAGAATCGACCCTGCCTAAACTTCGCCTTTTTAGTTTGTTTGTATGATGTTTGCATGAGAAGGTGAACTGGCCGCCTTAGTATGACAACATAATTATGAACAATTGTTGACAATATAGACCATGGGCTAAGTCTATGTCGAAAAGCAGCCAGTTGCTTGGAAAGATTGTTGTGTGAAGTACTGGCCGCCGTGATATAACTGAGAAATTGTTAAAAACGGTGTTAAACCCCAATCAATCAATCAATCAGACTATAGACCCCCCCAACAATGTTTCTGTTATATCACGGCGTGTCCTGTGTAAGCTTCCAGTACTACCAGTCCATTTATTCTGGTACCAGCCAGTCACTCGTAATACTACATGTAACCCCTCAGTTCTGAGCACCAATTAGGTAAGTTTTTTTTGTAGCGGTCAGTTGTGAAATCCTCAACCGTTCTACAAACCGGTTTCAGAATCGACCGCTGCCTAAACTTCGCCTTTTTAGTTTGTTTGTATGATGTTTGCATGAGAAGGTGAACTGGCCGCCTTAGTATGACAACATAATTATGAACAATTGTTGAAAATTGCATTAAAACCCTATTAATCAATCAATCATTCAAAAACCGATAATTAAGAGAGGGAAAAACTGTTTTCAGACTATAGACAATGGGCTAAGTCTATGTGGAAAAGCAGCCATTTGCTTGGAAAGATTGTTGTGTGGAGTACTGGTGTGAGAAAACCAGGAAATGCATGAGTAGGTGAACTGGACGCCGTGATATAACTGAGAAACGGCGTTAAACTCCAATCGATCAATCAATCAATCAATCAATCAGACTATAGACCCCCATTCAACCTGACAAGGTGTATTATGCTAAGGTTCATTGCGCAAGGATCGACGGAGAGGCGTCACGAATTCTGGAACCAGCCAGTCACTCGTAATACTAACCCCTCAATCGAAATGCCATCCTAAGCGCTAATGAAAGAAAGTCTTTGGTATGATGGGTCGAATCCGCGAACTCCCGCCGCACACGAGACGGACGCTCTACCACTACACAATCACTGGGATCACGAAAATGTGTAACGATCATGGATGACATTTTAAACCTGTAGTTTGAATACAGTGGATATGCACTTCCTGATCGCAAGTTTATGATATAGTATTATAACAATACAATGTAGCGTGTATCAGATTACTATTTATGTCGAAGTGTTGAATTAACGATTCATACCAGGATACGCGTTTGAAAAAAAGACTTCGTCTTAGAAAAGCGGTCATGTTTGAAAAGTGGTCGTGTTAGTAAAGCGGTCGTGTTAAAACACTGATCATGTTAGAAAAGCGGTCTTTTTAGAAAAGCAGTCGTCTTAGAAAAGTTGTCGTGTTTGAAAGAGGGGTCGTTTTAGAAAAGCGGTCGTGTTTGAAAAGGGGCCCTATTTTTAAAAGAGCTTGTGCTTGAAAAGTGGTTGTGTTAAAAAAGGCGGTCGTGTTAGAAAAGCGGTCATGTCTTAAAAGTGGTCGTGTTGGATAGGCGGTCTTGTTAACAATGCGGTCTTCTTAGAGAAGTTATCGTGTTTGAAAAAGGGGTCTTTTAAGAAAATCGGTCGTGTTTGAAATGGGGTCGTGTTTGAAAATCGGTAATGTTAGAAAAGCGGTCGTGTTTGTAAAGGGGTCGTGTTGCATATGCGATTTATGGTGTGAATGTGGGTAATATATGCGTGACAGATTAAGCCAGATGATATTAGCCTAGATTTAACTTCTGTTCTATAAAACAATCACACATCTAACCTACTTGTTTTACTCCTATATGCCGTTATACGACAAACAAACAGTCATGTTACAATACAAGGTCAGCAGGGACAGGTGTCAATATACCATCTATCTTGACGTTAATTGATTGATTGATTGGGGTTTAACGCGGTGTTCAACAATTGTTCAGTCATATCACGGCGCCCAGTTTACCTACTCATGTGTTTTCTGGCTTTCGCACACCAGTACTCCACACAATATTCTTTCCCGGTAACTGGTTGCTTATCAACATAGACTGTTAGCCTATTGTTGGAAGACGAATGTCACTTGTCATAGTGACTTTTATTAAACGTCGGAAAGAATGTTGGCAGAGCTAGGGTTTGAACACACAACCCTTGGATTGACAGATCGCGTCGCTACCGACTGAGCTACCACAAAGCTCAAATATTTAAAACATCTAGGTCGATAAAAAATCTTTCAGCACCAATTGAAATATTACAGTTTTAGCTAACAATGCAGAAATCAGCATTGTTTACCTTTCAGTTATCAACATATTACAAAACTCTCAATACATGAACATGGAATAGTCTATTTTATATAATGCGGCGCTGAAAGAGTTCAGTGAACATATGCTGGAAAAGAAACGGAAAGAGTTCTGTTTTGTTTGCTTAAAAACATAAATGTTTGTGAAATATCATCACGCATACCATGCCTAAAAACAAAAAGTGTTTGTGAAATATCAACACGCATACCGTGATGAAGATAGAAAAAAATCTCACAATGGATTAATTTGATCCTATTACAGACTATGTAAAGATAATTATAATGATTACAAAACGGTTGTATATGTAGCTATGTGTTTTTGTTACATAGTTTATGTTTGTTTGGCTTTAAGTAAGAAGACTTTTATCTACACACCAATTGTATAAATCACATGTCCATTTCTTTGGATGTTTATTCAATGTGTGCCTGTAAAACATGTTTTCACAGGGAATGATCATACCATATCAAGGATTTTTTAAATTGATTGCAAGAGTATTACTTTCGAAATCACGTTCTAAATTAATGTCAAGGTCACATTGTTGTTTACCATCACGTATAATTGTTACCGGTTAGACAGTGTAATTAGTGTTTTATCTGTATCTTTTAATCTAAATCTAATTTAATTTTATTTAATGAATATTTAAAAAGTATCCGTGTAAGCAAAGAAGAAAGCCCTCTGTGCAAATGTAACCATATTCCTGCTTTGCACATGTTTGGGGTGGGGGGGGGGGGGGGGGGGGGGGGTGTTGGTACACTGCTTAAACCATTTCCCTCATATAGAAGCTTTCTAACGCCTCTGCAGCAGACGGCATTTTGAAAACATAATGACAATAGAAGAAATTGCTCAAAACGAGCAAATTCTCCTTTTGCCACAATGTTTTCCACTTTTAGTCAGATGTATCATGGCAACAGAACGCATATAAAATATCCATGAATGACCAACCAGTACCACTCTTATAGCTGGAAGGGTACTCAGCAGTCATGTCTGCCGCGAGCAAGGATCGAACTCAGAACGCACGGTACTGAATCCCCGGTAGCTCAGACGGTAGATATACGGGCCGTCAATCAAGGGGTTATGAGTTCAAACCCAAGCTCGACAGACATATTTCCTACGTCTGACAAAAGTCACTGTGACAAGTGTCATTTGTCGTTCACAATGGGCTTACAGTCTATATGGAAAAGCAGCCAGTTAATTGGAACGTATGTTGTGTGGAGTACCGGTGCGAGAAAACCAGGAAACATATGAGTAGGTGAACTGGCCGTCGTGATATGGCTGAAAACGGCGATAAACCCCAATCAATCAATCAAAATCCCCGCCGCACACGTCGATTACGAGAACATTGCAATGCAAGACTAGTTTTATTTCTGTACAGATTTCGCTCCCCATAAATATTCGTCACCAATCATGACCGTCTCAGCGGTGTAGAAGTAAAGCGTCCGCCTCGGTGCGTTCGATCCCCGGTCGGTCATATCAAATACTTTAAAAGGGTAATACTGACTGTCCTGCTTTGCGCTCAGGGTTGCGGGGTTAGTATTACGACTGATTGGCTGTTGTCAGTATAAATGGACCTGTATCGTAGCCAAGAAACGCCGTGATATAACTGAAAAACTGTTGAAAGTAGCGTAAAACAGCAAACATGCAAGACACCATCGACGCTATACAAGCTGACGGAATAAGGACTTATATCGGGCAAATATTCTGCTTTTAACCCTTTCACACATACAACAAATATGCAGCAGACAACTTTGAAAACGTCTAGGCAAAAGCACAGAAAATCCCTTTAAAATAGAAATGAAAAAACAATAAATGAATAGAGTTGTAAACATGGTGATAAAGGGAGAAATTGTTCGTTCTTCTGTTGCCATCTTTTCGTCTGCTGCAGATGCGTCAGAAAGCGTCTTTATAAGGGAAAGGGTAAAACACTTGAAAGAGGTTAAACAAAATTGCGTGTACGTATAGATTTATGTGCAGATTAAAACACACTGATCATTTTTCCTCGTCAAAATTAACAGCAATTTTAATTAAATTAGACCGAAATATTTCGCTGACAATTTATTTATTCTGACAATGACCGCATAAATGGTCGTTTTATAAGGTGGCAATGCACAGTTCGGAAGCTCATTTTCTGTTGCTCAGAACACCCAACGTTTATTCGCTAATAACATCCATTCTGATAATATTAAAAGGGTTTTACTGTATCAAGGAGGGCCTTCATTATTAGAAAATGAATGGATTTTACACTCTCAGTAAATTTTATGGTAATAATTAGCCATAAAAAGGTTCTTAAACAGTGTAAAAATATTAGGACAAGAAGACCAATTTAACACTTTACTTACTTCAAAAATTACCTAACAAAAAAGCAGGGAGTTAGTGTAAAATTGAAGTGCTGCTTAGATTTTCAACACAATAGGCAATTTGCGGATGCAGTCAGAAAAAGCAAGTTCCCAGCTTCTTTTACAGCAATCTTGGACGCGATTTCAAGCAGGTATTCAAATGTTCCTCTACATTCACGCCTAGCTCCGCAAGAAGTTATGTCACACGATGTCCCTAAAGGATTAAGCGGGTTTGGTTTGTTCCCGGAACGTCGACTCGTTTCGCTTGACACCTTTCACTGAAGGGGTTTAGAACTATACCTACCATAAATCAATTGATTTTAAGGATGCAAGCATTAAATGCATTTTCATAAAGAATAACTTTATTTATACTGTAAATTTATCTGAAATATAGACGGTAATTGATCAGAATAATTACAATTTAAATGCAAGTTGTTTTCTTTTAATCGTTAAGGTATTGTTTTCTAGTCGTAAGTAACTAAGTTCAAACTGTCAAGGTCTTTGTTGAACAAATTAATTAAAAACTGTGCCTTTTATCTTTAAAACAAAAATAAACTGTTCTGTTACTTAATTGATGTTAATTTAGTTCAAACCGTTAGAAACATACGAATAACTTACGTATAAATGAAATGATGAAACAATCCAACACTCACTTAGTCATATTCAATCATGGCAAACGCATAGCTGAACGTTCAGTACATCATCAGCAAAAAAGGGGGTCATAACTTGACATTTGACGGATACATTTATCGCATAAACCGTATAAGAGAAGACAATGTGTTCTGGAGTTGTGTCGAACGAGAATACCAAGCTTTCCTGTCTACATTCAAAGACATACCGACAGGATTCGGGAGACAAAACTATAACCACCCAGCAGACCACTTCAACGTTGTTCCCAAACAGATCACGAGCAAGATATCCCGGCGCTGCGCAGAAGAAATTAGACCAATTAGAGCTCACGAAACTCAGAGACACCGAAACGAATGGGATGACACCTGCCGCGAAGTTTTTGAAGAGATACCTTCTTTCAACTCCACAAAGTCCATGTTGAACCGAGCCCACAGACACCTCCACTTTCAAAGACTAAGAGAGATATATTCTTAGACGGCAAAGGGGCAGAATTCTACTATTCGACGACGGTGACCAGAACAACCGTATGCTTGCCTTCGCCACAACCGAGAACCTATTCGATCCATGTACAGATTGCCGGTAAAATGATGCCAGTTGTCTACTCCTTCTTGCCAGGAAAGAGCAAAGCGACGTAATATTTTACTTAATAGTGCTGACAAAGATCAAAAATAAAAAAGTGATAAGTGCAGCAAAATCAACTTGTACGTATGTGCAGGCTAATTAATAAAAGAAATCAGTTTTCTCAAATGTTTTAAATTTCGCATGTTTATGCATAGATAAAATTTAAAAATCAACATCAGTCTCATTTATATTTATAAAGTAATACCTGTTAATCATAGGTTATACTTTTCTCAAATGTTTCAAATTTCGCATGTTTATATTTCTTGTTTATGCATAAATAAAATTTAATCAAAGTACAGAAAGTACTGGTAACGAATTATTTTGAACATGTATTGTAAAATCAAATTTATGAATGCAATTGATCATGCTATTGCACAATTTATTCTATTTTATTATTATTATTATTTTTGTCCAGAGATTTTTTTTATCAGTTGACAGTTTTAGTAAATGTAGCATTTCAACGGCGATGCGAGCGTTTAACATGCACACAAACTCTTTCACTGAGCTCTGCGTAAAGTCTGTCAAAACACCCATGGCATATTTGTGAGATTTACATTGTTAGTTTGATTTGTTTTCGTCACCAGGGGCGGATCCAGGATTTCGGCTTATATTATAACTATGTTTCATGTGAGTGAATTAATTATTATAAATCTATAATGTTTAAAAAATCGCATAAAATAAGAATTAAAAAAAAAAAAAAGAACAGTTCCAATTGGGACTCGAACTCGCGTCCATAAATAGTCCATGCTTAGAAGTTCTACACGCTCTGCATTACACCACGGTACTTTGATACAACGTATGAGCGTTACTTTCGTATATATATTAAGCTAACTGAATGCGCGCGTATGTAAACCATGATCTATAATTAGAAAGCCCCTTTGATCATCGTTATCATGTTGGAAAAAGGAGAAACAACGGCGATGCGAGCGTTTAAAATGCACACTGACTATTTCACTGAGCTCTGCGTAGTGGCATATTTGTGAGATTAACATTGTTCTATACAGCGTGGGGTCGACTTCTAGTGAATGGGCATACGACTAAAATTCATACTCGTGCCTTATACGTACCTGCCGACAAATGAAATATATATGCGCGTACTGTTAATTTGATATTTTCTAGAAAATTTATTATCTATGATGATTCGATAGTATAATTATGACTTCACTGTATTGAAATAACACGTAGAAGTCATTTTAATATCGAAAAAATACTAGGACTATTTAGGTGCAACGAATGTGTATACTAAGCGGAAGTGTAGTTTAACCGTGACTTCCGGAAAAAAACACGATCGCGTTAACTGTATTATTTTTTGAGAAAAAACAATTCGTTAAAAATCTGCATCAGTCTTATTTATATTTATAAAGCAATACCCGTCACATAATTACCGTCTTATGGTCCCCCCGATCTGCTCTACCGACCAGCAAGGGATTAAATCGAGTCGACGTTCCACACACCGTGGGTTTAACCGTAAAATGCAGCCCCCTGCTGAGAGTTAACGTTGCGCATCAACCATATATCCAAAATTTACCCCAAACTTACTTTTATCATTATTTCTATTTGTGACACATTACACACTAAAAGAAATCAAGCTAGCCCGACTTTCTATCCAATGAAATCGCATATAAAAACCATTGTTATCAAAATGGTTATACTTTACATTCGGGACACACGGTCATTACCCTTTATCTTCTTCGTTTTTCCCTTATTTATACTTAACCTCATACGACAATTCTGAAACAGACGACGTTGAACATATTTTGTCAAAACATAGAAAATCTCAATAATTGAATGGATAACATATGACAAAAAGTGGAAAACATTGTGGCAAAAGGAGAAATTGCTCGTTTTGAGCAATTTCTTCTTTTGTCACTATGTTTTAAAAAAGACGTCTGCCACAGAGGCGTCAGAAAGCGTTTTATATGAGGGAAAGGGTTAACGGTTGTGTGGGCGATACTGTGATTGCGGTCTCTACTGAAGCGAAGTTAATGTCTGGTTTTAAAGAGATTGCATCGAAAGTAAAACGTAATTGTATCTACCATGGCATGTGAAGCGTATGTGGTCTCAATTTCACCTCCGTTTCCCATGTTTTTGGTCATTTGACAGGTGTTTTAATCCGCTTTCAACTATATTTCAGTTATATAACGGCGTTTTCTTTGTTACAAGTAAGTTACTAATACTACGTGTCCTTTTATCCTGACACCAGTGAGACGGTCGATACCCTTATGACACAATCCTTAGGGTCAAGGAGACAAACCCATTACTACGATTTTCAGGCAAGGGGTAGTTGGTGTCTAGTATCTAGTATCGGTTATCATAAACGATACTGGCAACCATAATCTAATATCGTTTATCATAAACGATACTGGCAACAATAATCTAGTTTCGTTTTTCATGAACGATACTGGCAGCCAGACACTAGTGTTGTTTAAGGAACTAGATATTTAACTTTTAATTTATTCAACTTGTATGCACACATACGCTTAGCTATACGTATCTAGCCCTACCAATGGGTTTTTGAAACAAAAGTTGGATTTAAAACGGCTTTTCCAACATTATATGCTACCGTAGCATAAACATAGTTTCCAAAATCATTTGTGTCAGACTCCAGTGTCGTTAATAACAACATCTCATTTCTACAATTTTGAAATAGTTGGTATAAACCGGCCTGGGATCTTTCCTGCAACATTCCCGCATCCAAGTCGGACTTCTACATCAGCGAGGCGGTTCGGTCTAAATGTCCCTTGAGGGGCCGTACATAAACCCACCCACTGTCAACCCATCATAAAATGTGGACTTAAACTCTCCGCCCGTACTTATTTCATATTTTTTTTATTCGTTTCGAAGTTCAGTCTATATAAAGACAAACTGGTTCCGATAGCGTTGAGGTTAAATTACTGGTATCTGCACCAATAGCTTTAGATAAAAGGTTCGAATCTCAGTAACAACAGTAGGACCGGTCAGTAAGCCTTGATCGTTTGGCTGCTTGAACCGACGTTTTGAAGTATGTATTACCAGTTAAGAGCAATGCCAGTTTACCTACTCATGTGTTTTCTGGCTTTCTCACACGAGTACTCCACACAACATTCTTTCCCAGTAACTGGCTGATTATTAACCTAGACTGTTAGCCTATTGTTGGAAGACGAATAGCACTTGTCACAGTGACTTTTATCAAACGTCGGAAAGAATGTTGGCAGAGCTAGGGTTTGAACTCACAACCATTGGATTGACAGCTCGCGTCGCCACCGACTGAGCTACCAAATAGCTCAAATATTTAAAACATCTAGGTCGATAAAAAATCTTTAAGCACCAATTGAAATATTACAGTTTTAGCTAACAATGCAGAAATCAGCATTGTTTACCTTTCAGTTATCAATATATTACAAAACTCTCAATACATGAAAATGGAAGAGTCTATTTTATATAATGCGGCGCTGAAAGAGTTCAGTGAAAATATGCTGGAAAAGAAACGGAAATAGTTCTGTTTTGTTTGCTTAAAAACATAAATGTTTGTGAAATATCATCACGATAGAAATAAAAACTCACAATGGATTAATTTGATCCTATTACAGACTAATGATTACAAAACGGTTGTATATATGTAACTATGTGTTTTTGTTACATAGTTTATGTTTGTTTGGCTCTAAGTAAGAAGACTTTTATCTACAAACCAATTGTATAAATCGCATGTCCATTTCTTTGGATGTTTATTCAATGTGTGCACGTAAACATGTTTTCACACGGAATGATCATACCGTCTAAAGGATGTTTTAAATTGATTGCGACAGTATTACTTTCGAAATCACGTTCTAAATTAATGTCAAGGTAACATTGTTGTTTATCGTATCGTATTTTGTTTACCGGTTAGACAGTGTGTTTTTATCGGTATCTTTAAATCTAAATCTAGTTGAATTTCAATTAATGAATATTTAAAAAAGTATCCGTGTAAGCAAAGAAGAAAGCCCTCTGTGCAAATGTAACCATATTCCTGCTTTGCGCTTTGTTGGGGGGGGGGGGGGAGGAGGGGGGGGGGGGGGAGGGGGGGGGGGGGAGGAGGGGGGGGGGGAGGGGGGGGAGGGGGGGGGGGATATTTACACGCCTTAACCATTTCCCTCATATAGAAGCTTTCTGACGCCTCTGCAGCAGACGGCATTTAGACAAAATGACAAAAGAAAAATTGATCAAAGCGAGGAATTTCTCCTTTTGCCACAATGTTTTCCACTTTTAGTCAGATGCATCATGGCGACAGAACGCATATTTCATATCCATGAATGACCAACCAGTACCACTCTTGGCACTGGCAAGGTACTCAGTAGTCATGTCTGCCGCGAGCAAGGATCGAACTCAGAACGCACGGTTCTAAATCCCCGGTAGCTGAGTCGGTAGAGATACGGGCTGTCAATCAAGGGGTTGTGAGTTCGAACCCAAGCTCGGCAGACATATTTCCTACGTCTGACAAAAGTCACTGTGACAAGCGTCATTTGTCGTTCACCAATGGGCTTACAGTCTATATGGAAAAGCAGCCAGTTGCTTGGAAAGTATGTTGTGTGGAGTACCGGTGTGAGAAAACCAGGAAACATATGAGTAGGTGAACTGGCCGTCGTGATATGACTGAACACGGCGATAAACTCCAATCAATCAATCAAAATCCCCGCCGCACACGTCGATTACGAGAACATTGCAATGCAAGACTAGTTTTATTTCTGTACAGATTTCGCTCCCCATAAATATTCGTCAAAAATTTCTAGAAAAAAATATCCAGTCCTTTATTCCACCAATCATGACCGTCTCGGTGGGGTAGAAGTAAAGCGTCCGCATCGGGTGCGGGAGGTCGTGCGTTCGATCCCCGGTCGGGTCATATAAAACACTTTAAAAGGGTAAAACTGACTGTCCTGCTTTGCGATCAGGGTTGCGGGGTTAGTATTACGACTGATTGGCTGTTGTCAGTATAAATGGACCTGTATCGTAGCCAAGATACGCCGTGATATAACTGAAAATGTGTTGAAAGTAGCGTAAAACAGCAAACATGCAAGACACTATCAACAATATACAAGCTGACGGGATAAGGACTTATATCGGGCAAATATTCTGCTTTTAACCCTTTCACACATACAACAAATATGCAGCAGACAACTTTGAAAACGTCTAGGCAAAAGCACAGAAAATCCCTTTAAAATAGAAATGAAAAAACAATAAATGAATAGAGTTGTAAACATGGTGATAAAGGGAGAAATTGTTCGTTCTTTCGTTGCCAGCTTTTCGTCTGCTGCAGATGCGTCAGAAAGCGTCTATATAAGGGAAAGGGTAAAACAAAGAGGTTAAACAAAAGTGCGTGTACGTATAGATTTATGTGCAGATTAAAACACACTGATAATTTTTCCTCGTCAAAATTAACAGCAATTTCAATTGAATTAGACCGAAATATTTCGCTGACAATTTATTTATTCTGACAATGTCCGCATAAATGGTCGTCTTATGGCAATGCACAGTTCGGAAGCTCATTTTCTGTTACTCAGAACACCCAACTTTTATTCTCTAATAACATCCATTCTGGTAATATTAAAAGGGCTTTACTGTATCAAGGAGGGCCTTCATTATTAGAAAATGAATGGATTTTACACTCTCAGTCAATTTTATGGTAATAATTGGCCATAAAAAGGTTCTTAAACAGTGTAAAAATATTAGGACAAGAAGACCAATTTAACACTTTACTTACTTCAAAAATTACTTAACAAAAAAGCAGGGAGTTAGTGTAAAATTGAAGTGCTGCTTAGATTCTCAACACAATAGGCAATTTGCGGATGCAGTCAGAAAAAGCAAGTTCCCAGCTTCTTTTACAGCAATCTTGGACGCGATTTCAAGCAGGTATTCAAATGTTCCTCTACATTCACGCCTAGCTCCGCAAAGAAGTTATGTCACACGCATGTCGCTAAAGAATTAAGTGGGTTTAACCGCAAAATGCCGCTCCCTGCTAAGAGTTAACGTTGCGCATCAACCATATATCCAGAATTCAAACAAAACTTACTATTTATTATTATTAGTCGCCGGGCAGAAGCCCGCGACTTCTATTTTTAATAGGTTTTCGGAAATCACATGGGAGGGCGGCTTATTATTAGAAAGAAACAAATCTAGATGATTTGAACATATTACAATTGTGGTTGTTTACGAACACTAATAAATGACACATCTAAAATGAAATAAATATTCCGATTTTTTAATGTTTGCAGTTTTTTTTATTTCACTCGCATTTAAGTTTTTTGTCTTATTTACGAAGACAAAAGTGGTCCCTTCAAGACGTGAACCAACACCCCCTAATGCAGACTCTTATGTGTCATCATTGAGGTCAATTTCGGATTCTCCTTTTAATAGCAATTTTAACTTACTAAATGTTGTTTTCATGTTCAAAGAGATGTCTTGATTTGTGTATAATTCATTTAATAATGTTAATCCATGAATATCTAAAGTAGGAACTGTTTCTAAGCTAAATATAGACCCTATTCTGTTGTGTAGTTTCGTGACCTTTAACATCGATTTTTGCGCATGCGCATTTCGATATGAAAAAGCGAATGATATTATTTTATTTTAGACAAGTACAAGACGAATGTTTGACGCAAAGCGTCAAAGAGAAGCCGCAATATTTCGTTGTACATGTAGAAATAAGAAAAAAAGAACATTTTTAAATCCACAAACAATAGAACAATTTAAACTGTAGACTACCGGTAATGCTGATATATTTCTCCTTTTGAAGACTTTTGTTTTCTTCAAATTACCTCCCTTTAAAGCAATACCAGGATATTTACCTTGTGATTCGAATAAGATTGACAAACATTGAAATTATATAAATGAATACTATTATTTAAATAAGTAACAACAGCAAAATTAAATTTAAGCCAAGATAAATGTGTACACATTTCGTTAATTTGTTATAGATACCCTAATGTATAGGTATGAATATAGAATTTATAAGCAAATGTTTTCATTTCAACGTGCCTAGAGTGGCGGGGTAGTCCAGTGGTTAACACATTGGACTGTCAATCCAGAGGTCTGGGGTTCAAATCCCGGTCCAGGTTCTGGAAATTTGAGGGATGCTTTTAAGCGTCCCCCACTCAACTAGAGGTTAAGTACTGGTCCTTTCCAGGAAAAATAACCTCGCGTGTATCGGTGCTATACACCGGGCACGTAAAAGAACCAAGGGGTCTTTTCGGAAAGAGCTAGGGTATCGCACCCGGACTCCCTTGTATCTAACTTTATCTGCTCGCCAAATAGTTAATTCTGCACGGCGAGGGTAAATAAAAACAAATAATAAATAAATCAACGTGCCTAATGTTTGAATAGACTAAGGAAAGTCAATGTATAGGTATGAATATAGAATTTATAAGCAAATGTTTTCATATCAACGTTCCTAATGTTTGAATAGACTAAGGAAAGTCAAGAATACATAAATAAATCAATGCAGTCTTTTCCGGCGACATTGATGCCTTGCATCAACTTTCTCTTGTTTCTATTTGTGACACATTACACAATAACAAAGATCATGTTAGCCCGACTTTCTATCCAATGAAACAGCATATGAAAAACATTGTTATCAAAATGGTTATACTTTACATTCGGGACACACGGCCATTACCCTTTATCGTTTTCGTTTTTCCCTTATTATACTTAACCCTTCTCCTCATACGACAATTCTGCAAAAGACGACATTGAACATATTTTGTAAAAAGATAAAAAAATGCACATTTCTTCTTTTGTCACTATGTTTTCAAAAAGACGGCGTCAGAAAGCGTCTATATGAGGGAAAGGGTTAACGGTTGTGTGGGCGTTACTGTTATTGCGGTCTCTACTGAAGCGAAGTTAAGGTCTGGTTTTAAAGAGATTGCATCGAAAGTAAAACGTAATTGTATCTACCATGGCTTGTGAAGCGTATGTGATCTCAATTTCACCCCATTTTCCCTTGTTTTTGGTTATTGGACAGGTGTTTTAATCCGCTTTCAACTATATTTCAGTTATATCACGGCGTTTTCTTTGTTACAAGTAAGTTACTAATACTACGTGTCCTTTTATCTTGACACCAGTGAGACGGTTGATACGCTTATGACACAATCCTTGGGGTCAAGGAGACAAACCCATTACTACGATTTTCAGGCAAGGGGTAGTTGGTGTCTAGTGTCTAGTATATAGTATCGGTTATCATAAACGATACTGGCAACCAGAATCTGTTATCGTTTATCATAAACATTACTGGCAACAAGAATTTAGTTTCATTCATCATAAACGATACTGGCAACCAGACAAATAAGGAATTAGATATCTAACTTTTAATTTCTTCAACTAATATGCACACAGACCCTTAGCTATACGTATCTTGCCCTAACAATGTTTTTTTTAAACAAAAGTTGTATTTAAAACGGCTTTTCCAACATTATATGCTACCATAGCATACAAATAGTTTCCAGAATCACTTTTTTTTTTTTTTTTTATTAACAACACTCTGAAAATTGATTCTGGAAACTATTTTTATGCTATGGTAGCATATACTGTTTCTAAAACAGTTTTAAATTTAACTTTTAAAAAATTAAATGTTAGATATCTAGTTCCTTAAACGAAACTAGTGTCTGGTTGCCAGTATCGTTTATGATAAACGATACTAGATTATGGTTACCAGTATCGTTTATGATAACCGATACTAGATACCAGACACTAGATACCAACTTCACCGTACCCGATTTTCAAGCCTTTGATGTGACCGAGCATGGGATCGATCACACAACCTCTCATTTCTACAATTTTGAAATAGTTGGTATGCACCGGACTGGGATCTTTCTCGCGACATTCCCGCATCAAAGTCGGACTTCTACATCAGCGAGGCGGTCCGGTCTAAATGTCCCGCCGCGAGGGGCCGTTCATAAACCCATCCACTGTCAACACATCAGAAAATGTGGACTTAAACTCTTCGCCCGTACTTATTTCATAAATGTTTTATTCGTTTCTAAGTTCTGTATATTTTCCGATAGCGTTTTGATTAAAGTACTGGTATCTGCACGAACAACTAGATGAAACGTTCGAATCTCAGTAACCGGTCAGTAAGGCACCAACTGCACACTTCTGCACGTGACCTTGACCCTTTGGCTGCTTGAACCGACGCATTAAAGTATGTGATACCATTTAAGAGTCAGGCCTGGAGGCGCATCCAGCCCTATACTGTTCGCTGCTCAACTCAACATTTAATCATATTGCTTGACGCGGAGTTATATTCTTCCAAGTTTCCAATTTCAAAACTGGACAAGTCCATTTGTAAAAAAAAAGTCAGAAATAATTGAGTGTCTAGGATTGGTGAGCTGCTACATTATTAATACTACGAATAATACATGGATGTCAGTATTGATAATGTCGATTGTACTACTAAATAACCAAGGACACGCCGTGATCCATTCGTTTCTCAGGCGTTGAGTTGCCGTTGAGTTGAGATTTAATGACGAAAATAATTTAAATATTAAAGTATTTAAAACACAAAACATCGCTATGCTTGAACATAAATGTTGATGCAAATACAAAGAAAAATCAACAAACTCTTAAAGTAATAAAAATGAAATGTGATAAAAATAGTAGTTATCATGCAGTATCAAATAACCAAGTGTTGAAATAACAGGATAGAATCTTTAACCCTGTACTTCATACACACACAGTTTGAGGCATGTGCTTCAGATAGATTTGGAAAACATTGTGATCAAAGTAGAAATTTCTCATAACGAGCTATTCTCCTTTTGTCACAATATTTTCATCCCTATGCAGTTGCTATTATTCAATTTCTTTTTCAGAATGTTTGTTGTAGATGAGTTGCATGTTGGAAAGGGTAACTGTAATAAAATTAAACAAGGAATTCGAGTAAAATTCAGTATTTCTCATTTCTATCCTTGAAAACCATCGGAGACGCTAGGGGATTTCCCTAAACCCAATTACACCTATAAACGTATTACTACGCATCTACAGCCGACAAGGTTTGAAAGTAGAAAATAGAACTCGTTCACGATGATCAATTTCTCCTTCTGTTCCAACTGTTTGGCGGTGTAAGGGTAAACACTCCGCCTCCGTTAGCGGGAGGTGGCGGGTTCGATCCCCGGCCAGGTCATACGAAAGAAATGGCTTTTCCATCTCGGCGTTCGGGGTTGAAGGGTTAGCATATTACGATTGGCTGATGTCAGGATAAATTTACCAGTCGGACAGGTAAAAAACACAGGAAAGGCCGTGATATAACTGAACAATTGATTGTCGAGAGCGACGTAAAACACCTTACACAAAAATAAATCGAAACAGATCTCTTATGTCCATATCGAGGGCTTGGCGTGAAACGGTTGTAACTAAAAACCTATTTCGAAAACCCTGGTTTAGGGGCAATTTTGACCCCTTTGTAAACAATGAAAATTTAGGTGCCATTGCTCAGAACGAGCAATGGCACCTAAATTTCCATTGTTTACAAAGAAAAATGATTTAACGCTTATAAAGACTTTATGGCCAGGTGATTGACCTTGGTAAAAAATTACCAATTTTAGTTACAACCGTTTCACGCCAAGCCCTCGATATGTCAACCCATCCTATAAATTCATAAAGAGTCTCCATTTCTTTTAGAGTCGTCTGCGTCTGCTCACCGGGAAGTATTTCGGATCGGAGCGACGGGAAGACAATTTTGTCCCAAGGAATTTCAGAGCTATCCATAGGACTGAAGTGTTTTATATAAGATTGAATGACCTCTGACTGGGACAGACTTCGACTGACTCTTACGGACTAGTTCCGAACATCACGTCATTGCATTTCTCTAAGGCAAACGGCAACCTTTCCCCTCATACAGCTCATTACGTTTTCATAGAAGACGAGTGATGCCAAACGCAATGACTTTTTTTAATAATCGGCAGAGCAGGGACTTGAACCTAAAAACCCCTTTATTGACACGCCTCATCGGTATTGATTGAGTCATATCGGTTCGCCTAGTTAATTCCAAAGCTTAGTCAGATATATGGACGGGTATTTTTGTGAAGTTTTTATTTTAATATTGTCATGTTTACATAACTTTAGATGTGTTAAATATGATAAACATGAGTCATATTTAAAAATATAATTCGACAAGGTGACTAACTACTTTGATAAAGAATCATTGAGTGAAAAGGAGTAATTGCTCGTTATGGATGATGACCAGGCTTAACATTTAAAACGGCTTACTAGATATATGTACTCATAATTTGTGCTCGAATATCTTATTGGTCAGAAGCAGTTCATTTATTAGCACTGAGAACGTTTTCATAGAGTTGGTGTCAAGCAATATATTGAAGATCTAGGCCCCGGTGTCAGGCAATCTATTGAAGATCTAGGCCCCGGTGTTAGACAATCTATTGAAGATCTAGGCCCCGGTGTCAGGAAATCTAATGAAGATCTAGGCGCCGGTGTCAGACAATCTAATAAAGATCTAGGCGCAGGTGTCAGACAATCTAATGAAGATCTAGGCGCCGGTGTTAGGCAATCTAATGAAGACCTAGGCCCCGCTGTCAGGCAATCTAATGAAGATCTAGGCGCCGGTGTTAGACAATCTATTGAAGATCTAGGCCCCGTTGTCAGGCAATCTATTGAAGATCTAGGCCCCGGTGTTAGGCAATATATTGAAGAGCTAGGCCCCGGTGTCAGGCAATCTAATGAAGATCTAGGCGCCGGTGTTAGGCAATCTATTGAAGATCTAGGCCCCGATGTCAGGCAATCTATTGAAGATCTAGGCCCCGGTGTTATGCAATCTATTGAAGATCTAAGCCCCGGTGTCAGGCAATCTATTGAAGATCTCGGCCCCGGTGTTAGGCAATATATTGAAGATCTAGGCCCCGGTGTCAGGCAATCTAATGAAGATCTAGGCGCCGGTGTTAGGCAATCTATTGAAGATCTAGGCCCCGGTGTCAGGCAATCTATTGAAGATCTAGGCCCCGGTGTTAGGCAATCTATTGAAGATCTAAGCCCCGGTGTCAGGCAATGTAATGAAGATCTAGGCGCCGGTGTTAGGCAATTTAATGAAGATCTAGGCCCCGGTGTCAGGCAATCTAATGAAGATCTAGGCGCCGGTGTTAGGAAATCTAATGAAGTTCTAGGCCCCGGTGTTAGGCAATCTATTGAAGATCTAGGCCCCGGTATCATGCAATCTAATGAAGATCTAGGCCCAAGTGTTAGGCAATCTAATGAAGATCTAGTCGCCGGTGTTAGGCAATCTAATGAAGATCTAGGCCCCTGTGTTAGGCAATCTAATGAAGATCTACGCCCCGGTGTCAGGCAATCTAATGAAGATCTAGGCGCAGTTGTCAGGCAATCTAATGAAGATATAGGCCCAGGTGTCAGGCAATCTAATGAAGTTCTACGCTCCGGTGTCAGGCAATCTAATGAAGATATAGGCCCCGGTGTCAGGCAATCTAATGAAGATATAGGCCCCGGTGTCAGAAAATCTAATGAAGATCTAGGCGCCGGTGTGAGTCAATCTAATGAAGATCTAGGCGCAGATGTTAGGCAATCTAATGAAGATATAGGCCGCGGTGTCAGGCAATCTAATGAAGATCTAGTCCCCGGTGTCATGCAATCTAATGAAGATAATGGCCCCGGTGTCAGGCAATCTAATGAAGATATAGGCCCCCGTGTTAGGCAATCTAATGAAGATCTAGGCCCCCGTGTTAGGCAATCTAATGAAGATATAGGACCCGGTGTCAGGCAATCTAATGAAGATCTAGGCCCCGGTGTCATGCAATCTAGTGAAGATAATGGCCCCGGTGTCTGGCAACTAATGAAGATATAGGCCCCGGTGTCAGGCAATATAATGAAGATATAGGCCCCGGTGTCAGACAATCTAATTTCAATCAGACCAAATACTAAACCGTTCGTATATTGGATCTGACGAAACCGCACAACATGTCGTCTCGAATTAACCCTTACACTTAAACATTCCTGAGCAGGTTCTCGTTATTTGAAATAAGTAAAATCTTTAAAAAAGATAAACGAAGATCAATATGAGAAAACACTAAGAACAACATTAAATTGATATTGACTTCTTTCTTTTTTCCCGTTCCTCTTCCCGAATGCTAATTATGTTAACAAGAGTTCATATTTGAGCTCTCGGCGCATTAATTTATAAAGCATTTCTTAAATTTATATTGGAGTACTCACGCCTTAAGTTTTTCCCTGATGTTAGATCCTAACCTTTTAAATGCAGTTTTGTTGAATTTATGATGAACTATTTTTCTCGCGCAGTTTCTCATGCGTTGTTTGATGCTAACAGCAATTGGCAGGCTGCCAACCTACGAAAAAAATGGTAGTACTACTATGACAAGGGGCTAAAGCCCCGGGCCAAAAACCGAAAATCTCTATAAATGAAAGATTGGAAATTCCTGATGATTTGCATTTTTTTCCTTTGGTGAGAGCTCGGAAAATGTTACCGTCTACTCTCTAGGTCCCGGGTTGTCGTTAGAAATGTTGTCTGGAGATTCTTGTATGTGGGAAAAGGTTTCGCAAACCAGCTTATACATGAACTTTTTAACATAAATTTATATTTCTCAAGTTTTAATTTTTGGGATGGGGGTTAAGGGGGGCTTTAAATACTTAAGTTTTAATTTTGGGGTGGGGGTAATGGGATGGGGGGTTTGGGTCTTTACATACCGATGTTCGCGTTCAGTTAACCGTTTGTCGTGTTCGCTAATACGCAGTGAATTAACTCTTTCAGTCAAGTGGCAATATTGAAGTTGTTGTAAACAATACGTATTCAGGTGATTTAGCTCGTATCGATCTGTCTCACCTGATATCCCCATTCCTTGCCTTTTAGTTATTAAAATATTTACAAAACCCATTTTGCATGAAGAATGGCGTCGACCGATTTTGAACTTGGAAGAGTCTATTTTTGTAGATGTGGCGCTGGAAAAGAGGTATTGATGTTTATGATAGTATGTTATAAACTAAGCGACCGTGAATTCAAACTGTTTTTAATTTTAATTCAATTTTATGATCGTTCGTCATCATCCCCAACACTTTGCAACAACGGAATATGTTAAGTATATGCTTAAACTACGAAAAACCGTTGGTGACTTCCAAACTTCACATTTCAAACCTCAGACTTCAGACTTCAGACTTCACATTTCAGACTTCACACTTCATAGATAATATGTTTGAAGTGTGAAGATTGACGTCTGAAGTCTGAAGTTTGAAATTCAGACTTTATACTTCACACTTCATAGATAATATAATATGTTTGAAGTGTGAAGTGTGAAGTGTGAAGTATGTAGTATGAAGTAAGAAGTTTGAATTTCATACTTCACACTTCAAACTTCAAACTTCATAGATATTATGTATGTTTGAAGTGTGAAGTTTGAAGTTTAATGTATTAAGTATGAATTTTGAAGTGTGAAGTGTGAAGTTTGAAGTGTGAAGTTTGAAGTGTGAAGTGTGAAGTTTGAAGTGTGAAGTTTGAAGTGTAAAGTATGAAATTTGAAGTGTGAAGTGTGAAGTTTGAAGTGTGAAGTGGAAAGTGTGAAGTGTGAAATTTGAAGTTTGAAGTCTGAAGCATGAAGTTTGAAGTGTGAAGTATGAACTTTCAAACTTTAGACTTCAGACTTCAAACGTATTATCTATGGATGTGATGTATGAAGTGTGAAGTGTGAGTTGTGAAGTATGAGGTTTGGAAGTCATCACCGGTCTTTCGTATTTAACTGAGGTGTACTGTTTCAAAGTACGAATACTATTATATTGGCAATGCAAATATTTTCCACAAATTTCAATAAAAACCACTTTCTTATGAAAACGCGTCCAGAATATGTAATGAACCGTTGAAACATGAATAAGTTGCCTCGATTTTGAATTCAAGACACTTTTAACCCTTTCCGTCATATAGACGCTTTATGACGCCTCTGCAGCAGACGGCTTTTTGGAAAACATTGTGACAAAAGTAGAAATTGCTCAAAACGAGCAATTTCTCCTTTTGCCACAATGTGTTCCACTTTTAGTCATAGGTTATCCATTCAATTATAGAGATTTTCTATTTGTTCATAAGATAAGTTCAAAGTCGTCTGCATCAGAATTGTCGTATGAGGGAAAGGGTTAATGAACCGACTATTAAACCCTTACAAACATGGTAGTAGTGGCCTTCTCACCTTGGTGTTCTATTCTGGAGTATCGGCGGCTAGCATGACGACTGACTCGCTGGTATCTGGATAAATGGACCTGTAGTAATAGTAACTTACCCAGGAAACACTGTGATATAACTGAACAATTGATGGGAGCGGCGTAAATCAACATGCACAAAAACAAGCAAACAATTCAACCGACCATTAATCGTATCTTTCGTTAAGCTTTACGAAATTAACACCACACTTCGCTAATATATGTAACGATTGGAGCGGTTAACCCTTTAACTGCATACAGACGCTTTCTGACGCCTCTGCAGAAGACGTTTTTTTTTAAAACATGTCGACTAAAGAAAAATTGCTCAAAATACGAATAATATTATATTGTCAATGTTGATATTTTCTACAATTTTAAATAAATAACACTATCTTATAACAACTTATAACTCTTTTCAAGTATTGTAATTTCATTTAAAGGGAGTATCCAATTGTATTCGGGTATGTTTTCAAAGTCGTATGTTGCAGATTTGTTGTAAGTATGAAAGGGTTGACTAAAATATACTGTGCATTCAAACAGGAAGATACAATATCTACCTTGTTTAAGAGTGCAAGCGTTTGATTCACATGTTCGGGTGTTCTCGATCATCGATTTACTCACACACTCTATTCATATTAAAACCATCCGAACCGATATAACACACGTGACAACTGCGGTTTAATCGCAGATAGTTGCACAGGAGATTTCTGTTTCTGTTTTTTTTTGTTGTTGCATCTTTGATTAAGGATCTCAATAAAAATCAATCTTTGTCGATGCGTTAATACTAACATTTCTGTAAAAGGATGGCGAAACAGAATGTTATGGATTACGATACTGGACACGTGAATGGAAACTGGAAAACCAGAGCTTTGGCCTACAACTGGAAATCAGCATTTCTTAAGGTTGGTCTTTATGAGATTTTAGAATCCCACAGGTAGACGCATTTTAAGCTTAGTTAATACCATATATAAATATCGAGATTTCATGCGGTATGCCACGGAAATCCAATATGTTTTTTTATCATTTATGTTCGTGTAAGTATACATATACGTAAGATATATATGTCTATATAAATATTCACATATATTTCTTGCATTTCCATATATGTTCAGCCTCATTTATATATGGGTAGAAGATTGTGGGGCATAAAGAGGAATTGTTCATAATGAGCAATGTCTCCTTTTGACTCATTGATTTTAGCTTTAGTCAGAAAATATATTTCCATTCGTGGTCTATTTCTTCTAAAGCTCTCACAGTCGTCACCTGCTAGTTTATTATATGTGGGAAAGGGTTTATATCGTAATGTGTTTTTCTTTAATTCATACTTTTTTCTTCTAAATCTCAGCAGCTTTCACAGTCGTCACCTGCTAATTTATTATATGTGGGAAAGGGTTTATATCGTAATGTGTTTTTCTTTAATTCATATTTTTTTCTTCTAAATCTCAGCAGCTTTCACAGTCGTCGCCTTCTTGTTTATTGTATGTGGGAAAG
This sequence comes from Serripes groenlandicus, assembly GCA_031761405.1. Taxonomy (NCBI): domain Eukaryota; kingdom Metazoa; phylum Mollusca; class Bivalvia; order Cardiida; family Cardiidae; genus Serripes; species Serripes groenlandicus. Next base: position 48,427,795 of record JASEVX010000008.1, read on the forward strand.
GGTTTATATCGTAATGTGTTTTTCTTTAATTCTTTAATTTTGAAATAAAACAGGAAACGCATTGCATTTAAGCGAACGCTATGTGAATTCCATTAACGTTTATGTTGATTGCTTGTTCTGAAATATATTATTAATCTTACATGGTATACATGTATATGTTTATCATTGTTTCTTTCTATATTTCCATCCACGACGTATTCGTTTGTTTGTTTTATTGTGTTCGATTGTCATTTTTAACAATGTGGTAGTTATGTCATGGGGACAAACTAATACTTGTCTATTACATACATTTATCTGTGGCCTGCAGTTATTAATGTTTTTCATACGCACGAGCATGTATATATATATATATATATATAAATAGTCAAACTTGTTTTAACGTTCACCTCTGTTAAGAAGCTAACTTGTAAAAAGCAGCCATTTAAAAGTTAACAAAACCATCATTCTCTTCTTTGTTTGATTTGTATTAAGCAGCCACCTGTGTTCAGTAGCCAATGTTTTGCCCTCCCCTGGGTTGCTGCTTAAGGCACGTTTGACTGTATATAGTTTAGATTCCAGATATTTGATTGTTCGAAGGTTTATTTTAATCATTGAAGAAACAAATACTCTGTGACTGAATAATAGTAGAGCCCCTTATGTTCAGTCTGTGTTGACAAAGGCAAACAAGCCAAGTCTCGTTAGTTCGATCTCATTATAGGTCATTCTTTCGTCCCAATGAGTGACACAAGTAATTGAGATTAGTGCAATTCGACTTTCACCTAACCGCTGAACTAATGCACACGAACTAGGAAGGTGCCATGAATAATTAAAGCACTGAAAGTGCTCACAGCAAGGGGCTAACTGCAGATTACATTTGAATTTACCGATCCCAAATGTATAACTTGAACACTTTACAATAGCACTTTGTTATGTTCATATATTGAATGATAAATGTGTTGAACTTAAAATACTGTACACACAGTATGGTGGTCTATAGATATAAGTGTTTTGTAACTTAAAGATAAGATGTAGATATTTCAATGATATTGAAAGTATAATCATACACGCTATATCCTGTGTACAGTTATAATTATGTGTGTATGCTTTGACACGAGTGCTCACATATGGCATACGTATGGTGTTTGTATATGAGCCAGTCCACGACAAAACCTGTATTAGTGACAACAAAATATTTTTTGAGTTTTTTGTATTTCCTAAAATATCAACCGTTTACCTTCATAATGATACCAGAATTAGCCAAATAGTCATACATATACTCTCTTAATAACGATATAAACATACCAACTGTCATAAGAAAACGAAAAAAAAAACACCGGCGTTTAAGGTGGAATCATACCTTTGAATAACGTCGTTTTTGACGTCAAAACGTATGTCATTGCGACAATGATAGTGTGGTTAATGAAACGTTTGAAGTGATATTCGGATAAAATAGACGGCAGGCAGTAGGGAATAGAATTTCATGCGTGCTGATATCAATTCCATACATCTGCCATGACAAATTAGACAACAAAATGCGAATTAAAAGGAAAGTTTCTCCAAAACATTTTAACAGTTATAAGATTATTTCTGATTTATTAAAAATTCGCCCGAGAGATATTTATCTTAAAGATATATCATTTTAGGCACATGTTCGTCTACCATTTGCCGAAATTTTAAGAATATATATCGAGCCGATTTTTAATAAATCATAATGCAGTTAAACGTCTGTCGCGCTTCGGAACTTTCACTGCACAAATATTAAATAGATACGCATCTAGTGTAGGTAAAAAAATGCACACCACATATTTTCATTATAATCATCAATTTCAATCTTTTAAGTACCCCCTTTCCCCCCTAGTAAATAATGGCAGGTTGTATTTATTTGCTTCTCTTTAAAGATTCAAAGTAGCTACTATATTGCAATTTATATAGTAAATACATTAAAAATACAACAAAAGAATACTTGCATTTTTACGAGATAGCGAGAATTAAATTTTCAACAATATCGATATATGCTAAAGTGAGAATTGTGCATCAGTAACGCAACATATAGAAATTTCGTGATTCAATGAGTAGTGACGGGTTGATACCGTAATTCATGCTAACATAATTATATTTTAGGTATACATCCAATTCGAGCAGTGAGCCATGACGAAACCTAATGGATTGCTCTATTATCCAAAATAGGGATGAGCATAAAAATATTCGCCCGTTTTGATAATAAGTAAAATCCTGACACACCACCAGTTCGAATGCAAAGTTAGCGGTTTAACAAGAACATTGAACTCGTTATGCCAAGGTCCCGAGTTCGAGTCGTAATGGATTACATGTACATCTTTTTATTTTATGTAGTTTCTACGTAACTATTATTGCGCAATGTCCTTAATTATCGTGATTTTATATTTACCTGCGAAGGTATGAATGTGGCATACAAATGTAGAACGACGTATTATAGCATACACAGCCATGCATTCGAAATCGCATTATAGTAATGATGATGATGATGATGATGATGATGATGATAATGATAATGATGATGATATATTATTTACACTATTTTTGTCAAGGTTTTTAATGATCTTTATGTAATATAGTTATAATGAATATTAACAAGAGCACTGCGTACGGTACAGACGCTCGACTGACAGGGAGGGAAAAAAAATGAGCTAAACAAAAAACCTTAACCGGAAGACGACGCCGACGACGACGCCAGGGTCATGACAATAGCTCTCTTTTTTTCAAAAGTCGAGCTAAAAATGAAGAAAACAATGAAATCTAAAAATAAAACAAACAAATAAAATAATAAAACCTTAAATAAATATATGCATACATACACATAGATCAAAGCTAAATGAAAAAAAAGAGAAAATTGTGGTGGGATCGAACCCATGTCATAGGCCTGAATTCGTTAATCTTACCGGCTCAACCGACTGAGCTAATAATCTATTATAATACTTTCTAGTCTAAACCAATATGTATTTATATATTTAACTGTACCGAGGCGTTCCGAATACAAAAGTTACCTCCTCCTGCCAAAAGTGTATATTAACATCGCTAGTTACTGCTTGACTCCTGGTGAACTCCACTGAATAAACATTTCAAATTATTATTTTGATTTTTGTCTACGTTGAGATATAATTTTATTATTTAGCATTTTGCTAAATTTCCTAAATTTGACGTTCATTTGACGTCTTTTTTTACATAACGTTCTTGCACGTCGCTAAACAACTTTACTATTTCACAACAAAATAATGTCATGCACATTTTCGATATCTTCTGTTTGTATTTATTTGAAATATACACAGCTTAAACTGGTACTTTCTTGTAAAATTATGCTGTGGCCCGCCTATGCCTCAACTCGTTTCTTTGACAACAATTTATAACTAAACTAATGACAATTTTAGAAATATTAATTCGCCATAAGGTAGAGCAAAAACAAATATACATATGGTATGAATTCCGAAATATATATTAACTAATACAAGAATCACTAAGAAAGTGTTATTATATTTTGATTACCCCTTGTATAATAATATATAAACAGATTTCCAAGTATGATTAACCCTGTATCCTGTATTACGTCTATTTATATACAGTATCATTTGCAATAAAATAACTATTCGGGAAGAAATAAATTAAAATATCCATTTTTAGTAGGGAATAGATTTCATGATACCATAAAGTTGATGTTTATTGTGCAAGACAAAAGGTTGTCAATTTTAATTCCACTAACTGCGTTTCAGTTCAAAAATCGCAATGTGCGTTCCGACGTGCGACATCGGTAAAACGGCATTCTGATTTACTAAAAATCGGCTCCACAGATTTTCTTGAAATTCTGGTAACTTGAAGTAGAAAGGGTGATCTTAATGATATGTATTTCTTAAAAAATTAAAATTGATGTAATTACTTTGAAAATATTACAGCGAAACTTTCATTAACAAACGGGTATTTTTATCTGAATCCTCATGGCAGAAACATTAAATTTATATCATGACACAGGTAACTTTATTCTCTATAATTCGGTGTTACAAATACCCGATTTTTAATGAAAATTTCGCTGGAAGTAATTGCATAATTTTTAATTTACTAAGCATTTACCAGAGATATTTTTTAAACAAATACATATTAACTTTGGAAATTAAATTCAAGATAATACTGTTTACGGTAAACCGACGTTGACGAAAAATGTGACGACATAAAATTGGAAATTCCAAACGTCATACGTTATGTCACTAATACAGGTTTTGTCGTGGACTGGCTCATATATATACACTCTTATCATTCTAAGTGTACTCAGATGGCTGCATGAGTGCATGTCTCTGATGTGCATTTAGCATACTTTTCCTCATTGAACGCTTTTTATTTTGTTTCGTTTAAGTGCTCTATCATGGGGACTTCATGTACATTGTTTCTCCTGTACATAAGGCTGTTACAGACATATCTCTGATATGCCAGTGGCAGCCTTCTATTTCGTTCTTCTGGTTAAGCAGTAAGACAGGTGGTTGTGTATACAGTTAAATGGTTTATGCACTTTGAAGGTACGTGCTCTTGTAACTATCTATATCCTTCTTCTTCTTTTGTGTTTTTTTTTTTTTTTTTTTTTCATGTAGTTTTAGTTCTAGCAACATTTTTGGCGCGGTCGAAAACGTTCTGTTAGAATGAGACAGTAACAAATTGCCCATGATGAGTTTAAGAACAATTGAAAAAGTTATAATACAAATAAAATGTTCATAGACTGTTAATATAACTGATTTCAAAATGTTTTGTTAGTTGAACAAATCGAATATTTTCAAAACAAATACAATGGGGAGTAACGATGGAATAGCCCTCACGTGATTTTATCAAGGAAAACACCATCATGTCAAAACATAGTTCACCCTTAATTTGTATCCCTTCAAGTTATAAAAAAAGTGCTAGAATTGAAATAGATCTCATTTTGAGTGATATACCGGCTCGTATATCACGATTGGGAGTTCAGGTCTGTAGTTATTAATCACGAAGGCCGAATGGCCTAAGTGATTAATTTATACACACCTGAACGACAAATCGTGATATACGAGCCGGTATATCACTCAAAATAAGATCTATTTCCTAATTGCACCACTGATATAAGAAAATTATAAGACTAAAACAAAAAAGGTCATTGTAATATATTTTTATTTAAAAAAAAAAAAACCTGCCCAGACCGGGAATCGAAACCTGGTCTCACGCGTGACAAGCGAACGTGCTAACCGTTAGATTAGCCGGACTTTTCGTCATTCGAGCTAATTTATTAAATCATTAAACATCGATAAACGAGCTAGCGAATAATTTATAAATGAAGTGTTTTATCTTTATAAAAAACAACTATCATTTAAATAATTTGATTCTCTTTTGGAGTATGTTTTATCACTCAGACTTGTCTATCTTATTCCGTCTTCTGAGGTTGTTATGGTTAATTTCGGTCGAGAATCTGATGTATTTAAGCCGGAATCTAGAATGAAATACTCTATTACTTAGATTCCTGATTAACGTTACCTCTGAAAATAGTCTTGTACATTTTATTCGAAATGTTTTTTGGAAATTCCGACGCCTATGCTAACATTTACCGTTTATGTTATATATTTCTGTATTTTTTTAGTATATAATTTATCATTGGGACTCGATTATCTGAATTCGGTTTTGAGTCGGAATCGAAAAGCTGCCTTTACTTCACTCATTTTCAATATTTAGAAAACACCCATGAACTTTACGAGCGATCAAGTATGTTGAAAGCGTAGAAATACATTTGTATTATCAATTTTGTAATTCATATAATTTAAAAGCAAATAACTTGGAGATATTTCTATTGATTAAGTGATATCAAATCAAATCAATTTTCCGGTCGATATCCTACCAAGTTACCGCATTTTGACATTATATATGCGATCTGCATCTGATTTGAAGTAATTCAATGCCGATATTGTAAAACACTAGTCTAGATTCCAGTCACAAAACGATGAGTGTCTTCGGGTTTAGTCTAACGAGCCCCTTGCTAGAAACTCTTGAAACTGTTATATTCAAACATCTAACTGTTTGTTTTGAATTGTCAGTACTATTTTCTAACAATGCGAAACGCAAATCTATTTCATGTTTTTTCGCTCTTGTATATATACCATTAACTGTCCATTCGTCAGCCACTTCTCTAGCACTTTCATATCTGGACGGGAATTTTCCATACAAAATACAAAGTGTCAAAGGAGCTGCACCTTCTACATGTTCCTGTTTCACTTTCAATGGTCAAAGGTTTAATGTCAAATCGGCTAAATTATTTGTTTCGAGAATTAAAGACATCACTTAGGTGAATCCGCTACTCGAGTGTGTCATGTACAGATAACTCGTGTTGCCTATGTCACAGGGAGAGGAAAACAGGCAGCCAGTCCGGGACTCGAACCCGGGACGTCTCGCTGTCAGGGCAAGTACTCTACCGACTGAGCTAACCGGGCCGCTTACATGCACTCTCTCCAATTGTGTATACATTCGACACGCGACATACACCCTGCTTAACTGGAATTTCGTCAAATTCGGAAAACCAGTGCCAACGATGTCATATTTTCTCTTCCCTCCTCGGAGCGTTTATTGTACTTATAGACTGATGGCTTTTTTCACTGCAGTTTCACCATAGACATATGGACATAGTTTTAACACCTGTACTTAGCAAACATACCAGATGTTTTCTTATGTCAGAATTTTCATTTTTCTGATGTCAGAAATCAAAATGACCTCACTAAAGTCAAGTCAGAAGATTGCGAAAATGATTATTTGTCATTGTGTAGACTTGCCTTTAGAATTAAATATAATGAACGTAATTTTTCGAAAACATTTACATTTAGAAATACTGAAAATTGGGCCGGTATGACGTCGGCAACTATAGTAAGACTTTGTCGTTAACAACTATAAACACAGATTTGAACATAACTAATCGAATGGGGAATATCACAATCTACATAATAGCGCAATGTTTGCTGAAATGCTTCAAAAGATAAAATAAAGAATAGTATCATTTTTGAGAAATGCCATAATTTCCTTGTGGAAAATGAGTTAATGGTATGACAGCATCTCATACGTAAATATGTACGTCACGAAACATATGCGCAGCACGAAGCCGCAATAAACACATCTTCCTTCATTAAAGTATAACTTCCGTTACAAGAAATGAAATAAATGTTCATCGATCTATTTATTGTATCTTTTGTTTTACCACTGAAAGTTAAATACTAGAATATTGATGATCCCTCATGATTTTAGCTGCTCATAACAAACTCTTGCAGACGCACTTGTTTGTTTCACTAGCGTAAGTTTTCTCTTTATATAACTTCCAGTATACGTACACCCTTCAGGATTACAGATGCTGGCTATCTTTATATTGATTTGCCTCCTAACATAGCTTTGGTGTCGCCATGTTAATTACATTCTGCTTCTTTAGAACTAGTGTGTACGTAATTTTAAGTAAATGCTTTTTTTCAGAAACATGAACCACCACAAGTCTCGAACGGTTCTTTGATTTCCTTTTCAAATCAGTTCAACTCTGAAGAAATCGGCCGCCAAAGAAAACCGGAAAGTCGGGGTGCAAGCGGAAAAAGACACCATAAACAGAACAAATGGCGAAGATACGTCCTCGCTGCAGCGGCGGTTGTTTCTGTGTTTATTGTTATTTTTGCCGCTTTCACACCGCTTTGGCTGTTTCATAAGGACAAATCAACAGGTATATTTGGTTTATTTTATTTTATACTTTATTGTTGAAATGGCATTACACTGCTATAACATAAAGCACACATGTTGTTGATTTATTTGGTTCAAATTACAAAAAATATTTAAGTTTGGGGCTTTATCATTCACCGCCGGTTAGATTCATGACCAGGTATCATACCAAAGACATTCAAAAGGGTAGTAATGGCTTTGTCTGATTGGCGTTAAGGATTGTGGAGTTACGAATGACTCCCTCGGATAAATAGACAAACTGGTAACATACCCAGCTAACGCCGTGATATAACCGAACACGTGTTGAACGCAGCGTAAAAAGTGGCATACAGACAATTAAACAAATCAATACCTGGAAAGAAACGGCATTCGTTTAATTATAACAATTCAATAAACTTTATCTATAAAACAGAGAAAATAGAACGCTTTAATTGGTCTCTTAGTTTCCTCTAGAATGGTACGCCATAATTTAGACCACGATCGGTCGATACAAGACTTTACAAAATGAGCTGTACTTTCTTTCCTCTCATCGTTTTTCCATCAGGCTAATCATATTTGTATGGCGCTATGCAAAAGCTACCTTCCGTTCGGCATTTTCGACTAGATTTAAACCAGATAAAACATTTCATACAGGCAGTTTGTATTGTTCACAAACTAATTGTAAAAGACTTCAGGAAACATCTGCCAAGTAGTATGTATTTTGTATACTTTAGCACTGTTGGTCAGGTATTATTTTCAACAAATGTTTACGCTAGGATTGTTTTTTCTGATACGCCTTCAATCGGTTTTGTGCGGTTGCTTGCATGATTTTTAGCAAGGGGCTAGTAAGAACCAAATGCTATAGAAGTTGATTTTCGAAACGTCGCATCAGTTTGAGACTGGAATCTAGACAGGCGTTTTACGATATCGGCATTGAATTACTTCACATATGTCTTTCTACATCAGCTCTCCGTTTCTGAACACCCTCTCGACTTCATATAGATGTATTGGTAGTTGCAGATCGTACACAATGTCAATGAAAGTAGACGATTTGTGGAATATTTTGTTAAAAATGGAATGACTGTTGCCAGCTAATACCCATGTTGGTCATCTCGTACCGCCAATAGTTCCTGTCTAAAAATCAAAATGAGGTAACTTGTTGACATATGAAGCCGAAAATTGATTTGATTCGACATCACCAACCCAAAAGAAAAAACTCGAAAGAAATTTTATGTTAAAATATATGAATTACATGATTAATAATTAAAATGTATTTCTACGCTTTCAACATACTTGATCGCGCGTAAAGTTCATGAGTAATTCCTAAATATTGTAAATCGAATGGAGTAAAGGCAATTTTTCGAATCCCACTCAAAAACAAATTCCAATTGAGTCCCAATGATAACATATATACTCAAACATTCAAATTATTTAAATGATAATAAAATAAATAGTTGACAAATATAACATATACGGTAAATGTGCAAGTGAGCCTAGGCGTCGGAATTTCCAAAAATCCTTTCGAATAAAATGTAACGTTAATCAGGAATCTAAGTACTAGAGTATTTCATTTTAGATTCCTGTGTAAATACATCAAATTCTCAACCAAAATTAACCTGAACAACCCCAGCAGACGGAATAAGTTTGTCCTGTCCCAGTTATAAAACAAATGATTTAAATGACATTTGCTTTTTATCAATATAAAACCCTTCAATACTAAATATTTCGCTAACTCGTGTATCGGTTTATAATTATGTTATAAATAAAATCCTCCAACTAGAGTTCGATTACCGCTTTGGGCAGATAATTTTTTTTTATAAGAAAAATATAATATTTGTTGTCTTATAAATTGCCGATATCAGTTGTGCAATTGTCATTTAACACCGCTGCAATAAACTCTTTCAAAATGTTGGGATTTAAAATGAATTCAAAAGCAATGCATTTAAAACTATTCACCTATGCGTTGTGAAACACCAAGAAATGATTAAATCGCGTGTATGATGTTTTACGTCGCTTTTATCAATATTTCAGTCGTTGCACGCTGAAGAAAATGTAGATTACACGGGATTTTATTTCTGCTCGAAAGTAAAATTGGACTCTCAATATAATTATCATTGTTAGGTTATTGTGATTTTGATATGAAATGTATATGTGTTAATTGCATTAATAAAAAAACACGGCTGAAAATCCATTGTAAACCAGGAGGTGTGCTAAGCAGAAACTATCCAGATAGCAGATGCGCATGTGTATGCCAACTTCTAGTATATCGATAGACCATCATACTGTGTGTACAGTATTTTGTTTTACTCCTTTATCATTTAATGTATGGATATAAAGTGCTAACTAAGAAAGTGTAAAGTGTTCAAGTTAGACTTTTGGGATCGGTAAATCCATGTCTAAATGTTATCTGCAGTTAGCCCCTTGCTGTGAGCACTTTCAGTGCTTTGATTGTTCACGGCATTTAATAGTGTTAGTTATAACAAGGCGTTGCTCTTGTAAGTTACCTGTTCAATGTACTGGTTCATTTATCCTGACATCAGCTAGTCATTTGTAATGCTTTTCTTACAATCCTGGGCGCCAAGGAGGGAAATCCATATCAACCATTTGTAAAGCATTTCCCTTAAATTGGACTACAACCTAATGTTAAAGTATGTATTAGAAGTGTTGACAAACATCTATCGATGCGTTGATGCAATCTGATCAAAACAGACAATTCTGTCAGATGTGTATTTAAACTCCCAAATACTTACATGACCGATAAGGGGATGATGATCTTTATTTACATTTTTTTCAACTACCCGAATTTTTATTTTTTGTGGAGGGCGACCACATGAATGAATGAGATTATACTACAATTTTTACGACAATCAAACGTGGGAGATGGGTTATTACGCGGCCTGAAAGCCTTACAAACACAAAAACGTCTTCTTTCACGATTGAGTTGCGTTGACATTTGATCAACAGTATACGAGTTGTTTATAACTTCCTTGTTCCTTGTTTGGGCCAGTCAAGGACAACGGTTTGTTGATATGTACTGAAATCCGTCTCGTTATCTGACTATTGTTAAGAGGAGTTCGAGTTACAACTCATATAAAAGGCAATAACAAATACGGTTGAATTAACAATTTACTTGACATGTTAATTTTCAATTTACTTGACATGTTAATTTTCAATTTACTTGACATGTTAATTTTCAAATTACTTGATATGTTAATTTTCAAGACGTCTTATTTTAAAATACAAACGGAAAGGAACACAATATATAAGATGTTTGAAGTATGCTATAGTTTTGATAATTGTTGAAAATGAGAAATTGTTCGTTTTGAGCAGATTAAGCTGTTTTTAAACTTGTTCGAATCTGTATAAACGAGTATACATCAATGCCATTTCTTTGACAGATTATTGATACTATCTTGATACTTAACGATGTTAAACCTTTTCCACATACAACAATTCTGCAGCAGACGACTTTGAACATATTTTGTCAGAAAATAGAAAATCTCTATAATTGAATGGATAACCTGTGACTAAAAGTGGAAAACATTGTGACAAAAGGAGAAATTGCTCGTTTTGAGCAGTTTCTTCTTTTGTCATTATGTTTTCAAAAAGCTGTTCGCTACAGAGGCGTCAGAGAGCGTCTATATGCGGGAAAGGGTTAACATATAATTGCAAATAAGCGCTACGCAGCGTAAGTCATGTTAAATTTACCGTTGATAATGTTTACATTAATTATCAACTTGCCTTCTACTGAAGAAACTGAAATAGTTGTTGATACATAAATGAAATACAGTATGGTAATTAGGGAATTTAATGTTGCCGTAGCGATACCGGTGTTAGCATTGTACTACAAGGGGCGTGGACAATTGATATATCGCGAGACTGAAGACGATAGAGATGTCAAATTGTCGACGCCTCGAGTCGACAATCCTCAAGCCTGTATCGCTTCTGCAACATAATTTTCCTTGTATTATGTACCACGTATAACTTTTAAGAAATAATATATAAAAACGCCCATCTATTACATTTTGAATCATATTTCAATGACCTCACATCCAATTTACCATATTTTGAATCGTAATTGAATACTGAATTGCGCAGCAAAATGTCCAGGTATACAATCAAAGGAAAACATTGTTCATCAAAAAACAGTTATCTTTTCCCCAAATATGTTTCAAAAACGTAGCGGTGTCAAATGTATCTGAATCAGATAAAGTGTTTACCAACGAATTTACAATCGTTTTTATTCAAACGAAACAGGCGAGAGTTTGACTGAATACCAGATCGAGTTGACTGTGTCCAACCAGGAATACTTAACAGCGATGTCTAATACGTCATCAGATGAATTTATAAGCACTGCTGTGACATTTTGTGAAGCCGTAAGTTTGAAGAGAAAATTGAGAGTCAAGCCACAGGCAAATTAAACTTCAACAATAGCTCTAGATAAGGGGCGTTTTTCATGTTCAAAAATCGTTACTTGACCTTGTAACACTATGTTGTGGGTAATCAAAATAATCGTCTCATTGAGACGATGATTCTTTCGAGTATCCACATCGTAGGGTTTGATTGGTTGATAAGAGAGATACTGTGTGGGAAAACAGCTGTTCACAACTCCTTATATGGACCTCTGCCAGTGCAACAGTTTTGATATCAATTGAGTCTGTTAATGGGAAAAAGGTGCGCGTTGGCGTTTCTGAACTATGTAGGTGTTCAGTTCAGCCTGCACATGTAGATCTTCTCCGTCTAGTCCTAATCTACAAATGTTTACAGAAGCACCTTAAAGGCCATCTTCGCAAGCCAAAGGTAATTTGTCCATTACGTTACCATAAGTATAACTTCACTTAATTGTAATGTGACATTAAATGACTACCTTTTTTTTATTTAGAACTTCGTCGCAAATACAGCATTTTCCCATCAACTCCCTGGTTTCTACGGAAGCGGTGCCATACTTGTTGTAACTAACACGGTTTTTTTCCATGGTTTTTCATTGGATGCGACGAACTTTGTACGCTTCCAATCAAATTGAAGAAGGGGGATTTCAATTTCTATTGAGGCCGTCAGCCAATGATACCTATGAGAATGCCAATTTACGAATGAGCCTGCTTACAAGCTGATCAAAGTAAACTGTGGGCAGTGGTGGTCTACATTATAAACGACCATTTTGGTTGTGTAGTTAGAGCGTTTGATTTGGCTGCTGGTTCGATCCACGGCTGGGTCATAACAAATACTTTTAAATAGTATTGGGGTTAGCATATTGCCTGACACGCCGGTGTAGGGAAATATGGACCATTAGTACTGGTATCACTTCGGTGGTATAGTGGTAGAGAGTCGGCCTCTGGGTGTCGTAGGTCACGGGCTCGAAACCCCGCCCGGTCATACCAGAAATTTTAAACATGGGAGTGATGGATCTCCCTTCTTGACGTCGCTCAGGTTTGCATTATTACTGACTAACTATTTACAGAGTATGTCATACTGGTAACAAAGCTAGGAAACCATGTAATATAACTGTAATGATATTGAGGGCTCGAAACATATCATGCCAAATAAAATTCGCCACACCAAGCAGGATTTAAAATATCAATTGTTTGTTACCAAGTTCGTTTAATATATATGCTATATCATTTTTCAAAAATGATCAAATCTGCTTATGTTTAAAACATTTTAATTACATGTTCATTGCTACATGAAATATGAATATCATAGATCTAGTACATATGAGCTATTCCACGAGAAAACCACCATTGTGGCCTCTGCGTAATGTATAGTTCAAGATCAGCCTGCGCAGTTCGCGTAGGTTGAACTTGTTCGACACATTCCGTCTCAGGGGGATAGAGGTAAAGAGTAATGATTCTTGAAACAGAACATCTACAGGAGGCGAAAAGTGTCTGTCCAGGTAAGCCTGTGCGAATGCTTAGGCTGATGCGGGTCGATACTTTACGCAGAGTCTACAATGTCGGATTTCTCATGGTACGGCTCATATTATATTTGATTACTTCATGTTACTACAGGTAGACGATGTGATTAACACCAGTGATCTTTCGAACCAGTATAAAGGATGCCTTGTCACTGAGTTACGGTATGTGATTGGGGTGCTTTAAATTATATAGGTGTCCTACCCCTTCCAGTTTCTGATGTCTCTGCGGCAGCCGATTTTTGATAACATTTTGGCAAAAGAAAAATCATAATGAGATTTACCACATTTTTGCCAATTAGTCGTCTGCTGCAGATTGGTTGTACAAGTATGTTAGAACAGGTTAAAGTGTAATCCTTTACCGAATGACAAATAACATATTTCAAATAGTCTTTGGTTCCGGAATTCCATCTTAAGGTGGCTAAACAAATTCAGTTTAACCCTTTTGCACATACATGGCAAAGTCTCTCAAAATGAAAGTGTAATGATTTCAAAGATTTGAAAACACTCGTTATGAGCAGGAGTGTATAGTTCTCCTTTTGACTCAATGTTGTTAAAAGTCGTCTGGTACAGAGGTATCAGAAAGTGCATGTGTATGGGAAAGGGTTAATAGTCAGTGTGAGCAAATATAAACATTTAGCAAGATTGGCAAAACATATATGTGTCCTTTTGGTAAACTTTTACGTTAAACCGAATCTAACACCAGATACCACAAATAAATAGTATTTGTAACTTCAGCTTAACAATAGTAGAGACGTAAGAACTAGCCCTTTATATGATAGAAAACATAGGTGTATAGGAGACGACGTTTACTCCTTGTATACATTTTGTATCGACGACTCCGCAGTAGCGATTGTAACTGCATATAAATAAAGAATCAGTTACAACTGTATAACTCTTACCAATAAATGAGGTCATGACACATGTATGTAGCTTCTGAAGCCTTTGTCATTATTATAATGTTATTTACGCCGCTCATTTCAAGTCTTTAACAGGTTAATTTACCTGCATTAGTATTTATCCTGACACCGATCCATCAGTCGTAACGCTATCACAGCGACATTGAGCTTTAATGAGGGAAGACATTACTATCAGTTTCTAACCGGGGATCGAAGCCTGATCTCCAGCTGCCAAGCCATACTACAACACTGAGACAGTCATACGCCTGTATGCTAGCACATGATTAACATAAATCAGATTTACTATTTCCAAAAAGGAAAAAAGTAGTTGATGTGTAAACATCGAAAGTTTATTGATACCTCTTTGGTGTTGAATAAAGTTGACCTATGAGTCAAAGATTAGAAATAAAAGTATTTCATTATTTCAACGTAAATCATCAAATGTCAATTTATGAGAACACTATTATTGTTTCTAATACAATATGAATATGTATAATATTTTTAATAAATTCATGTTGGAATTGATAACTAATCAATAAATCATCTGTATCGATTAACCGGTCCATTACCTGTGTAATTCAAACTCAAATACATGACATACTGCGTTTTTTTTAGAAATATATATATATATATATATATATACAACTATTCATGTGTCATTGAAAATGAGGTTAAGGTCTGTCATGAATTACATACATGTATTCATACATCAACCATTTTGAATTCGTATTTCTTCTACAGATCTGGAAGTTTAAAAGTGACGTTTTTACTGGCAGTAGTTACAACAGCGAGTGGAGGTATTCCAACAATAGATCAAATGTCGAGACTTCTAGCGAATGGAAAAGCCGGGGATGAATCAGTTCACATGGTCATGTTTGAGTTCAAGGCTAACAGCATTACAATTAGTGTGCAACAAGGATCAGCAAGTGCATTATCATCAGGTCTGTTTTAATATTTCATATCCGAGAGTAATGCCATCTAAAAGGAACGCTTTATAATTTGAGTATATACAGTACATAACTTATTTATTGTTACGCGATGTATGTTATGAACATGTACACAATGTAAGTCACAAATAATAAACGTATTTTCTTTTATTTTCATTTGAATAATATTATTAACGCAACACAATTTCCTCGGACAGAAAGAAGCCAGAATCGAAGTCTAGATGATTATATATGTATATATAAAATCAAATATTGACTTTGTAGATTATCTTGATTAATTTGAGTCTATTAAACGGGTCTATTAATTAATAGGCGCATTCTACAAATATATAAAAAAAGACAAATTGCATTAATACTTGTGTTCCTGTGTTTCAAGGTCCTAAACATACGGAAATAATTATCACTTTTATTGTTTGATAAATCAATAACATTCCTTTTAAATTATTTATATCAATAAGTTACAGTCGTAGTATTTTACATGTGCATAATTTATGCAATCAAACCTACCATCTATATTGCAAATCAGATTCAAACAACGCGAATATGCCTAACGTTAAATAGTATTTTGATCACTGACACTGACGTAGTTTGATTGAGCTAATTATTGACAAAGTAACACTATATCTCATATGAAGTGTTAGAAATGAAGTTGTGAATTGCATACATTAATCTAAAGGTGCAACCACATCAGGTCAGTATATAATTTCTTTGCAATATATCCAGGTA
Organism: Serripes groenlandicus; assembly: GCA_031761405.1. Taxonomy (NCBI): domain Eukaryota; kingdom Metazoa; phylum Mollusca; class Bivalvia; order Cardiida; family Cardiidae; genus Serripes; species Serripes groenlandicus. Next base: position 48,443,952 of record JASEVX010000008.1, read on the forward strand.
GCTTTGGAAAATGTCATCTTGTAAAGTATTGGTTTCTATATGTGATATAAACGACTAAGTTTGCAATCATCGAACTATTTAATACAATGGAAATATTTCCTTCAGGAGCAATCTTTTTACGAAAAAAAATATCGATTTTAAAATGATTGACATGAAGATGATAATGTTTAATTGGTGTTTTTACATGACTACTATATACTTGGATCTTTATTGATGTCGTCTATTATACAATACGGAAAATAATAATAAAAATAAAGAGAAGCCCTTAAAGTGATTTTTCTAAATATTTTGTAAGAATATAAGTGAACGCAAATCAGACGAATTTTTATTAACATAAATATCCCTATAGGGCCGCTATTATTGGTAACATTTCAGAAAGTTTCATAAGTTATTGGTTGTTTTAACTGTGTTTTACTTATGAACGAAAACCGTCATTTATGAGTAATTTTCGTAATTAAAACAAGGAGGGTGAACTTCAGTGATTAGATAAACAAATACATTTTTTATTTAAATTTGTCTTCAACCTGTCAATGCACAAAACAATGGAAGTATTCACATAACTATGAAATTATACAATGTATGTAAACAGTTTGTATTGTGGTTCGTGTCATTGTAATATATAGATTCATACATCTTTCTGTTTTGCCATCAAATATCTCTTTAATCATATGCATATTCATCGATGAAGATTTCTGCAACATTTCAGTAGTATGTGGTCAACAGCCTAGAATTCAATATGCAGAAATACAAAATCAATCGGGCAACCGCTATGGTGATGTACTCACAGTCGTTTGTGTAGACGGTTATGCTATAAACGGAAACAGTATTCTCAAGTGCCGAGTATCCGATTCATGGGGTATCCTTCCGTCTTGTCCTGCTGTCATGTGCCCGAGCGTTGTTAGACCAGAAAACAGTATAATAAACAATAATCAACCACCCAAACTCAGCTATAACAGTACAGTTAACATATCATGTCTGGATGGTTTTATACTTAAAGGTCATCCAGAGATTACTTGCCAATCCAATGCAACCTGGTCGTCCCTGCCTAGATGTGACCCAATAACGTGTATTAATTTCACAATCCCTGATAATGGCAATATCAACGCATCGTCCGTTAACAGTCATACATACAGATCGGTACTTAAAGTCCAATGCAACGAAGGATTTGAATTGCAGAGTCCAGAGTACAGTACATGCTTATCTAATGGCAACTGGTCCAACAAAGGAACTTGTGATCCCAGCATCTGCGTAGAGTTCATTCCAACAAAGTTTAGTTATATTACAAATAACACAAGTGGCATAAACCGAACATTCGATAGTCAATTAACGATACAATGTTTATCTGGCTATTTAATAGAAGGACACGAAGAAATCACAACTAAATGCAAGTCCGATAAAACATGGAATTCAGTTCCTGAATGCAAGCCACTTAGTTGTGGAGAGCCATTATGGTCAAATAACATTCTAGTACCAGATTTGGTGAACACAACCCTTAATGAAACGATAATTCTCATTTGTCAAGACGGCTTCATTCTAAATGGTTCTTCGGCAATTACCTGCACAGTAAATGGAAACTGGTCCAAAATGGCTGTATGTCAACCAAAAAATTGTGGCGAGTTTCTAAATATCACTAATGGAACAATGACGAAATCTGACGGAACATATTTTGGAGATAAAGTTGTTTACGAATGCAATCTAGGTTATGTTTTGAAGAATGCCTCCAGTATTACATGCGAAGCGAGCGGGACTTGGAGTGTCTACCCGGAATGCTCGCCTATTTCATGTCGTCCTGACTTATATGTCGTCAATGGAAATGTTACTGGCGATGGTCAATTGCTTAATGATGAGAAGCAAGTAATGTGCCATGACGGATTCCAAATCAATGGGACAATGATCGTTACATGCAATGCTAGTGGTCTGTGGAGTGAAAGTCCCGAATGCATACCTCGATCCTGTAAGGAAACAATCACACCGCCGTCAGACGGTTATATTCTTCAAGACTTAACATTGAATTTCTATTATGGACATAACATTGCAGTACATTGTAATGTCGGATATTTTCTAAAACCGAATATAAATGCTTCATGCAAGGCTGATGGAAATTGGAGTGACGTACCTAAATGTCTACCTATCGCGTGTACACCTTTTATTTATCCAGCAAATAGCAAATATGAAACGGAAAGCAATAGTACCAACTATTTCAATGATAGCATAACCATATTTTGTCAGGATAATTATGTCATACATGGAGAAAAGGTGACATGCCAAGCAAATGGCACATGGACAGAAAGTCCTACGTGTATACCGATACAGTGTATGGATATAGAACCTCCTGAAAACGGGATTTGGCAATCAATGGTACAGGGTAAATACCTTGTAGGTGACCAGCTTTCGGTAACCTGCAACGAAGGTTTTATAGCGAGTGGAAGCTCCAATGTAACTTGCTTAAGAAATGAATCGTGGTCTCTACTACCTACCTGTACGCGAAACAAATGTGACGCCCTGACACTACCGAATAATAGTATTGCTATAGAAGGTAATGTAACAGAATCTCATTTTGCAGATGAGATAAAACTTGAATGCAAAAACGGATACAACATGAAAGGAGTAAACATAGTTACATGCCTTGCCGATTCAACGTGGAGTTCTCATCCGAAATGCAATATTATAACATGTGACGACATCCCACTTCCGGAAAATGGGTTTAAAATATTTGGAGAAGTCTCCAATCCTCCTGAATTTGGTGAACTGGTAAGATTGAATTGTTCTCAGGGATATTTGATGGTAGGTAACTCCACGATTGTCTGCCAAGCAGATCAGAATTGGAGCCCTCAACCGGTTTGCGAAATTGTTAAATGCCCAAGGACTGCAGAAATAGAAAACGGCAATGTAGAAGTATTTCATTCATACGATAGGGAGTTTGGGGATATCACGCATGCTGTATGTAATACTGGTTACAAGATAAACGAAAGCCAAAGTGTTCATTGTACAAGTGAAGGTGATTGGGTAGGAGAAAATGTCTGTGTATTGTACGATTGTGGGATATTAGACGTTACAATAGCCAATGGACAGTTTGTTAATCAAACAGGGACAACGTATGGTTCTACTGCTTTATTCAAATGTAATGAAGGCTATTTGGCCAGCGGGCCTAACCTGATTTACTGTGGGCTAGACGAACAATGGCAAAATACACCGGTATGTGAACAAACAGTCTGCGAATCCTTTGAAACTCCAGCGAATAGTTACATTAGAGTTAAAAACGAATCTTATCTTGAACTGATTTGTGAACAGGGATACGAACTAAATGGTTCCTCATCAGTTTATTGCAGTTCTAGTGGCAAGTGGCCATACGTCCCACAATGTGTTTTGACATCATGTGGCAACCTTACCGAAACCATACAACACGGCTCAAAGTTCAATAACACTGGCGTGTCCATTGGGGATCATGCATCGTTTGTGTGTGATAAAGGTTATAAGATCGACGGAAACGCTATAGTACACTGTCTGGAATCAGGACAATGGGAGGCTTTGCCGACGTGTGTTATGGTAGATTGCGGACTTCCCGAAACACCAGCTTACGGTTCACTGGTTAAACCGTTTACTACGCACGTCAACTCAACTGTTGAAACTACATGTTTTGAAGGATATGACCCCTCAGATAACCGTTCTTATAGCACATGCCTAGAATCTGGAGCGTGGAATACAGTTTTCAAGTGTGCTCCAGTGAAGTGTCCCATGTTGGATATTGACCATGGTGTAGTTCTATCGTATTCTGACGAAACGAAATACAATTCAATCGCGAACATTGAATGTGGTAATGGGTATCAGTTGCAAAATACGAAGATGTCGAAAACAAGATGTAATGCAAGCGCACAGTGGGACGAACATGTTAACTGTTCAATAATCGGTAATAATTTATCATGCGTATTCAATTTGAAAAAAAAAAAACATGTTCATTTTAAGGTTGTGTAATCCAATATTATAGTTCTATTTTATTTCATTGTAAAGTTACGATACTTAAATATAAATTGCATCCCGATGATGTCACACTAATTCAATCGATTAATCATAAATCAAGTTAATAAAATGGACGTTTATTAATCAATGGAAAAGTATTTGTTTTGTCCTTTATTATGCTTTAGAAAAATACTGTTCTTATTAACGTTTGTAGATTGTGGACATCCAACTCAACCTGAGAACAGCATAATGTATGCATATTTAAACACAAGTTACGGTAGCATAATAAAAGCTTCGTGTGTTTCCGGGTACACACTAAAGGGAGATAACTTTACAAAATGTGGAGAAGATGGTCAATGGACAGATGGAATCGTATGTATCATCGCTGATTGTGGCGACGTAGCATCACAACATGGAACCAGCGTTTTCGCAACATTAACAACTTACGGATCGATTGCCGTCGTTTCTTGTGAGACGAATAGCATTACAAATTTCATTGTGTGTAGTACCGAGGGGATATGGATACATTATGACTCGAATGAGACTTTCGAGGGATTAAATTGTAATGACGTCGATGAAGGTATGAGCAGTACTCTTCTTAGATGTTTTGATAAGCATATTTTGTATTCATTCGTAGAAGAATGTCGTTTTAGACGATATTTCCTATTTCAACAATCTGTTCTACCATATATGGAATGCTATTTCCGTTTCCAAGCTATTACATTTAATAGCATTATGTTTTCATCGAAGACGACTCGAAATAGTGCGAATCCGCAAACAAACGTAATAGGTGGATATTTTAAAATGTGTACCCCAAACACAATTGAAGAGCACAGTTTAAAACAGATCGTTATGATATGTTTGCAACTGTGCTCTTCAAATATGTTTCATGCAGTCAGAGTCAACGATTCGTCAACTATAAGTACAGTTATTTTACCAAATTCATTTCATGCATCCATTTTCTTAAATGCATTTACCCTTTAGGTAAATGGTTATTAAACTCAAATGATACTATTTATCATTTCAATCAGTAAGACATCGATCATCTGGTTATGCACTTGAATTTATAATATTACCATAATGAGTAAGATCTAAAAAGCTAAGACTGATGTTCTACGTAGGTGTTTATCTACACGTGTTACTTACTTATATATATATATATTAAAAGCAGCAGTAATTACTTGAATGTTTTAATAGAAGTCATTCCAATTTTAGAAGGTACCACCACTTTTAGTTGTTTACACATTTTGTCTTTTTTGACTAAAATATTCTTGTTGCGGTGAGATGATCTTTCTTGATCGAAATGTTAAGCATTTGCATAGTCTCAAATATTGTCTTAAATTTTGCAATGAGTTCTATTACAGTAAATTGTGGTATCCCACACGCCGTTGCACATGGTAAGTTAGTTGATGTCTCAGGGATCCAGAGCCTGGACACATTTATGGTGGAATGCAATACTGGCTTTAACCTTGAAGGCAGCGCAGAAGTTGTCTGTGGAATGGATGGTAATTGGACTAAACACCCGAAGTGCAATATCGTCGACTGTGGTAACCCAATACCACCTATAAACAGCAGGGAGTTTCAGACGGGCAAGACGACATATGGGTCATCGATTGACATAGTATGCCAACATGGGTATATATCGATACATAACAATAGTATGGAATGCCTAGCAAATGGATCTTGGAGTGCAGCACATGGATGCATTATAGATTGTGGAGTGTTTCTTATACCAGACAACATGACCGTTGTTTCTCAAAACGGCACAAGCTTAGGGTCAACGATAATAGTATCCTGCGTGGACGGATATTACCTCTTTGATACTGCCGAAGAGTATGTCCGTTGCTCAGAAAATGGTGCATGGGGTGGTTACCCTGTTTGCATAGATGCAGGTACGTACTCAATACTAAATTGTCTTATGAACTAGAAACATGACCAGGGATTAACATCCGTTTGATGTTTATGTTATGCGTAGACCGTTGTCTGCCTTAGTAAATGGTATGAAGTCAAGATAACAGTGGTGTTCAGGAGTCACATTCAAAATCACCTGCTTATTTTGCGAACAGTGAATACTTAAACCAGACTGCACATATTCTCAGGATTATCATGATTATCATATAATTCACTATCTCAAGTCGTGGATACTCAAAGAATACTTTACCTGAGCACGGCTCTAGTATCTTTAGATATGATGTTGATGTTGATTTTTAAAAATGTTTCATAGAAATAGGTCTTTGCATAGTTTTACTAATATCGTTGTTTTTATTGGAATAATAATGATACTTGAATGTGTGGGTGACACTTTTAAGAGAAATGACACTTGTGAAATGATTAAATGAATTAAGATAATATAGAACGCTTTCCTGTTGTTCTTTTCACCCATCGCCTCTTTGGTGTAGTGGTAGAGCATTCGCCTCGATGCGGATTTGATCCCCGGTCGGTTCATACCGGAGGCGTGTAAAATGGAAGTAATGACACCTCCGTTGCGCTCAGGGTTATGGGTTACCATTACGACTGACTCGCTAAAACCAGGATAAATGAACCAGAAGTACTGGTAAATTACCTAGGAAACGCCGTAATAAAACTGAAACATTGTTTAAAGCGGCGTGAAACACCACACCATATATTACACCGTACCGTTCAGGGATCGTATTCAGTAAAAGCGAGTTTTGTACCAAAAGAGTCAAAAATCACTGAATAACAGGAAGAATCTATTTCTTTGGTTGTTTAATTATCACGTTATGACCGTGAACTCTGAAGCATATTATAAAAGCACTTCTTAATATAACAGGTGTATACCTTATTGAAACCCTCATGATTAGCAGATCAACGTACATGTAGTCATATTTGGCCATTTCCCATATATAACAAATTTGCAACCTAAGACTTAAACAAACATCTACGCAAAAAATGAAAAGATCTCTTTAAATGAAAATTTAGAGTATTGACACGATTTGGAGACATTGTGACAAAAGGACAAAACTGCTCACGATGAGAAATTTCACCTTTTGCAATAATATTTTCAAAAGTCACATTACACAGTGACGTCGGAAGGTATCTGTATGTGAGAAATGGTTAATCTGGAGATTAGTGTTGTAACACTGCTGATGACTGGTATATATTGATGTGTTTTTTCAGCTCCTGCAGATCCGTGTAAGTATAATTATTACTTATATTATAATCTTTATTATTGAAAGAAAAAAAAAAACCAATGATATTAATCCACTGATAAGTACTCATTTCATAGCCGACCTCTGGTAGCCCAGTCGGCAGCGGTAGCTGTCAATCCGGGTATGTGAGATCGAACCCCAGTTCGCCCTACATTTTTGCCGGCGTTCGACAAAAGACACTTTGACAAGCGTCATTGGCCTTCCAGCTATGGTCTAAAAGTCTTTGTGAAAAAAGCATCCAATTGCTTCGAAAAGCTTTCGTGTGGAGTAATGGTATGCGGAAGCCAGAAAACACATGAGTATAACCTGCCGCCGTGATTTAACTGAAACATTGTTCAAAACGGTCTTAATCCCCAATCAATCGATGAATCAGCACATTTTATATCATGCACTGCTATCATCTTACGTACATAATATAGTTTATTTAAAATTAAGCAAGTGCCGCTTTGAAACTAGCTGCTGTGGTGTATCTCGCAATGGCTCATGAATGCGCAAGACTGCTCATGTCAGTTTCCGAGAATCTCTTGAAATTTGGTATGATTTATCATTGGAAAAAAAAAAATCTGCACAATGCAGGCGTTTTGTTCGGTTTCTTAAGTTTTGCTGTTTGTTTAATTAAAACAAAATCATCATTTTAAACATTTCTTTGTGTTCATCGAATTATCACCACTAGTTAGATATTCTAAATATATAGTTCATTTTCTATACTAGTCTTCTTAACATTAATACAGATCTACATTGTATCGATGGTAATAAAGCCGCTCAGTATGGGTCTAAAGTAGTCTTTATTTGTCGGATACGTAACATCGACTCGGTTACAAATCTCGCAATACAACAGAACGACCTGACCCCTTTATCATTTGAAACACCGAACCTACACCAGCAGATGGATATCAACAATGGAGTAAAGTTTAATCTCACTGGAGCGGAGTTAATACTAAGTATCCCAGTAGAGTGCGTGAATGAAGGCTCATTTAACATTTCTATCAATGATGTAATCTATGATGTCATTCACCTGCAAAGTGTGTGTAAGTATCAATTCGTTATTGTGGTTAGGTAAAGTATTTTTTATATCACAGTGACAATGATTTTGTTCTAATATCAATCATGTTCACAGATATGCTTCCTGGATACCTAACCAATACTTGTGTCGTTTGCGTAGACAATTTTGAAAACATACTGCTCATAATGGAATTAAAGCCCGTAACCTATGGTATATAACACTGTTACTTTTGATAACATGGTAGGAAAACCCTTCACACTGTATCATCCGCATCTGTATCATGGAAATTAAAACAAATGTCAATAATATGATCTCCCCTCTATTGAGAGTACTAACATGAAGAGAAGTGAGTGGATTAAATAGACCGTTCCCGTTATGTAAAAGTGTTTCAAATTTGTGTGAAGTTAATAAAACATTTATAGCATAAATACGTTTACATCATTGCCATTGACGAGGCTATAACGAACACAATATTTGTTACATACAACGTTTTTTACTAAGCATATACATTGTACATAAGTGAATTAACAATGCAATGTTGAAGAACAATTATAACGCATTGCCAGGCTTTTGTATGAAAGTCGTGCATACACCAGGACAACATGTTATAGGTTGATTCCTTATCTATCAACTATCAAATTCCTCGGGTTGTATGCTAATCACATATGCGCGTATACTAATATATTAGCATAAAAGCTCAAGCACTCGATTCGTCAGCACGAATGTACATTGTTAATTTTCAAGGGATGCGGGCAAAATGTTACACGAGGCAGTTTTAAATTTAAATCAAGCTTTATTCATGCACACGTATTTTCGGATAATAAACAACAACATCGAGATTATATGAGCCGTTCCGCGAGAAAACCAATATCGATACTTTACGCAGAGACCACAATGATGGTTTTCTATATAGTGGAATGGCTCATTTTTTGTTTACTCTTACAATATAACGCCGGCAGGGCTGTAACATCAACACGAAGCATGGTATTACGCTGTATATGATTAAGCATATTGTCCCAAACCCAACATTAAAAAATGAAACGGTTGTAAAGTACAATTCGAAGACTGTCGATAGGAAGTTCTTACTGTCATATAACATCTGGTAAATAATCGAATTGTATATACGGTATATCCCTTGTTTTTTACTACAAACAAACCGACATCTTTACAAAATAACGAACATTTACTTTTGTGCTCGAAAAAAGCTTTGACCGTTTAAGGATCTTTACTTGGCAACTGAAACTTTTCGCAAACGAACAGATAAAATGGTTACCACACATATTGTTTTGAACCAGGAGTATGTCGCAATTATTTTGATCATCAATGGGAAATATCAAATGAACACTTCACCGCGTGTAACGTTTTGCCCCGGCATCCCTATATAGAGCATCTGTTAGGGAGCGGTAGAGATCGATCACGGGCGAGTCTTTCTAGAGAATCTAAACAAGCATTAACGACTGACTTCTTGGTGCTCACATAGGAGAGATATATACGAAATATTACGTTGCGGGAGCGATAAATGGGTTCGTATTGCACGACAAGTAGCGTGTTAAAATCGATATCTTACGAGACCGAAGGTCTTTTATTATATACCTACAAGTTATGAAGAGCGAAAAAAGTAAAAAATATACAGATTCAATTCATTTGTTATTGGGAAAACAATTTTGTAATCGTTAAAATGAAAAGATGAATGGCGGATGAATATTTACTACAATACTTAGGCCACGCCCCTAGACATAATTATAATACGTAGGTCCCGCCCAATAACATCATCAAATTAAATTTCCACTGTTGTGTGCGAGAAAATAACAACACAATCTTTATTTGCGGGTTTATATTACATCTGACGCCAGGTTTTCGATACATAAAATAGAAACGATTATACTGGTTGTCTGCATATTTTACTACGTAGCGCAGATTCAAAACGGGAACCTCGCTTAAAGTAGTCCACGCACTGTCTGACGTCACAATCCTGCAGTTTCACCAGGTGGAATTTTAATCCGTCGTGTTTGAACTGCGCATGACAATCTGCGCCGGAAAATGTACAGGTATATAATAAAAATACGTCTGACACATCGGTGTCTTGGTGAAAAGTACCGATGGTAGATTGCGAAATAGAGACGTTTATAGCTAACATATGTTCTATTTCAATGAGTTACACTTCAAAATCCTAAATGTGTTTACATATTTTATATTTATATTTTGCTTTCAAATACACATATATCTAAGATCATGGAATACCTTCCTATTTCACGTATTATCGGAAAGTTATATTATAAGATGAAATAAGACTATTTTTATTGATGGTAAGTATTAACATGATGCATAATGTGAAAAACACTCTATATACAATGTAATTGTTTAATCCGTTGGTTTGCAGAGATACCGTATTTGGGTGATTCCTTGTGTGGTATTTCATACATATCTGGAAACTGCACGAAACTCTAATCAACCTATAACTTATTGCAGCGAACCCTTCAAATCCGCAAATATTTGAACCTACAACGGCTTTCCTTGGTGAGCTTACAGTTATCATTTGTTCAGGAAACCTTGGAAGTGATACGAATGGTGAAGCGTTGGCATCTCTTGTTTTCGAATATAAACTTCAGGTATAATAGTTACTTTTTAATACATAATATCAATTTACAAACTGTTTAATCTTGTTATTCTTTTTCTAAATCCTAAGGGATTAATGTCCAAAGGATATTACCAATTGCAACATATGACGGATGGTAACAATTTGTCGCAATAACACTTTGTTGCGAGCGAGGCACACCGTTTGTATTGTTTGATTAATCTCATATACACTTTTCTTAAAACCTAGAGTCAGACTGAGTTCGTTCGAAGTCCAGAAACAGAATATGTAGATGACACATCAAACAGTGGATGTCTAAATCTACGATCTTGGAGGCTTCCCCTGTATCCTGCAGACACTTTCAACAACTCTAAATTTCGATGTTCCTTATTCAATAACACTGAGCTTGTTTCATCTTCTAACACCTATACGATGGTGCTCGAATCTCCAAGTATGTACCGCTTTCCTTTTATCTGCAATGAACTGTCACTCACATTATATTCGTTTCATGCATTACGCATGTCATTACATTAGCATACTTTACTTATCATCACATTTGTCAGCGTTGAAGGTAGTCCATGAACTGTTCTCTTAGTAAGGTTAAAGCTTCACCAATGTCATGTAACATTAGCCGAGCAAATTCCGAAGCAAAATATTTTAGTTACATCATAATAAAAAACTTTTTCATAAATAAATACTGTCTTTTAAAAATGATATCAATGGAAGTTATTTATATTTAAATGAAATATCCTTAACTATGAGTATGATTTAGAAAGATGGCTGATGCAATATCAACATCTAAGAATTGCATGAGATAACCCTGTATAAGTCGTTTACACATTGCAGGTATCTACTTTGTAAACGTATCAAAGACAATGTCTGTATTCGTCGGTGATCCAGTTCATCTTGTTTGCGTTGTCGAAAATACACCGGACTTTAAGGAAATGACTATTTACCACAACGACGAAAGACTGGCTAGCTTAAATAGATCAGGGTTTGTTGAAGGAGCAAGTTTAATCGACGGTGACTTTTCTGGAACGGTTGGTAACTTAGAAATCAACATAACGGCCGTTGAATGTAAGAATAAAGGTATCTACAAATGTGAGACGAATACAACTGATGACGCTTCAATATCAACAGCTGTCAAAGTCGCTATGAAGCGTAAGTCTTTGTCATTATAATTGAAGAAGAATCTGTCATTGTCATAATTATTGAAGAAAAGTCTGTCATTGTCATAATTATTGAAGTATTGATTGTAGTGTATGTCAATGTATTACTTATAAGTTTAATCATATTAGTTTGGAATATTTAAAAACATATAAGATAACGACATAGTGTGAAATATGTACACTGCTTTAATTTTTACCTTGTGAGGGCCTGACCATCATTTCGCATTTAATATTTATATAAAATTAATAATGCTAACACAATCTATCACATTCGTTTTTATTAGCATGTATCAAAACTTCATCACACGTATGTGAATGGATCAGTTACTTAAATAAAAGATGATTCTAGTTTATACACCACACTAATTCTTATATAACGTAGGCCATGAATGTTCTTATATCAATAGGCAAACCAGTTTTACCCGACTTTCACCTATCACTGGAGACAATTGAAAACCAAGACCCATGGGCAGATTTCCCTACTTCCTGCACGGCGGATCTTGGATATCCAATGGGTACCCTACAATTAGAAACAAACAAGGACGGGGCTTTCCACAATTTGAACGTCTCTGTCGATTATACCAACAACGATGATGAGTGCTCTTCAATTGCGAGCATCAGCTATTTTAATACTTACAACATGTCATGGGATGATACAACGATGAGGTGTACCGTACACAATAACCATATTCTGGACTATAACTATACGTTAGCTGTCTCTCGTACAGTGCGAGTATTGCCAGGTGAGGTATAGGATAATAAACGTGATACCATTATTAATAAATACATGTTACTCGAATTATGTAAATAACGCTCTTATATGTACCAATAAAATGAGTATTCACTAGAAAAATAATAGCTGCATTGTGTTTTAACGTCAGTATTTACTTTGCTTCAAAACTATCCTAGAATGAGAGCAAGTTTTCGGTCGTTTAATATGTCTATTCCACTGATTGCCTGTTAGAGATGACCTTTGCTACCATTTCATGTTGTGAGTTTCATAAGTTGAAAATGTATTTGCAATTAATAAGCAAATAATGTTCTCTCCGGTACACTCAATTTTAACGATTAACTATTGGTTTGTCTGTAATGCATGATGATGGATGGTGATTCTCGTCACTTTGTAAAGCACAAATTACTAACAGATCTATTGCTAAGGTACATTTATTTCTAAAGGTCGTATTTGACATACGAATCCTACTTTATTGAAATACAAAAGATATTGAGGGTAAACGACCTCTGTACTTACATATAGGATTTTATTCCTTAACAGTATCTTATTCATCTTTAAATCGTCCTTAATGCATCAATAGTTTAATTTCTTCATATATGTTCAATTAGGAAGAGTTCGTAATATCATAGAAGGTTAAGTGTGTAACCTTATACATGTATTTAAGGGAATTACTGTGATGATAAAGAAAAGAATGACCGAATAGAACATCCTTACGACTGCCGTGCAAGACTGACATGTTTAGATACCAGAATCGCCCCATTCGCTATCTGCAAAACTGATGAGTGTTACAACTGGGGTTCAACTTTTTGTGAGCAATGTACAATATCAAATAGATGTAAGTGCTAACACTACATTTACAGATTTATGCTTTTCAAATGTGACTTTTGAATGATACATAGTATTCCAGGAGATAAGTATTCCGTCAAAAATTATTCGAACCATTACATCCGAAAACAATGTTCTTTTGTAAATATTCGAGTGATCCAATATCGCAAAAAATAACGCCGAGCATTCGAGAGAGTTCCTCATTTACATGTTTTTGATTGAGGTATTTTGAATGATGATTTCACGGATCTTCGGTCAGTACCATGTTAAATTGTCTTCGTAGCAAACATGCCATAAACCTATCCCCTAACATGTTTTTGTAGATTAGATTTGATCACTGTTTAACCAGACGAAAATGTATATTTTATGTAAAATGCGTGTTCCGCATTTACAAAGCATAATTTTCTGGCAAATTCACCAGTACTGCCAGTGAATGTAATATTACCCCGATCGTATCTGCAAATTTAACATGTGTGATAACCAACATAGGTCAAATCCGAAACACCTGTTTAGCCCACCTCGTCCGTCCGTTGTGCGTCGTGCGTCGTCCGGCGTCAACAATTGCCATGTGAACACTCTATAGGCAACATGTTGCATCCAATATTCATGAAAGTTTATCAGAACATACATATCAGTTAAATCTTGGCCAAGTTCGAAACTGGGTCATGTAAGATAAAACATTGGGGCCCAAGGTCGAATTGAAGGAAACACTAGTGGAAACTCTGAAGCCTGCACTATTAATTTAGTTTAGTTTGAATAAAGGTCATGTCCGGTAAAAACTATATCATTAGGCCAAATTGAAGAACAATCTTATTAACACTCTAGATATTGCATTTTTGGCTTCAGCAGCTTAACACTTGTCAGAAAACTTGTCTTGATATCTAGGCCAATTTTGAATATGGATCATGTTGGGTAAAATACAAGATCACTAGGGCGCACTGAAGGGAAATATTGTGTTTAGTATTAGAACTAGTATTAGCTTTCCTGACCGCAAAATGAGTTATTGTGATTTTACCATATTATGGTTGGCATAATTCAGGGGAGCAATTCAGTGTAATCAAAGTCCTCTTGTTTAATTGCGGTATAAAACATAATTGAATGAGTTAAAACTGAAGAAAACACTGTATACTATTCGTTTTACTTTCTTTAGGTCAAAACTTCACTATATCGGAACCGACTATTTTCGGTGAGTATTTTCATGTGTTCAAATGTTCTAGTAAAGGTACAGTAAATCCTTATCTATAAGTAGATATCCTTCTATTGTGTGTTTCTTGCATACATTATTTGAAGGGAATTGTTCGTAACAAATTTATATGTTGTCAATGCTGTTTATTGATCACAATATATTCGAAATCCGTTTCTAAGCGAAGGATGCTGTGCAGTAAAAACTGCTGTCGATACATTTGAATTATAACAAAGGAAGGATACTTATCTCTATACCTGCTGTCTGTTTGTTGTCACCACCTTTATATTTATATTTGAGACCATTCTTTGTTTTGTCATTCAAATACTACATCAGTTTTATTCTGTCGTTTGCATTTCAAAATGCCGCCAAAGACACACTTTACCCACAGTTATTTTAATTTTTCTTCCAAAACTCATTCTGTGGCCAAATATTATAATTGCCATGTCTTATAATTTGTGAAATGCAAAACGCGGGTTTAGTTGTTGAATAAACCAGTACCGTACTCACTTCCTTTTTCAAATTAAATTATGTTTGTAAATATTATGTTTCAGTTAATACACCGGAAGGACCATTGTCTCGAGGTAAGTGTTACATATTACATGGATTATTGTTTCATGGGCTCATTTCTCGACAAATTTTGAAACGGTTAAACATATTTCAAAATACTTCATTTGAAAATGTGCATTTCTATGCACATCCGGCAGCATGACATACTAATCAACATTAACGTGAACCTTCATCTGCATAATCATGTAATGATGTCTCCAAATTGGCCATTTATGTGTAGTTTACCTCCAAACCGCTGTATTCATATTGTAAGTTTTAATTATTTGGTTTACTTTATAAATATTACTGCTCGTTTGAAGAATCAGCATCAGACGCATTAATAACAAAGTATACCCCTCATTTACGCCGACATGCTCATGTTGGACACATACAAGTATAGGTAGATTCAGTGAAATATTAAAACCATCAAACACGGGGTGTTTTCACGAAATCTTTTATACAGGTTAGACTTCTAATTTCAAATCTTAATTTCAGTGGCAGACTATGGTCATTAGTTTATTTCTGTCCACTTTTTGCAATACAATTATTTGGTAACGTGGTGGCTCTTATCGGTTAATGGAATTTATCCTCTATAATTTTGTATTATGGATGATTTGTATCGATACATTTTTCATTTTTGGAACAAGTCTATCTTATTAAAATCAGACGAAAATACTTTGCTGTACGTCTATTGGATATGACTACACCTTTATACACGTACATAGTCATGAACACGTGGTCGGTGTTTATATCCACAAGAAGCCTATGATACAACAAACGCCCTTGCTTTACAATCCAGCAGTCGATAATCACCGCTTCCCTATATCGTGTATTTATATTGGTTGTCTTACCGATTGTTGTACCGAACGATTTTGTAAGCGGCAATTAAATCGGCTGACGCAAAGGTCAATCTGACGAACTTCAAGGGGCAGTCATCAGATATGTATACGAGCGAGCAGGTTTATGTGTGGTTGTAATGAAATTGGGTGCAACTATGACAACTATATTTTCAGCTATCGATTGTCCTCAGAAAAACTATGGAAGGAAGGGTGAAACAGTTACGATCAAATGTAACATGACTGATGAAGTCGTTGATCTCAATGCACTTGTAACAATGCCCGTAGTTATTACAAGAAATACAGACGTCCTTTTGAATACTTCAGAAGATAGTCTGAATTCACAGGAAACTGGTACAAAGACGTTTGTTGTCAATAAGGAGATAACAGTGGAAATAATGAAATCATCGGTTACAGTTACAGTGTATCTGAATGATTGTAATTTGGAGGCAGACTATATCATTCAGTACACGAGCGATGAACGTCATGTCGGCACTATAAAACTAGTGATACAATGTAAGTTAAAGCAATTACAATACACAATGCTGAGTAAACGTGTTTACAGGCTCTAGGTGGACATTCCTATAGTTGTTTTGTCTTGTTTATTTTAATACAGGCTTACCTACATTTTGTTATAGGATTGATTTATACCGGCTCCGAAATACGTCAATAACGTACCTTTCTTTGCATCGGACCTTGCTTCAAAATAAAAATGTTTTAATTGCATCAGTTATCAAAGGGTATGTCAGACAGTTTGGAAGTCAGATTATAATTCTATTTCTATTGATCAACACAGCCATGTGCGATAATTTCCTTACAGTATTACTACTGTAGTGAACACAAGGTGAACGTTGACTGCCTCGGGGGCGGCGTGTCATGTCATCGTTTTCATTAAATAACATAACCTTCTTTTCCACTGTACATTTTTCATTGTAACCTACCAATGATGTTTCCCATGTGGTCTTCGAAAAAGTAGCTCTGTTATATTTTGTCTTCAAAGTCACTTTTCAATTTTTCAGCTGATGCAGCTGTTCCGATACTCAATAAAATGCCTTCAACGTTCTACCGCAATCAGGAAATGGAAATCACGTGTACAGGTCAAGTGGGTAACCCACCGTCAGACATGGGATTATCTTTTATCGGGTCACTTGTTCTTGGTAATATTACTCTTTTACCAACGATAGCAACTTCGTCAAAGTCAGACTCTGATTGTGGATATATTAACACAACGAAATATTCCTTCTATGTTCGAGATAACATGAATGGTTCAAAACTTTCCTGTCAAACATCAGTGGAGGACGAGGAAATATTACAGTCATCTGTCGAGAACCTTCTGGTTTCCGATCCAGGTTAGTCCCTGTCAATTTAGTAACAGTTAAAACTTTTGGATTTCTTGTATATATGTTGTTTTGGTGTGAATTTCAGAAGATAACCTGACTTATTTTAATGTTGCTAAACATCTCTAAAGTATCAGATTATTCTGTTTGTAGGTGTATACATACACTTCGAATTACAGCAGCTGAATGTTAATTTTTTTTAAAAGTCTAAAAATACTCAAGGTTAATGATACAGTCTTTTTTAACTAACAATGTTCCGTTCCATTCACAACTACCTTTGTATTGCAGTGGCTATTTTCGGCGATGAAACTAAAACCATTGCACTTGGAGATGAATTTGAAATTGCGTGCACTTGGATATCTTCTTTTGATGTTACATCGGTAACTATACGAAGACAATCGTTCAACGGCGAATACGAGGGAGTGGTTAATATGAGTCGTGTTGGTATTGCAATCCTAATACCAGGAGGAATTACAGCATATGAAAACACTGTCGACTCCAGCATATCCTTAGTCGTGAGCTTCCCTAAAATGAGCTGTGGCGATGAAGGAAAATATACATGTGATTTAGTGCAACAACAAGATGACATAGCCTTGAGTGTTCGAAAGTTCATATATGCCACTGGTAATCTTATTTCAATCTTCTTTCATACAAACTGATTGAGTATTTAATAACCCATGGCTCCCAAAGAAATTGGTCATGCATACATAGGCTGTGAGTTTTAAATCGAAGATAAAAACCCGGACCAGCGGATGATACGATATCATTGAATAAATATATCGAATTGCTAAAATGCAGGGCAAACATTGCTAAGCAATATAAATACGCTAAGTCATATAGAATTAAGCGGATGATGCTTGGTATCGCTAAGCCGTTAATTGTACTTTTTTTTGTTTTACATTTCATTCCATACTTCACGTATCTCTTCCCTTTGTTTTCAGACGAACCAAATCAACCAATTCTCAAATTGCCAAATAGATTAGTGGTCGATTCGCCGACATTGTATGATTCGGATTTTCTAACCTGTACGGCGAATATCGGATATCGCCAAAATATTAACATCAGATTTGAATATTACTTACAAACCACCTCAAACTTTGTGACCTTTGACCTCGGAGCTGCGAAGGCGCCAGTGAATAATACTGAAAATTGTACGACAGAACTGATTATCAGACGGGAAGCTATACTCTTTGACTCTAGCTGGGACAACGTAGCAATGCGGTGCGTTCTATACGACACAGACACTGGAACCATGGTGATGCACTCGGCGGAGCAGACAATACATATGATAGACAGTGAGTTAGTCTGGCTTCTCATTGTCGGGAATCGAATAATGTGAAACAGAAATTTAACACTATATTGATGACTGACACATGTCAAATTATACACATTCAAATGATTTATTATTATGAGAACACATTTAACACATAAAAATATACATATGCCTCGGAATTTAAGGATGCCATACTACAACATTTTAAATGATCGGAAATCATATTTCGATGACGTAACATCCTATTTCAATGACATCACATTACCCTATGTTGCACAGTTTTACTCATATTCAAATGCGTCATTTAAATCCGCGACGTTGTTTTTGTGCGTGACATTTAGCACTTACCTACACCGGAATATGTACAGGTTTATAATCAATAAAAACGGAATTGATTGATTGATTGGTCGGGGTTTAACGCCGTTTCAAAATGTTTTCATTCATATCACCGATGTCAGTTAACCTACTCATGTGTTTCCTAGCTTTCTCACACCAGTACTCCACACAACATACTTTCCAAACTATTGGCTGTTTTTCCACATAGCTTGCTAGCCACAGTCACAATGACTCGGAAAGAGTGTTGGCCGAGCTGGTATTCGGACTTATAACCCCTAGACATCCCGCGTCGCTACCGACTCGGCAAAAATACACTAAGATGGTATAGTTTTAACTATTAAACTAGTGAATGTCACAAGGTCAACTCATTCATGTTGAAAATTAAAAGTGTCTTAAGTGGAAAACAATGCATATTTCAGGAGAGACAGCTCGAGCTGTCTCACATGAATCTGCACTGCACTGTTTGGAAAAGCCTTTAATTGCCTTTGGCAGCGAAAGGTTTAACATTGCTGTTTTAATTTCAGATCACTGTGATGAGACGAACGATGATACTTACAAATGCCATCCGTACAACCGTCACTTGTATACTCGATGTCATCGCAGTGGTTACCTGTATGTCCTGTCCTGCTCTGATCAGTGTGCCAAGATTGTAGATTATCCTTCACACCATGCGGAATGTACTATCTGTGGGTCTTACGGAGCTTGCCCCAAATACGGGAATGAATAATATGCACTTTTCTAAAAGCATTCATGCATTCTGATTACAATCTGCACCAATAGCACGTGTAGGAAAATTTGGAAAAATGTGATAGCATTTATGCATATGCTTATTATGTAATCATACTTATAAAATAATACTCAAACGTTTTGTTTCAAAGATTGAGGGTCTGTAAATGAATCCAGGCACATCACGCGGAATGTATTGTTTGTTCGGTTTTATTTTGGAACTTGCCCCTGTTAGGGAAATGGACAATATGCCCTGTTCTAAAATATCAATGCATTCTGATCCGAATCTACACCAATAGGATATTTGTCAAACCAGGTCTTTTCAGTAAATTCTAACAAATAGGATAGCATGGATACATAGGGATATTTTGTCGTCATACTTGTAAAATAATACTCAAATGTTTGGTTTCAAAGATTGAGTGTCTGTATATGATTCCAGCCACATTCTATTTGTGAGTCGTCTCGCAAGAAAACCAACATTGTGGACTCTGCGTAAAGTATCGACCCGGATCAAACTAAGCATGCCGCGCAGGCTAACGCAGACAGACAATTTTCGCCTCCTGTGGATTTTCTGTTTCAGGAATGATTACTCTATACCTCTATACCCCTGAGACGGAATATGTCGGTCCGGATTAGCCTGTGCGGATTATGGAGGCTGATCTGGATCGATATATTACGCAGAGGCCATTATGTTGGTTTTCTCACGGAACGGCTCATGTTGTGTTTATTTATGGGGTAATCTCGTAGTTAGTTATAACCTGAATTCAAGGCCAGTGAATAATGTTATGGAATTTTAACTATTTTGCTGCCAAATGTAATGAAAAGCGTTTGCAAAAAATGCAGAATCAGATAAAACGAGCTGTCTCTGCTGAAATCTGCAGTGTTTGCCATTAAGATATTAAATTTTACCAATTTTCCTGTTGGCGAAAGATGGAGTGGTCCAATGTTCAACATGGAAGAGTCGACTTTCTGAAATTCGGCATTGAAAAAGTTAACTGGACGATATAAAATATGAGCCTGTCCGTGGTAAAAGGTTTAAATTGGCTTTTATGAACAGCGTATATCCAGATTAACAATGTTCGAATATTACTTTCATTAGCTTGTCAGTAGCTGCCTTCTACTTGTGCAGATTCTGAAAAGTAGGAGCAGGAAGAATCGCTTAACAGTAACTGATAACAAATCGATGTAATATGTAAATGAAATTCAAATAAAACACATACAAATCAGACCTATTCAATTAGACATTGTGGTAAAAAGATGAAATGTTTTGCTTTTTTCCACAATGTTTCACAACATCTTACGCTAGATAATAGATGAAAAACTTCACATATTCCGAACTTTAATTAACGAGCGTTTGCTGTACATCATGTATCTCTATACTAATATTCATCTACTCACAATTGTTGTAATGTTTGAGGGAGAATGAGGGAGGATGACCAAGACCTCTCCACACATATGGACTTGGCTAATCAAGTGTAAAATAAAAAATCTACTGACAAGAAAAAAAATCGCTGAACAGTCATACCAATGTGTATCTTTTCCTGTTCAATATTATACCGGGAATCGGCTGTGGTCGAGCGGTTAGCGTCAGGGATTTGAAACCGGGCGTCCCGTGTTTGATCCCCCAATCGCGGCACGACGGTCATGGTGGAGTGCCATAGGGCAAGGCACATTTCCTAGCCTAGTACTGCTTTGTTTACCCAGTGATCATGAATAAGTGAACTGTCGCCGTGTTATAACTGAAATAATGTTGAAAACGGCGTTAAACCCCAATAAAAGAAACAAATATTACACCATTCCCAAAACAGAAGATGTTTAACGATTAATGCCGAAAGCGACGTTAATAGGACAATTGTGAAACTACTCAACACTTTGAAATATTGTTGTTTTGGATATAACTTTTAGAAGTAATTAATATTTATGTCTTAAAAATGTAACTCGGATATTTCGAAAGTAAGCACAATTTATATATCACAGCGTTGATGCATTCAGATGTTTCTAACTCAGTGTAAGATCTTAGATTTTACCCTAACAGCTATTTTTGACGAATATGAAATCTTAAGCATTTCCCACACACAACAACTTTGAATTTGAAAAGAGCAATACAAAACTATTGAAAATATATATAAAATAAATCTTTAAATATAGTCGAAATCATTGTGACAAACGGAAAAATTGCCCAACTTGAGCAATTTCTCGTTTTGTTAAAATTATTTCAACACTTGTCGATTGCATAGACGTTAGTATGCGTCAGCATGTTTTAACCCTTTCCCTCATACGACAATTCTGCAGCAGACGACTTTGATCGTATTTTGTCAAAACATAGAAAATCTCCATAATCGAATGGATAACCTTTGACAAAACGTTTTGTGCAATTTCTTCTTTTGTCACTATGTTTTCAAAAGACCGTCTGCTGCAGAGGCGTCAGAAAGCGTCTATATGAGGGAAAGGGTTAAGGGTTATCATTTCGTTAACGGTTAGAACAAAATGTTTCAAAAGAGGAAATAGCTCATAATGAGGATTATCTCCGATTGTCAGTTTGCTTTCAACTTTATTCAGTAGTATATTTCAATTATAGAGAGTTTCCAGATATTTGATTAAAGTTTTCAAAGTCTACTGCTCCATGCTTTTTTTTTTATGTGGTCAAGGGTTGATTGTCAATGGTTGGTTGCCAAGGGTTGATTGTCAAGGGTTGATTGTCAAGGTTGGATTGTCAAGGGTCAGTATGTGGGAAAACGAGCAATTTCACCTTTTGCATCAGTGTTTCCAACTTTATTCAATTATTATACTATTATTTATAGAGATTTTTCACATTTTGACAAATATTTTGTCTAAGTCGTCTGCTGCAGATTTGCCGTATGTGGGAAAGGGTTAAAGAATGCATTTTCTAAATGTATTGTATATGTATGCAACAACATATTGGCGGTTAGTGAATACTCGTGTGAGACTGTGCACTGATGCACAGGCTGACCCGAGTCTCCACTGTACGCTGACGCATTTTAAAAGATCCAAAATCGAAACCCGAGTCCAATCATATCAATTGAACGCGTTAATACTGTATTAACCTGCTCGCCAAATGGCATTAATGCCGAGCGCGAGGGTAAATAACGTCATAAATCATCATCTGTATCAACCAATCAAATATTGATAACTGAGTGATATTTAGTTTCGAATCGATAGTTCTTACTGTATTTGATATAAATATAATTAATATAAATGTTGTTGTATGGTTTAATAACATGAGTGAATAGTTTGACTTTTTGTATGCTAATTTAATACCAGTTTCATTTTGTTAATTAAACACCATTTGAATATTAATTCAACACCAGTTTTATATAACTAATTAAACACCATTTGAATATTAATTAAACACCAGTTTTATATTACTAATTTAACACCAGTTGATCGAACACCAGGTGCATACAATACAATTTCTAACAATTCAGTAGGCCAACAAAATAGTGCAAAGTGTTATTGACTGAATTACGGAAGCGAATATAAGCACAATTAAAAAATCCTCTTATTATTTAAGTGTAATAAATGATAAAGATATCCAGAAAACAACATGGCAACCCTTATTTATCAATATTATCAATTGAATATACAACATTATGACATTACATTGTAGCATCTGCCAATTGCATTGTATTTCTATTTTAAAGCTCATTGAATGAGCCATTCATATGAAGCGTGGCTTGTTTAAGCATATGTAAAGATGTAATCAACCAGCTTTCTCTGTGACACGGTTAGCTTTCTCTAAATGCACTGTACATTTTGACAGGCGCAATTAACCTGTCAATAGAGTTGGACATCTGACCAATAATTCATGGACTAACTTCCCTAAGGCAGTTAGGCTGTTAGTAATTATAGGACTGAGATCATATAAGCCTCAGTCACTTTTGGTGGCCGTGTGGTTGAGACATGTTCTTATGAGAGCCACTGTTTGGCCCGTAATTTAATTTTATCTAAAAACCACATCTTCTCATAAGGCACTTGGCAATAACAATTTTATCTTCGGAATAATCAAATGAAAACATTTTATTCTAAATTGCATTCAGTTACGTGAAAAACATAGAGCTTCTTGAATAATTTAATGCTTTCTTCTAAATCTTGTTTATATTTATATTTGATATGATTTGGAATAAGATGTATAATGTAAATTAGAATATGAATAAAATATTGTTTAAACCAAGGCATTTGACAAATTTCAACGAATTCCAACCAAAATTGTTAAAATAGTTAATGCCTTATTACAAATGATCTTGACTAATAAGCAGTCCCAATTACAGTGTCCACACCTTACAGTTTCATCCCAAATCTTGATCAATTTTCCGCAGATTTTAACAGTTACACATTTGCATCTATATTATCACTAAGGTGATCGACTAAGGGCCATTTTGACCCTCATAATAAACTTAATTTTTTTTTTCCCGTTTGTATTTGAAGAGTTGTAACAAATTTATTTTTGCACTTATACTAACGAATAAAAACGCGGAATAATGCTCAACTTGTGTTGTTTTTATTTTTGTAATTTCTCATTCGCTATATGTGTTAATAGATGGAGAATTGCTGTCAACAAACAAGCTGAGTTGTATGATCACTTCACACGTTCCCCATAATCCCATTGGATGATACAACATCTAAGAGCACGATACTCTTAATAAGACACTGTAACTTTCGAGAAGTTAAAACATGGGTAAATATGTAAGCGTGATGGTAACGATCCCCGGCCGAGTCATACCAAGACTTTTAAAATGTTAGTAATGGCTGCCCTCCTTGGCGCTCAGCGTTGCGGGTTTATCATTGCGACTGGCTGGACGGTGCCAGAATAAATAGACCAGTAGTTCTAGTTACTTTAATAGGACACGCCGTGATATAACACCAACGATCAATCAATTATGATGAAAGTTACCAACACAATTTTGGTCTAAATGCAGTAAACCCACCTCGTCTTTGTGCTATTCATTGCATCTAAGTCGTAAAATGTAGTCTGTTTTCCAGCTGTATGTATGCAGTGGACATGCCCTAACCCGAAGATGAGAGGGATCCAAACATTACATCGAGATATGTACGTTTTCGAGTGATGGCTGGATCTTAGCTCGAATTATATATGCACTGAAAGCATCGTAGTATGTTTATTCTTAATTGCTTATTATGAAAAGCAAGCAAGTGGTATCAAATTCTGTTCCTGCAAATGGTTTAAGCATAATATTCGACTATTCACATGAAGGTTTAAAATATATCTGCTGTTAGCTCAATTTGCATTATCAGCTTCTTTCTTCTAAGTGTTCAGCCATTTTCGATAATCAAAAAGTTAAGACCCAACTATTTGAATTATCATCTTCGGACACCCACGTTTGTTGACTACGCTATGTTCCAACATCATACCGTGGGATTGCACAGGTATCAAAGATATTGTTTCTTATTGGATGCAGTACAATTCTATAATGCGTCAAACAACCACTCAGATAATAAAGTAATTATTGTTATTTGTACACATTATGAGAGGTTATATGTAAGTGGTTCGGTTAGCTCTGTTGTTAGAGTACGTTAGAGGTCATGGTTCGAGCCCTGGACTGGCTGCCTGTTTTTCTATCCTTGTGAAATGACGCTCCTTCATTTCTGATATTACGATCAGTACATATGAAATCGTGCAGTTCCTAGCTTCACTTTTCTCGACCTATTTCACTTTGTAACATCGTCTGTCAATCTAATCGTTCGTCTCGGTCAATCGTGCTCCTGTGATGTAAGGTCTACTACGAACAAGTGCTATCGTCCTCATTTGTTTTTGTAGTATCTTGATGCATCGTTCTACGAGTATGTTCAACTCTATGATCCCTAAATAGATGTTTTGGTCATTTGGAATGAAGAAGCGTAAATCCGCAAAGTATAGTACCACGTGCAAATGTCACAAACACACAAAAACAACAACAACAACTTGCTCCTAGAAAAGTGTTGATGTTGAACCATGATGTAGTCTTTCGTTTGTCTCACCAATAATTGGTACATTTGATTGAAATGTTAAAATGGTCTCAGTCTATTTAGAGATTTTTAATTTCTAGCGAGAAAAGATGGATGCCATTTTCAACCAGGTTCAGACTGAAAAGTGTTGATGTTGAACCATGATGTTTTCTTTCGTTTTTGTTCACTTATAATTGGTACATTTGATTGAAATGATAAAATTGTCTCAGTCTATTCATAGAATGTTTAATACGCATTACATGTAAATGAGGGAAGAACAAAACCATCAGTTAATAGCAGTTCATGTACTTAAAAAATATAACGACGATTACGATACTAATGATGATTATGATGATAATGGCTGTCGGTGATCATGGTTCTAGAGATATGGTTTTCGAGGTTATTATCATACGCTAAGCCACGGCACACGCAATCCTACATTCCGAGGAATTTGAAATAAATGATTAGTTTGATGGATTTACATATGTATAAAGTTCTCCAAAGGCGTCTTTTATTTGTGAACAATTAATTTGCAAAAAGGGGGAATTCCGGATCCGACAGAAAAGAGGCGCAGACTGGTATAAGTTTTAACCGTGTTCAATGAGCTGAAGGTCGATTTTCGTATGATACCGTGACAAGTCAGATTATGTCGCATCCCACGAAATTCTAGCAATTTCATTAGTTAAAGCCTGTCACGTGCAGACCCCCTATATTTATAAAGGGGTGAGTAAATTCCATAATCGGTTTTGCGTTAATTCAATATGGCGTCTATTCCCAGATCAAGCTGACTGAAAGTTTTTTTCAGTTGCCTATGTTGAAATAAATCTATACACTTTCAAAAGAGAGCGAATCTAGCTAGGTACAAATCGCATTTTAATAGTCTGGAGAGTAATTTCCCTTTAGGACCTTGCCATTGTCAACGGAAGTTCATTGTCAACAGTAGTTCGTCTGCATTACTGTAAACATGAGACGATTCACATCCACTACGGAGCAACCAAGGGATGTGATACGTGCTAATGTAGACGCAGCCAAAACTTTGAAGGCAAACAAGAGTGCCACCAAGACTGTTAAAGAATACCTGAGTGTTTCGGGTGAAAACCCAGATTTTGAATCGCTGGAAGAGCGAGAACAAGACAACACTCTCGGGCGATTTTGGATGGATTTGGGGAGGACGGATTGGGAATTGTACAAAGAAAACTCTATGGAATCGATAAGATATGGGTTGAACAGGTACCTGAAAAATCCCCCGCACAACAAAACATTTGACATTATCAAGGACCCTAAATTTACCAACAGCAACACCAACTTTAAAGCGGTAATGATGGAACTGAAGCGGGAGGGGAAAGAGGATGTGGAACACTATCCGATCATTCCGGACTTCGAAATCTGTTAGCATTACTCCTGTATGCAGATAGACATATCCACTCCTCAAGGACTGCATAATAAAGTCCAGTTTGACATTATATTATATTTATGTAGACGTGGAAACGAGAACATGCACTCCATGACAAAACACACAGTCATCATAGAAAGAGAGAAGAACACCGGAGCTAAAATTGTGAAGAAAGCGCAGGGTGAGCTTACGAAAAAACACATGCTGGATAAGGAAACCTCCTCTGATGTGATGCCAGAAAATCCAGGTTAGTTCTCTCATGATATATCGAGATTGTTACACGAATTGTCATTTGTCATAACGAGCAAATGCTCCATTTCCCATCCACGTTGTTTTCAAAACCCTTCAAAGTCAGCAATTTCATTTCTTTTAGATATTCTTCCTTTTTCACCAGTTGATTTAACTCTGTAGATATCTATAGCATATGGGGTAAATGGTTGAGATAACATTATAATATCCGACCAATTGTTTAAAAGTAATATTCAGATCTAGGTTCAAAGATACATTGGCAGAATATATCACATAACCATATGACCATAGATTTAGATCTTGCATAAAATGCCATAACATTAATTTTGATTATACATTTCAGGCTCAGAGTACTGTCCCGTGCTATCATTTGAGAAGTACCTCTCCAAACTGCATTCTGAGTGCAACAGGTAAAATGATGCTTGTTCAAATAATTTATAAGTTGAGATAGATCAATCAATCGATTGATGGATTGATTGTTAAAGAATAACTAAATAATTATCTAACGTAAATTGATAGCTGTTACAAAATAGTGATTAGATGATCGTTGATTAATTAATTTGAAACAGTAAATTGTTTGCCGTTCAAATAAAACGTTTGATCTCTCTCTCACTTACCCTGTCTCTCGAAATATTGCCACATTTTTGTTAATAAATTTCCATTAAACACATATTTTATATTTTCACTAGATCTACTCTCTACTTAATATCTAAAAGGAGGAGAAACTCGGTTTATAAGCACATGAAGGATAATGGCATTCTTCACGAAATCTTTTGAAACCTTCCAGTCCGAAAGCTCATTTTTTTATTTTCCCTTCTTTGCTCAACCAATTATTGCATGAAAACGTGTCAATCCGCAAGAATACTTGTCAGTCAGAACTGGAGGACTGACGACTTTCGCGTAGACTGTAATGGATGTCATCATTTACTTTGCAGACTGTGGCAGAGGTCCACGGACCGCTCCACCCTAGATGACACTGTATGGTACTGCAATATACCAGTCGGAGAGTAGAAGTTACAGCAGTTCATGTCAGGTTTAAGCAAGGCTGCTGGCTTGTCAAAGCTTTACAACAATCATTCAAAAAGGGCCACAGGGGCTACTATTCTATCTAAAAGTATGTTTGGACCAGCCCAAGTTATGTCTGTAACAGGACACAAGTCTGTCCAGTCTTTGTCAGTTTACCAACGTGTTGGTGATTCTGAGAAAGTGCAAATGGGACAAGCTATTACAAACATCGTTTCACAGAACGAAGGACTCTTGCCATTGTGTGATCGAGGCCTATCTAATGTAAAGATGTAATCAACTAGCTTTCTCTGTGACACGGTAACTGCACTGTACATTTTGACAGGCGTAGTTAACCTGTACATAGATTGGTATGACTGCTTAAATCTGACCAATTATTAATGGACTAACTTCCCTAAGGTGGTTAGGCAGTTAGTATATATAACCACTGAATTCATATGAAAGAGCCTGTTTTGGCCGGTCTTTTGTGACATGTACTATACATGTTTGATTTCATCTGACGAATTCCTATGTATAATTCTTTACATAAATAACATGCATAGGTGTAAAGATGTAATCAACTAGCTTTCTCTGTGACACGGTAACTGCACTGTATATTTTGACAGGCGTAGTTAACCTGTACACAGATTGGTATGATTGATTACATCTGACCAACACTTAATGGACTAACTTCCCTAAGGCAGTTAGGCAGTTAGTATATATAATCACCTAATTCATATTAAAGAGTCTGTTTTGACCGGGCTTTTGGGACATGTACATCTCGTAATAAACCAGTTGAAATGTATTATGAGTTGTTACATTGTTACAGCAATGAACTTGCCGGAATCAACAGTGAGGAACTGTTCAGTGATTGTAATGCTCTTCCAGGACCAGCACAACCAGCAGTTCCAAGCAATAACACTTTCAACAACTGCTAGATCACTTGGATCAATAATGTTACAATTGAAAAATAACAATGGACAGCCTTGTGAAAAAATGATCATCTATACACAATTCAACCTTTAGACTTTTCATATATTGTTGACTCAGATCAGCAGCCATATGTGAAAATCAGTATTTGACCAAGAGTCTGCACAGTTTGTCACTCATCTGTAGCTGCAGTTATATGTCTTGTATACTATACACAAGCAGTGCAGAACCCTGATTAGATCACACATTCATATGTGGCGGCGTATCTGGGTCTATATTCTGTTTCAGTGTTCAAAGGTTGGTTTTTGTAAATTTTCAATAGATTATAGTAAACGTGTCTTGCAGACCAATGAATAGGTTGACCTTTAAATATTTCATACGGAAATCAACTATCTTATTAGGTGTGCTCTACCTCAAAGGCAAAGTGACATAGTTTAATAATAGCCGTTTGGTGTTGATCAACTTTCTCCAATATGTCAATGGGTATATATTGACCAGAGTAGGCTTACTTGTATGCTGCTCTGGATCACCGTTATTCGAAGAGAGAGAAATAGGGAGAGGGAGAGAGATAGACAGATAGACAGACGGTCGGACGGACGAATGACCATTACATGGGTAGTTCCTAAAATACAATCTTGGCTATTTACTCCTGGGTATTTAAAATGAGTTCTTACGATTGATCATTCCACGGGTAGCTCCTAAAATACAGTCTTGGGTACTAACTCCTGGGTATTTAAAATTAATTCTTAAGAATGCCACTTATTGGCTTTGCATAGGACAAATAGTCGAGTAATTCAAAATACTGCAATGGCATACTAGACATTTCCATTTAATTTCCAGGTATTTGTGTATTTGAACAAGTTATACAGAACTCAAATACGAATTCACTTATTATGAGTTTGACCAAGATTTCTTTTTTGTTTACATGCGCAGTGTTGTGTTTCAATGTGTACGGGGTATATAAGCCTGTTTCAATCTAGTGACACAGAGAGAATGCCAGCTTTATCAGCCCCCATTGGTCATAGCAAGACTGCAGCCTCTAGGGTCAACACGTTTATAATACTGACATATATATATTTAAGCAGCCACATCCAAAGCAACTCGGACAACCACCAGATGATCCAGCAACCACCAGATGACTAAATTGATGCATGGCTGTGCCAATCAAATTAAAAGTATAAAGTCTGCTACTTCACACTCCAACAAAATCATTATTAAACAAGAGCTGTCCCTTGACAGCACACTAGACTATTCTCAGTTCTTGATAGTGTAATAAGTGCTTGATAGTTGAGTAATGTGGACAGGTACAAACAATGTATGTTAAAAAGAGGCATAACTCTGTAAAAACTCAAGACAGAGTTGACATACATCTACACATTGTCACTATAAGCAAGTATTCCAAGTCTCAGTTGAAAACATTTGGTAATGTTCCAAGATATTGAATTTTAACAAATATTTCTAAGTACAAAAGGGGAATAATTCTGACAAAATTAAAGATAAGAGTTATCGCACTTTACATATATCTGTACATTGTCACTATACACAAGTATTCCAAGTCTCAATTGAATATCTTTGATAAAGTTGAAGATATTGGACTTTTAACTGAAGGTTTTTATTAGATTACAAATTAACAATTGTTGGGTTTTGTGTCAAGTGTCTTACTGGGTTCACTGTCCATAACTCTGCTGGGTAGACAAGCTGGAGGTTTTTATAAGCAAGTATTCAAATTATGAGTTGATTACCTTTGGTAATGTTCAAGATATTGAATTTTAATTAAAATTTCTAACTCAAAAAGAGGCATAATTCTGACAAAATTAAAGATAGAGTTATCGCAATTTACATACATCTGCATATTTACACTATACACAAGTATTTCAATTCTCAGTTGAATATCTTTGATAAAGTTGAAGATATTGGACTTTTAACCAAACAAGGGGCATAATTATGTCAGAATTTGAGAGAGTTATGTCACTTGACATACATTTGCAAATTGCCACTATAAGCAAGTATTGTAATTGTCAGTTGAATATCATTGATAGTGTTCAAGATATTAGACTTTATTAAAAACCTTAACCAATGCCGACGTCGGGGAGAGTACAATAGCCCTCCTTATTCTTCCAATATTTGAGCTAAAAACCATGGCATTTAATCCCCAATAATATTGATGATTTCAAGGGAGGTAATTTGTCATAAATCGAGTCCACCGGATTTGGAATCAGTCACACTGATTGCCCAAGTCCTCCTGATGACAGAAGAAATTTCAAAAAAAATCCAAAAAGTAGTTAAGAGTCCAGTTGTTGATATAATTATAGAGAATATTAGTCGACCATCTATTCATAACAGGTGGTATCAGGTTCGGCAGATGCGACCTGGAAAAGGGCGAGGCTTACTGCTGATCCCTTTTCCCGCTGATATCACCTGTTATCAAAAGACAGTCATGAAACACTAATGAACATTATTTTACAAATTTTAGGCACAACAAAATAGAAAACATACAGTAGATCTAGCCTTACTAGACTTTCAGTGTCTAAATTACACATGCGCATTGTTAGTTCTGCAGTACAAACGACACAAAGAACATCTTCATCTATTTACTTTCATTGTTTTATTCCTGCAAACATTTTCCATAGTTTGGTCGTCAGATAATTTCAATTTGACATTGCAAATTAATTTTTCAAAACGTATGCACGAGCAAGTATTTGTATACATTTCGTCATTACTGACGTCAGCATTCAACACGACAAGGTCCTTGTACTGTAGAGCTGTAAATGTAAACAAATCACGGTGTTTCAAATTCGTTTCAATTATTGTTATTGGACTAAAATAAACAATTGTTGAG
The DNA here is from genome assembly GCA_031761405.1 of Serripes groenlandicus. NCBI lineage: Eukaryota > Metazoa > Mollusca > Bivalvia > Cardiida > Cardiidae > Serripes > Serripes groenlandicus. The sequence continues at coordinate 48,475,998 of JASEVX010000008.1, forward strand.
TATTTTTTCCAGCGTCTTACTGGATACACTGTCCAAAACTCTGCTTGGTAGACAAGCTGAATGTTTTATTACACTACAAATTACTAATTGTTGGGTATTTTATCAAGTGTCTTACTGGGTACACTGCCCAAAACTCTGCCGGGTTTTATTATACTACAAATTGATTAATTAATTATATTAGTTTAACTGTTTAACCCTGTCCCTCATATGACACTTATGCATCAGACAACTTTATACATATTTTGTCAATAAATAATAAAATCTCTAAAATTGAATGGATAACCTATGACGAAAAGTAGAAAGTATTGTGGCAAGAGTGAAATTTCTTCTTTTGTCACTATGTTTTCAAAAAGCTGTCTGCTGTAGAGACGTCAGAAAGCGCATATAAGAGGGAAAGGGTTAAATATCATGTTTTTGTTTATTATTCTTTTTAATTGCCCATGTTGGTTTTCTTTTGCCATAAAGATCAATCAAATTCACAGCCAGCTGTCAACAAAAGACCTGCCTATAAAACAAAATACCAATTACCCCATTTTAGTTAATTTCTTTTTTAAACGATAAAACAAATTGAAGACTGAAAGTGAAAAACCATATTGTAATGGGTTTTCGTGCATTTTCTTCATTCTGGAAATCGAAAATGTCGTTCAAGAAAGTATTACTCAGAATTTGTGCAATTCCTTCTTTTGTCACTAAGTTTTCAAAAGGCTGTCCGCTGCCGAGACGTCAGAAAGCGTCTATATGTGGGGAATAGGTTAATGAATGTTTAATACATCTCACTGCAGAACACTTTATTTACTGGTGTTTAAAATAAAATCAATATAGATCTCAATATCAGAGATCATTCCTTTTACCACACTAAATGTTGTTTGAGAACATGAATATGAATCATGGCCTAGCCAATCTTTTTGATAAATGTTATGCTTGATAGATTTTGACACATGACTAGAAGAAAGCATGATAGATCACATAAAAAACATACTGGTTTAAAAGTGCTATGATAGAACCTGAAACAATAACATTGTTGACAAAGGAGCAATATCCACTTGTTGTCACAATTTGCTTCTTTTCCAATAATGTTTTTAAAAATTAAAACAAAAGAAAACACACTAGAATGTGCACTATGATGGTAAAGCCAAAGCACCACCTGGGACTTCCAAGAATTATGACCAGGACTTCCAAAATTCAAACCCAAGAAAACTAAAGACCGCCAGGGAGGGACCATTTTCAACCTCAGGATCATAATTTGAACAATTGTGTTAGAAACCAACCGGGCAAGGTTACATACCAAATATCGAAGCTCTAGGCCTTTCGCTATTGGACAAGATTTTTGAATTTAAAACTATATATATTTATAAGGAAAATGGGCCCTGCCCTCTCTGACAGCAATGTTTTTAATGAATCAGAATAGTTTGAACAATCTTGGTAGCCAGTCACCGAAAGAAATTAATTCCAAATCGGGCCAGTAGTTTCTGATAATAATACTTTTAGAGTTTCCACTATGTACATAAGAACAATTGGCCTCGTCCCCTGCCAGGTGAGCTAAAAATGCTTTGACTGTGTTACTATCGGTATCAATATTCCAGTATTTGTGAATCAATACAATTGATAAGCAAAAATATATTGAAAGATTGATATCCAACATTCAGTGACAAAATGGAACAGCTCTCAAAGCGAACTTTAATGGAACAGGGTTCTCACTGTACTCTTAAAAGGGGATTTTGACAAGTAAAAATCTAAGTTTGCATTTGACAAGTTTACCCCAACGGTTAACTTCATAGTTATAAAATGAAAATAAAAAAATTGAATGTTTTTTTTAAAAAAATATTTTATAACCAACGGTCAATTTTGACAAGAAGTCCAGTGAGCACCCTGATGGAATGAACTGAAACATTAAAAACAAAAACGATAACTGCATCCAGAACTTATTACAAATGGATTTGTTTTTATTTCATTATACTGGGTCTGGCCATGAATGAATGGAATAAGCTGTGCTCTCTTGACATCAAAACTGAAATAGTTTTTTACATGACTATCACAGTTATGGTGATATCAAGGGATGGGATGTAAAAATATTTTTCCATTTACAATCTATTATTGAGATTTACAACCTCAACAGTTGCCCAATATATATCTTTTTGTTCTGTATCTTCAACATCTGTTCTGTTTTTGGAAACCTTTCCCTGAAGTTCCTCATTCAAAAACGTTTGCTCCTGTTTTTTCAAAACAACACCAGTATTGAAATTACATAATAAATTAGATGGAGTTAACTTTGGTCACAGGTCAGGAAAGGACTTTGCCCACGGCAAATGCATATCAAATATGGACACTGTATCTTATACTGATGAAATATTATAGTCCAAAAAAAATCCTTCAGCTAGTCTACTCAGCAGAGCTATGGACAGGGTACCCAGCCATCCACTGGACAAAAAAAATCAACAATTGTTAATTTTAGTCCAATAAAAACCTAGTCATCTACCCAGCATGGTTATGGACAGTGTACCCAGTACGTCATTGGACAAAATACCCAACAATTGTTAATTTCTAGTATAATAAAAACCAGCTTCTCTACCCAGCAGAGTTATGGATAGTGTACCCAGTAAGACACAAGTTTGACAAAAGACCCAACAATTGTGAATTTAAGTCCAACAGAAACCTTCAGCTTGACTACCCAACAGGTTATGGACAGTGTACCCAGTAGGACATTAAACAAAATACCCAACAATTGTTAATTTTAGTCCAAATAAATTGAATAAAAACCTTCAGGTTGTCTACCCAACAGTTTTATGGACAGTGTACCCAGTAGTTATTGAACACAATACCCAAATATTGTTAATTTTAGTCCAATAAATTAAATAAAAACCTTCGGTCGTCTACCCAGCATGGTTATGGACAGTGTACCCAGTAGGACATTGGACAAAATACCCAACAATTGTAAGTTTGTATTCTAATAAAAACCATCCGCTTTATATACTTTTATCATAAAAATACTCAGTTTTTCTACCCACGAGAGTTATGGACAGTGTACTTAGTAAGACACTGCACAAAATATGCAGCAATTATTAGTATAAGTCAAATAAAAACCTTCAGTTTGTCTACCAAGTAGAGTAATGGATGTGCTATACCTTTCAGTACAATACAATTTATCCAAACAATCACTAGCTTGTCCAGACTACCCTGCAGAGTTAGGGACAGTGTACCCAATAGGACACTAGTAATTATTTTGAATTTCAGTCTGAATACAAAATTAATAATACATTATTTATCATAAACAAGAGAGCCATGATTGCCCTAAATTGCTCACCAGAGCATCTCTGCTCCAATTATGTTCTAGTTTTTGAACCCACATGACCCAGTTTGATTTGAGCCGTACCAACACTTCATTGTGACAAACATTTTAACCATCATGTTTGATAGAAGTTTTTCTAAAATTTGACCTCCAAAGTCACTATGTCAACAGGGATTTCTCAAATTTGACCAAATTACCTAGTTTTTGATCCCAAGTGATTTAGTTTCTTACTTGACCTACATATCAATGAGAGAAACATTCCAACAAAGTTTAATGATGATTCAGCTCAAAATGTGTGAGGATTTTCTAGGATTTGTCCTGGAGAACTTGTTTGTTTACCCTGCATGGGCCTATATCGCATTCAAAACGACCTCCTGTAACCCACATAAATATAAAGGAAAAAAGTTGTGTATTGCTGGGACTTTACTAATGTTACGTTATAAGCGGTCTTGTTATAAGTGGAGTATATTCAGTATACTGTACCTCGTTTCCGACTAAAACATCTGCATAAAGAATAAATAACTGACCCACCATTAAAACAGACATTTGAAGACAGATACCAAAAGTAAGCAAGATTTAATACTTACTACGCATTATCTGCTTTACTGTAGACTAGTGCTTTTGAATCCGACCAAGTGACAATTTTCACTGACCATTTCATTTTCTCCTACAGCCCCGGAAGACTTGACCAGTAAACAGCATCCATTATCTGAAGGTAACAGTAATTAATGATATGAATATCTTGAACATCTGCAGAAATATCTTTCATTTGCATTACCTCATACATTGTGTCATCGTAAAATTCAATTCATAACATGTACAAGCATCCTTTAAATCCAAAGCAGTTGTGCACTAGTAATATTAAAACTACAAATTAATCCCGAGGCTATTGTAGGGAAAATAAAATATGCAATGATAAAATCTGGCCGGCAAGTGCATATTTTGTACCGAGTGTATCTTTCTTTCTTGAGCTGATGACTCGAGGATTCTGTCAGATTGTATCATTAAAATTAATGAAAACATTGTAGATAGCCAGGTCTGAAGTCATACCATACCTACTATTTGGTCTTCTAAAATTAGATATTTAAGATCTTTTTATCTTCTAGGGACAAATGTGCCAATGTCCACATTATCGGATCCGGCATGAAAATGAGATATTCATTAGCATATGTGTGCACAAAACAGCCCTGTTTTTCCTCTCTGGACAAGAAGCTTTTAAGTTTTTCCAGATCACTTTTTCTCAATACAAATATTGAATATCCACCCAAACAGTTGCATACTTTTTCCGCCATTTACGTTCAGATGCATACTGACGTCATATCATTTTCACATTTCAATATCAAAAAATTTGTGCACATCTGTTCATGGACAAATGGAGTGGAATTGCTTTTAAATTATGATCCAGAACGATCAGATATTTGCAAGAAAAAAAAAAGAGTTCCGGGGTATCAAAAGCAGAGGGTCGTTGCTTAGATACGCGTTATAATTGTGCATGAAATAACCAAACTAAAGGTTTGTTTCGGCGATTTTGATACTCAACCGAGTCAACGGCTCATCAGCATGTCACCACTTATTACTCGACACTTTCGCAGTTTTTTGGAAGAACTAGACGAAAACTACCCAATAGTGTATAAATGACAACCTTATAATCATATTGATACGCAGTATATTATCTACTAAACGCAAACTACCAATATTTTACCCAACAAAAACAAAAACAAAAACGAACTTACCAACAAACCAACCTGCCCATTGGAGGAATTTAATCACAGGTTAGACTGTATTTAGTTGTGTTTATGCTTGGAAAAACACACGCGGGTCAAGATGACTTATGTCAAACATCATAAGGTAACGCCGAGGTTAAATTCCAACAGAGGTAGACTTGGATTGACAGCCTTTATCATTACCGACAAAGATTTAGACACTCATCTGAGAACCGACAGAATTGTTGTGTATAACGAACATCGTCAATACACTCGGACTCCAAATTAATACCGAGTTTTAACGTTTCAAGGGAGAACACTCATGCTTTGTCGTTGTGCTATTTAAGCCTTAATCACGTGCCCTACACATGTCTCAAACACAAATCTATTGAAAACACGCATTGTATGGTTGTTGGGTTGAACGAGGATGTTGGGACGTAAAATAGGCAATTTATCTAGGTGTGCATACAACTTATTCAATGTAGATAATATATTGAAACATAATGATACATCAGGTATGATGAATTTCGTATAGACCTAACGATTCGTGATTTAATGTTAACATTTATATCAAAGTCTATGTACACTGAGCATGCTGAACTCAAACAAACGACAGAATCACCCTTGCTTTTCAATAAGTTGTTAAACATGTTCTTTGCTTAATATCAAAACACAAGTAGCCAGCAACCCATACTGAGTCTCATTTTACAGATGTTTACGCCAATCTTTATCTAAATATACATGTAGCTTAACATTTTCCCACTTGTAGACGCTTTCTGACGACTCTGCAGTAAACAACTTTTGAGGGGAAAAAGCAAAAAGATAAGTTGCTCCTACTTCAATATATAGAGATTTGTCATGCCTTTGTCTAGAAGTGATCAATATCGTCTGCTACAGATCTGTTTTCTTTCTTGTGTAGGAATGGGTTAAATGTCGTGCATAACAGGACAAGATATAACGTTTTCAATCGAAAACAGAAGAATGTGTATTTTAGAAATCGCCAATTGTAGGTCAAGTGCTCACACCATAAAGTTACCACTATTGATGCATGCTTTCTGAATATTTTATTTGTAACTGTTTTCAAGTTGCCGGTTAAAGTGGCATCTATATATATCCCACCCATCGCAGGATTTGCCTATTCCCGGAGCTGTCAATCAAGGAGCTCGAAACCCAACATCGCAATCATTCTACCCGACGTTGGACATAATCAAATGCAACAAGCGTCATTCGTCAACTACCAAACGGCTAGAAAGATAGTGGAAAAGCAACTATTTGCCTGGAAAGACTGATACGTGGAACACTGGTGTGGGAAAGTCAGGAAACTTGTAAACTTGTATACGTGATATATGGATCTCGAGTCCAATCAAACTGGATTGATTTATTTTCGTTAAATCGTCGTTTTTCAACAATTTTCCAGTCAGTGTTGACAAAAGGCGGCATTAAACCTTAACCAATCAATCAAACTTCATTGGAATCGATATTCGATCCTGAAAGTTCAAGTTACAATACGCGGTGCCTGCGTCAAGGACACCGATCCAATTAACACCAATAAAAATGTGTTTCATTGATAGTCTAATAATCCAACAAGTAGTAAATCTCAAAAAAGCTCACCATGCTGACACAATTGTGTTGGAAAGGCGGCTGTAACTACATGCACTTTGTGACTAACATATTTGAAATTGAAGGGGTATTTAACCTGCTTAAGTGGGGGTTGATTTAACAAACGCCATATATCTAATATGCAAATAAACAAATAAATCGATTTATTTTATGCTAAGTGATTAAATACTGTGTTCTATAAGTGAACTAAAATCCTTATTCCACACTAAGGAATATAAAAAAATGACGTCACGTCACGTAATGCAGGAACTACTTTTTTACTTATTAAGGGAGGCCACTGTGTTGATATATAGCCTTACAGTCTGAAAGAGTTGTCTCCCTTTGTTTCCTTAAAAGTTCGTCTGCAAAATTTATGTCCGAGACTCATGGAAAGTAAAGGAAGCGGCGGAGTAGAAATCATGGATAGAAATGAAAATGAATTTGAAGAAATTGACAAGGAGTCACTATTTGGAGATGTTGCCCTTTTTGGCGATTGGACCAGCAGTGCTGGCAGGAAACACCAAGGAACAACAACTCAGGACAGATTTGGGGAGATGTGCTTTCGTTTTTAGAAAACAATGTAAACAGTTACACCAAAAAGAAAACAAAAGGTGATATAGATCTGATAGAGTCATTTTTGGCCACAAACAATGAGAGCCGGGAACTTGAGTATATAACCCCAAGTCAGCTAAATGACTATTTATCTGCATTTCTCCTGGCTGTGAAGAAGAAGGATGGGCGAGAGTATGAACCATGTACCCTGCAGAGTTTCATTTCATCTCTTTATAGATATTTAAAATCGAATGGTTAAACAACCGCTTTAAGGGGCAGTATTGAATTTACAAGAACGATGGAGGTGTTAAAAATGAAGACTAAACAATTAAAACGTTTGGGAAAAAGCAATAAACCTAAGGCTGCGGACCCGCTGCAAGATGTACATATTAAGAAAATGTTTGACAGTGAAACACTAAGTTACAGTCGACCAAGTGCATTAATTCATTCCCTTTTGGCTACTCTGCACAACCAACTTTGGAATGAGAACTGGCCAGGAAGTCCATAGTCTGAGATGGGGGGGATGTACAGTGCAAGGAAGACGAGATAGGGGAATATCTGATCTATGACCGACGGAGAAGCGTCATGAATGAGAGTATCACCAACAGTATCCAATCTAGCACGATAAAAGGGATTTGGAAATGTGACCGTTTTATATTTCCGTCCGTTATTATGGTATAGATTGATTGATTGTTAGGTGTTTAACGCCGCTTTCAACAATGTTTCTGTTATATCACGGCGTGTCCTGTGTAAGCTACCAGTACTACCGGTCCATTTATTATGGTACCAGCCAGTCACCCGTAATACTACATGTAACCCCTCAATTATGAGCACCAATTAGGTAAGTTTTTTTTGTAGCGGTCAGTTGTGAAATCCTCACCCGTTCTACAAACCGGTTTCAGAATCGACCGCTGCCTAAACTTCGCCTTTTTAATTTGTTCGTATGATGTTTGCATGAGAAGGTGAACTGGCCGCCTTAGTATGACAACATAATTATGAGCAATTGTTGAAAATTGTATTAAAACCCTATTAATCCATCAATCATTCCAAAACCGATAATTAAGAGAGGGAAAAACTGTTTTCAGACTATAGACAATGGGCTAAGTCTATGTGGAAAAGCAGCCAGTTGCTTGGAAATATTGTTGTGTGGAGTACTGGTGTGCGAAAACCAGGAAATGCATGAGTAGGTGAACTGGCCGTTATATAACTGAGAAATTGTTAAAAACGGCGTTAAACCCCAATCAATCAATCAATCAATCAATCAGACTATAGACCCCATTCAACCTGACAAGGTGTATTATGCTAAGGTTCATTGCGTAAGGATCGACGGAGAAGCGTCACGAATTCTGGAACCAGCCAGTCACTCGTAATACTAACCCCTCAATCGAAATGCCATCCTAAGCGCTAATGAAAGAAAGTCTTTGGTATGACGGGTCGAATCCGCGACCTCCCGACGCACACGAGACGGACTCTCTACCACTACACAAGCACTGGGATCACGAACATGTGTAACGATCATGGATGACATTTTAAACCTGTAGTTTGAATACAGTGAATATGCACTTCCTGGTCGCATGTTTATGATATAGTATTATAACAATACAATGTAGCGTGTATCAGATTACTAGTTATGTCAACGTGTTGAATTAACGACTCGTAACAGGATACGCGTTTGAAAAACAGTCGTCGTGTTAGAAAAGCGGTCATGTTTGAAAAGTGGTCGTGTTAGTAAAGCGGTCGTGTTAAAATAGTGATCATGTTAGAAAAACGGTATATTTTTTTAGAAAAGCAGTCGTCTTAGAAAAGTTGTCGTGTTTGAAACAGGGGTCGTTTTAGAAAAGAGGTCGTGTTTGAAAAGGGGTTCTATTTTTAAATAGAGCTTGTGCTTGAAAAGTGGTTGTGTTAAAAAAAGCGGTCGTGTTAGAAAAGCGGTCATGTCTTAAAAGTGGTCGTGTTGCAAAGGCGGTCTTGTTAACAATGCGGTCTTCTTAGAGAAGTTATCGTGTTTGAAAAAGGGGTCGTTTAAGAAAATCGGTCGTTTTTTAAATGGGGTCGTGTTTGAAAATCGGTAATGTTAGAAAAGCGGTCGTGTTTGTAAAGGGGTCGTGTTGCATTACGCGATTTATGGTGTGAATGTGGGTAATATATGCGTGACAGATTAAGCCAGATGATATTAGCCTAGATTTAAATTCTGTTCTATAAAACAATCACACATCTAACCTACTTGTTTTACTCCTATATGCCGTTATACGACAAACAAACAGTCATGTTACAATACAAGGTCAGCAGCGACATCTGTCAATATACCATCTATATTGACGCTAATTGATTGATTGATTGGGGTTTAACGCGGTGTTCAACAATTGTTCAGTCATATCACGGCTCCCAGTTTACCTACTCATGCGTTTTCTGGCTTTCTCACACCAGTACTCCACACAACATTCTTTCCCGGTAACTGGTTGCTTATCAACATAGACTGTTAGCCTATTGTTGGACGACAAATAGCACTTGTCAGAGTGACTTGTATTAAACGTCGGAAAGAATGTTGGCAGAGCTATGGTTTGAACTCACAACCCTTGGATTGACAGCCCGCGTCGCTACCGACTGAACTACCACAAAGCTCAAATATTTAAAACATCTAGGTTGATAAAAAATCTTTCAGCACCAATTGAAATATTACAGTTTTAGCTAACAATACAGAAATCAGCATTGTTTATCTTTCAGTTATCAACATATTACAAAACTCTCAATACATGAAAATGGAAGAGTCTATTTTATATAATGCGGCGCTGAAAGAGTTCAGTGAAAATATGCTGGAAAAGAAACGGAGATAGTTCTGTTTTGTTTGCTTAAAAACATAAATGTTTGTGAAATATCATCACGATAGACATAAAAACTCACAATGGATTAATTTGATCCTATTACAGACTATGTAAAGATAATACTAATGATTACAAAACGGTTGCATATATGTAACTATGTGTTTTTGTTACATAGTTTATGTTTGTTTGGCTTTAAGTAAGAAGACTTTTATCTACAAACCAATTGTATAAATCACATGTCCATTTCTTTGGATGTTTATTCAATGTGTGCCTGTAAAACATGTTTTCACAGGGAATGATCATACCATCTGAAGGATGTTTTAAATTGATTGCGACAGTATTACGTTCGAAATCACGTGCTAAATTAATGTCAAGGTAACATTGTTGTTTACCATATCGTATTTTGTTTACCGGTTAGACAGTGTGTTTTTATCGGTATCTTTTAATATAAATCTAGTTGAATTTCAATTAATGAATATTTAAAAAAGTATCCGTGTAAGAAAAGAAGAAAGCCCTCTGTGCAAAAGTAACCATATTCCTGCTTTGCGCTTTGTTGGGGGGACGGGGGGGGGGGGGGGATTGTTTACACGCCTTAACTATTTCCCTCATATAGAAGCTTTCTGACGCATCTGCAGCAGACGGCATTTTGAAAACATAATGACAAAAGAAGAAATTTCTCAAAACGAGTAATTTCTCCTTTTGCCACAATGTTTTCCACTTTTAGTCAGATGCATCATGGCGACAGAACGTATATTTCATATCCATGAATGACCAATCAGTACCACTCTAGGAACTGGCAGGGTACTCAGCAGTCATGTCTGCCGCGAGCAAGGATCGAACTCAGAACGCACGTTTCTAAATCCCCGGTAGCTCAGTCGGTAGAGAAACAGGCTGTCAATCAAGGGGTTGTGAGTTCGAACCCAAGCTCGGCAGACATATTTCCTACGTCTGACAAAAGTCACTGTGACAAGCGTCATTTGTCGTTCACCAATGGGCTTACAGTCTATATGGAAAAGCAGCCTGTTGCTTGGAAAGTATGTTGTGTGGAGTACCGGTGTGAGAAAACCAGGAAACATATGAGTAGGTGAACTGGCCGTCGTGATATGACTGAAAACGGCGATAAACCCCAATCAATCAATCAAAATCCCCGCCGCACACGTCGATTACGAGAACATTGCAATGCAAGACTAGTTTTATTTCTGTACAGATTTCGCTCCCCATAAATATTCGTCAACAATTTCTAGAAAAAAATATCCAGTCCTTTATTCCACCAATCATGACCGTCTCGGTGGGGTAGAAGTAAAGCGTCCGCCTCGGGTGCGGGAGGTCGTGCGTTCGATCCCCGGTCGGGTCATATAAAACACTTTAAAAGGGTAAAACTGACTGTCCTGCTTTGCGCTCAGGGTTGCGGGGTTAGTATTACGACTGATTGGCTGTTGTCAGTATAAATGGACCTGTACCGTAGCCAAGAAACGCCGTGATATAACTGAAAAACTGTTGAAAGTAGCGTAAAACAGCAAACATGCAAGACACCATCGACACTATACAAGCTGTCGGAATAAGGACTTATATCGGGCAAATAGTCTGCTTTTAACCCTTTCACACATACAACACATATGCAGCAGACAACTTTGAAAACGTCTAGGCAAAAGCACAGAAAATCCCTTTAAAATAGAAATGAAAAAACAATAAATGAATGGAGTTGTAAACATGGTGATAAAGGGAGAAATTGTTCGTTCTTTTGTTGCCATCTTTTCGTCTGCTACAGATGCGTCAGAAAGCGTCTATATAAGGGAAAGGGTAAAACAAAGAGGTTAAACAAAATTGCGTGTACGTATAGATTTATGTGCAGATTAAAACACACTGATAATTTTTCCTCGTCAAAATTAACAGCAATTTCAATTAAATTAGACCGAAATATTTCGCTGACAATTTATTTATTCTGACAATGACCACATAAATGGTCGTCTTATAAGGTGGCAATGCACAGTTCGGAAGCTGATTTTCTGTTACACAGAACACCCAACTTTTATTCTCTAATAACATCCATTCTGGTTATATTAAAAGGGTTTTTACTGTATCAAGGAGGGCCTTCATTATTAGAAAATGAATGGATTTTACACTCTCAGTCACTTTTATGGTAATAATTGGCCATAAAAAGGTTCTTAAACAGTGTAAAAATATTAGGACAAGAAGACCAATTTAACACTTTACTTACTTCAAAAATTACCTAACAAAAAAGTGTAAAATTGAAGTGCTGCTTAGATTCTCAACACAATAGGCAATTTGCGGATGAAGTCAGAAAAAGCAAGTTCCCAGCTTCTTTTACAGCAATCTTGGACGCGATTTCAAGCAGGTAATCAAATGTTCCTCTACATTCACCGCCTAGCTCCACAAGAAGTTATGTCACACGATATGTCCCTAGAGGATTAAGTGGGTTTAACCGTAAAATGCAGCCCCCTGCTGAGAGTTAACGTTGCGCATCAACCATATATCCAAAATTTACCCACACTTTACTATTATCATTATTTCTATTTGTGAGACATTACACAATAACAAAAATCATGTTAGCCCGACTTTATCAAAATGGTTATACTTTACATTCGGGACACACGACCATTACCCTTTATCGCTTTCGTTTTCCCCTTATTTATACTTAACCCTTTCCCTCATACGACAATTCTGCAAAGGACGACATTGAACAGATTTTGTGAACAAAAAGAAAATCTCTATAATTGAATGGTTAACTTATGACAAAAAGTGGAAAACATTGTGGCAAAAGGAGAAATTGCACGTTTTGTGCAATTTCTACTTTTGTCACTATGTTTTCAAACAGACGGCGTCAGAAAGCGTCTATATGAGGGAAAGGGTTAACGGATGTGTGGGCGGTACTGCGATTGCGGTCTCCACTGAAGCGAAGTTGAGGTCTGGTTTTAAAGAGATTGCATCGAAAGTAAAACGTAATTGTATCTACCATGGCATGTGAAGCGTATGTGGTCTCAATTTCACCTCAGTTTCCCATGTTTTTGGTTATTTGACAGGTGTTTTAATCCGCTTTCAACTAGATTTCAGTTATATCACGGCGTTTTCTTTGTTACAAGTAAGTTACTAATACTACGTGTCCTTTTATCTTGACACCAGTGAGACGGTCGATACGCTTATGACACAATCCTTAGGGTCAAGGAGACTAACCCATTACTACGATTTTCAGGCAAGGGGTAGTTGGTGTCTAGTGTCTAGTATATAGTATCGGTTATCATAAACGATACTGGCAACCAGAATCTGTTATCGTTTATCATAAACATTACTGGCAACAAGAATCTAGTTTCATTCATCATAAACGATACTGGCAACCAGACACAAGTGTCGTTTAAGGAATTAGATATCTAACTTTTAATTTCTTCAACTAATATGCACACAGACCCTTAGCTATACGTATCTTACCCTAACAATTGTTTTTTTAAACAAAAGTTGTATTTAAAACGGCTTTTCCAACATTATATGCTACCATAGCATACAAATAGTTTCCAGAATCAATTTTCATACTCCAGTGTCGTTAATACGACACTGGAGTCTGAAAATTGATTCTGGAAACTATTTTTAATGCTTTGATTTTTTTAAATCCAATTTTTTTTTTTTTTTTTTTTTTTATTAACAACACTCTGAAAATTGATTCTGGAAACTATTTTTATGCTATGGTAGCATATACTGTTTGTAAAACAGTTTTAAATTTAACTTTTAAAAAATTAAATGTTAGATATCTAGTTCCTTAAACGAAACTAGTGTCTGGTTGCCAGTATCGTTTATGATAAACGATACTAGATTATGGTTACCAGTATCGTTTATGATAACCGATACTAGATACTAGACACTAGACACCAACTTCACCGTACCCGATTTTCAAGCCTTTGATGTGACCGAGCATGGGATCGATCCCACAACCTCTCGTTTCTACAATTTTGAAATAGTATGAACCGGACTGGGATCTTTCTCGCGACATTCCCGCATCAAAGTCGGACTTCTACATCAGCGAGGCGGTCCGGTCTAAATGTCCCGTGAGGGGCCGTTCATAAACCCATCCACTGTCAACACATCAGAAAATGTGGACTTAAACTCTTCGCCCGTACTTATTTCATAATTGTTTTATTCGTTTCTAAGTTCTGTATATTTTCCGATAGCGTTTTGATTAAAGTACTGGTATCTGCACGAACAACTAGATGAAACGTTCCAATCTCAGTAACCGGTCAGTAAGGCACCAACTGCACACTTCTGCACGTGACCTTGACCCTTTGGCTGCTTGAACCGACGCATTAAAGTATGTGATACCATTTAAGAGTCAGGCCTGGAGGCGCATCCAGCCCTATACTGTTCGCTGCTCAACTCAACATTTAATCATATTGCTTGACGCGGAGTTATATTCTTCCAAGTTTCCAATTTCAAAACTGGACAAGTCCATTTGTAAAAAAAAAGTCCGAAATAATTGAGTGTCTAGGATTGGTGAGCTGCTACATTTTTAATACAACGAATATTACATGGATGTCAGTATTGATAATGTCGATTGTACTACTAAATAACCAAGGACACGCCGTGATCCATTCGTTTCTCAGGCGTTGAGTTGCCGTTGAGTTGAGATTTAATGACGAAAATAATTTAAATATGAACACAAAACATCGCTATGCTTGAAAATAAATTATGATGCAAATACAAAGAAAACATCAACAAACTCCTAAAGTAATAAAAATGAAATGTGATAAAAATAGTAGTTATCATGCAGTATCAAATAAACAAGTGTTGAAATAACAGGATAGAATCTTTAACCCTGTACTTCATACACACACATTTTGAGGCATGTGCTTAAGACAGATTTGGAAAACATTGTGATAAAAGTAGAAATTTTCATAACGAGCTATTCTCCTTTTGTCACAATATTTTCATCCCTATGCAGTTATTATTCAATTTCTTTTTCAAAATGTTTGTTGTAGATGAGTTGTACGTTGGAAAGGGTAACTGTAATACAATTAAACAAGGAATTCGAGTAAAATTCAGTATTTCTCATTTCTATCCTTGAAAACCATCGGAGACGCTAGGGGATTTCCCTAAACCCAATTACATCTGTAAACGTATTACTACGCATCTACAGCCGACAAGGTTTGAAAGTAGAAAATAGAACTCGTTCACGATGATCAATTTCTCCTTCTGTTCCAACTGTTTGGCGGTGTAAGGGTAAACACTCAACTTCCGTTAGCGGGAGGTGGCGGGTTCGATCCCCGGCCAGGTCATACGAAATAAATGACATTTCCTCCTTGGCGTTCTGGGTTGAAGGGTTAGCTTATTACGATTGGCTGATGTCAGGATAAATTGACCAGTAGGACAGGTAAATAACACAGGAAAGGCCGTGATATAACTGAACAATTAATTGTCGAGAGCGACGTAAATCACCTTACACAAAAATAAATCGAAACAGATCTCTTATGTCCATATCGAGGGCTTGGCGTGAAACGGTTGTAACTAAAAACCTATTTCGAAAACCCTGGTTTAGGGGCAATTTTGACCCCTTTGTAAACAATGAAAATTTAGGTGCCATTTCCATTGTTTACATTGAAAAATGATTTAACGCTTATAAAGACTTTATGGCCAGGTGATTGACCTTGGTAACAAATTACCAATTTTAGTTACAACCGTTTCACGCCAAGCCCTCGATATGTCAACCATCCTATAAATTCATAAAGAGTCTCCATTTCTTTTAGAGTCGTCTGCGTCTGCTCACCGGGAAGTATTTCGGATCGGAGCGACGGGAAGACAATTTTGTCCCAAGGAATTTCAGAGCTATCCATAGGACTGAAGTGTTATATATAAGATTGAATGACCTCTGACTGGGACAGACTTCGACTGACTCTTACGGACTAGTTCCGAACATCACGTCATTTCATTTCTCTAAGGCAAACGGCAACCTTTCCCTTCATAGAGCTTATTACGTTTTCATGGAAGACGAGTGATGCCAAACGCAATGACTT
This sequence comes from Serripes groenlandicus, assembly GCA_031761405.1. NCBI lineage: Eukaryota > Metazoa > Mollusca > Bivalvia > Cardiida > Cardiidae > Serripes > Serripes groenlandicus. The sequence goes on from JASEVX010000008.1 coordinate 48,491,974, forward strand.
TTTTTAATAATCGGCAGAGCAGGGACTTGAACCTAACACCCCCTTTATTGACACGCCTCATCGGTATTGATTGAGTCATACCCGTTCACGTAGTAACTTCCAAAGCTTAGTCAGATATATGGACGGGTATTTCTATGAAGTTTTTTTTTTAATATTGTAATGTTTACAACGGTCCTACTAAATACTGCAAGGACTACAAGGACTACAAGGACTACACAAGGACTACACAATGACTACAAGGACTACAAGGACTACAAGGACTACAACGACGGCTGTAGTATGACAAGGACAGATTACCCTGTAGAGTGTAGGTACAGATCACCCTGTATGGTGTAGGTGGAGATCACCCTGTATGGTGTGGGTGCAGATCACCCTGTAGAGTGTAATCTGTCCTTGTCATACTACAGCCGTCCTTGTAGTCCTTGTAGTCCGTCCTTGCATGTCCTTGTAGTCCTTGTATTTTATTTTCTGCATCTACACTCTACAGGGTGGTCTGTACCTACACTTTACATGGCGGTGTGATCTGCACCCACACCATACAGGGTGATCTCCACCTACACCATACAGGGTGATCTGTACCTACACTATACAGGGTAATCTGTCCTTATCATACTACAGCCGTTCTTGTAGTCCTTGTATTCCTTGTGTAGTCCTTGTAGTCCTTGTAGTCCTTGTAGTCCGTGTAGTCCTTGTAGTCCTTGCAGTATTTAGTAGGACCCTGTTTACAACACAATTTACCTACATTTAAATGCGTTAAACTATGATAAACGTGACTAATTACTTTGAAATAGTATCATTGAGTGAAAAGGAGTAATTGCTCGTTATGGATGCTGACCAGGCTTAACCATTTTTGTTCGAATACTTTGAAAAAAATGAGTTGAAGCGAGGAAACCCAGAAAACTGTGTCCACCCTTGTTAATATCTATGCATATATAGGGTAATATCTTTTTTTAGAGGAGCAAGTCCCTGTGATTTACTGAGTTAGTCATAATCATTAAAACATTAATTGTAGATATTTGGGAGATCAATGATTCGTCCATTTCAGCTCAAAACTAACTCTTAGAGGAACAACATCTACATAAAAAAACGAAAATCTCTAGAAACGAAAGATCATGTACTGCATTGTGGCAACATGAGAAATTATTCATGATACGCAATTTCTCCATGAGCGACAATGTTGTCTGCAAAGGCATGTCTGTGGGAAAGGGTGCCTAATAACCAGCTTATACATGATTTTTGTTTATGTTTCTTAAAGTTTTTATTTTGGGGTGGGTGTTTGGGGGGAGATAAAATGGTCAAAGGGTAAATTGTGCAAAGGTGTATTTTAGTAGTAAACATCTCTAGAAAGCGGGAATTCATCTTTATCTATTTTTTGTTTTATTCAACCGATTTTTGAGTGCAGTTAACCGTTTGTCGTATGCGCTAATACGCAGTAAATTAACTCTTTCATGCAAGTGGCTATATTGAAGTTTTTGTAAACAACGATCTGTCTCATCTGATTATAAAATATTCACAAAACCCGTCTTGCATGAAGAATGGTGTCGACCGGTTTTGAACTTGGTATATTCTACTTTTTGGAAAGGTGGCGCTGGAAGAGTTATTGGTGTTTATGATATTATTTTATAAACTAAGAAACGGTAAATTCAAACTGTTTTTAAATTTAATTCAATTTTATGATCGTTCATCACCATCCCCAACACTTTGACGAAACGGAATACAGTAAGTATATTCTTTAACTGAGGTGTACTGTTTTAAAGTACGAATACTATTATATTGTCAATGGGGGGGGGGGGGGGGGGGGGGTCTAGCAGTCTTGCACGATTACTGACTCGCTGGTATCTGGATACATAGAACTGTAGTAACTTACCCAGGAAACGCCATGATATAACTGAATAATCATGCATACATACGCTTTCTGACGCCTCTGCAGCAGACAGCTTTGTGAAAATATGTCGGCAAACGAAAAAACTGCTCAAAACGAGCAATTTCTCTTTTTTTCGACATGCTTTCAAGTCTATTCAAGTATTGTAATTTCATTTAAAGGGAGTTTCTAATTGTATTCGGGTATGTTTTCAAAGTCGTATGTTGCAGATTTGAAAGGGTTAAATAAAATATACTGTGCATTCAAACAGGAAGATACAATATCTTCCTTGTTTAAGAGTGCAAGCGTTTGATTCACATGTTCGGGTCAACGATTTACCCCCACACTTCTATTCATATTGAAACTATCCGAACCGATATAACACACGTGACAACTGCGGTTTAATCGCAGGTAGTTGCATAGGAGATTTCTGTTTTTATACGTTTTTATTTTTTGCTTTGCATCTTTGACGTAGGATCTCAATCTCAATACAAATCCATCTTTGTCGATGCGTTAATACAAACATTTCTTTAAAAGGATGGCGAAACAGAACATAAACGATGGCATGTTAGGGACCAGTGTTATGGATTACGATACTGGACACGTGAATGGAACCTGGAAAAACAGAGCTTTGGCCTACAACTGGAAATCAGCATTTCTTAAGGTTGGTCTTTATGAGATGTTAGAATCCAACAGGTAGACGCATTTTAAGATTAGTTAATACCCTATAAAAATATCGAGCTTTCATGCGATATGCAACGGAGATGCAATATGTTGTTTATCATTTATGTTCGTGTAAGTATACATATACGTAAGATATATATGTCTATATAAATATTCACATATATTTCTTGCATTTTCATATATGTTCATTTATATATTGGTAGAATTAACATTGTGCACTTAGATGTACACCTGATCTCTGTTTTATATATTCTAATATATCTATAGGTACTACCTATTTACGAAAAAAACGCAAGATAATTATAAACAAAAATTAAAGAGCATACTTTGGCCATAAAAAAAGATTTATAAGTAATTGACTAGACAATACTAATGTTAATGTCATGTGTCTTGCATTATCAAAACATATTTGCAATTCCTATTGCTGTCGCTATTATTACGAATAGAAAATAATAAAGTAAAGAATTTCAGAAAATCAAGGAATACATTTATAATGAACGAGGTTAAAACATGAGGGCCAAGATGATCCTTAATAGATCACCTGCATTATGGTAAAGAAGCAAATATATCAGCCCTTTTCTGATGCCACCTGGCCACTGCCTTTTTCAAGCAGTCAATATGACTGGAACAAATTATGTAATGGGTCACATTTCTGCTAAACCCTTTCCCTATTAGAGACGGTTTCTGAGGCCTATGCAACGATTTAGGAAAAGATTGTCGCAACAAGAACAATTGCTCCTTTTGAGAAAGTTATCCTTTTGCCACAATGTTTGATAAATAATTATACTTTGAATGATTGAGTCAATAGCTCATGTATAGGAATTTGGGGTCTTTCATGTTGATACCACTTTTTTGCGGGAAACGACGTCGCTCCATTGACGTTACGCCAAGATGAAGTGTAACGGAAATGACGTCACGTCCTTCTTTGGCTACGATACAGTCAAAACTTTGTTTCGGGCGTAGAAGGCTAATGCTGTCGTTTTTTTGACGAACGGGAAAACATATTTCTTATAGATTTCCATTTATTTTTAACTTTTCGTACAAATATTAATTCCAGCACTTTAATGATCTTAAATATCGATTATAAAAAAAATTGATTAAAAAGACGACAATTATTTTCAATCCGTGTTTTTCTGCTCATTTTATACATACCCAACATACCGATTTAAATTTGTTTATTAAAAAGCCGACAATAATTTTCATTCAGTGTTTTACGTCTGCTTTTTATACATATCCAAAATGGCGGCCCCCATGGATTTTTCCAGTTTCATCTCAGAAAGCTTCATGGGTTTTTGAAAAAAAAAAAAAAAAATCTCACGCCCGTTACCTATAAGCGAAAAAAACCATTTATGTTTTTTGTTCGTATTATTCATATGTGTGTAACTAGAAACTTTGTAAAGTATACGTTACTGAATACAGAAATCTTGAATCTTGAATCTTTAACACATCTGCAGCAGACGTCTTTTGAAGATTGTGGGGCATAAGGAGGAATTGTTCATAATGAGCAATGTCTCCTTTTGACTCAGTGTTTTTAGCTTTATTCAGAAAATATATTTCCATTACTGGTCTATTTCTTCTAAAGCTCCCACAGTCGTCACCTGCTAATTTATTATATGTGGGAAAGGGTTTATATCGTAATGTGTTTTTCTTTAATTCATATTTTGTTCTTCTAAATCTCAGCAGCTTTCACAGTCGTCGCCTGCTTGTTTATTGTATGTGGGAAAGGGTTTATATCGGTTTGTGTTTTTCTTTAATTCTTTAATTGTGAAATAAAACAGGAAACGCATTGCATTTAAGCGAACGCTATGTGAATTCCATTAACGTTTTTGTTGATTGCTTGTTCTGAAATATATTATTAATCTTACATGGTATACATGTATATGTTTATCATTGTTTCTTTGTATATTTCCATGACGTATTCGTTTGTTTGTTTTATTGTGTTCGATTATCATTTTCAACAATGTGGTAGTTATGTCATGGGGACAAACTAATACTAGTCTATTACATACATTTATCTGTGGCCTGCAGTTATTAATGTTTTTCATACGCACGAGCATGTATATATATATATATATATATATATAAATAGTCAAACTTGTTTTAACGTTCACCTCTGTTAAGAAGCTAACTTGTAAAAAGCAGCCATTTAAAAGTTAACAAAACCATCATTCTCTTCTTTGTTTGATTTGTATTAAGCAGCCACCTGTGTTCAGTAGCCAATGTTTTGCCTTCCCCTGGGTTGCTGCTTAAGGCACGTTTAACTGTATATAGTTTAGATTCCAGATATTTGAATGTTCGAAGGTTTATTTTAATCATTGAAGAAACAAATACTCTGTGACTGAATAATAGTAGAGCCCCTTATGTTCAGTCTGTTGACGAAGGCAAACAAGCCAAGTCTCATTAGTTTCATTCTTCTGGTTAAGCAGTAAGACAGGTGGTTGTATATACAGTTAAATGGTTTATGCACTTTGGAGGTACGTGTTCTTGTAACTATCTATATCCTTCTTCTTCTTTTGTGTTTTTGATTATTTTTTTTATTTTTTTTCATGTAGTTTTAGTTCTAGCAAATTGTATTTCTGTATTGTTGTATTATAAATGTAGTCTTCTTAATTGGAGGAAATAAAGATAAAAACAAAAAATATAAAAACAAATAAAGTTTGACATTTCGCATCTGCTATCTGGATAGTTTCTGCTAAGCACACCTCCTGGTTTACAATGGACTTTAGCCGGGTCTTTTATACAATTAACACATATACATGTCATATCAAAATCACAATTGCCTAACAATACTACATATATTGAGAGTCCAATTATACTATCAAAGCAGAAATCAAATCCTGTTATCTACATTTTCTTCAGCGTGATTTTACTGAAAATTTCTTAAAAGCGACGTATAACATCATACAAACGAATTAATCAATTTATTTCAGTGTTTCGCAACGCATAGGTGAAAAGTTTGAAATGCATTTCTTTTGAATTCATTTTAAATCCAAACATTTTGAAGGAGTTTGTTGCAGCGGTATCAAATGACAATTGCACCACTGATATAAGAAAATGATAAGACTAAAACAAAAAAGGAAATTGTAATATATTTTTATTTAAAAAAACCAAACCTGCCCAGACCGGGAATCGAACCCTGATCTCACGCGTGACAAGTGAACGTGCTAACCGTTACATTAGCCTGACTTTTCGTCATTCGATCTAATTTATGAAATCATTAAACATCGATACACGAGCTAGCGAATAATTTATAATTGAAGTGTTTTATCTTTATAAAAAACAACTATCATTTAAATAATTTGATTCTCTTTTGGAGTATATTTTATCACTCATACTTGTCTATCTTATTCCGTCTTCTGAGGTTGTTATGGTTAATTTCGGTCGAGAATCTGATGTATTTAAGCAGGAATCTAGAATGAAATACTCTATTACTTAGATTCCTGATTAACGTTACCTCTGAAAGTAGTCTTGTACATTTTATTCGAAAGGATTTTTGGACATTCCGACGCCTATGCTAACATTTACCGTTTATGTTATATATTTCTGTTGTTTTGAGTATATAATTTATCATTGGGACTCGATTATCTGAATTCGTTTTTGAGTCGAAATCGAAAAGCTGCCTTTACTTCACTCATTTTACAATATTTAGGAAACACCCATGCACTTTACGCGCGATCAAGTATGTTGAAAGCGTAGAAATACATTTGTATTATTAATTTTGTAATTCATATAATTTAAAAGCAAATTAACTTGGAGATCTTTCTATTGATTAAGTGATATCAAATCAAATCAATTTTCCGGTCGATATCCTACCAAGTTACCGCATTTTGACATTATATATGCGATCTGCATCTACCAAGACATCTCTCTGAACCCGCGAAGGTGTTCAGAAACGGAGAGTTGATATTGAAAGACTGATTTGAAGTAATTCAATGCCGATATTGTAAAACACTAGTCTAGATTCCAGTCACAAAACGATGAGTGTCTTCGGGTTTAGTCTAACGAGCCCCTTGCTAGAAACTGTTGAAAATGATATATTCAAACATCTAACTGTTTGTTTTGAATTGTCAGTACTCTTTTCTAACAATGCGAAACGCAAATCTATTTCATGTTTTTTCGCTCTTGTATATATACCATTAACTGTCCATTTGTCAGCCACTTTCATATCTGGACGGGAATTTTCAATACAAAATACAAAGTGTCAAAGGAGCTTCACCTTCTGCATGTTCCTGTTTCACTTTCAATGGTCATAGGTTTAATGTCAAATCGGCTAAATTATTTGTTTCGAGAATAAAAGACATCACTTAGGTGAATCCGCTACTCGAGTGTGTCATGGACAGATAACTCGTGTTGCCTATGTCACAAGGAGAGGAAAACAGGCTGCCAGTCCGGGACTCGAACCCGGGACGTCTCGCTGTCAGGGCAAGTACTCTACCGACTGAGCTAACCGGACCGCTTACATGCACTCTCTTCAATTGTGTATACATTCGACACGCGACATACACCCCGCTTAACTGGAATTTCGTCAAATTCGGAAAACCAGTGCCAACGATGTCATATTTTTCTCTTCCCTCCTCGGAGCGTTTATAGTACTTATAGACTGATGTTTTATTCACTGCAGTCTACCACAGACATATTCAACATTTCCATGACTTTTGCCTACAAAATCCCATTCCGAACACGGAATTTAATGGTCTATCTCTGTCCTTCACTCGTTTTAACACCTGTTCTTAGCAAACATACCAGATGTTTTCTTATGTCAGAATTATTATTTTTCTGATGTCAGAAATCAAAATGACCTCACTAAAGTCAAGTCAGAAGATTGCGAAAATGATTTTGTTGTCATTGTGTAGACTTGCCTTTAGAATTAAAGATAATGAACGTAATTTTTCGAAAACATTTACATTTATAAATACTGAAAATTGGGCCGGTATGGCGTCGGCAACTATAGTTAGACTTTGTCGTTAACAACTATAAACACAGATTTGAACATAACTAATCGAATGGGGAATATCACAATCTACATAATAGCGCAATGTTTGCTGAAATACTTCAAAAGATAAAAAAAAGAATGGTATCATTTTTGAGAAATGCCATAATTTCCTTGTGGAAAATAAGTTAATGGTATGACAGCATCTGTTACGTAAACATGTACGTCACGAAACATGTGCGCAGCACGAAGCCGCAATAAACACATCTTCCTTCATTAAAGTATAACTTCCGTTACAAGAAATGAAATAAATGTTCATCGATCTATTTATTGTATTTTTTGTTTTACCACTGAAAGTTCAATACTAGAATGTTGATGATAGCTCATGATTTTAGCTGCTCATAACAAACTCATGCAGACGCATGTTACACTAGCGTACACTAGCGTACACTAGCGTAAGTTTTCTCTTTATATAACTTCCAGTATACGTACACCCTTCAGAATTACAGAGGCTGGCTATCTTTATATTTATTTGCCTCCTAACATAGTTTTGGTGTCGCCATGTTAATTACATTCTGCTTCTTTAGAACTAGTGTGTACGTAATTTTAAGTAAACGCTTTTTTCAGAAACATGAACGACCACAAGTCTCGAATGGTTCTTTGATTTCCTTTTCAACTCAGTTCAACTTTGAAGAAATCGGCCGCCAAAGAAAACCGGAAAGTCGGGATGCAAGCGGAAAAGGACAACATAAACAGAACAAATGGCGAAGATACGTCCTCGCTGCAGCGGCGGTTGTTTCTGTGTTTATTGTTATTTTTGCTGCTTTCACACCGCTTTGGCTGTTTCATAAGGACAAAACAACAGGTATATTTGGTTTAACTTTATTGTTGAAATGGCATTACACTGCTATAACATGAAGCACACATGTTGTTGATTTATTTGGTTCAAATTACAAAAATTATTTAAGTTTGGGGCTTTATTATTCATCGCCGGTTAAATACATGACGAGGTATCATACCAAAGACATTCAAAAGGGTAGTAATGGCTTTGTCTGATTGGCGTTAAGGATTGTGGAGTTACGATTGACTCCCTCGGATAAATAGACAAACTGGTAACATACCCAGCTAACGTCGTGATATAACCGAACACGTGTTGAACGCAGCGTAAAAAGTGACATACAGACAATTAAACAAATCAATACTTGGAAAGACACGGCATTCGTTTAATTATAACAATTCAATAAACTTTATCTATAAAACAGAGAAAATAGAACGCTTTAATTGGTCTCTTAGTATCCTCTAGAATGGTACGCCATAATTTAGACCACGATCGGTCGATACAAGACTTTACAAAATGAGCTGTACTTTCTTTCCTCTCATCGTTTGTCCATCAGGCTAATCATATTTGTATGGCGCTTTGCGAAAGCTACCTTCCGTTTGGCATTTTCGACTAGATTTAAACCAGATAAAACTGTGTATTGTTCACCAACTAATTGTAAAAGGCTTCAAGAAACATCTGCCAAGTAGTATGTATTTTGTATACTTTAGCACTGTTGGTCAGGTTATTATTTTCAACAAATGTTTACGCTAGGATTGTTTTTTCTGAAGCGCCTTCAATCGGTTTTGTGCGGTTGCTTGCATGATTTTTAGCAAGGGGCTCGTAAGATCCAATTACTATAGTAGCTGATTTTCGAAACGACGCATCATTTTGAGACTGGAATCTAGACAGGCGTTTTACGATATCGGCATTGAATTACTTCACATATGTCTTTCTATATCAGCTCTCCGTTTCTGAACACCCTCTCGGCTTCATAAACATGTAGATGTATTGGTGGTTGCAGATCGTACATAATGTCAATGAAAGTGGATGATTTGTGGAATATTTTGTTAAAAATTAAATGACTGTTGCCAGCTAATACCCATGTTGGTCATCTCGTACCGCCAATAGTTCCTGTCTAAAAATCAAAATGCGGTAACTTGTTGACATATGAAGCCGAAAATTGGTTTGATTCGACATCACCAACCCAAAAGAAATAACTCGAAAGAAATGTTATGTTAAAATATATGAATTACATGATTAATAATTAAAATGTATTTCTACGCTTTCAACATACTTGATCGCGCGTAAACTTCATAAGTAATTCCTAAATATTGTAAATCGAATGGAGTAAAGGCAACTTTTCGATTCCGACTCAAACACAAATTCCAATTGAGTCCCAATGATAACATATATACTCAAACATTCAAATTATTTAAATGATAATAAAATAAATAGTTGACAAAATATAACATATACGGTAAATGTGCAAGTGAGCCTAGGCGTCGGAATTTCCAAAAATCCTTTCGAATAAAATGTAACGTTAATCAGGAATCTAAGTACTAGAGTATTTCATTTTAGATTCCTGCGTAAATACATCAAATTCTCAACCAAAATTAACCTGAACAACCCCAGCAGACGGAATAAGATAGTCAAGTCCCAGTTATAAAACAAATGATTTAAATGACATTTGTTTTTTATCAAGATAAAACCCTTCAATACTAAATAATTCGCTAACTCGTGTATCGGTTTATAATTATGTTATAAATAAAATTCTCCAATTAGAGTTCGATTACCGCTTTGGGCAGATCTTTTTTTTTTTATAAGAAAAATATAATATTTTTTGTCTTATAAATTGCCGATATCAGTTGTGCAATTGTCATTTAACACCGCTGCAATAAACTCTTTCAAAATGTTGGGATTTAAAATGAATTCAAAAGCAATGCATTTAAAACTATTCACCTATGCGTTGTGAAACACTAAGAAATGATTAAATCGCGTGTATGATGTTTTACGTCGCTTTTATCAATATTTCAGTCATTGCACGCTGAAGAAAATGTAGATAACACAGGATTTTATTCCTGCTTGAAAGTAAAATTGGACTCTCAATATAATATTTTTTTTTTTTTATTTATTTCACACAAGATTTACATAAGTACATGATACAATATAAACAACAGTTAAATCTTTCAAATATATGTCATCCATTTTGAAAAAAAAGATGTAATGTATCATGCATAAAACATTTTTAAATTCTTGAAGTTTTGGTAGTATGTTTTTCTCTAAATTGATTGTGATGTCATTAGAAAATGTGATGCCTAATGTTTTTGCTGATTTTGATGTCCAAATAAATCTTTTACATTTGTTGTATTCTAAATCGCTCTGTTTTAGGCTTCCTACTCTCAATATAGTTGATTTCGCAGTATTAAGTTTAAGTCCTGATATATCGCCAAATTTTGTTAGTGTTTTCATTAGTGACATGAATGAGTTTTCAGATCCATTGGTAAGATATGTCGCGTCATCTGCAAACATGCTTTGTTTTATCTCTTTGCTTTCAATTAGTATTCCTTGTATATCTGTGTTTTTTGTTATACAGTTGGAAAGTATTTCAATACAACAAAGGAATAGATAAGAGGACAGTGGACAGCCTTGTCTTACTCCTCGTTCTACCGGAAAACCATCCGAAAGATTACCATTGTTAATAATTTTGCTATTTATATCACGATAAAACAGCTTAACCCATTGTATGAAAGAATGTCCAAAATTAATTTTTTCTAAACATTTGAACATAAAATCATGATTTATACTATCAAAAGCTTTTTCAAAGTCTGCGAAGAAAAGTAATCCTGGTTTATTGGTATTGTTTAAATATTCTATACATTCTTGAATCAACCTAATATTTTCCCCAATATAGCGTCCTTTGATAAAACCTGTCTGACATGGGTTTATAATTGTTGGTAGAACTTTTTTTATTCTGTTTGATATTGTCTTTGATGCTATTTTATAGTCAATATTTAATAAGCTTATTGGACGCCAATTTGAAAGAACATCTAATTTATTTCCTGATTTAGGTATTAAAGATACAAGACCTTGTCGTTGTAATACAGTAAGAGAGCCATGTTCAAATGAATAATTGATTGATTTAATAAAGTGTGATTTTAATATACCCCAAAATGTTTTATAGAATTCTACAGTTAAACCATCAGAACCTGGGCTTTTTTCATTTTTCATATCAAATAATGCTTCTTTACATTCTTGTTCAGTCAAAAGCCCTTCACAGTAATTTTTATCTTCATCATTCAGTGTTGGTAAGTTACCATCAAAGAAATCAAGATCAATGTCAGAAGTGTTTCGTTTCTTATACAGCTTTTCATAAAATTCTTTTTGTTCGTGTAATATTTCATTTGCATCTGTAACTTCCTTGTTATTTATTGTTAACTTGTGAATAATCTTTTGTTCCCAGTGTCTTTTTTCTAAATTAGCAAAATACTTAGAATTCTTTTCATTGTTTTCTATATGAGTGGCTTTAGCTCTCAGAATGAAACCATTTATTTTAACAGTGGTTATATGATCTAATTCTTGTTTGAGATTATTTAGAGAATTTATGTCGTTTTCATTGGGAGTCAAATTCCTTGAAATGGTTTGTTCAAGTGTTTGTATTTGGTTTAAAATAGTGTTTTCTCTCCTTGATTGTTCTTTTTTCTTGTGTGTTGCATACTTAATAGAATAATTTCTAATGTTGCCTTTAATTATTTCCCACATTGTATTGGGGGTGCATACGTTAGTGTCGATTGTTTCATTTATACACGAATTAATGTTCTGTATGTACATGTTGTCAAGTAATAGGGAATTGTTTATTTTAAAATAACCTGGACCTTTTTTAGATTTGTTTAAGTTAATATGTAATATGACTATTGAATGGTCTGATTTATATCCCGGTTTGATTTTACAACTTGTTACTATGTTATTCAGACACTCAGAAGTTAAAAAATAATCTAGCCTACTAAATATAGTAGGTTTAGTGTTTGAATGCCATGTAAATTGTTTGAGTGTTGGATTTAAGAATCTCCAAATATCTATGAGGTTAAAACCGGATATAATGTCTTTTATTATCTGTCTACATCCTTTATTGGTATCGGTTTTGCCGTGTTTTTTATCTAGATCAGCATTTAAGACTGTATTGAAGTCTCCGCCTATAATGATATTTTGGTCCATATTTTTTGATAACAATTCTTTAGGTGTGTCAAATACATGTTTGTCTCGATCATAGTTTGGTCCATATATATTTATCAACAGAATTTCTTTATCTTGTATCGTTATATTTAAACTTATTAATCTACCATTTATAATTTCTGTAAAGTTGTTTACACTAATTCCTGAATTTTTATTAATAAGTATTGCTACTCCTTCTTTATTTGTTTTACTACCACTAACATAACAAGGCCCATCCCAATCAATTTTAAAGTTTTTATTTAAGGGGTATGCTATGTGGGTTTCTTGTAGAAAGCAAACAGAGAAATTACTTGTTTCTAGCCATTTAAACATTTGCAAGCGTTTTTGTTTATTTTGCAAACCCTTAACATTAAAAGTACATATAGTTTTATCTATAACATTTATGAGCAGAGTTGTTATACGTAATAAAACCAATCACAGTCCGGTAGAGAGAAGAGTTGCGGAGTTGAAGTAAATGAGTATATGAATACATGAGGAGAAGTTGAATTTGGAGGTTAAGTTGACGAGGAGATAGATGAGTGATGAGGATGGAATATGAACTATCTACTAGTAGATACATGTATTTTGTTACACAATACAGTAACGCTTGGATTTTACCCTTTTCACTCCTAACAACACACTATTCATATTTTGTAACAGTGTGATTATAATAACATGTTACCGGTGAACATCAGTATAAAAGAGTATACATATACTGCCCGACACTGATCTTCATCGTTAATTACCCTCAACATAATCTAAAAAAGAGTTCAAATCATTTTTGACAAAGCGGGCTAAGGATTAACATGATTTAAACTTTTCATGAGCAGTGTATGTACTAAAACAACATTGGATTGACTGTACTATATTGTACAAAAAAGTTAATGTTTGTTATTTAAAACAACAACAACTATTCTCACATAGTTTCTTTTACGGCCATGACATCTCCAGCCAGAGTTGGTAATCTTCGTATTTGACTAGATATATCTTGTCTGTATGGGATTTGTAATATATTTTACCATTTTGTGTCCATGCGTCTTTAACTTCTTCTTTCATTTTTTTCTTCACTGACATTAACATTTCAAAGTTGATGCTGGTCAGATCTTCATTGAGATATATTCCGGTGCCTTTCCGTTTACTCTTGTTTTTCATTATGTCATGTTTAGTGTTTCTTGATATTAACTTTACAATAACTTGTCTGTTCTCATTTGCTTTGTTTGGGAGCCTATGGGCGATATCTATGTCATTTATTGACAAATCGCATATGTCTTTATCTCTCATTAGTTGAACTACTTTCTTAGCTGTTTCTAGTGCAGTCTCTCCTTTAGTGTTATCCTTTATACCTGTTATTGTAATATTGTTTCTTCTGCTGTACTGTTCTGATTGGTTTTCAAATTTCATCCTATTTTCGTTCATCTTGTGCATTTCGTTTTCTAAACTTTCATTTTTTGACTTCTGATCTTCCAAACTGACCTCTAATTCTTTCATTTCCTTCTTAAGTTGGTCACATTCTTGATCTCTTTCGAATAACTTTCCTTCTAATACTTCCATATTATGTGTTATACTTTGTAGAAAACTTTCCTTCATATCTGTAAACATTTCTGTAATTATATCTCTCATCATTGTTTTGATGGATCCATCACCCTTTACCATCACGTTCCCAAGCTTTGTATTCACAGTTTTAACTGAATCGTCTAACTTCTCTAGCTTTGAGTTGATTTTGTTCATCTGATGAGTTAAGTTAGGGATTTCAGATTCTTTCATGGTTTGTTGTTGTCTATCATCATCACCTTTCTGTTTACTTTTCTTCTTCTTTTGTTTATCTAATGCTTTCTCTTCTACAATACTGTTATCCAACTCACTAGTACTAGAAACAGTTGGTCTTTTCCGTTTATAATCTTCTGATTTACCATCGGTTATGTCAGTTTTATCATTGTTGTTTTTTGGACTCTCAATATAATTATCATTGTTAGGTTATTGTGATTTTGATATGAAATGTATATGTGTTAATTGCATTAATAAAAAAACACGGCTAAAAATTAATTGTAAACCAGGAGGTGTGCTTAGCAGAAACTATCCAGATAGCAGATGCGCATGTGTATGCCAACTTCTAATATATCGATAGACCATCATACTGTGTGTACAGTATTTTGCTTTACTCCTTTATCATTTAGTATATGGATATAAAGTGCTAACTAACAAAGTGCTAGTGTAAAGTGTTCAAGTTAGACTTTTGGGATCGGTAAATCCATGTCTAAATGTTATCTGCAGTTAGCCCCTTGCTGTGAGCACTTTATGTGCTTTGATTGTTCACGACATTTAATAGTGTTGCAGTTATAACAAGGCGTTGCTTTTGTAAGTTACCTGTTCAATGTACTGGTTCATTTATCCTGACATCAGCTAGTCATTTGTAATGCTTTTCTTACAATCCTGGGCGCCAAGGAGGGAAATCCATATCAACCATTTGTAAAGCATTTCCCTTAAATTGGACTACAACCTAATGTTAAAGTATGTATTAGAAGTGTTGACAAACATATATCGATGCGTTGATGCAATCTGATCAAAACAGACAATTCTGTCAGATGTTTATTTAAACTCCCAAATACTTACATGACCGATAAGGGCACGGTGATCTTTATTGACATTGTTTTCAAATACCCGAATTGTTATTTTTTGGTGGAGGGCGACCACATGAATGAATGAGATTATAATACAATTTTTACGACAATCAAACGTGGGAGATGGGTTATTACGCCTTAAAAACGCAAAAACGTCTTCTTTCACGATTGAGTTGCGTTGACATTTGATCAACAGTATACGAGTTGTTTATAACTTCCTTGTTCCTAGTTTGGGCCAGTCAAGGACAACCGTTTGTTGATATGTACTGAAATCCGTCTCGTTATCTGACTATTGTTAAGAGGGGTTTGAGTTACAACTCATATAAAAGGCAATAACAAATACGGTTGAATTAACAATTTACTTGACATGTTAATTTTCAATTTACTTGATATGTTAATTTTCAAGACGTCTTCTTTTAAAATACAAACGGAAAGGAACACAATATATAAGATGTTTGAAGTATGCTATAGTTTTGATAATTGTTGAAAATGAGAAATTGTTCGTTTTGAGCAGACTAAGCTGTTTTTAAACTTGTTCGAATCTGTATAAACGAGTATACATCAATGACATTTCTTTGACATATTATTGATACTATCTTGATACTTAACGATGTTAACTCTTTCCCACATACAACAATTTTGCAGCAGACGACTTTGAACATATTTTGTCAGAAAATAGAAAATCTCTATAATTGAATGGATAACCTATGACTAAAAGTGGAAAACATTGTGACAAAAGGAGAAATTGCTCGTTTTGAGCAGTTTCTTCTGTTGTCACTATGTTTTCAAAAAGCTGTGCGCTACAGAGGCGTCATAAAGAGTCTATATGAGGGAAAGGGTTAACATATAATTGCAAACAAGCGCTACGCAACGTACGTCATGTTAAATATACCGTTGATAATGTTTACATTAATTATCAACTTGCCTTCTACTGAAGAAACTGAAAAAGTTGTTGATACATAAATGAAATACAGTATGGTAATTAGGGAACTTAATGTTTTAGTAGCGATACAGGTTTTAGTATTGTACTACAAGGGGCGTGGACAATTGATATCTCGCGAGACTGAAGACGATAGAGATGTCAAATTGTCGACGCCTCGAGTCGACAATACTCAAGCCTGTATCGCTTCTGCAACATAATTTTCCTTGTATTATGTAACACGTATAACTTTTAAGAAATAATATATAAAAACGCCCATCTATTACATTTTAAATCATATTTCAATGACCTCACATCCTATTTACCATATGTTGAATCGTAATTGAATACTGAATTGCGCAGCAAAATGTCCAGGTATACAATCAAAGGAAAACATTGTTCATCTAAAAACAGTTATCCTTTTCCCAAATATGTTTCAAAAACGTAGCGGTGTCAAAAATATCTGAATCAGATAAAGTGTTTAACAACGAATTTACAATCGTTTTTATTCAAACAAAACAGGCGAGAGTTTGACTGAATACCAGATCGAGTTGACTGTGTCTAACCAGGAATACGTAACAGCGATGTCTAACACGTCATCAGATGAATTTATAAGCACTGCTGTGACATTTTGTGAAGCCGTAAGTTTGAAGAGAAAATTGAGAGTCAAGCCACAGGCAAATTAAACTTCAACAATAGCTCTAGATAAGGGGCGTTTTTCATGTTCTAAAATCGTTACTTGACCTTGTAACACTATGTTGTGGGTAATCAAAATAATCGTCTCATTGAGACGATGATTCTTTCGAGTATCCACATCATAGGGTTTGATTGGTTGATAAGAGAGATACTGTGTGGGAAAAGAGCTGTTCACAACTTCTTATATGGACCTCTGCCAGTGCAACGGTTTTGATATCAATTGAGTCTGTTAATGGGAAAAAGGTGCGCGTTGGCGTTTCTGAACTATGTAGGTGTTCAGTTCAGCCTGCACATGTAGATCTCCTCCGTCTAGTCCTAATCTACAAATGTTTACAGAAGCACCTTAAAGGCCATCTTCGCAAGCCAAAGGTAATTTGTCCATTACGTTACCATAAGTATAACTTCACTTAATTGTAATGTGACATTAAATGACTACCTTTTTTTTTATTTAGAACTTCGTCGCAAATACGGCATTTTCCCATCAACTCCCTGGTTTCTACGGAAGCGGTGCCATACTTGTTGTAACTAACACGATTTTTTTCCATGGTTTTTCATTGGATGCGACGAACTTTGTACGCTTCCAATCAAATTGAAGAGGGGGGATTTTAATTTCTATTGAGGCCGTCAGCCAATGGTACCTATGAGAATGCCAATTTACGAATGAGCCTGCTTACAAGCTGATCAAAGTAAACTGTGGGCAGTGGTGGTCTACATTATAAACGACCATTTTGGGTGTGTAGTTAGAGCGTTTGCTTTGGCTGCTGGTTCGATCCACGGCTGGGTCATAACAAATACTTTTAAATAGTATTGGGGTTAGCATATTGCCTGACACGCCGGTGTAGGGAAATATGGACCAGTAGTACTGGTATCACTTCGGTGGTATAGTGGTAGAGAGTCGGCCTCTGGGTGTCGTAGGTCACGGGCTCGAAACCCCGCCCGGTCATACCAGAAATTTTAAACATGGGAGTGATGGATCTCCCTTCTTGACGTCGCTCAGGTTTGCATTATTACTGACTAACTATTTACAGAGTATGTCATACTGGTAACAAAGCTAGGAAACCATGTAATATAACTGTAAAGATATTGAGGGCTCGAAACATATCATGCCAAATAAAATTCGCCACACCAAGCAGGATTTAAAATATCAATTGTTTGTTACCAAGTTCGTTTAATATATATGCTATATCATTTTTCAAAAATGATCAAATCTGCTTATGTTTAAAACATTTTAATTACATGTTTATTGCTACATGAAATTTGAATATCATAGATCTAGTACATATGAGCTATTCCACGAGAAAACCACCATTGTGGCCTCTGCGTAATGTATAGTTCAAGATCAGCCTGCGCAGTTCGCGCAGGTTGAACTTGTTCGACACATTCCGTCTCAGGGGGATAGAGGTAAAGAGTAATGATTCTTGAAACAGAACATCTACAGGAGGCGAAAAGTGTCTGTCCAGGTAAGCCTGTGCGAATGCTTAGGCTGATGCGGGTCGATACTTTACGCAGTCTACAATGTCGGATTTCTCATGGTACGGCTCATATTATATTTGATTACTTCATGTTACTACAGGTAGACGATGTGATTAACACCAGTGATCTTTCGAACCAGTATAAAGGATGCCTTGTCACTGAGTTACGGTATGTGATTGGGGTGCTTTAAATTATATAGGTGTCCTACCCCTTCCAGTTTCTGATGTCTCTGCGGCAGCCGATTTTTGATAACATTTTGGCAAAAGAAAAATCATAATGAGATTTACCACATTTTTGCCAATTAGTCGTCTGCTGCAGATTGGTTGTACAAGTATGTTGGAACAGGTTAAAGTGTAATCCTTTACCGAATGACAAATAACATATTTCAAATAGTCTTTGGTTCCGGAATTCCATCTTAAGGTGGCTAAACAAATTCAGTTTAACCCTTTTGCACATACATGGCAAAGTCTCTCAAAATGAAAGTGTAATGATCTCAAAGATTTGAAAACACTCGTTATGAGCAGGAGTGTAGAGTTCTCCTTTTGACTCAATGTTGTTAAAAGTCGTCTGCTACAGAGGTATCAGAAAGTGCATGTGTATGGGAAAGGGTTAATAGCCAGTGTGAGCAAATATAAACATTTAGCAAGATTGGCAAAACATATATGTGTCCTTTTGGTAAACCTTTACGTTAAACCGAATCTAACACCAGATACCACAAATAAATAGTATTTGTAACTTCAGCTTAACAATAGTAGAGACGTAAGAACTAGCCCTTTATATGATAGAAAAGATAGGTGTATAGGAGACGACGTTTACTCCTTGTATACATTTTGTATCGACGACTCCGCAGTAGCGATTGTAACTGCATATAAATAAAGAATCAGTTACAACTGTATAACTCTCACCAATAAATGAGGTCATGACACATGTATGTAGCTTCTGAAGCCTTTGTCATTATTATAATGTTATTTACGCCGCTCATTTCAAGTCTTTAACAGGTTAATTTACCAGTATTAGTATTTATCCTGACACCGATCCATCAGTCGTAACGCTATCACAGCGACATTGAGCTTTAATGAGGGAAGACATTACTATCAGTTTTTAACCGGGGATCGAAGCCTGATCTCCAGCTGCCAAGCCATACTACAACACTGAGACAGTCATACGCCTGTATGCTAGCACATGATTAACATAAATCAGGTTTATTATTTCCAAAAAGGAAACATTTAGTTGATGTGTACACATCGAAAGTTTATTGATACCTCTTTGTTGTTGAATAAAATTGACCTATGAGTCAAAGATTAGAAAAAAAAGTATTTCATTATTTCAACGTAAATCAACACATGTCAATTTATGAGAACACTATTATTGTTTCTAATACAATATGAATATGTATAATATTTTTAATAAATTCATGTTGGAATTGATAACTAATCAATAAATCATCTGTATCGATTAACCTGTCCATTACCTGTGTAACTCAAGCTCAAATACATGACATACTGCGTTTGTTTTAGTAATATATATATATATATATATATATATACAATTGTTCATGTGTCATTGAACATGAGGTTAAGGTCTGTCATGAATTACATACATTTATTCATACATCAACCATTTTGAATTCGTATTTGTTTTACAGATCTGGAAGTTTAAAAGTGACGTTTATACTGACAGTAGTTACAACAGCGAGTGGAGGTATTCCAACAACAGATCAAATGTCGAGACTTCTAGCTAATGGAAAAGCCGGGGATGAATCAGTTCACATGGTCATGTTTGAGTTCAAGGCTAACAGCATTGCAATTAGTGTGCAACAAGGATCAGCAAGTGCATTATCATCAGGTCTGTTTTAATATTTCATATCTGAGAGTAATGCCATCTTAAATGAACACTTTATATTAATGAGTATATACTGAGGGCTTGGCGTGAAACGGTTGTAACTCAATTTTTTTTTTTTTTACAAAGGTTAATCACCTCGCCATGAACTCTTTAGAGGCGTTACATTATTTTTCTTGGTAAACAATGGAAATTTAGGTGCCATTGTTCTGAGCAATGGCACCTTAATTTGCATTGTTTACAAATGGGTCAAATTGTCCCTAAACCAGTGTTATCAAAATAGGGTTTTAGTTACAACCGTCTCACGCCAAGCCCTCGATACAGTACCTAACTTATTCATTTTTACGCGATGTATTATTATTAACGCAACACTATTTCCTCGGACAGAAAGACGCCAGAATCAAAGTCTAGATGATTATATATGTATATATAAAATCAAATATTGACTTTGTAGATTATCTTGATTAATTTGAGTCTATTAAACGTGTCTATTAATTAATAGTCGCATTCTACAAATATAAAAAAAAAGACAAATTGCATTTATACTTGTGTTCCTGTGTTTCAAGGACCTAAACATACGGAAATACATATCACTTTTATTATTTGATGAATCAATTACATTCCATTTAAATTATTTATATCAATAAGTTACAGTCGTAGTATTTTTCATGTGCACAATTTATGCAATCACACCTACCATCTATATTGCAAATCAGATTCAAACAATGCGAATATGCCTAACCTTGAATAGTATTTTGATCACTGACACTGACGTAGTTTGATTGAGCTAATTATTGACAAAGTAACACTATTTCTCATATGAAGTGTTAGAAATGAAGTTGTGAATTGCATACATGAAAACTAAAGGTGCAACCACATCAGGTCAGTATATAATTTCTTTGCAATATATCCAGGTAGCTTTGGAAAATGTCATCTTGTAAAGTATTGGTTTCTATATGTGATATAAACGGCTAAGTTTGCAATCATCGAACTATTTAATACAATGGAAATATTTCCTTCAGGTGCAATCAGTTTACGAAAAAAATATCGATTTTAAAATGATTGACATGAAGATGATAATGTTCAATTCGTGTTTTTACATGACTACTGTATACTTGAATCTTTATTGATGTCGTCTATTATACAATACGGAAAATAATAATAAATATAAAGAGAAGCCCTTAAAGTAATTTTTCTAACTATTTTGTAAGAATATAAGTGAACGCAAATCAGACGAATTTCTATTAACATAAATATCCCTATAGGGCCGCTATTATTGGTAACATTTCAGAAAGTTTCATAAGTTATTGGTTGTTTTAACCGTGTTTTACTTATGAACGAAAACCGCCGTTTATGTGTAATTTTCGTAATTAAAACAACGACGGTGAACTTCAGTGATTAGATAAACAAATACATTTTTTATTTAAATTTTGCTTCAACCAGTCAATGCACAAAACAATGGAAGTATTCACATAACTATGAAAATATACAATGTATGTAAACAGTTTATATTGTGGTTCGTGTCATTGTAATATATAGATATATTGTTTTCATCTGACCATAGCTATTATGTTATTGTATTCCATACATCTTTCTGTTTTGCCATCAAATATCTCTTTAATCATATGCATATTCATCGATGAATATGTCTGTAACATTTCAGTAGTATGTGGTCAACAGCCTAGTATCCAATATGCAGAAATACAAAATCAATCGGGCAACAGCTATGGTGATGTACTCACAGTCGTTTGTGTAGACGGTTATGCTATAAACGGAAACAGTATTCTCAAGTGTCGAGTATCAGATTCATGGGGTATCCTTCCGTCTTGTCATGTTGTCATGTGCGCGAGCGTTGTTAGTCCAGGAAACAGTATCATAAACAATAATCAACCACCCAAACTCAGCTATAACAGTACAGTTAACATATCATGTCTGGATGGTTTTATACTTAAAGGTCATCAAGAGATTACTTGCCAATCCAATGCAACCTGGTCGTCCCTGCCTAGATGTGACCCAATAACGTGTATTAATTTCACAATCCCTGATAATGGCAATATCAACGCATCGTCCGTCAGCCGTCAAACATACAGATCGGTACTTAAAGTCCAATGCAACGAAGGATTTGAATTGCAGAGTCCAGAGTACAGTACATGCTTATCTAATGGCAACTGGTCCAACACAGGAACTTGTGATCCCAGCATCTGCGTAGAGTTCATTCCAACAAAGTTTAGTTATATTACAAATAACACAAGTGGCATAAACCGAACATTCGATAGTCAATTAACGATACAATGTTTATCTGGCTATTTAATAGAAGGACATAAAGAAATCACAACTAAATGCAAGTCCGATAAAACATGGAATTCAGTTCCTGAATGCAAGCCACTCAATTGTGGAGAGCCACTATGGTCAAATAACATTCTAGTACCAGATTTGTTGAACACAACCCTTAATGAAACGATCATTCTTATTTGTCAAGACGGCTTCATTCTAAATGGTTCTTCGGCAATTACCTGCACAGTAAATGGAACCTGGTCGAAAATGGCTGTGTGTCAACCAAAAAATTGTGGCGAGTTTCTAAATATCACTAATGGAACAATGACGAAATCTGACGGAACATATTTTGGAGATAAAGTTGTTTACGAATGCAATCTAGGTTATGTTTTGAAGAATGCCTTCAGTATTACATGCGAAGCGAGCGGGATTTGGAGTGTCTACCCGGAATGCTCTCCTATTTCATGTCGTCCTGACTTATATGTCGTCAATGGAAATGTTACTGGCGATGGTCGATTGCTTAATGATGAGAAGCAAGTAATTTGCCATGACGGATTCCAAATCAATGGGACAATGATCGTTACATGCAATGCTAGTGGTCTGTGGAGTGAAAGTCCCGAATGCATACCTCGATCCTGTAAGGACACAATAACACCGCCGTCAGACGGTTATATTCTTCAAGACTTAACATTGGATTTCTATTATGGACATAACATTGCAGTACATTGTAATGTCGGGTATTTTCTAAAACCGAATATAAATGCTTCATGCAAGGCTGATGGAAATTGGAATGACGTACCTAAATGTCTACCTATCGCGTGTACACCTTTTATTTATCCAGCAAATAGCAAATATGAAATGGAAAGCAATAGTACCAACTATTTCAATGATAGCATGACCATATTTTGTCAGGATAATTATGTCATACATGGAGAAAAGGTGACATGCCAAGCAAATGGCACATGGACAGAAAGTCCTACGTGTATATTGATACAGTGTATGTATATAGAACCTCCTGAAAACGGCATTTGGCAATCAATGGTACAGGGTAAATACCTTGTAGGTGACCAGCTTTCGGTAACCTGCAACGAAGGTTTTATAACGAGTGGAAGCTCCAATGTAACTTGCTTAAGAAATGAATCGTGGTCCCTACTACCTACCTGTACGCGAAACAAATGTGATGCCCTGACACTACCGAATAATAGTATTGCTATAGAAGGTAATGTAACAGAATCTCATTTTGCAGATGAGATAAAACTTGAATGCAAAAACGGATACAACATGAAAGGAGTAAACATAGTTACATGCCTTGCCGACTCAACGTGGAGTTCTCATCCGGAATGCAATATTATAACATGTGACGACATCCCATTTCCGGCAAATGGGTTTAAAACATTTGGAGAAGTCTCCAATCCTCCTGAATTTGGTGAACTGGTAAGATTGAATTGTTCTCAGGGATATATGATGGTAGGTAACTCCACGATTGTCTGCCAAGCAGATCAGAGTTGGAGCCCTCAACCGGTTTGCGAAATTGTTAAATGCCCAAGGACTGCAGAAATAGAAAACGGCAATGTAGAAGTATTACATCCATACGATAGGGAGTTTGGGGATATTACGCATGCTGTATGTAATACTGGTTACAAGATAAACGAAAGCCAAAGTGTTCATTGTACAAGTGAAGGTGTTTGGGTAGGAGAAAATGTCTGTGTATTGTACGATTGTGGGATATTAGACGTTACAATAGCCAATGGACAGTTTGTTAATCAAACAGGGACAACGTATCGTTCTACTGCTTTATTCAAATGTAATGAAGGCTATTTGGTCAGCGGGCCTAACCTGATTTACTGTGGGCTAGACGAACAATGGCAAAATACACCGGTATGTGAACAGACAGTCTGTGAATCCTTTGAAACTCCATCGAATAGTTACATTAGAGTTAAAAACGAATCTTATCTTGAACTGATTTGTGAACAGGGATACGAACTAAATGGTTCGTCATCAGTTTATTGCAATTCTAGTGGCAAGTTGCCATACGTCCCACAATGTGTTTTGACATCATGTGGCAATATTACCGAAACCATAACACACGGCTCAAAGTTCAATAACACTGGCGTGTCCATTGGGGATCATGCATCGTTTGTGTGTGATAAAGGTTATAAGATCGACGGAAACGCTATAGTACACTGTCTGGAATCAGGACAATGGGAGGCTTTGCCGACGTGTGTTCTGGTAGATTGCGGACTTCCCGAAACACCAGCTTACGGTTCACTGGTTAAACCGTTTACTACGCACGTCAACTCAACTATTAAAACTACATGTTTTGAAGGATATGACCCCTCAGATAACCGTTCTTATAGCACATGCCTAGAATCTGGAGCGTGGAATACAGTTTTCAAGTGTGCTCCAGTGAAATGTCCCATGTTGGATATTGACCATGGTGTAGTTCAATCGTATTCTGACGAAACGAACTACAATTCCATCGCGAACATTGAATGTGGTAATGGGTATCAGTTGCAAAATACGAAGATGTCGAAAACAAGATGTAATGCAAGCGCACAGTGGGACGAACATGTTAACTGTTCGATAATTGGTAATAATTTATCATGCGTATTCAATTTGAAAAAAAAAATGTTTATTTTAAGGTTGTGTAAGCCAATATTATAGTTCTATTTTATTTCATTGTAAATTTACGATACTTAAATATAAATTCCATCCCGATGATGTCACACTAATGCAATAGATTAATCATCAATCAAGTTAATAAAATGGACGTTTATTAATCAATGGAAAAGTATTTGTTTTGTCCTTTATTATGCTTTAGAAAAACACTGTTCTTATTAACGTTTGTAGATTGTGGACATCCAACTCAACCCGAGAACAGCATAATGAAGACATATTTAAACACAAGTTACGGTACCATAATAAAAGCTTCGTGTGTTTCCGGGTACACACTAAAGGGCGATAACTTCACCAAATGTGAAGAAGATGGTCAATGGACAGATGGAATCGTATGTAACATCGCTGATTGTGGCGACGTAGCATCACAACCTGGAACCGGCGTAATCGCAACATTAACAACTTACGGATCGATTGCCGTCGTTTCTTGTGAGACGAATAGCGTTACAAATTTCATTGTGTGTAGTACCGAAGGGATATGGATGCATTATGACTCGAATGAGACTTTCGAGGGATTAAATTGTAATGACGTCGATGAAGGTATGAGCAGTACTCTTCTTAGATGTTTTGATAAGCATATTTTGTATTCATTCGTAGAAAAATTACGTTTTAGACGATATTTTCCATTTCAACGATCTGTTCTACCATATATGGACTATTATTTCCGTTTCCAAGCTATAACATTTAATAGCATTGTGTTTTCATCGAAGACGACTCAAAATAGTGCGAATCCAACATAAAAACGTAATAGGTGGATATTTTAAAATGTGTACCGCAAACACAATTGAAGAGCACAGTTTAAAACAGTTCGTTATATGTTTGCAACTGTGTTCTTCAAATATGTTTCATGCAGTCAGAGTCAACGATTCGACAACTATAAGTACAGTCATTGTATGCATCCATCTTCTTCAATGCATTTACCATTTAGGTAAATGGTTATTAAACTCAAATGGTACTATTTATCATTTCAATAAGTAAGACATCGGACATCTGGTTATACACTTGAGTTTATGATATTACCATAATGAGTAAGATCTAAAAACCTAAGGCTGACCATCTACGTAGGTGTTTATCTACACGTGTTACTTACTTGTATATATATTAAACCTAGCAGTAGTTACTTCAATGTTTCAATAGAAGTCATTCCAATTTTAGAATGTACCACTACTTTCAGTTGTTTACACATTTTGCCTTTTATTACCAAACTATTCTTATTGCGGAGAGATGATCTTTCTTGATCGGAAAGTTAATCATTTGCATAGTCTCAAATATTGTCTTTAAATTTACATTTATTTTTATTCCAGTAAATTGTGGTATCCCACACGCCGTTGCACATGGTAAGTTAGTTGATGTCTCAGGGATCCAGAGCATGGACACATTTATGGTGGAATGCAATACTGGCTTTAACCTTGAAGGCAGCGCAGAAGTTGTCTGTGGAATGGATGGTAATTGGACTAAACACCCGAAGTGCAATATCGCCGACTGTGGTACCCCAATACCACCTATAAACAGCAGGGAGTTTCAGACGGGCATGACGACATATGGGTCATCCATTGACATTGTATGCCAACATGGGTATATATTGATATATACCAATAGTATGGAATGCCTAGCAAATGGATCTTGGAGTGCAGCACATGGATGCATTTTAGATTGTGGAGAGTTTCTTGTACCAGACAACATGACCGTTGTTTCTCACAACAGCACAAGCTTAGGGTCAACGATAATAGTATCCTGCGTGGACGGATATTACCTCTTTGATACTGCCGAAGAGTCTGTCCGTTGCTCAGAAAATGGTGCATGGGGTGGTTACCCTGTTTGCATAGATGCAGGTACGTACTCAATACTAAATTGTCTTATGAACTAGAAACTTGACCAGGGATTAACATCCGTTTGATGTTTATGTTATTCGTAGACCGTTGTCTGCCTTAGTAAATGGTATGAAGTCAAGTTTACAGTGGTGTTCAGGAGTCACATTCAAAATCACCTGCTTATTTTGCGAACAGTGAATACTTAAACCAGACTGCACATATTCTCAGGATTATCATGATTATCATATAATTCACTATCTCAAGTCGTGGATACTCAAAGAATACTTTACCTGAGCACGGCTCTAGTATCTTAAGATATGATGTTGATGTTGATTTTTTAAAAATGTTTCATAGAAATAGGTCTTTGCATAGTTTTACTAATATCGTTGTTCTTATTGGAATAATAATGATACTTGAATGTGTGGGTGACACTTTTAAGAGAAATGACACTTGTGCAATGTTTAAATGAATTAAGATAATATAGAACGCTTTCCTGTTGTTCTTTTCACCCATCGCCTCTTTGGTGTAGTGGTAGAGCATTCGCCTCGGTGCGGATTTGATCTCCGGTCGGTTCATACCGCAGGCGTGTAAAATGGAAGTAATGACACCTCCGTTGCGCTCAGGGTTATGGGTTACCATTACGTCTGACTCGCTGAAACCAGGATAAATGAACCAGAAGTACTGGTAAATTACCTGGGAAACGCCGTAATATAACTGAAGCATTGTTGAAAGCGGCGTGAAACACCACACCATATATTACACCGTACCGTTCAGGGATCGGTTTAAGTAAAAGCGAGTATTATACCAAAAGAGTTTAACAACACTAAATAACAGGAAGAATCTATTTCTTTGGTTGTTTAATTATCACGTTATGAAGCATATTATAAAAGCACTTCTTAATATAACAGGTGTATACCTTATTGAAACCCTCATGATTAGCAGATCAACGTACATGTAGTCATATTTGGCCATTTCACATATACAACAAATTTGCAACCTAAGACTTAAACAAACCTCTACGCAAAAAATGAAAAGATTTCTGTAAATGAATATTTAGAGTACTGACACGATTTGGAGACATTGTGACAAAAGGACAAAACTGCTCACGATGAGAAATTTCACATTTTGCAATAATATTTTCAAAAGTCACATTACACAGTGACGTCGGAAGGTATCTGTATGTGAGAAATGGTTAATCTGGAGATTAGTGTTGTAACACTGCTGGTGACTGGTATATATTGATGTATTTTTTCAGCTCCTGCAGATCCGTGTAAGTATAAGTATTACTTATATTATAATTTGTATTATTGAAAGAAAAAGAAAACCCAAAGATATTAATCCACTGATAAGTACTCATTTCATAGTTGACCTCTGGGTATGTGAGATCGAACCCCAGTTCGCCCTACATTTTTGCCGGCGTTCGACAAAAGACACTTTGACAAGCGTCATTGGCCTTCCAGCTATGATCTAAAAGTCTTTGTGAAAAAAGCATACAGTTGCTTCGAAAAGCTTTCGTGTGGAGTAATGGTATGCGGAATCCAGAAAACACATGAGTATGTGAACTTGCCGCCGTGATTTAACTGAAACATTGTTCAAAACGGTCTTAATCCCCAATCAATCGATGAATCAGCACATTTTATATCATGCACTGATATCATCTTACGTACATAATATAGTTTATTTAAAATTAAGCAAGTGCCGCTTTGAAACTAGCTGTTGTGGTGTATCTCGCAATGGCTCATGAATGCGCAAGACTGCTCATGTCAGTTTCCGAGAATCTCTTGAAATTTGGTATGATTTATCATTGGAAAAAAAAAAAAAAATCTACACAATGCAGGCGTTTTGTTCGGTTTCTTAAGTTTTGCTGTTTGTTTAATTTAAAAAAATCATCATTTTAAACATTTCTTTGTGTTCATCGAATTATCAACACTAGTTAGATATTCTAAATATATAGTTCATTTTCTATACTAGTCTTCTTAACATTAATACAGATCTACATTGTATCGATGGTAATAAAGCCGCTCAGTATGGGTCTAATGTAGTCTTTATTTGTCGGATACGTAACATCGACTCGGTTACAAATCTCGCAATACAACAGAACGACCTGACCCCTTTAACATTTGAAACACCGAACCTACACCAGCAGATGGATATCAACAATGGAGTAAAGTTTAATCTCACTGGAGCGGAGTTAATACTAAGTATCCCAGTAGAGTGCGTGAATGAAGGCTCATTTAACATGTCTATCAATGATGTAATCTATGATGTCATTCACCTGCAAAGTGTGTGTAAGTATCAATTCGTTATTGTGGTTAGGTAAAGTATTTTTTATATCACAGTGACAATGATTTTGTTCTAATATCAATAATGTTCACAGATATGCTTCCTGGAGACCTAACCAATACTTGTGTCGTTTGCGTAGACAATTCTGAAAACATACTGCTCATAATGGAATTAAAGCCCGTAACCTATGGTATATAACACTGTTACTTTTGATAACATGGTAGTAAAACCCTTCACACTGTATCATCCGCATCTGTATCATGGACATTAAAACAAATGTCAATAATATGATCTCCCCTCTATTGAGAGTACTAACATGAAGAAAAGTGAGTGGATTAAATAGACCGTTCCCGTTATGTAAAACGGAAGACCATGCAAAGTGTTTCAATTTTTTGTGAAGTTAATCAAACATTTAGAGCATGAATACGTTTACAACATTGCAATTGACGTGGCTATAACGAACACAATATCTGTTACTTACAACGTCTTGAACTAAGCATATGCATTGTACATAAGTGAATTAACAATGCAATGTTGAAGAACTATTATAACGCATTGCCAGGCCTTTGGATGAAAGTCGTGCATACATCAGGACAAAATGTTATAGGTTGATTCCTTATCTATCAACTATCAAATTCCTCAGGTTGTATGTAATCACATATGCGCGTATACTAATATATTAGCATAAAAGCGCAAGCACTCGATTCGTCAGCACGAATGTACATTGTTGATTTTCAAGGGATGCGGGCAAAATGTTACATGAGGCAGTTTTAAATTCAAATCAAGCTTTATTCATACACACGTATTTTCGGATAATAAACAACAACATCAAGATTGTATGAGCCGTCCCGCGAGAAAACCAATATCGATACTTTACGCAGAGTCCACAATGATGGTTTTCTAGTGAGACGGCTCATATTTTGTTTACTCTTACAATATAACGCCAGCAGGGCTGTACCATCAACACGAAGCATGGTATTACGCTGTATATGATTAAGCATATTGCACCAAACCCAACATTAAAAAATGAAACGGTTGTAAAGTATAATTCGAAGACTGTCGATAGGAAGTTCTTACTGTGATATAACATCTGGTAAAAAATCGAATTTTATATACGGTATATCCCCTTGTTTTTAATTACAAACAAACCGACATCTTTTCAAAATAACGAAAATTTACTTTTGTGCTCGAAAAAAGCTTTGCCCGTTTAAGGATCTTTACTTGGCAACTGCAACTTTCCGCAAACGAACAGATAAAATGGTTACCACACAATTTTTTTTGAACCAGGAGTATGTCGCAATTATTTTGATCATCAATGGGAAATATCAAATGAACACTTCACCGCGTGTAACGTTTTGCCCCGGCCTCCCTATATAGAGCATCTGTTAGGGAGCTGTAGCGATCGATCACGGGCGAGTCTTTCTAGAGAATCTAAACTGGCATTAACGACTGACTTCTTGGTGCTCACATAGGAGATATATATACGGAATAGTACGTTGCGGGAGCGATAAATGGATTCGTATTGCACGACAAGTAGCGTGGAAAAAATCGATATCTTACGAGACCGAAGGTCTTTTATTATATACCTACAATTTATGAAGAGCGAAAAAAGTAAAAACTATACAGATTCAATTCATTTGTTATTGGGAAAACAATTTTGTAATCGTGAAATGAAAAGACGAATGGCGGATGAATATTTACTACAATACTTAGGCCACGCCCCTAGACATAATTCTAATACGTAGGTCTCGCCTAATAACATCATCAGATTAAATTTCTACTGATGTGTGCGAGAAAATAGCAACACAATCTTTATTTGCGGGTTTATATTACATTTGACGCCAGGTTTTCGTTACATGAAATAGAAACGATTTTACTGGTTTGCATATTTTACTACGTAGCGCAGATTCAAAACGGAAACCTCGCTTAAAGTAGTCCGCGCACTGTCGGACGTCACAATCCTGCAATTGCACCAGGTGGAATTTTAATTCGTCGTGTTTTGAACTGCGCATGACAATCTGCACCGGAAAATGTACAGGTATATATAATAAAAATACGTCTGACACATCGGTGTCTTGATGAAAAGTACCGATGGTAGATTGAGAAATAGAGACGCTTATAGATAACATATGTTCTATTTCAATGAGTTACACTTCAAAATCTTAAATGTGTTTACATATTTCATATTTATATGTTGCTTACAAATACACATATATCTAAGATCATGGAATTCGCGTCATCACCTACCTATTTCAAGTATTATCAGATAGTTATATTATAAGATGAAATAAGACTATTTGTACTGATGGTAAGTATTAACATGATGAAACATGTGAATAACACTCTATATACATATGTAATTGTTTAATTCGTTGGGTTGCAGAGATACCGTATTTGAGTGATTCCCTGCGTGGTATTTCATACATATCTGGACACTGCATGAAACTCTAATCAACCTATAACTTATTACAGCGAACCCTTCAAATCCGCAAATACTTGGACCTATAACGGCTTTCCTTGGTGAGCTTACAGTTATCACTTGTTCCGGAAACCTTGGAAGTGATACGAATGGTGAAGCGTTGGCATTTCTTGTTTTCGAATATAAACTTCAGGTATAATAGTTACTTTTTTATACGTAAAATCATGTTACAAACTGTTTAATCTTGTTATTCTTTTTCTAAATCCTAATAATAGGGAATAATGTCCAAAGGACAGTACCAATTGCAACATATGACGGATGGTAACAATTTGTCGCAATAACACTTTGTTGCGAGCGAAGCACACCGTTTGTATTGTTTGATTAATCTCATATACACTTTTCTTAAAACCTAGAGTCAGACTGAATTCGTTCGAAGTCCAGAAACAGAATATGTAGATGACACTTCCAACAGTGGATGTCTAAATCTACGATCTTGGAGGCTTCCCCTGTATCCTGCAGAAACTTTCAACAACTCTAAATTTCGATGTTCCTTATTCAATAACACTGAGCTTGTTTCATCTTCTTACACCTATACGATGGTGCTCGAATCTCCAAGTATGTACCGCGTTCCTTTTATCTGCAATGAACTGTCACTCACATTGTATTCGTTTTATGCATTACGCATGTCATTACATTAGCATACTTTACTTATCATCACATGTGTCAGCGTTGAAGGTAGTCCATGAACTGTTCTCTTAGTAGGGTTAAAGCTTCACCAATGGCATGTAACATTAGCCGAGCAAATTCCGAAGCAAAATAATTGAGTTACATCATAATAAAAAACTTTTTCATAAATACATACTGTCTTTTAAAAATGATATAATAAAAGTTATTTATTTTTAAATGAAATATCCTTAACTATGAGTATGATTTGGAAAGATGGCTAATGCAATATTAACATCTAAGAATTGCATAAGATAACCCTGTATAAGTCGTTTACACATTGCAGGTATCTACTTTGTAAACATATCAAAGACTATGTCTGTATTCATCGGTGATCCACTTCATCTTGTTTGCGTTGTCGAAAATACACCGGACTTTAAGGAAATGACTATTTATCACAACGACGAAAGACTGGCTAGCTTAAATAGATCAGGGTTTGCTGAAGGGGCAAGTTTAATTCAAGGTGAATTTTCCGGAACGGTTGGTAACTTGGAAATCAACATAACGGCGGTTGAATGTACAAATAAAGGTATCTACAAATGTGAGACGAAGACAACTGATGACACCTCAATATCAACAGCTGTTAATGTCGCTATGAGGCGTAAGTCTTTGTCATTATACTTGAAGAAAATTCTTATAATTAAAAACAGATAGAACAATGACATATTGAAAAACTTTTACCTCATGAAAGACTGACCGTCATTTCGCATTTAATATTTATACAAAATTGATAATGTTAACACAATCTATCAGATTCGTTTATATTAGTATGTATCAAAACCTCATCACATGTATTTGAAGGTATCATTCACTAAAATAAAAGATAAGTCTAGTTTATAAACCACACTTATTATTATATCACGTAAGCCATGAATGTTCTTATATAAATAGGCAAACCAGTTTTACCAGACTTTCAGCTTTCACTGGAGACAATCGAAAACCAATCCCCATGGGCAGATTTCCCTACTTCCTGCTCGGCGGATCTTGGATACCCAATGGGTACCCTACAATTAGAAACAAACCTGGACGGGACTTTCCACACGCTGAATATCTCTGGCCTTTCCACCATTGTGTACACCAACAACGACGATGAGTGCTTTTCAAGGGCGAACATTAGATATTTTAATACTTACAACATGTCATGGGATAGTACAACAATGAGGTGTACCGTACGCAATGACCATATTCTGGACTATAGCTATACGTTATCTGTCTCTCGTACAGTGCGAATATTGCTAGGTGAGGTATAGGAAGTTACAGGTATTACTTTTTATTAAAGAACTCGAACCATTGCAATGCTTATCAACAAGAAAATAATCAAATGCGTTGTGTTGCTTCAGGACTTATTTTTGCAAATATTTGAAATGGTATTAATTGATTACATATTTCCAACGTAAGTATAAACTATGTTCAAAAATTGACCTGGAATAAGAGCAAGTTTATTTTACATTGAATAGCAGTTGTCACTCTATTTGCAATAACGATTAATCGTTTGTTTGTATGCGAGGCATGAAAATGGGCGTGGTATAATATACGACCTCGGATATATGTATTGGATAAATTACATGCAGAGCTCTAGATAAGATACATTTTTCGTTTTTAAAGTATTAGTATACAAACGAACCCTGAGTTGTGTGTACTCAACTCTTCCCCGCCCCCCATTATGTTTCGTAATAAGAAAGATATCGATAGGAAACGACCTCTGTACTTACATATAGGATTTTATTCCTTTAACAAATTATCTTTTTCACCTTGAAATCAGCCCTTCATTCGTGAATAGTTTAATTTCTTCGGATATTTTCAGTTTGGATAGATGATTGAATAAGGCCCGTTTCAAATGTGTTGTCAGTCATATCACGATGGCTAGTTCACCTACACATGACTTATTCACACCAGTAATTTCCAGGCAACTGACTGCTTCTCCACATGAACTATTAGCACATTGTTTAAAGAAGTATGACGCTTGTCAACGTGACTTTTGTCAAACATCGGAAAGACTGTTGGCCGAACTATTTGAACTCACAACCCCTGAATGTATAGCCCGCGTCGCTACCAATTGAGATATCGGGGTTTGGATTTCATTTGGAAGGGTTCAAAATATCACAGTAGGTTAACACTATACGTTACATTTTAGTGAGTTACTGTGAAGGACAGCCAGGACGCGTGACTCAACATCCTTACGCATGTTATGCAACGGTGACATGTTTACTTCACACGCTTGGTAGAATCGCCCCACACAAAGCATGCCAAACAGATGAATGTTATAACCTGGTTTCAAGATTGTGTGAGAGCTGTACGAAATCGAATAAATGTAGGTACATTCTATAACACACTCAATTGATCAGTCTTTTTTTTTATTTGTGAAGGAAACAAGAAGTCAAGCTTCTAGTATTACATCATGAGTATTGTGTCACACTTCATTCGAACCATTATATCTGTTGTTAAACACTGTATAACGAGGCAAAATTTAATATTTGTTGCATGCTTTATACGTTTTAAATGCGTACACCTTATTTATGACATAATTACCAGTACTACCAGCGAATTAAATAAGACCCTGGTATTATCCGCACAGTCCACAAGTGTGAGAACCTACTGTTTTAATTAAGGGTAAATTAAGTATAACAAATAATTGAATGAGTCAAAACTGAAGGAAAACTGTATAATACTCGTTTTTCTTTCTTTAGGTCTAAACTTCACTACATCACAAATGACGATACGTGAGTATTACCATGTCTTTAAATGTTCTAGTCTTGGCACAGTAAAGCCTGAATCAGCATATATCAATAGATATCCTTCGATTATAAGCTTATATGATACAGTATTGGATGTCAAATCCGCGGAACAAATATATGTGTTATGTATTACAATATATTCGGAATCGTTATCTTAGCTGAAGATGCTGTGTAGTAAATTCTGCTGTCGATACATAAAACTCATTGCAAAATATATATTTTTTCTTTAAAGATGCTATTTTTCATATCGTTAGAATGTTTATATTTTTATTCGAAACCATTATATTCCTTGCAATTCAAACCTTGCAAAATGACGTAAATGACACAGGAACAAGAGGGGGAATAACTTGTGATCGCCCTTTGTTCGGCGTCCGTCCTGTGTCGTCTGTAGTGCGACGTCTTCCGTTCGTGGTCAATAAACATAATACTCTCTGTTACCAGTGGGACAATTGTGAAAGTTCACAGAAACTATTCTCTCAATGTCCACACCAACTTTTGTTCATTATTTTCCCATGCATAATTCTTCTTTAAAACTTACGGCGCGTCTTTTTTGCCTCATGTGACTATAGTGAAAGCTTTAAAGATATTTTCTTCCGAAAGTATCAGACGGATTATCACTTGAGTGTTTAGACATGTTCTTTGAGTGAACATCTAATTGATTTGTTCAAGCCATGTTGATTGGACCAAATACATGGCCAACAGGAGCTGGGGCTGTTTAAACCTTTATGCCAAAAGTGTAAAGATATAACAAATCATTTCTTAAGAAGCTAAATTTATGATTTAGAAATACTAATTGATAACAAAGACATTTCTATGCTGACAATCTAAGTCATATCAATTTTAGCAAATACCGACAACATAGGGTGTTAGCTAATTATTGTTGTCACAGTGGAGCTATACTGATCCTCTTGGGCCTTTTGTTTTAGCTTACTTGACTGCACACAAAGTTATTTTGGTTTACATGACACATCACATTGCAATACTACGGTGGGCGATCCAGGGCGATCAGTGTTGTTTGTTGGCGTTGTTTACCCTCGCAATCGGCAATATTGCTATTTGGCGAAAACAAAGCGCATGTTCAGTTGTTGATTATACAGGTGTCGACTTCTCTTTTCAAATTAAACTATGTTAGTTATTCATGTTTCAGCTACAGCGACAGAACGATCATTGTCTCGAAGTAAGTGTTACGCATTATATTTCATGTGCACATTTCTCGATATATTTTAAAAAGGTCTAAATAATTTCAAAATTCTTAATTTTAATAAAAATTTGCATTTTAATGCATATTTGGCAGCATGAGCATCTAATAAACACAATCTTATATCTACAACGGCATAATAATGCTGGAACAAGTCTAAATTGCCCACTGCACACATTTATCCGCTGCTATGGAAAGGTAAGGTGACGTTTAAGACTGGTGTATGAAATGGTTAGGACTATGCCTACATTTACTTTGGCATAGGAACAGAAGAACTTCTATAATGTTTCTCCTGGCCAATGTTTTTATGTTCTTTTTTTTTTTACCTTTCAGAATATTCAGTGTACACCGAAATTATAAAACAAGCGTCTACCAAAGTTCATTCAGTGTAGTATTAAAAACCATCAATCATGAGATGTTTTTAAGAGATATTTTATATAGATTCTGCTTTTAATTTTGATATCTTAATTTCAGTATCAAACTACGATCTTATTTTATTTTCTGGTTTAGTTTTGCAATGGGATATCTGGTACAGTTATTGATCTTATCGATTTATGGAATTTATCGTTTATTGTCATTCATAATGAGTGATGTTTTATCGTCAATGTGTAACATGGTATACGTATGACAACTTAATTTCCAGCTATTGCATGTCCTCAGAAGAACTATGGAAGGAAAGGAGATACAGTTACGATCACATGTAACCTGACTGATGAAGTCGTTGATCTCAATGAACTTGGAACAATGCCCGTAGTTATTACAAGAAATACAGACGTCCTTTTGAATACTTCAGAAGATAGTCTGACTTCACAGGGAAATGGTATAAAGACGTTTGTCGTCAATAATGAGATAACAGTGGACATAATGAAATCATCGGTTACAGTTACAGTGTATCTGAACGATTGTAATTTGGAGGCAGACTATATCATTCAGTACACGAGCGATGAACTTCATGTCGGCACTATAACACTAGTGATACAATGTAAGTTAGGGCAATTACAAATTACAATACACAATGCTGAATAAACGTGTTTACAGGATGGACATTCCGATAGTTGTTTTGTCTCGTTTATCTTAATACAGGCATACCTACATTTTGTTATAGGATTGGTTTATACCGAAATACGTCAATTAAGTAATTGTTTTGCATTGGACCTTCCTTCTAAGTATATTTTATTTTATATTGAAGCAGTTTTCAAAGGGTTTATTAGACAGCTTGGAGGTCAGTTCAAAATGCTATTTCTATTGATCGACGATGTCATATGCGATATTGTCATCGCGTTATTATTACGCATTTAGCTCACGAGAGCTGTTGTGAACACAATGCGTAGGTTAATTGCCTTGTGCGCATGTAAAATCAACTTTTTCATAAAATGACATAACCTCATTTACAACTTTTTTCTCATTGTAACCTATCAACAATGTTTCCAATGTGGTCTTCTAAAAAAAGGAACTGCTCTGTTATATTTTGTCTACAAAAAGTAACTTTTCAAATTTTCAGCTGATGCAGCTGTTCCGATACTCAATAAGATGCCTTCAGCGTTCTACCGTAATCAGGACATGGAAATTACGTGTACAGGTCGCGTGGGTAACCCACCATCAGAGATGGGATTATTTTTTATCGGGTCACTTGTTATTGGTAATGTCACTCTTTTACCAACGACAGAAACTTCGTCAAAGTCAGACTCTGATTGTGGATATATTAACACATTGACATATTCTTACTATGTTCGAGATAACATGAATGGTTCAAAACTTTACTGTCAAACAACTGTGGAGGACGATGGAATATTACAGTCATCTGTCGAGAACCTTCTGGTTTCCGATCCAGGTAAGTCACAGTTCAAACATTTGGATGTCTTGTATATATGTGTTGTTTTGGTGTGAATTTCAGAAGATAACCTGACTTATTTTAATGTTTCAAAATATATTTAAATTATCTGATGGTATGTGAAAGCATACACTTAGATTTACAGCAGTTGATAGTTCACTAATTTAACAGTCTAAACATACTCACGTTAAATAATACAGTCTTTTTTAACTAACAATGTTCCGTTCCATATCCCCAACTCCCTTTGTATTGCAGTGGCTATTTTCGGCGATGAAACTAAAACCATTACACTTGAAGATAGATTTGAAATTGTGTGCACTTGGATATCTTCTTTCGATGTTACAACGGTTACTATACGAAGAAGAAAATCGTTCAACGACGAATACGAGGGAGTGGTTTACAGGAACTCTTCTGGTATTGAAACCTTAAAAGGAATTACAACATATGAAAACACTATCAACTCCAGCTTAGTCGTGAGCTTTGATAATATGAGTTGTTCTGACGAAGGAGAATATACATGTGATTTAGTACAACAACGAGATGACATAGCCCTCAGGGTCCGAAAGTTCTTATACGCCACTGGTAATCTTCTTTCAATATTTTTTCATTTAAAAAATGATAATATATTTAATAACCAATGGCTTATCTAGAACTTGTTCACGCTTACACAGGCTGTGAATTTTAAATACAAGAGAAAGAAACCCAGAACAGCCGATGATACGATTCCGTTATATCGCATTGTCGAAATTAAGGACAAACATTGCTAAGCAATATAAATACGCTTAATCATAAAGTATTAACCAGCTGACGATACTCTTATTACCTAATGGCCATAATGGAAAATGCTTGTTATGCTAAGCCGTTAATTTTACTTTGTGTTTGTGTGTACATTCCGTTCCTCAGTTCACGTATCTTTCCATTTGTTTTCAGACGAGCCAAACGAACCAGTTCTCAAATTGCCAAATAGATTAGTGGTCGATTCACCGACACCATATGATT
Source organism: Serripes groenlandicus (assembly GCA_031761405.1). Classification (NCBI taxonomy): domain Eukaryota; kingdom Metazoa; phylum Mollusca; class Bivalvia; order Cardiida; family Cardiidae; genus Serripes; species Serripes groenlandicus. The sequence goes on from JASEVX010000008.1 coordinate 48,530,972, forward strand.
CGGATTTTCTAAACTGTACGGCTAATATCGGATATCGCCAAAATATTAACATCAGATTTGAATATTTCTCCCAAACCACCTTCAAATTCGTGACCTTTGACCTCGGAGCTGCGAAGGTGCCAGTGAATATAACCGAAAATTGTGCGACAAAACTGACTATTAGACGAGACGTTATACCTTTTGACGCTAGCTGGAACAATACTCGAATGAGGTGCGTTCTATACGAAACAGACACTGGAACCATGGTGATGCCTTCGGCAGAACAGACAGTACATATGATAGAAAGTGAGTTAGACTTCTCAATGACATCACATTGACCTCTGTGGCACAGTTTTGCTTCTATTCAAATGCGACATTTGAATTCGCAACGTTGTTTCTGCGGGTGACATTTAGCACTTACCCGCGCCGGAATATTTACAGGTTTATAAGCAATAAAAAACGGACTGATTGTTTTATTGATTAGGGCTTCACGCCGTTTTCAACAATTGTTCATTCATTTATCGGCGGCGAGGACACCTACGCGTGTGTTTCTTAGTTTACTCACACCAGTACTCCACACAACGTACTTTCAAAGCAACTG